>CAWUFW010011426.1:0-616189 GCA_963921515.1 Calotriton arnoldi | reverse complement strand
GTTGTCAATATATTCTTGACATATATCACTGGTGGTATTCAACAAATTTAAACCCAAATTATACAACCAAAAACAGAAGAAGAACAGACAGTGTCATCACTGGATTTTACATACATGTTTTGAATTGATCTCTTGTGAGCCCTACCACAGGGCAAAGAAACAAAAAATATAGATGGTTTATACCCCAGTGTCCCTACTGTTATGACATATGGGTGACCCAAATATAGTCTTCAATCATTTCGATCATAAAACAATTCAAAAAGAGTTGCAAACTCCGATCAAAACCATAAGAAAGAACAAAGGCAAAGATAGCGACAGAACCAAAGAACCAGAAAGATTCTATAAGAATTTTTGTAAAGGGTACTATAAAGAATAATATACACCCAGTGTCTCAGAAATACGCACCCAGACAAACGTGATACATTATCGTGAGCCCAAACAAGATTGTGCCTAACAACTAATGCGTCAGAAACCCACCGATTGGCAAAACGTTTGCTGTCCATCCGTGTTAAAATGTGGACCAAAGTTGTCTATCTCTCCCGAATGGATATGTATCAAAAACTGTATGGATGAAAAAACGATTTGTTTGAAAAGGTCCCTTCTCCTCAAGGAACATAACTAATCTCTCCTTCAAAATGTCCATAGATTACTATCGAAGAGCCTTTATTATTATATGGACGTACGTAGAAACAAACAATCGCATTCATTGAGGAGCAAAATAACAGGAAATAACATCATCTTGTACTCAACATAGTTTCAAAGTGACATCCTAATATTAACGTCTTATTGCCAAATGCCAGATAGATACAGAATTGTTAAAATGGTATGTCAGATTGTTTATACCTGTATTAATCATATATATTCAAGCAATAACACGCACCATATCCATTCCGGTATGCGGTGATAATATAGAAAAGACTCGCAATCGAGACAGCGTGATCCTTCCCTGAGTATGATTGCATAAGTTGTATCTATACTGGTGATGCCATATTCAAGAACAAATAGTATCATTGAGCTCACAAATCATGTTTAAAGAATACCTTAAAAACGAAAATATTTGTCTTCAAGGGATATCTTAGTCTTCTTCAGTAAAAGAAAATACACCCGTCAGGTACTACGACTGGGTGTTAGTGTCCTGAGAAAAGGGGGAAAATAGACGTTGTCTTTAGTATAACCCCCTATCATATCGTGATTAACATTCATTGGCGTCACTGCAAATCACTCAAACTTAAGCCCCGGTGCAAGTCTTACCTTGGAAAGATGAGATCCTAGTCCATCTCCTTTCCGTGTAAGTCAGCAATTAAAATATCGGTATGGAACCCTGATAAGCTCCTCTCCTGATGAGTAAAACACAGTACCCACAATTACTCCCTTATTTCGAGTGCTATAGCAACAAATCCATAATCAAAAACACTAAGTTTTGGCCATCTTGAAGAACGGGGGCTCACCGCAGTAAAATCGCAGTATCTCCACCAAATGGTTCTCGTTCTCCTTGTTGTGGCGTGTTCGAAAACGCAGCGGCCATTGCCTATTTCAATACTGGCCCTGATGTGTGCGCGGAAAATACGTAAGCGACCAGATGACTAGCACGTGATCTGGTTGCCTGGCAATGATCCGGTGTTGGTTGTAACGCAGTCGCCATATTGGGAATGAAAGTTCATGCAGATACTAATACACGGAAACTCGTAACGAACATCTACAAACTGCATATCTGACAGAATCAAATCGTGTATCCACAGATCAGGATACCTATGTTAAAAAGTAACAAATCCTCACTTTGTGAGTAAAATTTAATCATAACCCAAACCAAGTATCGCAAAATAGTGCGTACCAAACCGAGTAGTAGTGGCGCCATTTACAAATGGTATAAAGCTGCATGTTGTTAGAAACATGCAACTCCAGAACTTAATATAGTTACTCTAAGGGAAATATTCCAAACATTTCAGTCCTCATTACCTTCACCACATAAAAACAATGTGAATGCAAGAGCTGAGTGAGAAAAAGAAAATAGCATAAAAATATGTAGAGAGAAAAGGAGCAAATAGGATGTTGTCGGGCTCACAATTTTATTACAGAATCATTAATGCACGAAATTAATCAAACAAGAAACAGTTCAAAAAGTGCATTTATCTGTCTTGTCCTGTAACACTGAATTAAATCGGTAAGATGTCACAAATTACAGGATGAACCTTCTAGATATCTCGTGATATATGAGCCATTAACAAACTAGAGCGTTTAATCAGACCAATATGATAGTAACATTGGGTAAATCACTCCCTTCACCCAAGAGACAATGTGGATGCAGGAGCTGAGTGAGAAAAGGCAATACCATAAAAACATGTAAAGAGAAAAGGAGCAAAAAGGATGTTAACGGGCTCATAGTTTTATCACCGAGTCATTACTGCACGAAATTAATCAGACAAGAGACAGTTAAAAGAGTGCATTTGTCTGTCTTGTCCTGTAACATTGAATCAATCTGCAAGGTGTCACAATTTACAAGATTAACGAGCCATTAGCAAACTAAAGCGTTTAATCTGAACAACATAATAGTAATATTGGGTAAATCGCTTATTATCATGTATGCCCATAAGTTGTATTTTGTATCTTTTCTTCAGTACATGGTTACTCAGTACATATCTACAGCTCGACATTCTTAGTCCTGTAAAAAGACATGAAGCTCTCTGTCTATGTTTAAACCCAAATCTACAGACCTCAGTTTGATCAGCCACCTGGTTTCTAGTTTTCTTAACGCTAGAGTTCCATCGCCTCCCCTGGGATTCTCCTCTGCTAGCGCAATGCCATGAAATCTAATCTTTAGTATTTCTGAGGTGTTATGCACACTATTATTGTGAACCGCTAGTGGGTAGTTAGTGTTATTGTTACGGATTGCCCTAATGTGTTCTTAAACACGTTCTTTAAGAGGCCGAATTGTACTGCCAACGTAGATCAAGCCACATTGGCAAATAATACAGTATATTGTGAATTTTGTGTTACAGTTAATAAAGTGGCAAATCTGATGTGTTTGTCCAGTATTATAACTGAAACTGGTTATTTTATTCATGGCAAACTGACAAATGTTACATGTCGTGCACTTGAAGAAACCTACCGGTTTCTTGGGCAACTAACTTTGTATGTGTCCCATCTTGTTGTTATTCACAATCGAGGGACTGAGTATATTCCTCAACGTTCTACCTCTACTATATGTCACTTGTGGTTTGTTAGTTGTATATGGATCTGAACTATGATCCAATCTTAAAAGGTACCAATGCTTATATAATACCTTGTAGATGTCATGGCTATTCGCATTGTATGGTGTTATTAATGAAATCTTTTTTCTCAGCTTTTGTTTGCTGTTGTTTCTTTTCAAAAGCCCTGTACGTTTTGTCCTGCAAATTCTCTCCTGAGCTCTGTCCAAAGTAGTTCTATCATAACCCCTAGCCATGAAACGTTTTTTCATGCAGGACAACTCTTGTTGGAATATCTCATCATTACTACAATTCCGCCTCAATCTTGTCATTTCCCCATATGAGATGGCCCTCAGTTGTGTGGCTGGATGTGCACTATTGGCATGTAGTATAGCATTACATGCCGTTGGTTTCCGAAATAGTTTACACTCTAGTTTGTCTCCTTCAGTGTATAGAGTAATGTCAAGGAAATCAATTTGATTTCTATCACTATTGTGTGTGAAAACCAAATTGTATTGAGTGTTGTTTAAGTGCCTGATGAATTCCAAGAGGGTCTCATTGTCCGCCCCCCATATCACGAGGACGTCATCTATGAAGCGTCCCCAATAGATGATAGATCCCGTCATATCATGTGGGCCTCCCTTCCAAATATGTTGCTCTTCAAAAAAACCCATATAAATATTTGCGAAAGACGGGGAAAATTTCGAGCCCATGGCCACCCCAGAAGATTGTCTGAACCATGTGCCATTGTGTAGAAAGTAGTTATTGTTCAATGTCAGGCGGGTAAGATCTAAAACCATTTGTGTGTGCTCATATAATGTCGCGTCTAGCTTGGACAAAAAGTATGTTAGGGCTTCCATACCTTTCTCCTGAGGAATAGATGTGTATAATGCACAAACGTCTAATGTAACTAGGGTGAAATTGTCAGACCATGTCAGGTCCTCTAGTTTGTTTAGAAGATCTTTAGTGTCTTCAATGAATGATGGTAAATTGCGTACAATTGGTTTCAGATATATGTCTATATATTCTGAAATCCTTTCTGTTGGTGACACTATTCCCGATATGATTGGTCTACCGGGCGGGCCGACTGATTTTTATGAATCTTCGGCAATATATAAATACATGCCGCTTGTGGTGTCAGATTAAACATGTATTTGTACTCCATGTCAGATAGAAGACTCGTGTGACAATAGAATCTTAATGTTTTATCAATGAGAATAGTTACCTCTTTCATTGGATTACTTGGTATGGTGATATACGTTCCTGAATTCGTTAATCGTTTGTCAATCTCTTTAGTGTAATAGTCTAGGTCCATTAGGACAATATTGCCCCCTTTGTCTGCCTCCTTGATGGCTACATCAGAATATGTGGTAAGTTTATATAAAGCCGCTTGTTCTGCTTTATTAAGATTATCTTTAAAACCCTTCTGTTTCCTTTGGAATTTGTCTTCTAATTTATAAAAATCCTGTGTAACTGCTTTATAGAAGCAGTCAATCATGTTGTCTGATGGCAATATCGGTACAAATTTGGATTTCGTCCTAAGTCCACTGTCAAGGTTTAAATTGGACTCTATATCGAGATCTTGTAGGATGTCGCCCATGCTGGGGGCTGGTCCCAAACTTTCATCAAATGATAACAATAATTGTAGATCTTGTATGTCTTTAATCGTTTTATCACTTTTGTTGACTGTATAAATCAGTATCTCACACGGTTTGTAATTTGCATCAAAAAATTTCTTTAATTTCAACTTGCGAACATATTTGTAAAGGTCAATATGTAGTTGTGTAAAGTTTGGTTTTGACATAGGACAAAAACCTAATCCTTTCCGAAGTATAGTAACCTCAGCATCAGACAATTCATGTTTTGACAAATTCACAATAGAGACATCATCATTCACATTTACAGAGGACAAAAGGCAATTAGTTGTATCAGAAGAGTCTCCCCCCTTTCCAGCACTCAGTTCTTTTGAGGGCGTGAAGCTGACCTTAGCACTCTTTTTTCCTGATTGGCATCAGTTTTTCCCCCCCCCCCTTGTTCTCTTCCTCCTGAATCCTCTCTCCTGGTGGTATTGAGAAGAAAGCCCACACCATACATTCTTTTCTTTTCTTAATGGGTTCTTCCAGCTCCTCTTCATCTTCAGGAATATCCTGTGGGGGATTTTGAGATGCCATTTCCTCAGTTGAAAAAAACCCTACATAGACACTCAGGCACCCATACAGGTACTCAGACAACCAATCATTAACCCATATAGACACTCATGTATCTACTCACCAACCCATGCACCCACTTACACACCAACTGACAGACTGATACAGACATTCACATAGATTAGTCATCCACCCATGCATTCACTAAGACACGTTCAATCACTCCCTTATACAGTCAGTCGCGCACCTACTAATTCATCCATTCAGACACTCATACACCCACTCATTCTTCAATACACCTTGGCGTATATATATATATATATATATATATATAACATTATTAAACTTTTTAGAAACACTCAGTCACTGAATGATGTCATCAGTGATGTCATCAGCGATGTCATAAGAGATGTCATCAGTGATGTCACTGATAATGTCATGAGTGATGTAATATGTGACGTCATCAGCCATGCATTGCGGGGGCGCGAGTTATAGTTAGCTCAGCTAACTATAATGGCCAGATTTCTCTGGTTTTGTATGAGTGAAATGTCAGCCTAACTATAACATCCCTAAAACCTGTGGTTTTGTCAGTGAATTTATATGTATATATACATCTATATATATATATATATATATATATATATTCACTGAAAAAACCATAGGTTTCAGGCACGTTATAGTTAGAAATTAACATTTAAAAAACCTTTGAAATTCACTGAAAAAACCATAGGTTTCAGACACGTTATAGTTATAAATTAGCATTTAAAAAACCTTTGAAATTCACAGAAAAAACCATAGGTTTTAGGGACAGTTATAGTTAGTTGGACATTGCACTCGTACAAAACCCGTGAAATTCCCCTGTTATAGTTAGTTCAGCTAACTATAACTCGCGCCCCATAATGCACTGCTGATGACGTCACATATTACATCACTCATGACATGGTCAGTGACATCACTGATGACATCACTGATGACATCACTGATGACATCATCCAGTGACTGTGTGTTTCTGTAAAGTTTAAATATGTTTAATATATATAGGGAAAGGCGTATTGAAGAATGAGTGGGTGTATAAGTGTCTGAATGGATGATTTAGTACGTGAGTGACTGACTCTACAAGTGAGTGATTAAACGTATCTTACTGAATGCATGGGTTAGTGACTAAACTGTGTGAATGTCTGTATCCGTCTGTTTGTTGGTGTGTAAGTGGATGCATGGATTTGCGAATAGCTACATGAGTGTCTATATGGGTTATTGATTGGTTCTCTGAGTATCTGTATGGCTGCCTGAGTGTTTGTGTGGGTGGGGTGTGTTTGACTCTATACATAGATGTGTGAGTGGGTGATTCACTGGGTGCATGATTTCAAGAGTGCATCTGTGATGGACTGCTTGGGTGGGTGAGTGTGTGTATGGGTGTGTTAGTGAGTGAATGTATATCTCAGTGGTACATGTGCGAGTAACTACATATGTAAAAGGCAGTATATATGTGTGTTAGAGTATTTAAATAGCTATAAGTGAGAGTGTGTTATTGTGAGAGTGGCTGTATGGATGCGTGTGTGCTTGTATCAGTTATTGTATAAGAGCGTAAGAATGTGCTAGTATTTGTATGAGTAAGTGAGCTGGTGTGTGTATAACTGTATAGGTGAGTAAATGGGTGTGTGATTAATTTTTGCATGACTGACTAGGTGTGTGAGTACCTCTATGGATGAGTGGCGGTGTGTGAGTGTTTATATAGGTGTATGAGTGCATATGATAGTCCTGTACTGAGTGACTGTAAGTATGAGTGACTGTACAGGTGAGTGAGTGGATGTGTGTGTAGACCTAAGAATCAGTGAGTGGGTATGTAGTTTTTGGTGTTGGAGTGTCTATGGTTTTGAGAATGGCAGTCTGTAATTTAGAGTGGGTGTATCAAAAGTTATATTAGGGTGTGAGAAGATGCATGAAATTATCACATGGATGATGTCATCAGTGATGTCATTTGAGATGTCATCAGTGATGTCATCAGTGATGTCACTGACCATGTCATGAGTGATGTAATATGTGACGTCATCAGCAGTGCATTGCGGGGCGCGAGTTATAGTTAGCTGAACTAACTATAACAGGGGAATTTCACGGGTTTTGTACGAGTGCAATGTCCAACTAACTATAACTGTCCCTAAAACCTATGGTTTTTTCTGTGAATTTCAAAGGTTTTTAAATGCTAATTTATAACTATAACGTGTCTGAAACCTATGGTTTTTTCAGTGAATTTCAAAGGTTTTTTAAATGCTAATTTCTAACTATAACGTGCCTGAAACCTATGGTTTTTTCAGTGAATTTCAGAGGTTTTTAAATGCTAATTTCTAACTATAACGTGCCTGAAACCTATGATTTTTTAAGTGAATTTCAAAGGTTTTTAAATGCTAGTCTCTAACTATGCCAACAGAGGTAGGACATGTGAAGAAAGAAGAAAAAACGCACAGAAAGAAGCAAAAGATGTGCAGAAAGAACCAACAGAGGAGCAGAAAGAGGCCTTGTTGCAAAATCATCCTGTGCCCACAACTTTTTCAGACGGGTACTGGTGGTAACTGACTCTGACTAACCAGAGCCAGTGCGGGTTTGCACAGTGGTGAAGGGAGGGGGCCTGAGGTGACATGTGTGCAAACGCGCCCCGTGGCGCGTTTTAAGTTGCGGGATTAAGTTCCCTTGAATCCTGAGGGTCCCTGGGGCCCAACTAGCCCCCAGGTACCTACAGTTAGGACCACAGAGCTGAGTTGCAGAGAGGCGTTCCGAGGCCACGCACCTTTTCACCTCTCTGCAACGCAACTCTGTTGTGCTTACTGAAGGTACCTGGTGGGCTAGTTGGCCCCCAGGATTCAAAGGGAATTATCTCCCCAACTTAAAACGCACCACAGGGCGTGTTTGCGCACATGTCACCTGAGGCCCCTCCCCTCCTTCACCACTGTGCAAACGCGCCCCATGGCGCGTTTTAAGTTGGGGGATTAGGTCACCTTGAATCCTGAGAGTCCCTGGGGCCCAACTAGCCCACCAGGTACTTCCAGTAAGCACCACAGGCCTGCGTTGCAACGCCTGTAACAAATTGTGCAGTTGTGTTTAGGTAGTGAAGAGGGTCGTGCTGGGGGTAGTGTTTTAGGGTTTAGGGTAGTGCAGTGGTGTTTGTGTAGTGTAGGGGGTCATGCTGGGGGTAGATTTAGGGTTTAGGGTAGTGCAGTGGTGTTTGGGTAGTGTAGGGAGTCATGCTGGGGGAGTGTTTTAGGGTTTAGGGTAGTACAGTGGTGTTTGGGTAGTGTAGGGGGTCGTGCTGGGGTTAGTGTTTTAGGGTTTTAGGGTTTAGGGTAGTGCAGTGGTGTTTGGGTAGTGTAGGGGATACTGCTGGGGGTAGTGTTTTAGGGTTTAGGGTAGTGCAGTGGTGTTTGGGTAGCGTAGGGGTACTGCTGGGGGTAGTGTTTTATGGTTTAGGGTAGTGCAGTGGTGTTTGGGTAGTGTAGGGGTTTGTGCTGGGGGTAGTATTTTAGGGTTTAGGGTAGTGCAGTGGTGTTTGTGTAGTGTAGGAGGTCGTGTTTTAGGGTTTAGGGTAGTGCAGTGGTCTTTGGGTAGTGTAGGGAGTAGTGCGGGGTTATTGTTTTAGAGTTTAGGGTAGTGCAGTGGTCTTTGCGTAGTGTAGGGGGTTGTGCGGGGGGTAGTGTTTTAGGGATTAGGGTAGTGCATTGGTATTTGGGTAGTGTAGGGGGTCATGCGGGGGGTAGTGTTTTAGGGTTTAGGGCAGTGCAGTGGTGTTTAGGTAGTGTAGGGGGTCGTGCTGGGGGAGTGTTTTAGGGTTTAGGGCAGTGCAGTGGTGTTCGGGTAGTGTAGGGGGTCATGCTGGGGGAGTGTTTTAGGGTTTAGGGCAGTGCAGTCGTGTTCGGGTAGTGTAGGGGGTCGTGCTGGGGGAGTATTTTAGGGTTTAGGGTAGTGCAGTGGTGTTCAGGTAGTGCAGGGGGTCATGCTGGGGGTAGTGTTCTAGGGTTTAGGGCAGTGCAGTGGTGTTCGGGCAGTGTAGGGGGTCGTGCTGGGGGTGGTGTTTTAGGGTTTAGGGCAGTGCAGTGGTGTTCGGGCAGTGTAGGGGGTCGTGCTGGGGGTGGTGTTTCAGGGTTTAGGGCAGTGCAGTGGTGTTCGGGCAGTGTAGGGGGTCGTGCAGGGGTGGTGTTTCAGGGTTTAGGGCAGTGCAGTGGTGTTCGGGCAGTGTAGGGGTCATGCAGGGGTGGTGTTTCAGGGTTTAGGGCAGTGGTGTTCGGGCAGTGTAGGGGGTCATGCTGGGGGTGGTGTTTCAGGAATTGGGGCAGTGCAGTGGTGTTCGAGCAGTAAAGGGGGTCATGCTGGGGGTGGTGTTTCAGGGTTTAGGGCAGTGCAGTGGTGTTCGGGCAGTGTAGGGGGCGGTGCAGGGGTGGTGTTTCAGGGTTTAGGGCAGTGCAGTGGTGTTTGGGCAGTGTAGGGGGTGGTGTTTCAGGGTTTAGGGCAGTGCAGTGGTGTTCGGGCAGTGTAGGGGGTCGTGCAGGGGTGGTGTTTCAGGGTTTAGGGCAGTGCAGTGGTGTTCGGGCAGTGTAGGGGGCGGTGCAGGGGGTGGTGTTTCAGGGTTTAGGGCAGTACAGTGGTGTTCGGGCATTGTAGGGGGTGGTGCTGGGGCTGGTGTTTCAGAGTTTAGGGCAGTGCAGTGGTGTTCGGGCAGTGTAGGGGGTCGTGCTGGGGCTGGTGTTTCAGGGTTTAGGGCAGTGCAGTGGAGTTCGGGCAGTGTAGGGGTTCGTGCTGGGGCTGGTGTTTCAGGGTTTAGGGCAGTGCAGTGGTGTTCGGGCAGTGTAGGGGGTCATGCTGGGGCTGGTGTTTCAGGGTTTAGGGCAGTGCAGTGGTGTTCGGGCAGTGTAGGGGGTCTTGCTGGGGCTGGTGTTTCAGAGTCTAGGGCAATGCAGTGGTGTTCGGGCAGTGTAGGGGGTCGTGCTGGGGCTAGTGTTTCAGGGTTTAGGGCAGTGGTGTTCGCGCAGTGTAGGGGTCTTGCTGGGGGTGGTGTTTCAGGGTTTAGGGCAGTGCAGTGGTGTTCGGGCAGTGTAGGGGGTCTTGCTGGGGTGGTGTTTCAGGGTTTAGGGCAGTGGTGTTCGGGCAGTGTAGGGGGTCTTGCTGGGGGTGATGTTTCAGGGTTTAGGGCAGTGCAGTGGTGTTCGGGCAGTGTAGGGGGTCGTGCTGGGGGTGGTGTTTCAGGGTTTAGGGCAATGCAGTGGTGTTCGGGCAGTGTAGGGGTCTTGCTGGGGCTGGTGTTTCAGGGTTTAGGGCAGTGCAGTGGTGTTCGGGCAGTGTAGGGGGTCATGCTGGGGGTGGTGTTTCAGGGTTTAGGCCAGTGCAGTGGTGTTCGGGCAGTGTAGTGGGTCGTGCTGGGGCTAGTGTTTCAGGGTTTAGGGCAGAGCAATGGTGCTCAGGCAGTGTAGCGGGTTGTGCCTGGGGTGATGTTTCAGGGTTTAGGGCAGTGCAGTGGTGTTAGGGCAGTGTAGGGGGTCGTGCTGGGGTGGTGTTTCAGGGTTTAGGGCAGTGCAATGGTGTTCGGCAGTGTAGGGGTCGTGCAGGGGGTGTGTTTCAGTGCAGTGGTGTTCCGGCAGTGTAGGGGTCGTGCAGGGGTGGTGTTTCAGGGTTTAGTGCAGTGGTGTTTGGGCAGTGTAGGGGGTCGTGCTGGGGTGGTGTTTCAGGGTTTAGGGCAGTGCAGTGGTGTTCGGGCAGTGTAGGGTGTCGTGCTGAGGGGTGGTGTTTCAGGGTTTAGGGCAGTGCAGTAGTGTTTGGGCAGTGTAGGGGGTCATGCAGGGGTGGTGTTTCAGGGTTTAGGGCAGTGCAGTGGTGTTCGGCCAGTGTAGGTAGTCTTGCTGGGGGTGGTGTTTCAGGGTTTAGGGCAGTGCAGTAGTTTTCGGGCAGTGCAGGCGGTCGTGCTGGGGCTGGTGTTTCAGGGTTTAGGGCAGTGCAGTGGTGTTCGGGCAGTGTACGGGGTTGTGCTGGGGCTGGTGTTTCAGGGTTTAGGGCAGTGCAGTGGTGTGCGGGCAGTGTATGGGGTTGTGCTGGGGCTGGTGTTTCAGGGTTTAGGGCAGTGCAGTGGTGTTTGGGAAGTGTAGGGGGTCGTGCTGGGGGTGGTGTTTCAGGGTTTAGGGCAGTGGTGTTCGGGCAGTGTAGGGGGTCGTGCTGGGGCTGGTGTTTCAGGGTTTAGGGCAGTGCAGTGGTGTTCGGGCAGTGTAGGGGGTCGTGCTGGGGCTGGTGTTTCAGGGTTTTGGGCAGAGCAGTGGTGTTCGGGAAGTGTAGGGGGTCATGCTGGGGGTGGTGTTTCAGGGTTTAGGGCAGTGCAGTGGTGTTCGGGCAGTGTAGGGGGTCTTGCTGGGGGTGGTGTTTCAGGGTTTAGGGCAGTGCAGTGGTGTTCGGGCAGTGTAGGGGGTCTTGCTGGGGGTGGTGTTTCAGGGTTTAGGGCAGTGGTGTTCGGGCAGTGTAGGGGGTCTTGCTGGGGGTGATGTTTCAGGGTTTAGGGCAGTGCAGTGGTGTTCGGGCAGTGTAGGGGGTCTTGCTGGGGGTAGTGTTTCAGGGTTTAGGGCGGTGCAGTGGTGTTCGTGCAGTGTAGGGGTCGTGCTGGGGGTGGTGTTTCAGGGTTTAGGGCAGTGCAGTAGTGTTCGGGCAGTGTAGGGGTCGTGCAGGGGTGGTGTTTCAGGGTTTAGGGCAGTGCAGTGGTGTTCTGGCAGTGTAGGGGGTTATGCTGGGGGTGGGGTTTCAGGGTTTAGGGCAGTACAGTGGTGTTCGGGCAGTGTAGGGGGTCGTGCAGGGGTGGTGTTTCAGGGTTTAGGGCAGTGCAGTGGTGTTCGGGCAGTGTAGGGGTCGTGCTGGGGCTGGTGTTTCAGGGTTTAGGGCAGTGCAGTGGTGTTTGGGCAGTGTAGGGGGTCTTGCTGGGGGTGGTGTTTCAGGGTTTAGGGCAGTGGTGTTCGGGCAGTGTAGGGGGTCTTGCTGGGGGTGATGTTTCAGGGTTTAGGGCAGTGCAGTGGTGTTCGGGCAGTGTAGGGGGTCTTGCTGGGGGTAGTGTTTCAGGGTTTAGGGCAGTGCAGTGGTGTTCGTGAGGTATAGGGGGTCGTGCTGGGGATGGTGTTTCTGGGTTTAGGGCAGTGCAGTAGTGTTCAAGCAGTGTAGGGGTTGTGCAGGGGTGGTGTTTCAGGGTTTAGGGCAGTGCAGTGGTGTTCGGGCAGTGTAGGGGGTCGCGCTGGGGGTGGTGTTTCAGGGTTTAGGGCAGTGCAGTGGTGTTCGGGAGTGTAGGGGGTCATGCACGGGGTGGTGTTTCAGGGTTTAGGGCAGTGCAGTGGTGTTCGGGCAGTGTAGGGTGTTGTGCTGGGGCTGGTGTTTCAGGGTTCAGGGCAGTGCAGTGGTGTTCAGGCAGTGTAGGGGGTCCTGCTGAGGCTGGTGTTTCACGGTTTAGGGCAGTGCAGTGGTGTTCGTGCAGTGTAGGGGGTCGTGCTGGGGCTGGTGTTTCAGGGTTTAGGGCAGTGCAGTGGTGTTCGGGCAGTGTAGGCGGTCGTGCTGGGGCTGGTGTTTCAGGGTTTAGGGCAGTGCAGTGGTGCTCAGGCAGTGTAGGGGGTCGTGCTGGGGCTGGTGTTTCAGGGTTTAGGGCAGTGCAGTGGTGCTCGGGCAGTGTAGGGGTCGTGCTGGGGGTGATGTTTCAGGGTTTAGGGTAGTGCAGTGGTGTTCGGGCAGTGTAGGGGGTCGTGCAGGGGCTGGTGTTTCAAGGTTTAGGGCAGTGCAGTGGTGTTCGGGCAGTGTAGGGGGTCGTGCTGGGGCTGGTGTTTCAGGGTTTTCGGCAGAGCAGTGGTGTTCGGGCAGTGTAGGGGGTCATGCTGGGGGTAGTGTTTCAGGGTTTAGGGCAGTGCAGTGGTGTTCGGGCAGTGTAGGGGGTCGTGCTGGGGGTGGTGTTTCAGGGTTTAGGTCAGTGGTGTTCGGGCAGTGTAGGGGTCTTGCTGGGGGTGATGTTTCAGGGTTTAGGGCAGTGCAGTGGTGTTCGGGCAGTGTAGGGGTCTTGCTGGGGGTAGTGTTTCAGGGTTTAGGGCAGTGCAGTGGTGTTCGGGCAGTGTAGGGGGTCATGCTGGGGGTAGTGTTTCAGGGTTTAGGGCAGTGCAGTGGTGTTCGGGCAGTGTAGGGGTCGTGCTGGGGGTGGTGTTTCAGGGTTTAGGTCAGTGGTGTTCAGGCAGTGTAGGGGGTCTTGCTGGGGGTGATGTTTCAGGGTTTAGGGCAGTGCAGTGGTGTTCGGGCAGTGTAGGGGGTCTTGCTGGGGGTAGTGTTTCAGGGTTTAGGGCAGTGCAGTTGTGTTCGGGCAGTGTAGGGGTCGTGAAGGGGGTGGTGTTTCAGGGTTTAGGGCAGTGCAGTGGTGTTCGGGCAGTGTAGGGGGTCGTGCTAGGGTTGGTGTTTCAGTGTTTAGGGCAGTGCAGTGGTGTTCGGGCAGTGTAGGGGTCATGCAGGGGCTGGTGTTTCAGGGTTTAGGGCAGTGCAGTGGTGTTCGGGCAGTGTAGGGGGTCGTGCTGGGGGTAGTGTTTTAGGGTTTAGGGTAGTGCAGTGGTGCTTGTGTAGTGTAGGGGTCGTGCTGGGGGTAGTGTTTTAGGGTTTAGGGTAGTGCAGTGGTGTTTGTGTAGTGTAGGGGTCATGTTTTAGGGTAGTGCAGTGGTGTTTGGGTAGTGTAGGGGGTCGTGCTGGGGGTAGTGTTTTAGGGTTTAGGGTAGTGCAGTGGTGTTTGTGTAGTGTAGGGGGTCGTGCTGGGGGTAGTGTTTTAGGGTTTAGGATAGTGCAGTGGTGCTTGTGTAGTTTAGGGGGTCGTGCTGGGGGTAGTGTTTTAGGGTTTAGGGTAGTGCAGTGGTGTTTGTGTAGTGTAGGGGTCATGTTTTAGGGTAGTGCAGTGGTGTTTGGGTAGTGTAGGGGGTCGTGCTGGTGGTAGTGTTTTAGATTTTAGGTTAGTGCAGTGGTGTTTGGGTAGTGTAGGGGGTCGTGCTGGGGGTAGTGTTTTAGAGTTTAGGATAGTGCAGTGGTGCTTGTGTAGTGTAGGGGGTCGTGCTGGGGGTAGTGTTTTAGGGTTTAAGGTAGTGCAGTGGTGTTTTTGTAGTGTAGGGGGTCATGTTTTAAGATGCAATGCTCCAATACCTGACCAGTCTGCACTACATAAAACTACAAAAAAACTAAAAATAAAAAGTGTTTTGCACACTTTTGTCATTGGGCTATATGTGGGCTACATCTGGGTAATATTTGTGCTACATTTGGGCTCTTTTTTCACTGGTGGCCATCTTGGAAGACTTCTTTGTTATGAAGTTTCCTAATTTCTTCATTTACTGCAGTCTCCTCAGTAGGAAATGCTTTCAGTTTTTACTTTGATTCCATCAAGAAGGCATTCAGATGTGTCTCACATCTGCCATAAATTCAGAATGTTAGCACTCTAGTTGCTCATTAGATCACTGGAGTAAAGCTACTGCTCACCAGGGAGTTAACTGGTAGTCTGCTGCTGGTATTGAAAGTGATTGTTTCAGTCTGCATGTCAGAATTTTCTAATGAAATAGAAGAGGATTTGAGATCTCACTTAAAACATGCCCTAATTTTTCTTTTTGCAGCACTAACCATAATTTCTATTTCAAAAAGAACCCCTCATTTTGTTCCTTTTTAAATTAAATGTTTTAAGTGTTACCGGTTTATTCCAATCAAGATGGCTTCAGGTGTGCCATACTTTTGTCATAAGTAAGGCTGTTAGCGCTCTAGTTGTTCTTTAGAACACTCTGGGAAGCTGCAGTAGAACACAAAGGCATCAACTGGCAGGCTGCTCCTGTTGAAATATAACAGGAAGATATTTGAGATCACACTTGAAATATGTCCTAATTTTTCTTTCTACAGCACTAACCATAATTTCTATGACAAAATGAACCCCATCATTTTGTTCCTTTTTAAATTAAATGTTTTAAGTGTTACCAGTTTATTCCAATCAAGATGGCTTCAGGTGTGCCATACTTTTGTCATAAGTAAGGCTGTTAGCACTCTAGTTGTTTTTAGAACACTCTGGGAAGCTGCAGTAGAACACAAAGGCATCAACTGGCAGGCTGCTCCTGTTGAAATATAACAGGAAGATATTTGAGATCACACTTGAAACATGTCCTAATTTTTCTTTCTACAGCACTAACCATAATTGCTATGACAAAATGAACCCCATCATTTTGTTCCTTTTTAAATTAAATTGTTTAAGTGTTACCAGTTTATTCCAATCAAGATGGCTTCAGGTGTGCCATACTTTTGTCATAAGTAAGGCTGTTAGCACTCTAGTTGTTCTTTAGAACACTCTGGGAAGCTGCAGTAGAACACAAAGGAATCAACTGACAGTCTCTGCCCTTGTTGGATGTACATGTTTTACTGAGAATGTCAGACTTCATTCTCACATGAGTGAGAAAGATAATGTGAATTTACAGAAAATATGCTCTCATTTTAGCTTCTGGAGCACCTTCAAACCTCCATGGGACAAGCATGAGAAAATAGTGTTCTCTCAAACATGATTCATGATATCCCAGCAGAAGGTTTTTCACATGGTAAAATCACCTTAGAATACACCACAATTCCTAAAATTAGTATGGTACCATCAACAAATAAATTCTAATGTAACTAAAGCCTGTTATCACCCTTTATAGTTCTCCTTTTGGTGACCCTCAAAATCTTCTATTCACTACAATGCATTTCAATGAGGTACTATCACTTATATTGGTCCCAAGATGGCTGCCAGCAATTCCAGGATGAAGTGCTGACAGCCAATCAGATCTCACGATGACATGTGTGGTTAGGCTCCGCCCAGATATATATGTGACTTTACTTTTGATTTTCTCAGGAACTACTGAACGGATTTACACCATTTAAGCAAAAGGCACGACACTGAACCAAGGGCTACCTCTTTGCCAAATTTGGTGTAATTCCGTTCAGCAGTTCGGGCTGTAGCTGCGACTAAAGGTTCCTATGGAAAAATGAATGGGGAAAACGCGTTTTGGGACCCCCCTTTTCTCGGCCCCCGCTTGAAGTATCACCCGAGACTTTCAGGATAGGAGCGGACCGGAGCGCCCCAACAAGTTGGAAACTTTCGCGAAGATTCGTCAACCGGCGCCAACGTTATTTCAAATAGAATGTCGCGGATTTCCTATGGATAATAGGTTTTAACTATAACTATCTACTGGCGACCGCCAGTAGATAATATATATATATATATATATATATATATAGCAGCAACTCCTCTTCGTACTGCAATAAAACGGATGAAAAACAGGAGCCCGGACCACAATTTTGTGCAAAGCTGTAAGTTGTTTAATGCAGCTTGTTCAGACCTCAGCCATGACGCGTTTCGGGTCCGTAGACCCTTGATCACATGACGCGTTACACAGTTCTAGGTCAGCCTTAAAAACCATTTTTTACCATTTTCTTAAAGTGACAAGTGCAGGGTAATCACAAGGAAAGTCAACATAGAAGAGTTCCTACTATACAGGTAATGTTTTTTCCCAAATAAATATATAAATATATAAATATGCATAGATATATAGATATATAAATAAATAAACATGTGAAAATTTAAAAATATAAAAATCATCATATTTTTTAACCATCATTGATCAGAAAATTACCTGGGTTTTACATTGACTGAACTGGATAGCCCACATTCAAATATGTAATAGATATATGTCACGTAATCATGATATTTGGCCATTTATAAAATATATAAATTGAGAGGCAGGGTTAATCTAAAATTGTCATGGTTTAAATACCTGACTTGACTGCTATAAATCTATTGTAGACAGTTATGCATCCCACAGACATAATGGCGTTAATGCTTGACTGCAGTTGACATTATTGAATGTAAATGGCATTCTAGGTGTTACTCATATATCACCAATAATATTTGGACTTTTAAATATTGTAGTCCAGTGTAGAGACCCTTGCGTTGCTCGAAAAAAAGTGCAAGTGCAAATAAATAAATAGATAAAAGATGTGTGTGTGAACCCTCTATGTGCAAAAAGCTAAAACCTATTTAAAATGTAACTGTGATGAAGATATTGGGAGGCAGCATGTTAATACTCCTGTATATTTTTACCGACTCAATTGTGATAAAAATTGTTTTTATTGTTATCAGAAAAAATCCCCTCAACTCCAGGTACTAGAGGCAGGTGTGTAAATCCTCTGTCCCGTTGAGACCCCTGGATATTTACTGTCTAATTCCAAAATATATCTGGTTTCCAATTTCCTAAGGGCCTTTTCCCTATTACCTCCACGTTTATTTGGAGGTATAGAATCAATTAAAAGTATGTCAGATCTTTGGCGTCCCCCTTGTGTACATCCTCGAAATGACGTGCCACTGGATATGCTTGGTCATTGTTCTTAATAGCTCTTATGTGCTGGAGTATCCTCTTGTGGCCCTGTAGGATGGTACTTCCCACATACCTAAGGCCACACGGACACTCCAGCACATAGACCACATATTCCGACTTACATGTCAGATTTTTGTAAATAGGTTTCTCCTGATCGCTGAACGGAGTTCTATATGAGGATTTATTGACCCCATGTTGGCATGCTTTACATACTCTGCATTTAAAAGAGCCCTTACGTTGGGATAACCACGTGGATTTTGTACAGTTTTCCGGGTCATTGTGGACTAGCTCATCTCTCATGGAAGGTGCTTTGCTGTATGTAATTCCTGCCCTTTTAGGTAGTAGATGGCCTATCGTGGGGTCGCTTAGGATGATAGGCCAATTTTTCTTGATGATATTGCTAATGGCTCTAGCCTGTTTGCTATAGCCAATTATGAATCTGAAGGTGTCTGGCTTTCTCTTGTTGTTAAGGTCACTCTCTGATCTAATGGATTTTGACCGAGGGCTAATAGGACTGCTCTTTCTACTTCATTACTTTTAGTAATGGCTGTTGCAATCGTTTTTGGTTGTATCCCCTTTCAAGAAACCTTCTTTGACTGACTGATTGAGCCAACAGTAAATCATCATCATTACTGCAAATGCGTTTTAACCGGAGCATCTCACCATAAGGTATACTCTGTATAAGATGTTGAGGGTGAGAGCTCCTGGCATGCAGAACAGCATTCCCTGCAGTAATCTTACGGTGTAGTCTAGTTGCAATTTTTACTTCCCTGATGTAAACCTGTACATCCAGGAAATTAACTGTTTGGTCACTAATAGTAGCTGTGAACTCTAAATTCAGATTATTTTTGTTGAGGTCACCGATGAATCCCTCCGCCTCTGGCCGGGTCCCCTGCCAGATGATGAAGAGATCATCAATGTATCTCAACCACACCTTGATGTTTTGGGTAACGGTTCCCTCATGTTCTTTGAGGAGGACCAACTCCTCCCACCAGCCCATGTGGAGACAGGCATAGCTAAGGTAGAAGCTGGCCCCCATAGCTACACCACGTAGTTGGTGATATAGAGTATTCTGAAAAATAAAAATGTTGTTATTTAAACAGAAGCTAACCATATCCCTGAGCATTTTACTATGATATTTCAATTCCGATGGTCTCTGATCAAGATAATGTGTCAACGCTTTCATACCATCCCGGTGGTTTATAGAGGTATACAGAGACGATACATCTAATGTGATTAACAAATAGTCATGATTCCATTCACATTTCTGGATTTTTGCTAAAAGTCTCCAGTGTCCCGGATGTATGAAGGTAAATTCTGTACAAAGTTTTGAAGAAAATAGTCCACATATACAGAGGTATGCTCAAGGAGGCTGTTTCTTGTGGAAATAATCGGTCTTCCCGGTGGTGTGACTGGGTTTCACTGAAAAAAACCATAGGTTTCAGGGAAGTTATAATTAGTTGGACATTTCACTCGTACAAAACCAGAGAAATTTGGCTGATATAGTTAGTTGAGCTAACTATAACTCGCGCCCCTGTAATGCACTGCTGATGACGTCACATATTACATCACTCATGACATGGTCAGTGACATCACTGATGACATCACTGATGACATCTCAAATAACATCACTGATGACATCACTGATGACATCATCCACGTGATAATCTGATGCACCTCCTCACACCCTAATATAACCTTTGATACACCCACTCTAAAATACAGACTACCATTTTCGAAACCATAGACACACCAATACCAGTTACTACATACCCACTCACTGATTCCTAGGTCTATATCCAACACAACCAACACAATCCAACACAACCCCTACTCCACAAGGAAGAGAGCACGCACACGAGGGCTGCTGGAATAAGGCTTTTTTATTGCAGTCGGCCTCCTACGACCCAGCACACAGGAGAGGCGTGTTTCTGCTGACACAGCAGCCTTTCTCAATCTAGTGAGCGCCATTTTACTTCGACATATATACCCTGTCCCAAGCATAGACATAGAAAAAATCTATCACGCGAGTTACAATACATCGACATCTGTATAAAAATACATTATAAAAATACATTCTAGTGCATACATGAGAAATACATGTAGTGAGTGTTGCTATGATTAAAAATTGATATGTAAATGCATAGTACAACAAAAATGTGGCCAATAAGTGCATGATACATGAACAATCCACTCAAACATTATATGAAATATATGAAATTTACTTAAGCACACGAAAATGTATCACCATTGCTTTCATCAGGTTGGGACACCTTCTATTGTTGTATCGTATCAAATATGAACAGCGCAAAGCCCCACAGGTAGCACATTCAAAATTAAAAATAAATAAGAAAATAAATCATGCTTCATGAATTCATGACAGACGGGAGACTTGGTTCAAACCCTTCTGTATCTTTGATTGTATGTAATGCCTCCGGACTCTAACATTGGAGCCTCATTTAAAACTGTTGAGTGAAGATAACAATGCCGAATTCCAAACTGAATTAAACTAACAGACGCAACTTGCATCTGCATAATTTTGTACTTGCAGTGCATATATACATATTAATGCTCATAGTGTGTATTTTAAACTGTTGAAACAGCCTGAAAATGATATCTGTATATCTCTCTCTCAAACAAACGGGAACTACTAGTCCCATAATGCCGCATCAAGGTAACATACAGACTACTGGAAGGCATCGATCATTGACATGGCACACAAACAGTCACTGATGGCGTTGTTTATAATTAAGCTCAAAGGAGTCCGATATCGTGTGAAAATAATGTCACTTTGAATTCACACAGCTTCACAACTTTACTCTGAACGTGTGCTCTGTGTGAGCTAACATCACCGGTTAGAGGCAAACCAATCACGGTGTTCATGTCAGGAAGTCTCCACTGCTGAAACAGCACGAATTGAACAATTGCGCAGGGTCGGAGGAGATCTTAGCACAAAAATCAATAAGCCACACAGTCCTCACCATATACAGCCATTGCTTGCACAGAGGTCCGTCGGCCTGCTGAGTGAGGTTAGTCTGGACATGGAGAAGCACGGACCCCGTGCTGAAAGTCGGCAGACTTCCTCGCAGCAAAATCAGTGCCTCCCGCGATGCCAACGCCTCTATTCCTCTTCATGGCAGAAACCTCTGGAGGCTTCTCAGTAAAGCACTTACATGCTGCTCCATCCAGATTGTGGTTAGATCTGACAGCCACAAGCGACTGGTGGTGCGTGAAAAGCTGACGCTGAGTAATATCCAACACAACCCATTAATATTAATGAGCCTCGCAATTTGTGACCCCATTGGGAATCGCAAAACAGTGTGATAACACTGTTGTACATTTCATTTAGCGACTCGCAATTTGGGACTCGCAATGAGTCGCAAATTGCGAGGCGCTAAATGAAAGGGTCTAACATCTGGCCTCAAGTGTGTAAAATGTTGTAATATGTGTACATATATGTGCTTTCACTTTATGGAAAAGGCGCGATCGTTACGGTTAACAACGTCATCGTAACATCTCAAATAAGCACGGAAATGAAAAATTGGTCTACAAGATGGTTTTTAAAGAACCTTAGTACAAAAATATGAGTTTAAACATACTTTGAAAGAAGTATGTAGATAGTAATATGTGTAGGGCAATGTTCAGAATGGATTTTTTACATATTATTTTTGGATGTGTTGGTGGTCATTGAATGTCTGCTTGTTTTCCGCTTTCACAACGTGTCTGGGGGAATTGCGATTACTGATGTCATCGCGATCTTCCGAGTCGACATGAAAATATAAAATTGGTTTTAGAGATGGTTTTTATAGAACTTTTCCAGAAAAAAATGATTTTAGAGAATACTGTAAGAAACCCCTAGTGTGTAAAATACTGTAATATGTGTGGATATATATGTTTTAGACATTATGGAAAAGGCATGATTGTCGCTGTTACCGACGTCATTGCAACGTACCGAATAACCGCAAAAATGGAAAATAGGTCTGAAAGATGGTTTATAAAGAAACTTAGTACAAAAATATGAGTTTAAACATGGTTTGAAAGAAGTATGTATATAGTAATATGTGTAGGGCAATGTTCAGAATGATTGTTTTACTTATTATTTTTGGATGTGTTGGTGGCCATTGAATGTCTGCTTTTGTTTTCCGTTTTCACGATGGGTCTGCGAGGATCGTGACATCGTCGTGAAGATCCCAAAAAACAAAAGGAAAAAAAAACCTTTATTATTAATATTATTATTATTATTTGTGACTTGTATAGCGCATAGCTGCCCTAGGGCTTCCCAGCGCTAAGACAAAGGGTGCAGGTTGAGGCTGGACAGAGATTAGAGGTATTGCTTAAACAGCCATGTTTTGATTGCTTTCCGAAACTCCAATTCTTTGTCCAGGGTCCGATATTCCCGTGGTAGAGAGTTCCAGAGTATGGGGGCCAGGTGGAAGAAGGATCTACCTCCCCACCTCGCCTTACTGTCACTTGTTGGTTTTAGGAGTCCCTCAGAGCTTGATCTCAGATTCCTATTTGGGATATATAGGGACACCAGACTTTTGATTTTCCTAGGGCCCCTGTTATGTAGAGCTATGTGCGTTCTGACCAGTGCCTTAAATTTGACTCTGGCCTCCGCTGGGAGCCAATGTAGCCCTTTGAGGTGCTTTTTTGCTGACTCCCGAGCTGGGACATTGCACAGCAGCCTTGCTGCCACATTCTGGACCACCTGAAGTCTGTGGGTCACATATTTAGATGCCCCTAGGAATAGCAAGTTTCCATAGTCCAGACGCGAAGTGACCAAGGAGTGGACTACCGTCTTCCTGAGCTGTATTGGGAACCGATCTAGGATTTTTCGAAGACTTCTAAGTAGTCAGAAACAGGTGGCCACGACTTTCTTGAATGTGTTGTCATAGAGAGATCCTTTTCTAGCCAAAAACCCAGGTTCTTAATTGATTCTTTAGGCATGGGTGGGCTGCCCAAGCATTCAGGCCAGCTTATGGATGGCCTGGGAATTGCCTTGTTCCTGAGGATCATTAACTCCGTTTTGTCCCCGTTCATTTTTAAGCAGCTGTTGGTCATCCACTCCATGACTTTTTCCATGCAGGGTGATAACCTCTCGGTGTCCCTGTTGGTTATGGGGTCTAGGGAGATAACCAGCTGCGTATCGACAGCATAGGACATCATGGAGAAATCGAACGCTTGGGTGATCCTAGATAGTGGCTCCAGATACACATTGAACAGCGTGGGGCTCAATGAGGAACCCTGTGGCACCCCACACGTTAATGACATAGTTTTAGAGAGGGTGGTGTCTTCCAATACTTGGAATGTTCTTCCCTCCAGAATCGAGGCCAGGGACTGTAGCATGGTACCTTGTACCCCGATGGCCGAGAGTCTGCTTCGCAGAGTGTGGTGGTCCACAGTGTCGAAGGAAGCACTCAGGTCCAAGAGGAGTGAGGCAGCTGATCTTCCCTGGTCTAACGATGTTCTGAGTTCCTCCATCACCGCCAACAGAGCAGACTCCATGCTGTGTTGTGCCCGGAAACCCATCTGGGTGGAGTGGAGGCAGTGGTTTGTTTCCAGGAATTCCGACAATGATTGGTTGACGTGCTTTTCCAATAGCTTGCCCACAAACGACAGCAAGGAAATGGGACGGTAATTACCTAGTTGCGATGGATCTGCGTTGGCTTTTTTTAGCAGGGGTTTCATTATAGCATGCTTCCATGATGCTAGGACCATGCCCATCTCCAGAGACTGGTTCATGACCTTAATTAGGGGTGGAAGGATGACAGGTGTAACTGTTTTGAGGATGTGCGGCGGGGCAGGGTCTAGAGGCGAACCAGACTTCACTTTGCCCAACAATGATTCTACTTCTTTTGCCTCCACTAGCGGGAAATTGGTGATGGTTTTTAAGGGGGAGCTCCCTCCTGATCCTTTTCTCACCTTGAGGTTAATTCCCCGCTCGCCCTGAAGGAACTATATATGTTTGTTACTTTAGATAGGAAGTAGGTGGCTAAGTCATTGCACCTCTCCTCCGAGGTCCCTGTTGAGTGGGGGTCCTGGGCTGGAGTGGTTAAAGCCTTGACTACCGCAAACAGTTCCCTTGAGGAGTTCTGGGCCAAGCTGATTTTCTCCTCAAAGAACTTAGCCTGTGTTTCTTTGATAATGTTGTGGTAGTTTCTGATGGCTGATTTATACAGAGTTTTAAGTTGTGGGTCATAGTTTTTCCTCCAGTCCCTTTTGATTTTTTTGCAGTTGTTCTTTAACGCTAGCAGTTGGGGATTAAATCACCCCCCGCCATGGGTCTGGGTTTTGGTTTGGAGGTAACTTTCGGGGATACTTTATCCAGGGATTGGGTAATCCAGGTTTCCCACCTGGAATATGCTTCCTCCACTGTTACTGGTGTCTCAGTGTTAGGTGTAGTTGTTTCTGCTAGGATGTTCCCCCACGCCTCTGGGTTGAGCTTGGCCCAGCACCTTTTCTTTGTCTTGGCTTTGGAGGCACCCCACGGTGCTCTCTTCCTTTCTTTCCTAAGTTGAAAGGAATGAAGTGGTGGTCTGACCAGCGTACCGGTATTGGAGGTGCGACTTCATGTCGGGGTCATTAGAGAATACTAAATCAAATAAGTGTCCCTTGGCATGTGTGGCAGTCGTTACCAACTGGGTGAGTTGTAGACCCTCAAGGTCTAGCAGCATCCTTTTGATGCTGGGGAGGTTCTGATCCTCCATGTGTAAATTAAGGTCTCCTAATATGGTGGTGTTGGATTTCTTTAATAGTATGTGTGAGAAGTTGGCCTGGTATATGCTGTCCACTAATTAAAGTGGGCACCTTGTACCAGTCCAAACAACCCCTTATGGAGATAGGTTAAAGACAACCTTTTGTGAAAGCTATCCTAGTGGTAGCTATGGAGAGCAGCCTTCAGGCTAAGTCTTGAAGGAATGTAAAGCAGCTTGTTTTACCAGTCTATAATCTCTTGAGTGACCAAATGAAAGAGGACCACACCAGGTATATATATAAAATATATGTATTTAGTCTTAAACACACCCCTCTAGTCTCTTTATGAGGCTAGAGTTCGAAGTACATAAGTTACAAGTCAAATATCAACAGTAATAGCACAAATACACGTTTGAGCCCTAGGGGCGTACCAAACCATATACCAAAAAAGTGGTATAAGAACCATGACTGAGCTAGACACAAGGCCTAGAGCCTGTTGAAGTGCTTGGACCCCAAGGAACCACCCAAGGTAGTGACACAGGGGACCCACGGGGGACGCGTGCAGTGTGAGAACACAGCCGCGAGCCGCCGTTGACTTCTATGGGGAATGTCGCGGTTGGATTTTTAAAAGGAAAGGACACTTAGAGGAGGACTTGGAGCAAACCCCTTTAGAACTAGGCAGTTCTAGAGTCAATACCCACGGGAGCACCGGAGTACTCGAGTTACCTCACCCAGGGAAGCCGGGTGTATAGGTGTCTTTCGGGGTCGGGTTTCGTTGTCGTTTTCAATGGCGATCTGCTGCAAAGTGCTGCTGGCGGCCAAGTCGAAAGTGTCCAGGTGGATCCAAGGGTGGATCGAAGATCTGAAGAACCTGAAAGCAGAGGGGACAGAGTCTGGGTCACTAGCCAGTGACCAGGGAGGCGATGAGCAGATGCCCACCGATGTTGGGTGCTTCAAGTAGGTTGATGGTCGTCTTGACTCTTCAGCCACAAGGTCCAGGAGGCGTCAACAACAACCAGGAGCTGTCCCACAATGTCTGTTGACTGCTGGGGTGTCGGCGACCGAATTGGACCCAACAAGCCTTGGCAACGGCAAGTCACATGGAAACAAAGAAAGGACGTTGATGCAGACCAGCAAGGTCTGAGGGACTCACCCAGCGAGGGTAAGTCAGGGTACCTCTGGAGCAACCAGGAAAGCCCAAGCAGAAGAAGAGTTGCCTTCGGGAGGGCCCACTAGCCAACGGACTAGCGACCACAAAGGAGCCTCGAGTGGACGCACTTGGAGCTGGCTCACAGGACACTCGTAGAGTGGAGGCCAGTGATCTACGGTGCAGTTGGTACTGGAGTTGGGGGCTACTCGGAGCCCAAAGCACAACTTTGTGGGAGACCAGGAAGAGGATGCACTTTCAAAAGTTCTTGGTGCCTAGGGGTCATGGTTCCACGTTACCCAAGATAGCTACGGGCCTCAGCTTCACTGGGGGCTCAGGGCAGCCTCGGGGAAGTCTGGAAATCTACCTCTGGTGATGCAAAGACTTCGGCGTCCGACGGGAGCTTCAGCGATGCAGGCCGTACAATTGCTTCTTAGGTGCCTGCCAAGCAGGGGAGTCACTCCTTGACCTCAAGGGAGATTCTTCAGTCCTCTAATCTTGAAGTAGAGCATCGAAGGTCCATGATTCGACTTCAGAGTTTCGTCCAGGGTAATCTAAAGTCCTAAGGACTGGGGCCCCATACTTATACTAAGGTAGGGGGTTGGACATACTCTGGGGACCCACCTATGGGAGGGTCAGGGAAGAGGGGTGGTTACACCCATTCCCTTTGTCCAGTTTTGCGCCAGAGCAGGGGCAGGAAGCCCCTGCAACCGGTTTGAACTGGACTATGCACAGGGACACCAAATGTGCCTCAGTGCTGGTCTTCAAAGCACCAGGGAGTGCTCCGGCCCAGCCCCAATACACATTATCCTGTCTGGGGAGGTGGTTACACCTCCCTGCGACAGGAAACCTATTGTCCAGGCCTCCCCTGCCGGAGTTTCGGTCAGCAGCAGGAGGCCAGACCCATGTCTGTGGCAGCGGCATCCATTTTGTGATGCCAGGGCTCTGAAAAGATGTTACCGGGTATGCCGGTGTGTACATGTCTCTCCCTCTAGAAGGGTTGAATGCTACCCCCGCCGCCAGGACTGGCGGGGGGGTAGTATTCCAAGGTGTTTGACACCAAACACAACATGTTTTGGTGCAGCCAGTCCAAAGTTAGCATTGTACCGTGAGGATATAATGCACTTAGGAGTATATGGTCAGGCTGTACCACCAACAGCATCAGAGGATGGACTCCGAATGCTGCAGAGGGGCTCTGCTCATGCAGGGGCACCCTCTCACATAAAAACCAAGCACTCTGCCTTCAGGATTGGTAAGGCCTGCCATAGGAGTGACTTATAGGTTTATATGTGTGTGCAATGGTAGTGATATAAGTAGCCTATATCACAGTAAGGGGTGCTGGCACCACCTTACCCAGGCTGCAGTAGCAGACCTGTGGTGTCATTTTGGCTGGCCTTCCAGGGGTGGCATAATACATGCTTCAGCCCCTGGTAGGCCTCTGGGGTACCTATGCCCTGGGTACATAGTATACCATATACTAGGGACTTATAAGGGCACTCCAGATTCCAATCAAAGATGTACCTAAGGTACATGGAAATCATTTTAGAGAGGAAGCAGCTAGGCTGGGGTTCTGATTAGCAAGGCCCCAGCCAGACTAAAGTCGAAAAACAGTGAAGCATCAGCAAAAAGTGGGGGTACCCATGTGAAGCAGATCCTACTCTCCTACAGTATGCTGGCGAGAGAGTCGGGCAAGCTTTCTAGAAACTCTCCATAAGGGCCCGGGGGTCTATAAATTAAGAGCCCTGAGAAGGTGTACGTGGGTGATAAGGAGATTGAGAATTGGAGGCATTCACACCCTTTGATCGGGAAGGCCTCGGTGGTACATTTGTACTAGTTTTTTATCAGAATGGCCAATCCACCCCCTACCTGCCCAGTCCGATCCAGTCTGAATATTTTGTAACCTGGTGGCAGGGCCATTACTATATCAGGGGAGGAGCAATCTGTAAGCCAGCTTTCTGTAATAAAAAAAACTTTAGAAAAAAACTTCACAATATTTTGGATACTAGGGTGGCTCGGACAAGAGCCGTTGTGTTGGTTGTGTGTATATGGCTGCCATACAAAAGACCATATGCAGAGGTTCAGGTTACTTAGAAACAGCCTGTTGCCTTCATCTATAAAGTACACTGCATCATTTCCAGGCCTGGGCGTAGGTCATAGAGTTTTGCTACGCGGAACTCCGCGAAGTTACAAAAAACTCTGCGAAGTTCCGCGAGTGGCGGAGTGCAGTGCGAACTGCAGTTTGTGCTGGTATTCCTGCCGCTCGGGTAGAAATTCTACCCGAGCGGCAGCTCGCGATCGCAAACTTACTGTTCGCGATCGCAAACTTACAGTTCACGATCGCGAGCGGGGAAAAAACTCTACTGCACATCGCGAAGCGGTGTTTTCTGCACTCCGCGAGCTCCGCGGAGTGCGGAGTGCAGAAAACTCCGCAAACTCCGCGAACGGAGCGAAGTTCACCGCCCAGGCCTAATCATTTCTATAAATTCCATGCATGTCAAAATGCAGATTGTTGTTATAGATACAGCTCATGCAATAGTCTCTTAGGAATGCAGAAACAGTTTTATTAACCTGTTTGTTGGCTTTGTTAATCTGTGGACAGAACTGATTTGACCACTTCCATTTCTGTCTTTGGCATATAATAGAGTACACCAAGACAGTGTGAGGGAAAAGCAGCATCAGTTCTGCAAAGGTTTCTTTCATTAGCATTTCCAGCCGTACCCCCAATGTGCCTAGGTCATTGCCACCACAGTGCACAGTCATGAGGTGAGGAGCTTGGGAATCCAAAATGGATTTAACCAAAGCCAGCAACTGATGAAACTTTAACCCTCTCTGGCCAAACCACATATTCTACTAAATATTTAGAGTTAAACTTTATTTAAAAAATGTCTTTAAGTGCATTTTTCAGTATGTGAAATACATTTACTGATGACAGAATCTCCACTGTAAATGCAACAATGTTGTGCCAATTTACAAAATTGTTAAAAATAAAACAAGTTATTAATGTATTTTCTGATAGACACATATGAAATCAAAAAATGAGTGTTGTATTATATAAATATAATACACAATATCCAATTATAGAAAGAAAGTATGAAAATCTTAGAGGTTCACTTGCAAAAAATGGACATTACAATTAAGAAATAGAATTTTTTTAAACTTAGAAATTTAAAAAACCAAATACTACAGGAAAATTATAGTTAACAATTAGCATTTAAAAAAACCTTAGCAATTCACTGACAAAAACAGAGATTACAGGGAGGTTATAGCATTTAAAAAACCTTAGAAATTCACTGAAAAAACAAAGATTGCAGGGAGGTTATAGCTAGGAAATAGAATTTTAAAAAACCTTAGAAATTCACTGAAAAAAACAAAGGTTACAGGGACGTTATAGTTAGGTTGACATTTCACTCGTACAAAACCACAGAAATTCAGCAGTTATAGTTAGCTGAGCTAACTATAACTCGCACCCCGCAATGCACTGCTTATTTCTTATGACCTCACATCACTGATGACATGGTCAGTCACTGATGACATCTCAAATGACATCACCGATGACATCACTGATGGCATCATCCACATAATCTTTGATGCAGCCACTCACACCCCATGTAACCTTTCATACACCCACTGCAACTAACACACTACCTTTCTCGAAACCATTGGCACACCCATACCAGTACTTACATACCCACTCACTAATTCATAGGTCTACACATGCATCCACTCAGTCACTGTAAGAAGGTGGTTCTGACCATCTGAGCCGCCCTGATTTTTCACTTTTTGAACACCTGATTTTTTAGCTTTTACTGTGGGAGAGCCTCATAAGCTGGGACTCACCCACAGTAAACTCATGATAAAATGGACTGCATGTGGATTTCACCAGTGTCTGCCTTGTGAGATAAGGCTGCTGCGCTGCAGCTAGGGTAAGGGGCACCGGACTGGTTACATGTAGACACGTGTGCACACGTTTGTGCACCTGTGTAAGGGCTGTGTGGGGGAGATTCCTGTCGTGCGCAGCCCAGGAGCTGGTACAGACAGAATGGTGTGGAAGGGACTTTGCAGAGTTGGGTGGTGACCTGGAATAAGCCGTATAATGTGGGGAGACACATGTAAGGGATAGTCAGTGTGCTTTACTGTTTTACTGTAGGAACACTCCATTATTCTCCTAGGGTGATAGAGACCAAATGGGGTAGTTTCAGTTCCCTAAGGCCTACAAACTCCAGACATGCACCAAAGTACACTGTAAGTGTGTGAAAATAATTATTCTACTGAGTCCAAAGCCATATCTGTACTGCTTATGGGACATCCAGAAATGTCATATTGCTATGACTCAGCTCACAACCAGAGCCCGGCCGGGTTTGACCCTGCCCCACTGGATTAACTACCTTCCTCCCGATGCTGTAGCATCAGAGGCCTAGCCCTTCACTGCAAGCATTCCCAAGGGCAAATGTCTTCTCTCCAAGAGGGAGAAATGGGGTGAAACTGCAGGGCATCAATCAGCTGACACACAGAGCCAGGCACCAGGCTTGCTCCGGGCCCAGGCCATGAAGTCAGCAAGGGGGCTTTTCAGAGACCATGTGGCATGCGACCCCTGGACAACGCCATCCTGAAGTATCCCAGAGGCCTGTGCAGGAAGGAGGGATCAGGGGCAGAGAGGTGATGTGTCACTGCAGGATAGGGCAGAAGTGCCTTCCTGCTAGCCCCCTCCAATTTTTCTTAAAAGGTCTTTCACAGGCAGAGGAGCTCTCTCTCGGGTGTGGTCTTGCTGAGGAAGACTGGTGCTGGAGACTGGCACCATGGGCAGTTGGAAGGAAGAACCCCTTGACTGCCCCAAGACTCTGGACTGCGCCTTTGAGGGAGCCCTGGGCCAGTAAGAGGAAGCCCAGGGCCTCTGCGCAAGGAGAAGAGAGGCCCAGAAGGAGAGCCAGGTGAAAGGCTGGAGCAGGGAGCCAGTGAAGACAGCTCCTTTCTGAGTTCACCCTCTTGGAGGCCAGGTTGGTGGTGTAAAGTGCTCCAGCTGGCTAGGGCTGGCCACCAGGAGTGAGCCAAGATTGTCGAAATCGGCTCCACGGGGGTCGAGATATGCCCCCCAGAAAGTAGGCGACCTTTGACCTTTACTCGGACTGACGTCGAAGCACGTGGGGCTCCGCCGCCGGTCTCCGATGTGCCCCCAAGGTGGGTCAGGTCCCGGGTGCTGCCCCCAGAAGAAGGTAATGCTGGGGAGTGCCGTCGCGCCCCAAGTAAAGGTGCCTACGGGCCCAGGCTCTCAATCCTGGGCCTCCAAGAGGTAAAGTCGGGGAGCGCCATCATGCTCCCTGTGAAATGGCCCTCAGGGGCCCAGGAGCCTACCCTTGGCCCAGACAAAAATTAAGCCTGGGAGAGCGGTCGCGCCCCCGGGAAGCGGTTCCAGGGGCCCAAGACCCCATCTCCGGGCGCCGCTGAAGAGGAAGCAAGGGAGGGCCATCGCACCCCCATGAAGAGGTTCCAGGGGCCGGGGACCCCATCTCCGGGCCCCGCAGAAGAAGGAGTCAGGGAGTGCCATTGCGCTCCCTGTGAAGGTGGCTGGGGCACAGGACCCTTTCCTGGGCCCCGGGCATTGGCAGAGAGGAGGGGGGAGTGCCACCACACTCCCCCCACAGAAAGAAGAAGGAGGGGGGAGTGCCATCGCACTCCCCCAAGGCCCACCCAACTGGCTGCAGCATCCGTGTCTACCCGCAGGAGTGGGCAGACCAGAATGAAAGGCCGGCTCCCGTGGCAACATATGAGGGTGCTGGCCAGGTGGGGAGCTGGCGAGAGCAGCCTGGTGTTGGCTCCCCGAGTTGCTCTCAACCATACCTGCCCGAGGGGTGCCTGGGCGGGACCTGGTCCCTGAGAAGTCATGAAGTGGTTAGAGGCCACCATCAGAGGCAGCTTGGCTCTCCCCGGAGCAGCGGGAAAGCCGCTGCTCAGATATTCACGCTCTTAAGGAAGAGCGCCTCATAATGCCTTGCAGGGCATGGTGATGCCTGCCCAAAAAATGGCTTGTTTTCAGCGCGTGGTGACCCAGAAAGATGGGGTCACCACCATTTGAATGCCAAGGTACAGAGGGAGCTGCAGGAGCAACGCAGACTCTCCCAGCACAAAAGTAGAATGTCCTCACCCTTGGTCTCTGGGGGACTTGAAAGAAAGAACCCCTCAAGGGTTATTTATGTTTTTTCAAGCCTACCTAATGATGGAACTTTTGTTCTTCAGCCTGGAGCTGATGCTTAGGACTACACTGAAGTGTGAGAGGCTGAACATGGATTGTCTTCGTGGAGACATTCCCTAGAGGTGGAAAGGTGTAATTGCAAAGGTGGCGCATTTACAAATGGTGTACCTTTATGGGGACTGGAAGTCACAAGTAATATGTGAAGTGATAAGTAAATTGGAAATATGTTGCCAGGCATCCTAGCCAGGGTGCCTGGTTGTAATTGCATAGCCCTGTGATTATCAAGGTGATGCCTTTTAGGGGCTTTGATTGACTTGCATTATACATGTTACCAGATATGACAGGTACCCCTCATTCCAAGGTATGCTTAGACATGTATTCTTGCTACTGCATTAGTTGAACAACCAGACTGTTAGCCACTGTGATTTAAATGTGTATACTGTATGGTCAGTATGAGATGCGCTCAGTCAGGGTTATGTGTCACTATGGCAGATTTTCCCATTATAAATGCTTGTTAAAATAATGGGGTGGGTCGCCACTGGGATGGTGCCAGTGGAAAGGGCCCTCACTCCAAGTTATGGTCAAGTGGGGGCAAGATGATGTTCATACATGTGAGTGTTGGTACTAGCCACCCCTTCCGGCGGGAGGGGTGGGGATGTTACACAATTTAAAGAAGTATTTCCAACAGTTTATATATATTTGTAAATTGATGCATAGTATTGAGTAGTGTGTGGGCAATAAATGTACTCTTCCTTTTTATAAAGAAAAGTACAGACCGGACAATCAATTATTGAGTGTTATTTCTGCGTACCTGTAAATGGCGATTACTAGCCCACACCACCTCCCTTGAGTACGTCTTAGACTGCTCTGCAATGCTACCCTCTGACAGTCAAGAGCTACAATGGGGTGTTTGGTTCCCAGTGAAGGACAAATGTAGACCCATTATTTGTGCAGGTCTCACAACTAATGCCTCGTTTTCCAACAGTCACCCATATAGCCACTCGTACAAAAACTCAGTCACTAATTCAGTCACTGATATATCCACTCATACAGCCATACAGCTGCTCACCCACTGTCAGTCACTCATAGAGCTACTCACACACCTACTCACTCACCTATAGAGTCAATCAGACAGCCATTTACTCACCTTTAAAATTATACACACACTCACTCACTTATTCACAGAGATACTACCATATAATCACTCACCCATACAGACCCTCACACACTCACTCACTAACCCATACAGTCACTATCACAATACCTCACACACATACAGTCACTGATGTACTCCAACACTCACCCATATACCACTGACAAATCCATTCACTTACCGACACAGCAATAGACACACTCAGTCACTTCTACAACCCTTCTCTTACACTCACTAACCCATACAACCACTGACTCACGCACTCACTCATCCATGCAGGCAGTCAAAAAACCCTCTCACCCACCCACACTGACACTCATACACCCATACAGGTACTCAGACAAACAATCAATCACCCATACACCCACACATGTACCCACTCACCAACCCATACAACCACTTCAACACCAACTGACAGACTGATGCACACATTCAGACAACCTAGTCAGTGACCCATACATTCACTGAGACAACTAATCACTCACTTATACAGTCAGTCACACACCTACTGAATCATCAATACAGGCACTCATACACCCACTGTTTCATCAATTCACCTTGGTATATATATTTAACACTTATAAACATTTTTAAAAAACTTACAGTCACTGGATGATGTCATCAGTGATGTCATTTGAGATGTCATCGGTGATGTCATCAGTGGATTTCACTGACCATGTCATGAGTGATGTAATATGTGCGGTCATAAGCAGTGCATTGTGTGGGTGCGAGTTATAGTTAGCTCAGCTAACCATAACTGCTGAATTTCTCAAGTTTTGTACAAGTGAAATGTTAGCCCAACAATAACATCCCTGTAACCTTTGTTTTTTTCAGTGAATTTCCACGTTTTTTTAAATTCCCTTTCCTAACTATAACGTCCCTGTAACCTTTGTTTTTTTCAGTGAAAAAAAATATTAATATATATGGAGGGGTATGGGATTAATCACAGAGGGGGAGTACCGATATCTTAAGGTGGATGACCCCATAACACCTGTTTTGTATTTAATACCCAAAGTGCAAAAGGATTTGCAAAACCCGCTAGGCAGGTCCATAATATCGGCTATTGGTAGTTTGTTTGAGACCACTTCAAGGTATATAGATCACTTTCTGCAAGACATCGTGAAATCCCTCCCGTCCTATATTCAGGACACAAGGGATTTTCTGCAAAAACGACATCATATTCCCTCAGAGAAGTTGTACCTTTTGATAACCTTAGACGTGGCCTTGTTGTATATGAATATTGCACATGATGATGGCCTCAGGGCGCTGAGACACTTCCTTGGCACCAGACCGATAAATTTGTAATCTGAAATGTTGCTAACAATGGCAAGATTGTGCCTTGAAAACTATATTTTCCTATTTGGGAAGGACACTTATAGACAGCTAAGGGGCACGGCCATGGGCACCTGCTTCGCCCCCAGCTATGCGAATCTTCACATGGGCTGGTGGGAGGAGCAGGTGGGAGGAGTCGAATTTGCAACAGATTGGAAGGAAAATATTGTGGTCTGGTGTCGTTTTATAGATGACTTGTTCATACTATGGAGGGGCTACCCAGAGAGGGCTAATGCTTTTGTCTCTGCCTTGAATGTGAATACTCTGAACTTGAAATTCACGAGTACTATCAGTGAATCTCAGGTGTGCTTCTTGGATCTAGAGGTTTTTGTGAGCAAAGGCACGTTGCACACACGCACTTTCAGGAAACCCACTGCAGGGAACTCAATTTTACATTCGAACAGTTTCCACCCACAAAAACTGAAATACAGTATACCTTTTGCAGAACACCTTCGCATGAAGAGGAACTGTAGTAAGTTATCCTCTCTAAAAGAAGCTCAGACTGATTTGACCGAAAGATTTAGAGAGAGAGGATATAACCAACAGGTCTTAAACCAGGCCCTCAGGAAGGTGGAGGAAATTCCCAGAAAATCGATTTTGTTCAAGAACCTTACGGGAAATAGACAAACTGGCATGAAGAAGGAGGAAACTAGAATGATTACGGGATACAATGCCTATCATGCAGAAGTGAGGGACTGCATGAATAGGCAATGGCACCTAGTGAAAGAGGATCCCACACTTGGCAGCCTAGTCCCACGTAGACTGCTCCTAACCTTTAGAAGGGCAAAGTCTATGAGGCAACAGTTAGTAGTGAATAGCCCTGAGATAATTGGAACAGAAGGGTGGCTTAAAGCCAATCCAGGTTTCAATAAGTGCCTGAAATGCAAAGCGTGCCAACACAGTGTTAACAGAAAAGAAATTCAATCACCGTTATTGAAGAAACCTTGGAAAATTCCTCGCTTTTTTAACTGTAGGAGTGGTCACATAGTATACATTCTGCAATGCACCTGTCCCAAGGTATGTGTGGGCAGTACAATCCATATGGTGCATGTTAGAATCCTCCAACACCTGAGGGCGGTAAAGAACAGAGACAGAACATACCCTCTGGACAGACACATTAACGAGATCCATGATGGAAATCTTAGTGAGCTCTTGTATTATGTGATAGATTCAGTCCTGAAAAACAGACGAGTGGGGAATCATGAGATGAAACTTAGACAACTAGAATCAGGTTGTATATTAATGCTTGATACTAAGATTCACCGAGGGCTCAATTCAGAGGAAGATCTGTACGTTCATTTATAAATTAATCAAAAAACAAAAAAATAAGATCCCGCATACATCACCTATCTTTAGTTAGAAAGATGAAAGAACCTATATATTGAATCAATGCTTTTTAGGAGAATTATGTGAAATTTAAAGACATACTTGTAATTTTATTTTATTTTATTTTATTTGGTTTTAGGCCTGTGCCCTCTATCCCTTGTATTATGTGGAATAAGATTGAAGCCAAGGAAAACTATGAGGACGTGGGAAGTGTTCAACTGTGGGTTAGTGCAATTTGCCAGAATCTTAAGTGTGAGAAGTTATTAATTGAACTATTGCATTTTTAGACTGTGTTTAAAGGATTGTATTAACACTCTATGGCATTTGCACCTTCACTTGTTACAGCACTTGCACTTTAAATGGCGCGAACACTAGCACTTTATGTCATCAACTAAAAAGAGCAGGAGAGAGGATCATCCCTCCCTGCTAAATAGCCCTATAGTATGATAGCCTTCAGGCATTAGAAGTCATAGCCTTTGAGAAATATATTTACGTGAAAATCTTAATAAGGTACATACATGCATTTTGAACCTAGAGTTTAGCATCAGTAATTTTAGTGTTAGTAATTGAAACCAAAGTAGGGTCAGATAGGTTCATGCAAAATTGCACAATTGCACTTGCACTTTGAACCCAGAGAAAAATATCTGCACTTTAATACAAATGACTGAAACCCAAGTGGGGTACGATAGGTTTATGAAACATTGCACAAGTGCACTAGAATTTTTTCAAAACAGGGATCGAAACTGGACTCTGTAATATCGTGCCTAAGGTAATTGTGAAGCAATAATGCACTTGCACTCTGTCATGCGTAATTTGCACTTTGAGTCAAGTTACTGATAGGCTATGACTAAAATGGGCTAGCTGCAAGAATATATCTTACTATCCCCAGATAAAGACGCTCTGCCTTTTGTGCTACTGGACTAATCAACATTTATGTTTGGAATTGTCTTATATTTGTGAAGCAAGGCGAAAAGAGGAAATATGGGGTGCAATAGCATAAGTACTGGGGACCAATTGATGAGTAAGAGGCACAGTGAAGTTGCACTTTAGTAAGTCTTGTTTGGTGGACTATAGACACACCATGGTTTTTAATGTTGGGTAGCACTATAATCACTTTTCCTGTTTTAATTATGAAATAAAAAGAAATGTATAAGTAAAAAAAGAGAAAACACAAAAAAGATCAAAAAAGTATAATGAGCAAAAAGAAAAAGAAATAAGCTACAGAACGTGATAAATATTCACAACATATTTGAAATCAATGTATTATTACTGTTATCATTCACGGTTTTGAAATGTGCAAAATATATATTTTTAACCATGCAGTGATGTTATTGGAACAGTGAAGACTTTGTAACAAATGTTGATATGAAAAGTATGTTGTCCATGTCCATTGTACCATGTGACCTGCCTTCCCAGTAAAGGGAAGGGAAGTAGTGGAGCTCAGTATGTGAGCAAGGCATGGGATCCTGTCGAAACGCGTAACAGCACGATAATTGAATAAAACTGCATATACAACTGAACCTAAGGTGTCGGTGTCCAGTTTCAAAGAAGAAACTCTGGTGTTTGATTTGAAAACAGGTTTCAGGGACTTTATAGTTAGTTGGACATTTCAACCAGAGAACCAGAGAAATTCCGCCGTTATAGTTAGTTGAGCTAACTATAACTCGCGCCCCCGCAATGCACTGCTGATGACATCACATATTACATCACTCATGACATGGTCAGTGACATCACTGATGACATCTCAAATGACATCACTGATGACATCATCCACATGATAATCTGATGCACCTCCTCACACCCTAATATAATCTTTGATACATCCACTCAAAATTACATACTGCTATTCTCAAAACCATAGACACACCAACACCAATAACTACATACCCACTCACTGATTCTTAGATCTACACACACATCCACTCACTCACTCATACAGTCACTCATACATGCAGTCACTCATCAATGCAGCACTATCATATGCACTCAATCACCTATACAGACAGTCACACACCACCACTCACCTATAGAGTTACAAACACAGCTACTCAGTCATGCAAAGAATCAATCACACTCACATTTACTCACCTATACAGTTATACACACACCACCTCACTTATTCATACAGATACTAACACATACTTACTCTCTTATAAAATCACTGACACAAGCACATACTCATCCATACAGCCAGTCTCACAATCACTCACTCTCACATATAGTCATTTATATAGTCCAAAACTCACATATACTGTCTTTCAAATATGTAGTTACTCACACATGTACCAGTGAGACATCCATTCACTTACCAACACACCCATACTTACACTCACCCACCCATACACCCTTTACAGATGCACTCTTGAACCCATACACCCAGTGCATCACTCACTCACACATCCATGCACAGTCACACACACCCCCAACCACCCACACAGACACTCAGGCACACATACAGATACTCAGACAACCAATGAATAGCCCATATAGACACTCAGGTAGCTACTCACCAACCCATGCAGCCGCTTACACACCAACTGACAGACTGATACAGACATTCACACAGTTTAGTCACTAACCCATGCATTCAGTAAGACACATTTAATCATTCACTTATACAGTCAGTCACGCACCTGCTAAATCATCCATTCAGACACTCATACACCCACTCATTCTTCAATACACCTTGGCCTATATATATATATATTTAAAAAACATGTTTAAATTTTTCAGAAACACAGTCACTGGATGATGTCATCAGTGATGTCATCAGTGATGTCATTTGAGATGTCATCAGTGATGTCATCAGTGAGGTCACTGACCATGTCATGAGTGATGTAATATGTGATATCCTCAGCAGTGCATTGCGGGGGCGCGAGTTATAGTTAGCTCAACTAACTATAATGGCCAAATTTCTCTGGTTTTGTATGAGTGAAAAGTCCAACTAACTATAACATCCCTGAAACCTGTGGTTTTCAGTACATTTCTAAGGTTTTTTAAATGCTAATTTCTAACTATAACGTCACTGAAACCTCTGTTTTTCAGTGAATTTCTATGGTTTTTTAAATGCTAATTTCTAACTATAGCGTCCCTGAAACCTCTGGTTTTTCAGTGAATTTCAAAGGTTTTTTAAATGCTAATCCCTAACCATAATGTCCAAAAAATGATTTTTCTAAATTTTTAATTCTTTATAAAAATAATGTGATGTTTTCTCTTTTCTAACATATGAATTTAAATTTTTTTTTTCAACTGGATTTGCGTACCGATCATGTACCAATCTCAGTGGGTGCGTGAATCTAATAATTTTGCCGCCATATTGGTTAAGTCGTATACGATGCGTGTATGGTATGCGAAGGGTGCGCGGTTCCCGGCCCCATGTAACGTCACGTACGTATTTCCGGGGGTCGCGCCAGGTGCGCGAATTCATCGCAAATCTTTAAGTTTTAAAAGTATATGTATATAACTTTTATATGTATATTATACCAAGAGATTATTTAATCTAATTATACATATATTACATTTGTAATTGTAATAAAGATATATTATTGTTAAATATATTTTCCGGAAATCGCGTTGGGTGCACGCTGGTGCGCGCCGGGTGCACGAATCCCATGTGACTTCAAAAGAAACAATTTCTTTGGTTAAGAACCTTTTCATTCTAGAACTTGAAGGACCCCACCCATTTTTTTCATTCCTTCAAGAGCATCTCAGCAGACACACCTGTTGTCTTCTGCTCCTCTTGTTTGCCTTTTTTTTTGTGTTTTTTTTAACTCATCTAAGAATGGCAGCTACCAATCAACCTCAGCAAGTTCCACCTGAAGAGGAAGAAGACCTGGAGGAACCTGTGAAGAAAAGATACGAAAGTATCGTGTGGGCATTTTTCTCCATTCCATCTGGGGAGAAAAAGGTGAATGCCCAAAATGTCACCTGCACTATCTGTGAGAAAGTCCTCTCTCGAGGTTCTGAAAAAAATATTCCTGTGGGATGTCATCGATGTTGAAACATCTTCAGACAATGCATCCTCGACATCTTGCTATGGAACAGCTTAGAAGCGAACAAGAAAGGCAGGCAACTAACAACAACGCTGCTGGCCCTAGCATGTCATCTGCTTCAACATCATCCCTGACTTCGCTAGAGTGGAGCAGAACTGTGTCAAATGTAAAAAAACATCTTTGTTTTGGTGAGCAATCACTGGATGCCATCCTGGTTTCTATTAGGAACCACCAGTGTTCATTTTTTTTTCTATGCAATGAGTTCATAATTGCATAATTTTTTGAACATGTTCACTGTTGGTTCTGTGTTTTTTTTTTTTTTTTTAAACACCCAAAAAATTCAAAAAAAGTTTAAAAAATACCCAAAAAATATAAAACAAAAAAATAAGAAAAAATTGTTCTTTTTAGAATTGCCTAATTGGTTAAAAATAGACAAACTTGTATGCATTCTATGAATGACTGCAAGGGTAATGTCTAAGTCATTGTATGAGTGAATACGTACTGTCTCAGTGAATGAATGAGTGCAGCAGTATTGCCTGACTCTTTGGATGAGTGCATGCATAGTGTTTGAGGGAATGAATGAGTGCAGCAGTAGTCCCTGAGTGATTGAAGGAGTGCATGGGTAATGCCTGGGTGCATGAAAGAATGCATGGGTAGTGCCTGGGTGTATATAGCACTGCATGGGTAGTTCCTGGGTGATTGGAGGAGTCATGAGTAGTACCTGGGTGATTGCATAAGTGCAGGAGTAGTGTCTGGATTATTGGAAGACTTCATGGGTAGTGCTTGGGTGATTGCATGAGTGCTGCAGAAGTGCCTGAGTGCATGTATGACTGCATGGGTAGTGCCTGAGTGATAGCATGAGTGCATGGGTAGTGCCTGGGTGATTGCATGAATGCAGGGGTAATGTCTGGGTGAATAGAGGAAGGCATGGGTAGTGCCTGAGTGATTAGACGAGTGCCTAGGTAGTGTATGGGTGATTTTATAAGTGCATGGGTAGTGGCTGGGTGATTGGAGGAGTGCAAGGGTAGTGCCTGGGTTATTCCATGAGTATGTAGGAAGTGCCTGGGTGGTTGCATGACTGCAGGGGTAGTGCCTGGATGATTGCATAAATGCATAGGTAGTGCGTGGGTGATTTTATAAGTGCATGGGTAGTGGCTGGGTGATTGGAGGAGGGCAAGGGTAGTGCCTGGATGACTGAAGGAGTGCAAGGTTATTGCTGGGTTATTCCATGAGTGCATAGGTAGTGCCTGAGTGATTAAAGGAGTGCATGGGTACTGCCTGAGTTATTGAAGGAGTGCATGTGTAATGCCTGGGTGATTGCATTAGTGCATGGGTAGTGCCTAGGTGATTGAAGGAGTGCATGGGAACTGCCTGAGTGATTGAAGGAGTGCATGTGTAATGACTGGGTGATTGCACGAGTGCAGGTGTAATATCTGGGTGATTGGAGGAGTGCATGGGTACTGCCTGAATAAATGAAGGAGTGGATGGGTAATGCCTGGGTGATTGCATGAGTGCATAGGTAGTGCCCGGGTGATTGGAGGAGTGCATGGGTACTGCCTGAGTGATTGAAAAAGTACATGGGTAATGCCTGGGTGATTGCACGAGTGCAGGTGTAATGTGTGGGTGATTAGAGGAGTGCATGGGTACTGCCTGAAAGATTGAAGGAGTGGATGGGTAATGCCTGGGTGATTGCATGAGTGTATGGGTAGTGCCTGGGTGATTGGAAGAGTGCATGGATACTGCCTGAGTGATTGCAGGAGTGCATGGGTAGTGCCTGGGTGATTCCATGAGTGCAGGAGTAATATCTGGGTGATTGGAGGAGTGCATGGGTACTGCCTGAGTGATTGAAAGAGTGCATAGGTAATGCCTGGGTGATTGCATAAGTGCATGGGTAGTGCTTGGGTGATTAAAGGAGTGCATGGGAACTGCCTGAGTGATTGAAGGAGTGCATGTGTAATGCCTGGGTGATTGCATGAGTGCAGGTGTAATAACTGGGTGATTGGAGTGTTGTATTCCGCTTTATGGTGTCCATATATAGGTTTTCCTGATACATGTCCTTATATAGGCACAATTCGCATTGCCCTTATATAGGCATAAGATCCCAGTCCTTATTTAGGCATTAGCCATGCTATCCAAATACAGGCATTGTCCCCTGCATCCATCCACCCTAACGTCACAAGGAGTTCTTAGAAACCAGACCCTTAAGCTCTTGGGAGTTCCCCTAGCACAGGATTATTGATTTCTCCAAGAACTCATTTATTATGCATGAACTGCTATTCCTTAAGGGTTCATTCCTGACGTCTTCCTCTGCCCGACTTTACGTCAATGCTAACATTCCAAGGCACCTACCTGGTATAAATATACCTTCCCTTGCCCAAGCAAGTAGGAGGAGACCTCGACTTTAGAGGAGCCCGTGTCCCGGCCTGATGCACTGACAAGAGACGCTGTCATCCCTGCTCGCAGAGAATACAGCTTCCAGTGTTCTGACTCCCTTCGCGGGGTGTTAGAGTTCAAGACCCGGAAAGAGATTCCCACCTCTCTCATTCTCAAGTATTGGAGCTGACTAGAACCTAGAGGGACTCTTGGCATACCAGACTTGGCATACCAGACTTGGCATACTATAGCATTCCATACTATAGAATACATCACCTACTTCTTACCTTGCACTACACTTAGGTTAGGTACACTGGGGTGGAACTAGTTAGAGAAGCATGTTATGAGTACTCGCATTTTTAGCTTATGTTATTTATGTATATGAATATATGTGTCATAGCTAAAAGATAATGCTAGCGCAGTATTATTTCTTTCTACTGCTTACGCTGTACATAATATATCTCGCATACTGTCTTATGATTGTAACAGCTCATATCTCTTACACGAGAAACAAGACTGTTCAATAAATCCTTTTATTGAAACGCCCGTCTATTCTTTCTGTGTAACTCTGAAGAAACTAAGCATGCACGATTAGCTGAGTGAAACTGTTATCTGTTGTTTCCACGATTCTGAGAGTGTTCCGATTCTAAAGGGAAACAAAGTTGTCATGTTTATGCGGTTGCCAGAAACTACTCCCTTCTTGTTTACAAGGAGTTTCTAGTGGCCTCTGAGTTAGCTGGTACAAAGTAATTAAGTTTAATATACTTGATAGGGGCATACTGACCTCAGTCCTATGTCAAACCTATAGGGTATATTATTCCAATGCGCAGAGCCTATTAGGAAATAGGAACTACACTACATGGCGCCCAACGTTTGGTAAGGCACTAATTTAACGCTAAATACTGAGTAACTCAGTCGTGCTTTTCTCAGAGACCCCTACTCACATACTCCATAAGACTTCTGGAGTGGGTAGGGTTAAGTATCCGCCAAAGCTGAATAGGACAAAAATCCTATATATTAGCTGTTTGGTTTGTTCAATGTTGAAGGATACAGTGTTCCAAAATATTATGCACCTTATCTTTGTTTCCTTGAAACTTGTTCATCCATTTTTTCAAAAATTGTCCCTGAACAGGGATACTAACACCGAGAACGGTGTAGCTGCGGCTGACCCAGTCGTAACAGCTTTTAATTTTACAGGTTTAAATGAAACAGATGAGGGTGTTATAAACATCCCTCCAAACTTAAGGAGAGCCATCACTCTAAAACTTATAAAACACGGCCTAACACCAAGAGGTGGTAGAGCAGTTTTCGTGATAGAGGCACACAAATCCTTTCAGACAGAGGTATTCTATTCATGGATTGTATTCCCAGAATCAAATCCAATAACAAAAGTATTTCACTTCTTTAAAGAAGATGAACCACCAGAGGAATATATTCCTTTCGAGGATATTGAAATTCCACTCACATACCAGGAGCATAATCTCTGGTTTAAAGGCGCCCTAAAACATCACAAAAACATTACCAGGCTCGGTCCACTAGGTAGACCAGGAGCAACATGGCCGATTTTAGCCGGCTACACACCTCATCCTGACATCGAAGAAATGTCAGACGAAGAATTACTTACTCAACTACAAGAGTTAATAAAAATTTACAGACAATTAGTCCAATATGTCATGCGAACTTTCACAGTCCAACCACCTATAACAATTCCAAATCAGACCCCTCAACAGGGGAATACACTAAAAATTACTCCACAGACTTTACACGCAGTCATGGGTAAAATGCCCAGAAAACGTGAACAAATTCCATTCTGGATAGCTCAAAAAATTACTCAAATCGAAGCAGTATTTCCAAATACTAGCGCTTATGAGAAACACAGAATCCTAACAATCTGTTTACCAATGGGGATCACACCACTACTGGAAGACTGCACCACTTGGGGCACAGTCTTTGCTGCCATCTATACTAAAACACATGGTGTTCTGGCAATTGCAGTAATACCAGATGTCCTGAAACAAATTCAAAACGAATACGGGGCAGAACCTGCTCTGAATTTAGGTATGAAATTACTGAAAAACTTCGACCAGGTCTCAACAATAATATTATCTAATATTAAAGGGGAGGCAGCATCAGTGGCGATCCGCCAACGCTTAAGGAATTTGATGTAACAGAACATCAACATGAACTACCCAGAATAATAGAAAAATCTTATGCAGAATTAGGCAGAGATAGTTTGGGTGGAAAACCTTTGAAGCCAAAACTATCTGAAAGTCCTGAGAAGGACTCTATTAAACAAAATCCTACATCTTCTAAAAAGAAGTGGGAAACTAATAAACAAAATTCAAACGAGACACGTTCTCAATCCCGAGGTAGGTCTCCTCAAAAGGAGCCCTCTGAAAGGAGGTATAACCTCAGGAATAGGGATAATTTAAGAAAACCTGACAGGTATCAATATACTGATACACATTCCTCTTGTACCTTTCAGATATCTTCTCAGACATCAGAAAGAAGAGGACGGTCAGATCACAAAGAAGAACGCGTGAAATCCAAAGACGATAAACACGTTCAGAAAAATAAATCAAAATCTCAATTCACAAAAAAGAAGGTAGCAGGTCTGAAGATCAGACATGCCGAGAATACTGAGAACACAGCTCAAGAACAGAGAATGGGCTCAGACAATGCTGGACAGTGCAGCAGAAGTAACAATAGCTCGCCAGAACCTGAAGGAACTTCTGGAGACAGTGGACTTGAATGAGTACATCACAGTAGAGACTGTAGACACCAGGGTTAGTACTCCACAAAAGTTATATGGAATAACACTCCGAATGGAGGGAGACATACCAATAAAAGTGAAAGCACTCTTTTGGGAGAAACTTTCAATGGGTTATGATATACTTCTAGCAGAAAAGGACTGGACACCAAACTTTGTCAGGGAGTGCCCACATGGCGAGGACATCATTATGCCAGCCTTCTCCAACCATATTCCAATTCACCTAAAATATACTTATGCCAGGAAATGGGCAGTTGCCCAGGCCCCAGCATTATACAAAAATCAGGTAGGATGGGATGAGGACTCACCTCACCACAAAATACAGCTAAAAAATCAACCTACTGCACGAAGGCAGTACCCAATAAAGCAAGAAGCTAAAAACAGGTCAGGAGATCTTAGATCAACTTGAATACCAACGGTGATTGAAACATGCACCTCCTCAATGAACAATCCTTTGTTTCCTGTATCCAAACCAGACAATACATATCGTCTAGTTTTGAATTACAGACACTTGAACACTTGTTCCAAAACATTTGCAGTGCAAAATGCACATAGTACAGCATTAATGAATAACATTGTGCGTAAAAAATATAAAACCACATTGGACATTTGAAATGGTTTCTTTTATCAAAACATAGCACCTGAAAGCAGGTACTTAACAGCTTTCTCAATAATGGGGACCCAGCGTCAATTTTGTCGACTCCCACAAGGGTTCAAAAACAGCCCGGGGTTATTCTCAGCAAGAGTAACAGAGTTACTACAAATTGATGATAATGAGGCATTGTCATATGTCGAAGACATCTATCTGACAGATGATGACCTAGATAGGCACTTGAATAGGGTGAGTACCATTATATTGGGCTTCGCCTCTGAAGGCTATAAATTCAACTTTAAAAATCCAGAATTGCCCATCTCAATGTCCTTTTCCTAGGATATGAGCTTTCAAGTGAAGGCAAGAGCCTGGCAGCTAACTTTTTAGAAAAGTGCGCGCTGCTCCAACCTCCAAAAACGCTGAAAAATGTACAATTCATCTTGGGTTTCCTAAATTTTGGAAGAACTTACATTCTAAATTACGCAGAAAGAGTTAAACCTCTCTACGAATTAATCAAACCTGATTTTTCAACAAAACATTGGACACAAGAACACACAGAAATCCTGTGTTCTCTCCAAGCTAACATGTTAGCAACAAATCACTTACAAACACGCGTAAATAAAGGCAATTTAGTGATCCGAATAATTTTGGGTCAATGCGGATTTACCTATTTAAAATTTAATGATGGTGAAAAAGTACCAATAGCATACAAATCACATTTGTATACACAAATAGAAATGCGCTTCACTTCAACAGAAAAAATTCTGACAGCAGTTCAAACCGCTGTAGCAAAAGAAAGAGCTCTAGCTCAAGCGAAACACATTATTGTCATAACTCCAGTACCAGCCTTAGAGGCGGTCACAAAAGCGAGCATTCCAAATGCAAAAGCTTTTCATCCTAGATGGATACAATGGGTTAATTCTCTTGCTGCAACAGATGTTGAATATGTTTTTGATCCTGATTTAAAAACACAAGCGTTCCTGCAATATGAACATGAATGTCCTCTGTCCACTGAAATTCTGCCTCTCGATCAGTATGAATTTATAATTTATACTGACGGATCAGCACAACCCGCTACAGGGAGAGAGCAAGCTTACAGTGCAGCATGCGCAATCGTTAAAGGTCGCATGCGCGATGGTAACTTCAGACCAATGGTCACTAAAACTCAATCTCTAGGAGATTGTACAGCTCAGCGAGCTGAACTACAAGCATTCAAACTGGCACTTGAAAATACAGATCGCGAATTCCCCACACTTATAGTGTGCGATTCCTTTTACTGTGTTCAATCATATAATGAATATATACAGAATTGGCTTCAAAACGGATTTAAAGATGCAAAAGGTGGCACAATAAAGCATAAAACGCTTTGGGAACAAGTAGTTCAATTGAGAAACGAACTACCAAAAGCTCACGTGATACACACGATGAGTCATCAACGTGATGGCGTTCACGTTACAGGGAATTCATTGGCTGATGAAGCCGCAAAGGGGGCTGTTCAGACGGCTTCCGTAGCTGCGATCACTCGTTCAAAAACGAGAATAGACAGTGAGATATTGTTGGCTGTCAATGCTTCAAGCAAAGGCAGTGGTGCAGCGTTCACACACACTAACCCCAGCAATGTTGCTGAGGGTGGGAACCAGAGGCACGGGGCCAAAGGGCGAGCCAGCCTCCACTATCTCATGAATACACAAAAGTGGGCTGCCCCTTGAATCAATTCCTATGTTTATCTACAGAGTTCTATAGAGATGCACTACCAGTGGGGGCATCTCATAAAAAGTTACGGACTGGCCTCACACACCGCCCGGTGTCATGCTTCATCATCGGCTGTCCTCGCCCTCTAAATACTTGGTTTGATAGAGGGAGGGCATACACCTGGAGACAGGGATGCACTTCTAAATCTAAGTGATGGCCGTGGGGAGTGATAAGTGATTTAAAAACCATTACATTAGTCCATGTGCTATGCTTTATTCAAATGGTAAATGTATGGTGGTTAAAAACTAAGTGAACGGTGGTATGGGATATTATTCTCCTTCACCGTATGAAATGCGGTCGACATGTTTCTGCTGAGGTGTCCCCGAAGGGTACGTAGCATTCTTCAGGACCTAAAAAGGGGGGGAAAGGGGGTTATATACCCTATGTGTTCACTTCCTTTTAACTAGTGAAAAATGGAAGGAAAATCCTGTTGCTAGATCAGGGAGGGTTAAAAAACTATGTAGGTGGATACTTCCCTCTTGGTATAGTACCACTGAGAGTAACTCTGTAGAGAAAGGAAAAACAAAAACAAAACATACAAACCAAACCGTGTGAGTATGTAAACAAATAGTTTATAAACATCATCCATCCCGCGTCATACCTATAGCGCACGTGGTGGTGTGAAGTGGTCTTTATGAGACACGTGGCAGGTGCAACGTGTACTCACACCGTTAAAAAGTGGTTGTAAACCAACTCTTACCCTGTATTTCTACCCTAAACGCTCCATGGGAGGGCTGAGGTGGAAGGACCTACTTCGACTTTCTGTAGGGAAAAAAAACATAAAATCACTACTGGTAGTTAAGGGTTAGTCACCAGTATTCAGAAAGAACCAGGACCAAGGTTCCTAGTTAAAGCAAACATAACAAGGTGAAATCCAGAACTAATGGACCACCTATTCATTCAAGTTCACACCAGCATTCCTTCAGGCATACTCTTACTGTCTAGTTTCAGTGCTTCCAGCCGTTCTTCCCGGAGGCGTCCTCTCTGTCTCCCCGCTGATGGTAAATGGTGAGATTCAGAGGGTTTTTATACTAAAGAGCTGTGACTAATTAGTGAGCTAATCAGTGTTAATTGGGCCCGTTAAGTGAGTATCCTGTGTCCCTCTACGGGACTGCCTGACCGCCTGGTGGGAGGCGTAACTGTAAATCGCCCCACCCGATTGGTCAAAACATGCCTCCAACACTACCAAGGCCATTAAGATAGTAAACAATGGGCTTGTGAGGTTTGTTTCCTGTGTCCCTCTTGCGTGAGCCTGACCGCCTGGTTGAGGGTGTGTATTCAATGAAGGTTTCGTTCGGCATTGGTCAAAACATGCCTCCAACACTATCAAGGCCATTTTAGAAAGTTAAAAATGGGCTTGTGAGGTTTGTTTCCTGTGTCCCTCTTGCGTGAGCCTGACCGCCTGGTAGAGGTGTGTATTCAAAAAGGTTACGTTCGGCATTGGTCAAACGGCGCCGATACCGATGTTATGGTCCTTCCCCTTCCTGCGGGAAAACAAATGCAGTTACGAGGTCATTAGCTCCCATGTTTGTGAGGACGCCCATGTTCATTACCGGGTCTGATCAGTCTCCCGGTATTTGAGCATGCGCTGAAGTAGTGGGAAACCCGCTACCGCGCATGCGCCTAGGTGTATTCCGTGAGACGCTTGCCCTGCTATGGCTCCTATGCTTGCGCACTGATAACTACCAGCGTGGATTACAGCAGGGGCCGCTCGAGATCCCCGTAAAGTGAGGGGATACCCCAAGAGTTCTAAACACTGTGAGAAAAATAAAGCAACATTACTCAGTTCATAATGGGATTACGGGCCAATGGTACCTCACTTGTTATATGTGTGAAGTACACACTAATGATAGTCAGTGGTGGTAATTGCTACAGCTGGTATCTATGTTTGATAACATGGGTTTACACAAACCAATGTGTTCCCCATGCCAGCTTGATCTGTTTGAATTTGCGAGCATAACAATGGGCCCACTCTTAGTGAACTACTTAACATAAAGTAGAGGGGTAGCAGTAGAGAATAGTCCCTACTCTATTAGGCCAGCTTTCTTGGAGTTGGTTGTTGACTAAAGAAGGTGTGCATGGTCAATTCTATACATTTTTTATTTTGCAAGTTGCAGCCATGGTATCTCATCATTTAAGCCTTTATCATCGCTGCGAAGCCTGTATACCCAGCGCTGTTCTCGGCTATGGAGTTGTCTAGAGATATCAGTCTTTTGTTTATTCATAACCTCAAGCACCACCCATCTGAGGTCCAGGTCGTTGTGGCCTTTCTCCGTGAAATGTTTCGTCAGTTTGGTGTTGGTCTTCCTGCACCTAATCGTACTCCGGTGTTCGCTGATCCGCGTCTTCACCTTCCTGGTGGTCATCCCGACATACTTCAGGTTACATGGACAGGATAGGAGGTACACCACACCTTCCGTATTGCAGTTGCTGAAATGTTTTAGCTTCCAGGGTCTCTCTGTACCTATGTCGACTTCTTTTGTTGTGGTGGTCAGCCGGCAGCACACACAGTTGCCGCATGGGTAGTGGCCTGTTGGTCTCGGTTGGCTCCACAGAGTCATCTGATTCTCAATTTGATCATTGGGAGTTTTGGAGTGTACCAAGGTGTCCCTCAAGTTCCTACTCCATTTGTATGCGAATAGTGGGGGTTCCCACTTCTTGTTCCCGCTGTTTAAGATGGCCCATTTTTTCTTTATAATGTTCTGGATTCTGTTCGACACGGGCGTGTATGTTGTAACGCAGACCAGGCGGTCTTTCTTTTCTTTATGTGTTGTCTCCAAAAGGGCATCCCGGTTATTATTCCTCGCCCTTTTCCTTGCCCGTTTAACCATCTTCTTGGGGTAATGTCTCTCCAGGAGTTTTGTCTCTAGTTGTTCTGCCTGTATCTGGAATGTATCTATCTCAGAACAGTTCCTTCGAATCCTCAGGAATTGGCCTACAGGAAGGTTCTCACGGAGGGCCCTCGGGTGGTAGCTGTCATACATTAATAAACTGTTCTTGTCTGTTGGTTTAGTGTGGACTTTTGTGGATATTCCTTCTGATGTTAAGGTTATATCCAGATCCAAGAAAACAGCCTGATTTTTGTCGATGGTATGTGTGAACCTGAGGTGGGGGTCAATGCCGTTGACCCACTCCATGAAGCGTGTTGCCTCATCCTTGGTACCTCGCCAGATGACAAAAATGTCATCTATGTACCGTTTCCATGTCTTCATTCGAGGTGTGAAGGGGTTCGAGGGGTTAAAGATGTGGTCCTCCTCAAAGCGGTGTACGTACAGACGCGCCATGCTCGGCGCGAAGGTGCTGCCCATGGATGTGCCGCCCACTTGATGGTACAGGGTGTCCTCAAACTCGAAGAAATTCTCCGTAAGTGCTAGTTCCGCACACTCCATGATGAAATGCGTGGGTGTCACATATGTCCAATCCTGGTCCAGTAGAATCTGTTCCACCACAGCGTTACCAAAGAAATTTCCACTCAAGTACTCTTATGTAATTGATGCGAACAACGTTCCTTTTGCTCGAATCCATGGAACGTAGATTAGGACTGATCCTAGCAGCACATGAAGGGATAGCTTCTGCCCATGCAGGTGTTTCTGCAACAGTATCTTTACTAAAACAAAGATATTGGTGGCCTGGCATTAGGAAACAGACCAAAAACTATGTTTTGGAATGTGAAATATGCCAACAGATGAAAGGCTCCACAGTGAAACGTCCTGCGCAGACACGCCTGTTGATTTCAGACAAACCATTAGCTTGTGTTTACCTGGACCACTGCGGTCCCTTGCAAAGGGACGGTAACTGTAAATATATAATGGTCGCAGTGGATTCGTGCTCAAGGTTCCTATGGATGTGGCCTCAGCGCTCGGCTGATGCTCGAACTGTTATAAAAGATTTGCGAGTCTTTATCGGCACATACGCAATTGGCACACTACATTCTGACCAGGGCCCTGCGTTTAGCTCTTGGGCTTACAAAGAAGCCATGGCCAGTTTGGGCATAGCATTGTGGTACTCCTCTCCATTTCATCCTGAGGGAAATTCTGTTGTGGAAAGGAAAAACCGGGACATAAAGCAGTCTATAACAGCTAGAGCATTAGGTTCGGGTGATGGGTGGGTCAAACATCTTTATGGGGTCCAACGCTCATTAAATCATTTTCCAAGAAGTTCTCTAGGGGGGGTCACTCCATATGAGGTCCTATTTGGGACAAGAATGTGGGTTCCTGATCTTGAATGTAAAGGCACAGTGGTGGAAAATAAACCCTTTGATATCAAAGATCGTTTGTCTATTTACAGGATCTAAATGAACTAAGATCGAAACAAAGCAACGTGTTCCTGAAGCCAACCACCACTGGGGAAAATCCGGCAGTCCCAGCAAGGCCTGTCTGGATCCCAAAAGTTGGTGATCTAGTCAGAGAGAAGATTGCGGACAAGAAGGAATTTGGACCTTCTTACAGACAACCAGTAACTGTCCTAGCCATCTACGGAACAAGAACAGTACTTCTGCCGCCCCTTGCTGGAAAAAAGGAGAAAAGATTTGTGTCAATCGACCTCATCAAACCACACTATGTGGCCAATACTAAATAGTAGGCCTCGTGGGCTCCGACCTAGTAGCAGATGCACTCCTCTTGCTACTTTCCAAGAGGTTCAGACTGAAAGACTCATAACCATCGAGAATTCAGCAGCAAGAGATGAAGGACTAAGCAACAATGCTATGGAACTCATCCCTCTTGAAACTCAAGTAACAGTTCGCCCAGATACACCTGTCTACAGCAACGTAACACGTGATCAACTGGTTCCAGTGATTTCGACGAATACTGATGCAATTACAACAATTGACCGAACTGCTTCTGGCTACTTCATTAACTTTGATATGTTTTCTGAGGATCCAAGTGAGCCTGAAACGACGCCAGCCCTAAAAACTTTCAAACAACAAGTACAAGACTTTTTTCATTTTCTGAAAAAGACTTATCTGGTTTCACCATGGATTGAACTATGGATAATTTCTGCAATATTTTTCTTTCTGCTTTGGCTAGCTTTAGTAATGACTCTTAGCGTGCTTATAAATGGCAGATACATTCGTATGGACATTGAAAGTAAAAATGTGAACTTACTTTTAAAACCACACAAAACATCCCATCGTGAAGCAAGAGACTTGTCAGCAGTGAACATCACAGCCGTTCCTATACAGGATGGTATAGTTTGGGACAAAACCGATTTCAACATATTCGGCCCGACGGAACTTTTGAAGATTCCACATTTATTTAAAATTTCATTAAGTGACTTTATTACCTCCAGTACCTATTCTGATGATTGGGACTTTGAGACTGTTAATAGCATGATGTCTGATCTAGAAAGGTCTGCTGCGTTCTCTAACAATGAATACTTAGAGGGTTCATCAGACTACGGACAGCTTTATTGTTACAACCACTATGGTCATCATTTCTTGCATAAATCTGCAACACCTAGAAATATGTTTATGTTTAACCAATGGGTTACACCACCAAGGGGTAGTTCAAAAACGTTTGCAAATAAGTTTCCATATTTTTCAGGGTACAATACATCTGATCCAGAAACATTTTACTATAAGAATGTAAACAAAACAGGACAGAAAATTATGTTAACTAATACAAAACAGATTTATTCTGCAGCCTTTATTACCCAACTGTCTAGACAAGGATTTGACTTTTGGAAAGACACAATAGACACAAAATCTGTCTGGGGTTCTAAAGATTGGCAAGTGCCAGGGATAGAAGCTTTGTTTAGAGCCTGTATCATCCCACAGCAAATAATGTTTTTGAATGACACTGTGCAACAAACGTCTTGCCTTGGTTTAGCCAAGATCAAAGACATGAACACACCTTCTGTACCAACACCTGCAAGTAATAGCACTACACAGGGAGCGGTCACAGTAGACACAATACTACAAAACAACAGATCAGATCCTGATTGGGAAAAATGGTTGCTCTGGCCCACAGTCACAAACATCTGTCAAGAAAGATTCCTGAATAGAATACAGGGCTTTACTATCCATAGGCCAGACCCACGTTATGTTCAACGACAACATCCGGGGGTAGTAACAACATAGAGTGTAGGAAAATTGTGCCTCGACTGGTTACAAAAATCTACACACGAGGATGTGAAACAACACTTATCTTTAGTTAAAGAAGACGCAGACCTTAGGGATTTCTTTCTAGGACCAAGAAAACCGCGTCAAAAACGTTTCATATATGCCGGCATTTATGCTGCTTGTAATGAAGTATGGAAGGTTTCACAGGCAGAGGCCACAGAAAGAATAAGTGAGCTTGATCATATTAACTTAGAGAAATCTCTCACTGTGGTCGACAATGGGTTAACAACTTTGTCATCCAGAATTTATTCACTGGACAACATTGTATCCTCTGCTATTGACATACTGGAACAAGATTTAGCCATGTTACAACAAGGCCAATCTCAGTTACGTTCTATTATGTTATTAGGCTGGACGCTGCAATCCTTGCGTGCAGGCTATGTGCCTTGGCGTTTTATCAACACGTCGTCTCTGTTTAGAGAATACAATCTCACGGATAAACAGGTCAAACTGGCACAAAGGGGAGTAAAGTATACAGTGCTCAACATTGAAAAACTGGAAAAATTACCATTTACGGTAGCAGAAAAACCAGCTACAGAATGGCTTATCCATGGCAAAATAACTCTGCCTGTCACTACTTTTCATTTTCAGTATTGCCTCAAACAAATGCAAGCAGGCAAATATGAAAGGTTGGGTAAAGAATACATTAAGACATCCTGGGATTTACCTTACGAATACAGATGTTGGAGTGGGGATCGTGAAGTGTTTCTAAGCGGTACACACTGTGAAAATGCACTAAGCGGATCTATCATATGTCAGGACATTTCTTTACACGGGGCTTGTAATGGTTCTGTGGCAAACTTGTCCTGCCACCTGCAGGGTACACCAGCTGCTGTGATTAATCCAACGTTTGGCCAACTTTCTAACGGGAGTTACCTCATGTTGAATGATCAGAGTTGCTGTGGCATGTTGCCAGGAATCCCATATCTGGTAACGGTGGCTCCAGGGTTACTTGTTGTATGCAAGTATTGTTCCCCCAAATAGACACAGTCTATGGCCTTCATTGAATGTTTCTTTTATACGTTTTGATACTTTAAGCAGAATGAAAGCCATGCTTTTACAACAAACCGTGCCTTTGACCTCGGCCAAAGAAATCTATGATCTACAAATTGCAAGGACTTCGGCTGAGATACAGGCTCTAATTCGTACAAACCGCCCTATACATTTCGTAGAAATCATGGTACGTATCTTAAACATGTCTGATATGAGCGGGATTGTACATGTATTTAAGACCATCTGTTCAGGACTGTTAACACCTTTTCAGGCAGTCCTCGGAATCATTCCAAACTTCGCACATTCGGTGTTCGGTGGTGTGCCATTAATTCTAGCACTCGTTGCAGGAATCCTGTTTTTATACCTACTACTACGCTATGGCAAGCCTATCAACCGGCGTCACTCCCAGCAATTTGGAGAAAGCTCTCCTAGAACGGAAGTGCAGTGAGCGCATAGTGCAACTTTTGGGCATACCTCGTCTACGGGAACTTAATACAACATGGTTTCTGTCATTTAGACCAATCTGGCAAGATTGCATCTTACCTGTTTTACGCTGCCTGCTATGCAGTGAAGAATGCGTGCTAGACATCTGTCTAACACTCCCATCAGTCATGCCAATGGATATCGATACTCTGCTGGACCCGATAACGGCCCATGCTCTGTGTTGTCCCCAGAGGCTACCAATCCTGATGACGGCATTCGTTGAGATCTCACAGACGCTTCCTGCTGCTGCTGAGATACGAGATGGATCAACAGGCACACAGGTAACAACGGACGCGAACATTGCTGCAGCATCCTATGCTGAAGGCGATGCTTCACATCTCTGTGCAGATAACCTTCTAAACGAGGTGTTCCAACTGTCACCGACATCGGTAGATGATCGTTTGTCTACAGGAATAGATGATTTCATGTTTACACCAGACCCATACACTGACTTTGATTCGGCTCACAGTGTACCGGGGAAGCAATGAATTTGGCCTCCATATTTTCATAACAGAACAAAACTTGGAACTCTTCCTAAAAATAGAATTTTTTTTTTTCATTTGAAAATACATGGCAATTCAATCTGCTTACAGTAGAACTATCATATAGAACGGACTTCTTTGAATACTTCCAGGGACACATTGTCACCTTATTTACCACAATTTCATTTAGTACCATGATATGAAATGGCTTTGATTTTTTGAATACTTGTCAACCATTTCGTCATATGTATATATTTCTGTTTAATCATTCATGTTGCATTTATTTACAATATATGCTTAGAATGAAAAAATGCTTTAAAATGTACAGTACCTATTGCATTACATGTTTAGAAACAGTTTTTCTTTAAACTTCTTTTAGTATGCTTTTAGAAATGTTTTAGCAACATGTGGTACTCAGTTTAATGTTTAGCATTTAATTTTTAACCATTTAGTATTATCGTTCATTCGAAAGTGGAGTGGGTGTTGTATTCCGCTTTAGGTGTCCGTATATAGGTTTTCCTGATACATGTCCTTATATAGGCACAATTCGCATTGCCCTTATATAGGCATAAGATCCCAGTCCTTATTTAGGCATTAGCCATGCTATCCAAATACAGGCATGGTCCCCTACATCTGTCCACCCTAACGTCACAACGAGTTCTTAGAAACCAGACTCTTAAGCTCTTGGGAGTTCCCCTAGTACAGGATTATTGATTTCTCCAAGAACTCATTTATTATGCATGAACCGCTATTCCTTAAGGGTTCATTCCTGACGTCTTCCTCTGCCCGACTTTACGTCAATGCTAACATTCCAAGGCACCTACCGGGTATAAATATACCTTCCCTTGCCCAAGCAAGTAGGAGGAGACCTCGACTTTAGAGGAGCCTGTGTCCCGGCCTGACGCACTGACAAGAGACGCTGTCATCCCTGCTCGCAGAGAATCCAGCTTCCAGTGTTCTGACTCCCTTCGCGGGGTGTTAGAGTTCGAGACCCGGAAAGAGATTCCCACCTATCTCATTCTCAAGGTATGGAGCTGACTAGAACCTAGAGGGACTCTTGGCATACCAGACTTGCCATACCAGACTTGGCATACCAGACTTGGCATACTATAGCATACCATACTATAAAATACATCACCTACTTCTTACCTTGCACTACACTTAGGTTAGGTACACTGGGGTAGAACTAGTTAGAGAAGCATCTTATGAGTACTCGCATTTTTAGCTTATGTTACTTATGTATATGAATATATGTGTCATAGCTAAAAGATAATGCTAGCACAGTATTATTTCTTTCTACTGCTTACGCTGTACATAATATATCTCGCATACTGTCTTATGATTGTAACAGTGCATATCTCTTACACGAGAAACAAGACTGTTCAATAAATCCTTTTATTGAAACGCCCGTCTATTCTTTCTGTGTAACTCTGAAGAAACTAAGCATGCACGATTAGCTGAGTGAAACTGTTATCTGTTGTTTCCACGATTCTGAGAGTGTTCCGATTCTAAAGGGAAACAAAGTTGTCATGTTTATGCGGTTGCCAGAAACTACTCCCTTCTTGTTTACAAGAAGTTTCTAGTGGCCTCTGAGTTAGCTGGTACAAAGTAATTAAGTTTAATATACTCGATAGGGGCGTACTGACCTCAGTCCTATGTCAAACCTATAGGGTATATAATTCCAATGCGCAGAGCCTATTAGGGAAATAGGAACTACACTACAGGAGGAGTGCATGGGTACTGCCTGAATGATTGACGGAGTGGATGGGTAATGCCTGGGTGATTGCATGAGTGCATGGGTAGTGCCTGGGTGATTGGAGGAGTGCATGAGTACTGCCTGAGTGATTGAAAAAGTGCATGGGTATTGTCTGGGTAATTGCATAAGTGCAGGGGTAATGTCTGGGTGATTGGAGGAGTGCATGGGTACTGCCTCAGTGATTTAAGGAGTGCATGGGTAATGCCTGAGTGATTGAAGAAGTGCATGGGTATTGCCTGGGTGATTGCAACACTGCATGGGTAGTGCCTGAGTGATTGGAGGAGTTTATAGGTACTGCCTGAGTGATTGAAGAAGTGCATGGGTAGTGCCTGCATTATTGAATGAGTGCAGGGGTAATGTGTGGGTGATTGGAGGAGTGCATGGCTACTGCCTAAGTGATTGAAGGAGTGCATGGGTAATGCCTGGGTGATTCCATAAGTGCATGGGTAGTGCCTGAGTAATTGGAATAGTGCATGGGTATTGCCTGGGTGATTGCATGAGTGCATGGGTGGTGCCTGGGTGATTCCATGAGTGCAGGAGTAATGTCTGCATGATTGGAGGAGTGCATGGGTACTGCCTCAGTGATTGAAAGAGTGGAAGTGTAATGTCTGAGGATTAGAGGAATGCATAGGTAATGCCTGGGTAATTGTATGAGTGTAGAGGTAATGTGTAGAGGATTGGAGAAGTATATAGGTAATACCTGGGTGATTGAAAGAGTGTATCGGCAATGTCTAGCTGATTGCATGCGTGTACAGATAGTGCCTGTGTGATTGAAGGAGTACATAGGTAGTGTCTGGGTGATATTATAAGTGTATGGGTACTGGCTACCTGATTGCAGAAGTGCATAGATAGTGCATGGGTGATTGGAGGAGTATGGGAACAGTGCCTAACTGTATAGATGACTGCAAGGGTAGTGTTTGAAAAAATGGATGAGTGCAGTAAAAGTCACTGTAAACATTAGTTCATATTATCATGCTTATTACATTATTTCATCTTACCTTTTTTATTAAAGAAGAAACAAAACTCAGTGGAACTATTTTACAGTAGTTTTGTTGTAAACTCAATTTAAAATCTTTTCAAACTTTAGTATTACCTTCTGTAAAAAAAGAAGAAAAAGTGTCATTGCATATATAATTATAGTTTTAAGAACACAACATAATTTTAGTATTACATAACATATTCAGTTTCCCTTTTTTGCTGTTCCCAGATTCTACTGAATTTCACCATACACAGTGATTTCAATGTAGATCATCATACAACAGCAGGGGAAAAAATTCAATCAATGAGATTGTAAAAAAAAAAAATCTGCGTTGAAAATATTTTCAACAAGTGCAACTATCTGTTTACCTATGTACAGTTTGTAAATTACATTCTTCAACTGCAGTAAATCTTTTACTTCTTTCAAGTACATTTTGTAAAATATACACTCTCATTTACATCACGTATAATATAAAGATCAAATATATAAACTACTTCTTTCAAACACAATTTTGCAAATGCAATAAGAATTAGTACAGACAATAATCCAAACAGTAATTGTTCACACCTTCCCAATAGGCCGAATAATGTTTCCAAAACCATTTGCATTGAAAATATCCAAAATAAACTCGTTAATTCGTGTTCACATCTTCCCAATAGGCCGAATGATGTTTTCAAAACTTTGGCACCAAAAATATAGATATGAATTTGGTAATTCGTAAGGCAACCGACATTTGAATTCCAAATGGGCATCATTACAATGAGTCCATCCTTTATTGCACTTTAAATACACAGTATAGTGTCCAGATGTTGTAGTAGGTCCATCATGAAAAATAATAGCCACTGCTTTAAAGGTTCTTCCTGAAATTGATACTTGACTTGTCACAACATTTTTAATTATGGTTTCCAATTTTCTTCCATCTGCTCTACAACGTTGTAGCATTAAAATGACATATTGTCCAAATCTGTCTATAAATAATGTTGACAACATTTCTGATTTGCAATGACATTTCATATCTTGACTAGCTGTTTTTACTAATTTGTTAAAAAACACTGTTTTGCAATCTGGTATCGTCAAATATATGAATTGTTCAGTATCTATTTCAGTGGTAGAAGAAAATGAATGCTCTTCACATTTATGATCCCATCTGTAACTTAGTCCAAACAAATTTTCAATTTCTACTCCTTCATCTTCCAATACAGCAAGCATAAACATAAGAAATTCTTGTGCATCTTGTTGCACATTAAGTGTAAATTGCAATGAACCAGTACATATATCCAAAAGGTGCCGTATGCCAGAAGCAGTATGGATTTTAGTTCTATCAGTTACCAACTTTTGAGAAATATAATGTAATAAAGAACAGAATCTTTTTTCTTGATTTTCCATAATTTCATGATGAAGATCTTCTAGATAAAACACAACATTCACAATTAAATTAGCATAGCAGTTGATACCTGAACTATTTTTTAACTGGTATCCTACAATATCATCAACAGTGTCCATTTTCATTTTCTTTGCACCTTCATCATTCTCTTGAATTGTTTTCTTTTTTTGAACCTCACTAGAATGTCTGTCATATTTTAGTTTTGGACACACTACACGTTTTTCATATACAGGATATTCACCTAAATTAGGAGCATAAAGTCTTCTTAACTGATTATACTCTCTTACACAATTTGCATCAGCACTAACCTGTTTCTCATCAAAATCAGTCAAATACAAACCAGATAATGTTCTTATTCAAGACAATGCAACATATGCCATGCCCTCTTTAAACACTGTACTTCCAATATTTACCAAAGCACTGTCTACACTTAAACCTTGAGATTTATTAATGGCTTCAGCATATCCTAAAGAAAGAGGAAGCTGTTTTCTACAAACATACAAGTCTTTTACAACCAAAAATGAACAGCACAATGTCCAATCTGTTTTACCTCTTCAATGTGATCAAATTTAATCTTCAAAAATGTAATTCCATCTCTGTTCTGAAAATTTTGAAAACCAACAACTTTTCCCATTGCTCCATTTACTAAACCTTCTTCTACATTCAAATTACGCTGTAAAATTACCCAACAATTTACACATACATATAAACTAAGTCTTTTCTAAACCTGCAGTCTTAGACACCGACTTTTCCAAAGAATCCAATTTTGACTGTAATTTCACTGAGAGAAGAATAGTAACTCCTTCGTGTTCCATTTTATCAATAGCTTCCATTTTCAGTATTGGTTGTTTTTCCAATTTCAAAAGTTCTTGATTGAATGTAGAACACTCGTGCAGTAGGCATTAGGCAAACTAAAGACTTCTTTTGTCCAATTTTTTTGTACATTATTTCAGGTGCTATGTTTTCATTTGCAAACAAGTTTGATAAAAGCCAACTTTTAAAACTTCTTTACCATCTTTAGTCAAAACACCAATTCTAATATCTTGAAGAATGTTTCTATAATGTTCATCACTTGGTTGTCGCATATTCTTAATAAGTTCTTTATATTCAAAATGAGACCAAATGTTGACATTTCCAATACGTCCCAAAGATTTCCTAGTGTCTTCATGGACAAGTGTTTTAAAAACAGGTAGCCCTTTTACAGGAGTAAGTTGTAGTAGGTCGCCGAATACAATTACATGTTTTCCTCCAAATAAAACATCATAATCTGTTTTTAAAATCTGTTGCATTCTTAAAAGCACAAAGGCAAGCATTAAGTTTGACACCATGCTCAGCTCATCAATAATTAGAGGTTTCATTTTCTTGAGTACTCTTGAAACTTCATAACAAGCTTCTCCAGATAGCTTGTGATATTCCAACTTATTTTCATGTTCAACTGGTAGCATGAGTAATCGATGTAATGTAACCCCTTTAATGTTATGTGTGCTAACCCAGTTGGAGCGGTTACAACACAAGATAAATGTGATTCAGTGGTTTTGTGTAGATAACTGGTCAAAACTTTAATTAAGAAACTTTTTCCTGTTCCAGCTTGCCCACTGATATACATTCAAATAGGTTTAAATGATGTGCATTGGCATTCTTTTTTTCATGCAGTAAACCATGCTGTATCTGTTGTGTCACTTGTAGATATATTTCTTTCTGTTCAATATTTAGTTGTTCTTCTAACTTTTCCAACTCATTAATATCCTGTTTTGCTTGTTGCATTGCCATTTCTACTTCACTCGTGGCTATTGCTGCTTCATTTTCAAGAATTGGTTGTCCTAGTGGATCTTGACTTAGTGGAGCAGAACTTTGACTATCTTGAGAACTGTCTCTAGCAATTTCAGCTGCAACAGTAGTTTCTTGTTCAATCTCTTCATTTAACATTTGTAGATAAGTTGGAAAAATTGTACATTCAATGCTATCTTTACATGCATTAAAAGAATCTTCATAGCAGTAAAAATCTCCAAGTAATTCCATTTCAGTACGCCAAGGCTTGAAGAGTTGCAGAAGTCTTAATAGAAAAATTCCCTTTTATCTGGAGTATCACAACTGAGTTTCCTGTGATTAATAAGATTTCCTTTGGCATGTTTTACCAAACATCCATCACATCCAATTACGGCATATTTTTCTTCATTTATATTTTCGGTAACATTTCGCTTAAAACTATAGTGTTGCAGTACTAAGTTCATAGAGACATATGTTTTCCAGATGTGGACTCCTTTTGGGATAGTACGTATCCAACATATTTGTTTTAACAATGTCTGTACATTCCGGATCATTCAAAGCTAAGTATTCAATTTCTTGTAGAAATTTCAAAACTCAATTTCGTGTTGCAGCAAGACCTAGACTTACCCAAATGATTCCTCTTGACTTTGAATATAAACTTGCAGATGTCAACCGATCTGAACATTCGTAGGATCCAATCTCTCGATGGGAAAGCATCTTCAAACTAAAGCTGTACAATTTATTACGAAGAGTCTTCTCTTGTGAAATTTCTTCCCACATTTCTTTAAACTCTGTCTTTTCAGATTTGGTTATATATGATGTAACATAACGAGCAACAGCAATTGAATTTTCTGCAACATACTGGATATCCATGTTTGTATTCCACATTGTCAAAATCACTGGATTGTAGTCATTAATATGCTTTGACTCTTCACTTCTTTTTATGTTGTAAGTATTCTTCGGAGATTTTCGAGTTATAATATGTCTTACTGCTGACATGAAACTGTTGACTCTTCCTTTTGAAATTACTGGACGTGGGAATCCAAAATGACATTTTGTATAACATTTTCCCTTTGATCTGTATTTTCGTTGACAATACTTTCCACATCGATGACTTTGAAACCGTAAAACTTGTTGTCTTAAGCTGTTTTCTCCTCTTTTTTTGGAATGGCACAGGTAGCATAGTCTTTAATGAAAGACAAAACAGTATCATCAGAATCGGTTCCAAATTTAGGTGCATTCTTGATCCATAATAACGTGTATATGAGGAGCACCTCTGGCTTGGTACTCCTTTCTCCAAAAGAAATCAGTTACTTCTCCAAGAGGCGGATTTTTTTATTGCAGATAAAAGGCATCATAGCTTCAAACCTATGATTAAAATATCTGCACACATTTACAGGATCCAACAAACACAGTTCTCCAGCTGTCTTCAAATCAATGTTTTTTACATTTGAATTTGCTTCTCGTAGAAATTCAAGTAAATCGTCCCATGCGTATTCAGCACAGCTAAGCGTAACAAACCATGTAGGGGTTCCTACGTTTCTTAACATACATTTAAGTTCTCAGTGACGACGATACCAATACTAATTAGTACCACGTTGACACGCGATCAAATTAATTAACTGAGATTCTAAATGATCATCTCTTTGTTGAACTTTGTCCAAGAATTCCTTTGCAGAAACATGTGTAAGATGAACTCCTGTTATTAATATGTGGTTCACTGCATATGAAAGTCCAGACAAGTCACTTTCAAACAGAAGACGAAATAAATATGGAACACACTGTCGAAATCTTGGATCTTCTGAGTACAATCTTGTCGTACGATATTCTGAAGCTGGAATCTGTACTGGTCGTTCATCATATTGTCCACCTTTTCCAGGGGGGAAGAGCTGTGGAAAACAACGAGCTTCTAAACCTTTTTCCCAAACACTCATGGGAGTTCCCTTTGCTTTCTTCATTTGAAATAAATCAATAGTGTTTCCAATCACTTCTTTTGAATGTAGAGGATGTATACTGTAATTTTCGTAAATTTCTTCACTCCTGGAGTTGTCCACTTTTTCGATTTGGCCACTTGAAATTTCTCTATCATCTTCTAAAGATATTTCTTGTTCTTCCACATATACATTTTTATAATAAATATTGTTTTGTATAAAATATAATGTAGCCTTTTGAAGTTTGGTGACATCTACTAACTCTTGCCATATTTTCCGACTCTTTGTTGGTACACCATTAACTAGAATAACTACAGGTTCACTTTCCTCTCTCTGTACACCAACAGTTTCAAAATTTTTCTTAAAATCTAAAGGTAAATACACAACTCTTCCTTTTAAACCTTTTTGTAAATCTGTTGGAGGCAGCTTACCTGTTTTAGGCTCCATACGAACTATAACGGGTGCACAGATTGAATAAGAATGGACTCATACGTATTTAAATCTACCAGTTCCGGAGGAATAGCTACCAACTCTAGGTTATTATGTACAGCTGTAGCTGGCATTTTGTTCTCTTCAAATTTGTTGTAACAATATTTACAAATATGTTGATCACTACCCAACTCAAAACGACCTTCCACCAACAAATAAGCACCAAATTGCTCCCACTTATCATTGTTTTCCTTTTCACTTTTTAAATACACATCAACATTCCTAGTTTGACTTCTATAGTGAGTACGTCGACAACAAATACAAACATAGGGGGGTCATTATGATAGCGGGCGGATCACCACTGCCCGTATGGCAGTGGTGATCCACCCGCTATTTTCCACCGCCCGCAATCCATTTCCCCCCGCCATATTACGATGGCGGGAGGGACCCCGGCGGACGGAAAGACCGTCTGCCGCTTTTCCGCCGGTCGACTCGTCGACCGGGCGGAAAAGGGGCATAACATGGTAGCGGTGTCTGCAAGACACCGCCATCCATATTATGATGCATGCGGAGATGTGCAATTCCATGGCGGCAACGCCGCCATGGAAAGGCATACGGTCTTTTACAATGTGGGCCCGTTGCGGGCCCCCGGAGGATGGGGGGTGGCGGGTGCACTTGGGGGGTACCTATGGTACCCCCCTACATTGGCATGCACAGGGTGGCAGGCACCGCGCGGTGCCTGTCACGTTGTGCATGCCAATGCGCAACATGCTTTATTTACATTGCGGCGGGTGCTGCTCACAGCACCGCCTGTCGCAATGTAATGATGCGGGATGCCACCGCCACCGTGGCGGTGGCATCCTAATACACATGGCGGGACCGCCGCACCTCTTGCGGGCGGTCCCGTTTGCTGTTGCGCTGTCCGCCCACCATCGTAATGACCCTCATAGTTTGTTTTTTTACAAGAAAGTACCTTAAACTTTGTAATTTCTTCTGAAAACTTCTCAGTAGTACTATATTCCACCTCTTCTTTAACATCTACACTTATCAAACTCTCACTTTCTCTACACTCCTCTTCAGGACCAAAGAAACGAAACTGTATATCATCAGAAACTTTTTTACATCCAATACTGAACCATGCAAAAGAGCTGTGTTTATTTCACTTAAAGATAATGCAGGACTTTTTACATAGTACAATCTTCTTGCTAACTTCCGCATTTCTGAGTGATGTACTGCTAACATTCTTAAATGATGAAAAGTACTTCGACACACTTTTCTAGAAAGACAAGCCAGAGAATGACCCTGCAAGTTAGTATATTTTCTCACCTTACAAGGAATTAGTCCTTGCAACATCTTAATCTTTTGTTTAACACTTTTTTTACCATAATCTCGTAAGAAATTTCATAATATATCAGTAGATTCCTGTCATATACTACAAATACTACTACAATCCCACTTATACACTGGAGCTTGTGTACGTCTCCCTTGAACTTCTTCAGCTATTACTTCTTCCACATTTCTAGGAACCATCTTTTCTTTTTTAATTGGACAGCCGTTTTTAACCTCATAACAACGACCCCTGGTATCAACTGCATGAACTAATGTATTTTGTTGAAAATAGCTTTCTTCATTAAAAAAAGGTTCAGTACTAGAAGTGTGCTTCCATTCACCCGAATTTTTTTTGCAAAAGTTAGTTCTATTAACCAGTCTTTTTCTTTTACTTTTCTCCTTCATAAAGTGCATTGTTTTATTCAATGTTTTCATTCTCCTCAATACTAATATAAACATTTTTCTTTTCAATTCAAAATCCTTTTCGACTACACTTTCAATCTGTTCTTTCTTCTTGTAAAATGTTGTTTTTCTTTTATATTTTTTGTAATCTTTCCATACATTTTGTAGCACTCTACTTTTATACATTCTCTTCCTAATGTTTTTATATTCTTTCATCCTTTTTTCAACATGAATTGTGTTCCTATAACCTGATTTTGCATTAATTTCACCTTTTTTTCTTTTCCTTCCGATTGCTTGTAGTACTTTTCTTTCTCTTTTCCCCATTTTGAAAATCGATTACATTTTTAAAATACTTTTTACAAATTTGTTCGTTCTCTTACCAGAAAACTTTTTCTTCAACGTCACATGTTGTACTTCATCTACTTTCTGCTTTTCTCTATCTTTTAAATAGTTCTGTTTTCTTTGTTGTCTTTTCTTTTGAACTTTTCTTGTCATACTGAATATTTCTTAATAATTATGGAGAATTTCTAAAAAAAAGGAAAAGTATATTATCTTTCTAAAAAATATTTAATATTATTAAAATAATTATATACAAATATTGTCATCTATAAATAAAGAAATACATTGAGTAGTGCCTAGGTGAATAGATAAGGGCAACAGTAGGACCTGGATGATTCTACAACTGCAAGGGTAGCACATAACTAGTGCCTGGGTGATTGCATGACTGAAGGGGTAATATCTGGAGGATTACTGGAGTACATAGCAAATCAGTGGGTGATTTTATAACTGCGTGAGTACTGCTTGGGTGATTGCAGGAGTACTGAGGGAATGCCTGAGTGATTGGAGGAGTGCAAAGGTAATGCCTGGGTGACTTTATAAGTGCATGAGTACTGGCTGAGTGATTACATAAGTACAAGGGTAGTGTACCTGCATGATTGAAGGAGTGCATGTAGTCACAAATCAAAGGGATCCACCCTTAAGGGAAAATTTAAAAAGTTTTCCTCCAGATTACGTGTGTCTCCTGTATTGGTGGAAAGCACACAGCTTTGTTTAAATACCCCTCACCCACCAAAAGGACCCTTGGTGGCATGCTTCATCATAGGAGTCTTCCCGTCCCGCTGCAGGATGGGGCGTGCTATGACCTACGACTACGCGGGAGCACTGATTTTGGAAACAAAACTATGTGTAGTGTAGGAGTGTGAGTGGAAGGGTCAGAAGTGAGTGGATTGGTGAAGAGTTAAAAGATAACTGGCTCAGCGGAAAATATAATTTTTTATGTTCCTTTGAGCTGGTATCGTTAAAAATGGGGATGAAATGGAGATACTATGCCTCAATGAGTAGTCTCTCCTGTGTCAACATGTTTCGAAGCCCTCCCCTGGCTTCTCATCAGGACCTAGAAGAGATCCCTTCTACACTCAAATGAAAAAAATAAATGTGTATTTATATAAGATCTATATCAAGTGGTGCAAAAAATGATCATGCACAGTATACTATACCCCAGTAGGTATATTTTCAGGATAGATTCTGGGGGAATAAAAACACAGTTAAAAATACATAACACAACCACCCTGCACCATATGTGGTGATGACCTGTAAAGAAAAAGTGATATATTTTTGTGGTATATTTTTCTTATCTTTATCCGTATTGTAAGGTGCTAGGTGCTGTGTCATGTCGGCGTGATAGGACAATACAAAGACATACGCACATAAAACATAAAACACACACTCTATATCTAAGGACCGCGTAGTGTGCGAGTCCATATAAAGAGTATACTCAATGATATCTGTTGTAAATATCTCCTCCAGCAGCATAGTCTTGTGCTAGGTAAGAAAGAAGCCTCCAAAATGTGGCTGTTTTACATACTTTTATATTGCCCAGATAATGCCTCATGAGCCTTCTAACACGGGAGGGAAGGGGTACCTATAGTCACACACTGGGAAAAAGGAAAAGGAAAGAAAAACGCTGTTGGATATAAGATGATCCTATCCAAAAATCTTGACGGCGTGTCACTGTTTCGAACCGGCTATGCCGTACTTACAATATCAAGGTTACCTCCTCACCAGGACACTGCCTTGCCGCGGCTCCGTTGAACATTGAGCCAGCGCGGGCAGTTCCCTTAAATACTGTGCTTGATTGATAATTTCTGCAACCAGAACTGCTCTAATTGGCAAAAACACTGGTCCGCTTATGGTCTTTCGTAAAAAACCCCGGCTTGATGTAAGCGTTCCTCACTTCCTGTGTAAAACATGATGTGTACGATACTTGGAGGGGAATTGGAAAAAGGCTAGACCGCTAATGAACCGGAAGGTGGTTCGATTTTGGTCTGGCCGGGTTTTTTATGATCCTTACTTCCTGATAGTCCGAGTTTACTGGACTCATGCGCTAACTAGAAAACACAATTCATGTGTCCTTGATATTCGAAAAAAAGGGGGTGAATGGCTCATTTGTTTAGTGTAAATGATTTTCACTTCCTACAGATATTTCATGTGCACGATTCTAGGTAGTAAGTCATTAAAAAACTAAACCGCTCAAAAATCGGAGGTGGTTGGAGGAGGCGGCTCTGACCAGATGTAATAACCCTCACTTCCTGGTAGTTCGAGTACTCCACTAGTGCGCTGACTTGGAAAGCACATATTTCCTGTATACAGATACTCGAAAGCGTGTAATCAAAAAACCTTATAAATTCTACGCCCTATAACTGGAATAGATAGGGGCACTAAAAAAAGAGGGTATTATAAGTCTAGACACAGACTTATCTCTATATCCATGTGGGCTATGAAAAAGGGGTTCTAGGTCATATATTAACCAAAAGTATGCATCGGGGGTAGTTATAGTAGCCAAATTGGTGATCTCATCAGATATTACTATATACCATAAGCAGGACACAAGGGACGTCTCCATGATTTGGTAAGTAATGGGTAGCCATTTTAGTGGTACTTTTTTTGCAACGTATGTTGCTCCTGTGCTCCCCTATGCGGGTCTTGACTGGTCTTGTTGTCATTCCGACATACTCCATTACGCATGGGTAGGTAATGATATAAACCACATTCTTACTATTACAGTTCGTAAATCTTCTCTGTTCCCATTCTGTGCCATTCCTGAATTTGATGTTTCTGCTTTTCTTCGTTAAGTGGCAAGTACTACAATTACCACAGGGGTAGTGGCCTTTCTCTGGGGGTAGGAGGGTATTGCCTGTCTCAATTTCTAAGATGTGTCGTGGCCTTGTGTGCACCAACATGTCCCTCAGGCTCCTTCCTCTTTTATGCGCAAACATGGGTTTGGGAAGATTGAGGTTACCACATGTTAGAAGTCTCCAGTGTTAGTTCACGATTTTCGTTACTTGTTTGGAATTGGTGTTGAAAGTCGTGACACATATTGGTCTTGCTTCTGGTTCCTTGGGGATCCTTGGTTCCAGCAGGGCTTCCCTATTGTTGTTGCGAGCCCTTTTCATGGCCTTGCCAATGATTCAGGTCGGATAGTTAAGTTTCTTCAGTTTCTCTTGTAAGTCTGTGGCTTGCCTCTTGAAGTCTTTGATCTCTGTGCAATTTCTCTGAAGGCGGAGGAACTGTCCATAGGGGAGATTATCCCGAAGATGACGGGGATGAAAGCTGTTGTATAGCAGCAGAAGTTCTTGGCTGTGACTTTAAAGTGAGTGGTAGTCTTTAAAGTGCCCTCATCTGGATAGATATTTAAATCCAGAAAAACCAAATTGGTCCGTGAAGTTGTACTGGTGAATTTCAGATAGGTATTTTGTTGGTTCAGCCAAATCATAAAATTTTCAGTTGATGTTGTGTCTCCTTCCCATATAACCAGGACATTGTCTATGTAACGTTTCCATGTTTTTATGTTGTCAATAAACGGGTTACTGAGATGTAGGATCTTCTTTACTTCAAGATGGTAGACGTACAGGCCCGCTATGCTGGGGGCAAATGTGCTCCCCATGCTGGTCCCGGGTCTTTGCAAGTAGATGGTGTCCTCATAGGCAAAGAAGTTTTTAGTGAGTGCCAGGAAAACACATTCCATGACCACATTGCGTGGTGTTTGGTATTCCCAGTCAGTAGAGAATAGTACCTCCTCAATGATAGTTGGAGTCTCATTGTGTGGGAGACTGTTATACAGACTCTCCACGTCCAATCCCATCAGGAGATGTCTTTTAGGGTCAAAGTCCATTCATTGGAGTAGTTGTAAGACTTCCTTGGTGTCTTTCAGGTATGTTCCTGTTTTTTGGACAAAGAGTGCAAGTAGTACCTGAGAGATTATATAAGTTCATGGGTAGTGGCTGGGTGATTGAAAGAGTGCATGGGTAATACCTGGGTGATTGCATGAGTGCATAGGTAGTGCCTGGGTGATTTCATGATTGCAGGGGTAAAGCCTGGGTAATTGCAGCAGTGCATATGTAGTGCCTGGATCATTGGAAGACTGCATGGGTATAACTTGGGTGTTTTTATAACAGCATGAGTGTTGGGCCTAGCCAAATATAAAGCAGCACACTATTACATGACTCAACCATAAGTCTCTCCATATTGTTAAAAGCATGCATACATACATCTCTACCTTTTCAAATCATCATCATATCTAAAAGAAATATGTATACAATATTTCAGAAATATAGTGAAACCTAGAAACTGAGACATGTAATAGATCTGCCTGAGTGATTGCATAACTCCATGCGTAGTGCTTCGAGTATTGTATGACTCCAAAGGTAGTCGCTAGGTAATTGCAGAAGATGGATAGTGACTGGCTAATTCATCAGTGCACACATACAGGTTGAGTGCATGGATAAGTGTATTAATAGCCCCTGAAGGCATAGATGAGTCATGGAGTACCGTCTAGGTGAATAGATGAGTGCAACAGTAGGATATGGGTGATTCTATGACTGCAAGGGTAGTGTGTGGGTTATTACATGACTGCATAGGTAGACACTGCATGATTCTATGACTGCAAAGGTACTACATAAGTAGTGCCTGGGTGATTCCATGACTACAGGGGTAATATCTGTGGGATTACTGGAGTACATAGCAAGTGAGTGAGTGATTTTATAAGTGCATGAGTGCTGCTTCAGTGATTGCAGGAGTAATGAGGTGGTGCCTGAGTGAATAAAGGAGTGCAAAGGTAGTGCCTGGGGGATTTCATAACAGTATGACTACTGGCTGAGTGATTACATAAGTACAAGGGTAGTGTCTACGTGATTGAAGGAGTGCAACATTAGTGCCTTACTGATTATATAAGTGCATGAGTAGTCGCTACATGATTCAAAGAGTGCATGGGTAATACCTTGGTGATTGCATGAGTGTATAGGTAGTGCCTGGATGTTTGCATGAGTGCAGGAGTAATGCCTGAGTGATTACAGCACTGCATATGTAGTGACTGGATCATTGGAAGACTGCATGGGTAGTACTTGGGTGTTTTTTATAACTACATGAGTGTTGGGCCTAGCCAAATATAAAACAGCAGACTATTACATGACATTGGTGATTGCATGAGTACAGAGGTAACGTCTGGGGGATTAAAGAAGTACATAGGTAACGCCTGGGTGACTGCATGATTACAGGAATAATATCTGGTGATTTACATGACTACATAGAAAGTGACTGGGTGATTTTATAAGTGCATGGGTACTTCTTGGGTGATGTCAGGACTACTGAGGTAACTCCTGAGTGAATAAATGAGTGCAAAGGTAGTGCCTGGGTGATTTCATAACACCATGACTACTGGCTGAGTGATTACATAAGTACAAGGCTAGTGTCTCTGCGATTGAAAGAGTACAACATTAGTGCCTGAGTGATTATATAAGTGCATGAGTAGTGGCTACATGATTCAAAGAGTGCATGGGTAATACCTTAGTGATTGCATGAGTGCATAGGTAGTGCCTGGATGTTTGCATGAGTGCAGGAGTAATGCCTGAGTGATTACAGCACTGCATATGTAGCGACTGGATCATTGGAAGGCTGCATGGGTAGTACTTTGGCGTGTTTTTATAACTACATGAGTGTTGGGCCTAGCCAAATATAAAACAGCAGAATATTACATGACTCACATATAAGTCTCTCCATATTGTTAAAAGCTTGCATACATATGTCCCTACAATTTCTCGCAAGAAATGCGCATGCACGGGCGCGCGCGCATGCGCAGTTTTCGCAATGATCACCCAGAGACGGCGAGGAAGAGGAGGAGGGCAGCCCAGGGACGCTGCAGTGCAGGTAAGTGTTTTTTATTTTAGTTTTAATTAATGTCTAATTAATTGTTAACAGGGGGGGTGGAGGCGGATGGCGGAGCGGAGCGGAGTTCCACGGAGTTTGTTCCCAACTCTGTGGACCTCCGCGTAGTCCAGCTACGCCAGCTACGCCCAGGGTTAGTGCATAGGTACAGCCTGCATGATTGCATTACTGCAGGAGTAGTACATAAGAAGTGCCTGGGTGATTGCATGACTGCAGGGGTAATATCTACAGGATTACTGGAGTACATAGTAGTGAGTGGCCGATTTTATAAGTCCATGAGTACTGCCTGGGTGATTGCAGGAGTACTGAGGGAATGCCTGAGTGATTAGAGGAGTTCAAAAATAGTGCCTGGGTGATTTTATAAGTGCATGGGCACAGGCTAAGTGATTGGAGGAGTGCGGTAATCCTGAAAGGGTGATTGGAGGAGTGCAAAGGCATTGCCTGGGTAATTGAACCAGTGTATAGCTAATGAATTGGTGATCGCATGACTGCAGAGGTAAAGTCTGGGGGAATAGAGGAGTACATAGGTAATGTCTGGGTGATTGCATGAGTTAAGGGATAATATCTGGGGGATTATAAGAGTACATAGGAAGTGCCTGGGTGATTTTGCAACTGCATTGATACTGCCTAGCTGATTAGAGTACTATTGTGGTAAAGCCTCAGTGACTGGAGGAGTGTAAAGGTAGTGCCTGGGTGATTTTATAAGTGCATGCGTACTGGCTAAGTGATTGGAGGAGTGCAAAGATCCTGAAAAGGTCATTGGAGGAGTGCAAGTTTATTGCCTGGGTGATTGAACCAGTGTATAGCTAATGCATTGGTTATTGCATGAGTTCAGAGGTAATATCTGGGGGGACTACAGGAGTACATAGAAAGTACCTGGGTGATTTTATAAGTGCATCAGTACAGCCTGGGTGATTAGTGTAATACTGTGGTAGTGCCTCAGTGATTGCAAAAGTGTAAAGGTGTTGCCTGGGTGATTTTATAAGTGCATAGGCACTGGCTAAGGGATTAGAGGAGTGCATAGATCCTGACAGGGTGATTGGAGGAGTGCAAGGGTAGTGCCTGCATGATTAAACCAGTGTATAGCTAACGCATTGGTGATTGCATGATTGCAGGAGTTATGTCTGGGGGATTAGAGGAGTACATAGGTAATGCCTGGTGATTCCATTATTGCAGGAGTAATATCTGGGAGATTACAGGAGTACATTGAAAGTTCCTGGGTGATATTATAAGAAGTGCATGTGTACTGCCTGGGTGATTGGAGTAGTACTGCAGTAGTACCTGAGTGATTGGAGGAGTGCAACATCCTGAGTAGTAGCAGAATACTGAAACTGCAGCACAAAAGTCAGGTCTATGACATGGTGTACACTTTTGTACTGCAGCTTCAAAATGCTGTAACTACTCAGGGTGTTGGGCGTACTCAAAATAAAGCATAAAAGCTAAGCATGAGTCTGTTATAAATCTCACCATATTCCTGAAACTATACATGCATATATGTCTACCTTTTGAAATTATCATCATATATAACAGAAATAAACAAGTAGACTGAACTTTACATTTCAAAGACCTACATTTCTGCAGTGTATTTCAAGTGTACCTTTCCGCAGACTCATAGAAAGTAGCCTAATCAGTAATCCCTTCTGCCAACATCTCTTAAAACTCACTTTTATTCTACAGCTTCACCATTCTACGAATATTGGGCCTAGTCAAACATAAAGCAGCAACCTATCACATGTCTCTACCATAACTCTAACAATATTCCTAAAAGCATGCATGCTTCTATCTATATCTATTGCTATAAGCATTACACATATTAGAATACATGTGCAAGTAGAAACATAACCACACTCACAAGACCATAAAGGCCTTAAAACTTGACAGACTACACTTAACATTTCAAACACACCAAGATTTATGCGGCTAATTTCAAGTAAACTTTTAGACAGACTCTTATAAAGTACCATAATCAATAATTCCTCCCCCAACATATCTTAAACATCACTTTACTACTACTACTGCTTCACTATTGTAGTACTAATCAGGTATTGAGCATAGCTAACAGCAAAGCAACCCTTCACTTATCTTTGATGAAAGTCTCCCCATATTTCTAAAACCATGTATGCATATGTCTGTACCTTTTGCTAGCAGCATCATATATAAAAGTAATACACAGATAAAAATATACCTGTGTTTTATACATCTATCATCTTCAGACCCATAACACATACCATAATATATGTGCAAGTAGACACATATCTCAGTCACAACACCATCCACAGCTCAAAACTTCACAGACTACACTTCAATTTTCAAACAGACACTGAAAATTATGCGGTATATATATAATATATAACTCTCCACACATACAAATAACTCTAATAAATAACATCTCTACAAACATCTCAAAACTCACTATCGGGCTGCTACTTTACTATTCTACAACTACTTATAATGTTACACCTACCCAAATGCAAAGCAGGAACCCTTCAAATGTCTTTACTAAAAGTCTCACCATATTCCTAAAAGCATACATGAATATGTCTAGACCATAACACTATCCAAACCTTAAAAATTCATAGAACAAACTTCCAATTTCAAGCAAACACCAAAACTTATGCGGCATATTTCAACTGTACCTCTCTAGAAACTTAAAAAAGAAGCCTAATCAATAATACCTTATGTCAACATCTTTTAAACCACACTATTATGCTGCATCTTCACCATTCCACTACTACTCACAGTCTTGAGCCTACCACATAAAAAGCAACAACACCTCTTTGTTATACATCATGCACCTTCAAATGTATAAGACATATGACAATACATATACAAGTAGAGACACACTTGAGACAGAAGTCCATGCACACCTTAAAACTTGACAAACTCCACCTCCAATTTTAAAGCAGCACCTAAAATTATGTGGTACACTATAAAAGTACATATCCACACACTAAAACAAACTACCATAATTACTGATCCATCTTCCAATATACAAATATTACTATACAAAATCTATTTCAAACAACATTTAACTACAATAAAACAAACTACAATACACATCTCTACATTTAACAATATATGTCAAACATCACAGTTCATCAATAATTTTTAAAGATTAAAAATAAACCTAATACATATTACACCTCACAAATTTATAACTCACCTTCCAAATTGATTTGTAGAATTTAAAATATCACAAACCCATAAAAGATTTTCTTATGCACACAATCAATGTAATACACCACTCTCAGCAAGGAAAAACCAGTAATGGCAAACCTTCCCTCTCTTTCTCCACACAAATACATGTAAGTAACAAATCACATTGCTTCCTACATTATTTCAAATTATAAAACACATTTCTATTGGTTAGACATATTAACCCTTACCAACTGACTTCTAAAAGTGCCCAAACTGGTTCTGGAATTTTTCTGAGTCGCGACTCCACCGTGCACCAACGCGAAGGAGCCGCGAATCCATACGGGAGTTCAAAAATATATTACAAATAAAAATACCACTATTTTTTAACAACACACCACTTCTAAAGATAGTATTGACTTGGGAAATTATACTTTAAAAACATATCACCTCTATATAAATTACAATTTCACATTTTAAGTCCACAGTTAAATTTCAACCCTTCCCCCATTCTGCTTAATGCCAGTTTCCATAGTAACAGTTCATGGAACATTCAACTGAACAAACAGGTCACAGGTTCACCTTATTTTCAAGTTCAGCACACAAGGTTACAAATGCAAACAGCAGGTGTGGTTGACTTTTGCAAAATATGAGCTTATCCTATCGACTGTACCTTTCAAACATTTATTACTAACCAATAACGAACATGCTTTTTAAAGAAAGTACCATGCATCCTATTTTTTGAGTGTACAATGTTCTTAAACAGCCAATCAATTCTCTACTTTTTAAAAAACAGCATATTGTCCACCATTTTAGATACCTCTCATTCTACCAACTGACTACCTCAGCTACAGACATCTTTTCATTACTTGCAGACATTCCTTCAAGATGCTTACAGTATGGATTGTTGGACACAGCTATGTTTTCTGGTGCAAAAGGTATGCTGAATGCAGAGGTATTGACAAACACCTAGCTTTGCAAAATGTGGATATTAAATGGATTGCACAGAGAGGATTAAAGTGGCACCAATTGATGCCTTTGGTTAAAACCTTTTTGCATCTCCAACACCCTGACCTCATGATTGTGCACTGTGGTGGCAATGACCTAGGCATATTGACTGGGGTAGGTCTGGAAATGCTAATGAAGGATACCTTTGTACAATTGATGTTGCTTTTACCTCAAACTGTCTTTGTATACTCTAATATATGGCAAAGACAGAAATGGAAGTGGTCAAATCAATTCTGTCCACAGATTGAGAAAGCTAGAAAAAATGTCAATAAAGCTGTTTCTGCGTAGCTCAGAGACCATAGGATGGGCTCCATCTATAACAACAATCTACGTTTTGATGTGGATGACATCTACAGAAGTGTTGGAGTACACTTCACAGATCAAGGAAACAGAGTCTTTCTCAACAACCTAAAGCTGTGCATCCGCACTTACATGTAGCAACAACAAACTCATAATAAAAACAAGGGCTCTTTTTAGAGCCACTCTATAACATAATAGTGAATATAATTTTTTTTTTACACATATATATATTTTTTTAATTTTTTGTGGATTCGCACACCCGACGCGAATATGCAAACGCATGATTTCAATGTACCTCACAGCTCAGTGGCCCAGGGAAAACTTCCATTATCTCTGCCAGTGTCTCTGCCCACCCCAGATCAGACCTTACCCCCAAGCATTGCCCTCCCAGACTCTTCAGGTCACGGGTCCTAGCAGATTTCTATACCCCGTTCATGGGCCAACCTTGAAAAGGACAGCCGTCAACTCCCTTTTCTCTCCAGGGCATAATCTGCAGCCTAACCTGCTTTAAGGCCTCAGACACACCCTCCAGTGACCCTGGCAGGGTCTCCCCCTGCTTCTGCCCTCACCCTAAGCATTGTATCAGAGGCGTTGTTAGCTGGGGGTCCTAGCAGCTCCCCATACCCTGATCACAGTCCAGATTGCAATGAGTGGCCATCTCCTCCTTGTTGTCTCCCAGCTGTAAACCTGCAGCCCAGCACCACTGCTCTCAGACATGGCCTCTAGCCTTAACATCGCAACACAACCACCAGCCACTGTAGAGGCCACTCATACATTAGGTCTGGTATATTTTGAATTAGCCAGACATATTTAGCAATAGAAATTTCACAGCATACTCAGTTACTTACGAAAACAAGCATTCATTTTACATAAAATCTTCAATGTTATATACGTGCCAAGCGCAAAACAATTGCTGACACACTCAAGTAATGCTGAAGTGAGTTTACTCAAGTACACCAAGTACAAGTGTTTGAGGCCGACCCCAGATGCCGTGGATTCCTTGTCCCCGACCTGTCTGGTTTATTTGTTGACTTTGTCTTTATGTGACTCATGATGTTTAGCTGTTCCTCACTGCCGGTTTGCCTGATTTGTCCCTTGTCCAGTTTCGGGCTCATCTTCCCTCAACCTTTATGTTCTCTTCTGACCTGTTCTTACGTTTCTTCTTTCCCTGGTAGCCTATGCAAGGATTTGTTTTTTGTGCCCTGATAATTGATGTAGTTCCGTACTACTGTTTGCTTAGTGTGACTTTGCAATGTTCCCCCTAAGTTCTATCTCCCTGGCCCCCATGACCCTCTATGCTCCACAGGACTGTTTCTATAATTAGCTTCACTTTGTCTTTGTTTCGGAACTGATGGAATTGAAGTAACTCTGTACTCATGTGACGTGCTCTGATGCCTCCGGGTAGAGCCAGCCAGGACGATCCGAAAGCGCAAATCTCAGGTAGCAGTGGAAGGATGCACAGGGTTAGAAATGTTACCTGAACTCCCAAGCGCTAAGTGAGTTGCAAAATTTCAGTCAAATGAAAGCCTCTAATATTGTATCATTACAAACATATTTCCATGCATGTATGAGACCGTGCAACATGGCCGATGCCCGGTGGAGCTGCCTAGACAGCTATAGAGGAGATCGGCTCTGGTTTACCCCCTCAGCCGTCACCTACCCAGCCGGACATTGGACACAGTATCTGCGATCTCCTGCCCTCCTTATTCCTGTGGCTGCCTCCCATCCCAGTGGCTCTCCCCTTGCTGGTCTGCCTGACCCGAGCTGCATTCCTTATCCCTTTTTCTTTTCCCCTTACCTTCTATGCCCCTAGGATATGTGTCTCTATTGTCTAATACCCTATTTACTCATGTGACCGTGTAACATTGTTTTTCTATGTGTTGGTGCTATTCTATGCTTTAGTAATATCTGTGTAACATGCCCTTGTAACTGATGTAATTTGTAACTTGTTTCTCAGTTATCCTCATAACCATCTGTTCATACCGCGGTGACCGAGCAACCTTGGCCGATGCCCGGTGGAGCTGTCCTATGCAGCAATAGAGGAGTTGGCTCTGGTTCACCCCTCGGCCGTCACCTACCCAGCCAGACATCGGACATTGTTTTCCTCGTCTCCCTGTTGTTTTTCTTTTCCCTCCCCTGTCTCCTCCCTCCGTGACTCTCTGTCTGCCTCCCCTTTTCCAGCCTGACTTTTCTGTGTCCCCTGAAGTATTTTCCCCTTTGCCGGTTTCTTTCTTATGCTATGCTATGCTTTTGTTACTCATGTAACTACGTTATACTGTTTCCCTTTCTATGTTTTGCGACGCTCCAGCAACTGATGTAACTATGTAACAATGTTCTGAAACCAATGTCCTACCTCATGTAAAGCGCTCTGATACCTCCGGGTCTAGCCAGCGCTATATAAAACTTTTCAAATAAATCAAATAAAAAATGTACTACAACACAATACACTTTTTAAATTTAACTATTAATTTTTAATTTTACATATTTTTAACAACTCTATCAATTCTAATCTTGTCATTAACTTCAATCACAGTAACTCTTTAAAACAACTTCACAAATATTTATTTATTTATTTTATTTAATGAGTTTTATATAGCGCTGGCTAAACCCGTAGGTATCAGAGCGCTTTACATTAGGTTACACAATGTTACAGAAGATGATAACAATTACACATTACATCAAAAATAAGCAACACATTGAGAGAGGAAAGAAAGGTGAGACAAATAGAGCGGAGGGGGGGAAGGGGGAAGTGTGAAGGTGGAGGATGAGGGAAAAGACGGCAGGAGAGATGAAAGGAAGTCTGCCCAAAGACCGACTGGGTAGGTGACGTCTGAGGAGGGAATCCACAGCCCGTCTCCCCTATAGCTAAACAAGGTAGCTCCATCGGGCATCAGTCAAATAGCTAGGTCTCAACTGACGAGGGAAAGTTCACAGAAGAAAGTCCAGTGGATAAACAGGGTGGGAACTATGAGCAAGGATGGGTGGGGGCAAAGGTCAATAGCTGGAAAGAGGAGAAGAGTAGAGCGGAGAGGGGTAGGGTGAAGGGGGAGGAGGGAGATAAGGTCAGGAGAGACGCAGGAGAGTTTGCCCAAAGACCGGCTGGGTAGGTGATGGTCAAGGAGGGAATCCATAGCCCATCTCCCCTTTAGCTCGCGAGGTAGCTCCACCGGGCATCAGTCAAAATGGCTAGGTCTCAGCTGTCGAGGGAAAGTTCTCAGAGTAAAAGTCCTGGTGGGTGAGCAGGAACAGGATCGGGTGAGGGCTGATCAAGATCAGGACGATGACCAATGATTTTAGACCAGGAGAGATAGAGCATCGAGGAGGGTCACACTGAGGCGGCCATATTGAGGTCAGGCAAGGGGAATGAGTCCTTGAAGTTCGAATTCAGTCGGTCCCCATTATTCTCTATAACCCAGAAGGAAAGTGGGTGTAAGCTAAGTAGTGGATCGGCAAGGAGACAGAGCCAGGGTCCGCATGTCTTCAGTGGGGGCACGTGATGTCGAGAATATCCGCCCGTGGAAGAGACAGCCGCCATTAGCAGGTCAGGCGGGGTGCCTCCGTTGTCTTTCTCGCTTATTCATAGCGCAAATCAGGGTCATCCCCAAAGGTCAGAGCAGTAGTTGCAGTTTCAGTTAAATTTTGCGGCCTTTACGCTATAGAAGGAAAGGGGGGTCTTCCTTAGGTGTTGCTATGACCCCTGCCGACGATCAACTGCAGGCACCATTTTGTCGTCAGGCGCGATACGAAAGCGGCATTAAATTAAATATACTTTGCCCAAAAGGTCTTAAGGAGGACAAGTTCAGGAGCCCCCGCCTCCTGGGTCTCACCATCTGGACTCCCAGTGCTGTTGTAATAATGTCCACGCTCACCGTCTTCCAACTCGCGGTGAGTGTTAGAAATGGCAGGCGGGATCCTCAGGGGGGGTGTTGTCACCACTCCACGTTGTGAGCGTCCCCAACCTACCGGCAGGCTTCTCACTGTGCCTCCACCGTGTATCTCTTTGGTGGGCCGCTGTTCAATAGAGAGCGATGGTGCTGCGCTCCAGTTGCTCCGTTTGCTCGGGACAAAACAAGCCCCGACAAAGTCGATACGCCGTCAGCACTAATATCTCCGCGATGATAGATCGGAGAAGGACAGAAGTTAGCTCCAGGGGATCTGCCTGAGTTCCGGTTGCGGAATCGATGGTTTAGGTGGCAGAATAAGGCGGCGGAGCGCTGCTCAGGAGGATGTAAAGAGAGTTCACTACGGAGCTACAGCTCCGAGCGGCCATCTTGCTGCAAGCCACACCTTCCTTCTACTTCTGGCTACAGGGTCCTCATGCTGATTGTCATTGCTCTCCCTGTGTCCTCCAGGCATTGCACTCACTCCACATGGAGGTGGAAATACAACACTACCTTCTAAATTATTTACTACTTAATTATTTATTTAAGGTGAATTCGCGAATCCAACGCGACGTTACATGGGGGGCCGAGCTGAGAACCGCGTTTGGGTCGCGACTCCAAACTCGAAAGAAAAAAAAAAACACCCCACTTCCATTATTCGCTATTCGCCCCGGGGACCCCATCCCCCGGGGCCTGGCAGCATTTATTTTTAAAAAATAATTAGGAGGGTGACAGTGTGGCCCCCTCCTCAGGCCAATAATGGCCCTGGGGACCCCATCCCCGAGGCCTGCCACCATTTTTTTAAAATAAATAATAAGAAGGGGGACCGCGTAGCCCCCCTACTCAGGCAGTATGGCCCCGGGGACCCCATCCCCGGGACCTACCACCATTTAAAAAAAAAAATAATAATAATGAGGGGGACCGCATGGCCCCCCTCCACAGGCCAATAATGATCATGGGGACCCAATCCCCCGAGGCCTACCACCATTTAAAAAAAAAAAAAATAAGGAGGGGGACCACGTGGTCCCCCTCCTCAGGCCAATAATGGCCCCGGGGACCCCATCCCCTGGGGCCTGGCCTCAGCATTGGGGTTCATGGGGGGAGCCCCAATGCCCCCACGGTCCCCGCCGGCTCCCTGCCTCCTGCGGGAGCCGGCATTGCTTTTGGGCAATGGGAGCTGCTAACATGCAGCTCCCCTTGCCCAAAAGCAATTCTACTTTGCTTCATTGAAGCGAGAGCAGGTTTCCTGCTCTCACTTCAACGAAGCAAAGCAGTGTTTGCTATGGCAGGGCGGGAGCCGTGCTCACGCCCTGCCATAGCAAACAGCAATGTCCCGGGGGTGGGTACCCCGGGACATTGCAGGAAGCGGCCCTGGGGGGTATCGGTCCCCAGGGCCATCGAGGGCTCCAGGAGGGGGGCCAAGCGGCCCCCCTCCCTTTGTGAAAATAGCCCTGGTGAGGTGGTGGTCGCCAGGGGGCCACAACGGACCCCGTATTTACATATTCAATGCCCCAGGGAGGTGGTGGTTCCTGGGGCAGTATGGGGGGGCTTGAGCCCCCCACACTAATTATTTGTCAAAGCCCTGGGGAGGTGGTGGTCCCCGGGTCCTGGGGGGGACTGCAAGGCCCCCCACCCTATTTTAATAAAGCCCCGGGGAGGTGGTGGTCCCAGGGCTTGGGGGGCCCACGAGGCCCCCCCACCCTATTTAAATAAAGCCCAGGGGAGGTGGCGGTCCCCGGGGCTGTGGGGGCCCCTGCGGGCCCCCACTATATAATTACACTTTGCCCCCGGGACCTGGCCCACCCGGGGGCTTAAGAAAAATGAAGCGCGGGAGACCGCGCTTCATTTTTAAAAAACATTCTCGGTGGGATACGCACACCCAGCATGACTTCCGCCGAAAAAAATAAAAAAATGCTTTTTTTGGCCCTGGGCTAGGGGGTCAGGCTGTTTCTATCCTGACCCCTTTTCTACATTTACAACCTTTTTCTACCTTTTTGATATGACTCGGTTCTACCGAGTCACAAAATGGCTGTCAACACACTCTGGTTTGGAATGTTGGCAGCCAATAAGAATGAATCTCATGCTTGGGAGGATTCGCGGCTCCTCCTCGGTGCTCAGATATCGATATTTTTATTTTTTGAATTTCTCAGGAACTACTAAATGGATTTACACCATTTAAAAAAAGGTTGCTTTCTGAATCAAGAGCTAACTTTTTGCCAGTTTTGGTGTAATTCCGTTCAGCAGTTCGGGCTGTATCCTCTTCCAAAATTCCTATGGAAATGAACATAGAAAAAACGCGTTTTGGGACCCCCTTTTTTCTCAGCCCCCGCTTGACGAATCACCCCGAAACTTTCAAAACAGGAGCTGACCTGAGTGAACCATTAGTTTAGAAAATTTCGTGAAGATTCGTCGAATGGCGCCAAAGATATTGGCAAATCAAAAATGCTTTTCCTATGGAAACTAGGTCCTAACTATAATATATATATATATATATATGTATATATTTTCACCGCCAGTAGGTAATATATATATATATATATATATATATATATATATATATATATATATATATATATATATATATATACATATATATATATATATATATATATATATGTATTACTACTGGCCTTTGCCAGTAGGTAGTTATAGTTAGGACCTTGTTTCTGTTCAAAAAGTGTTTTTTCTTTTGCCAATATCTTTGGCGCCGTTTGACGAATCTTCGTGAAATTTTCAAAACTAATGGCCCGCTCCAGTCAGCTCCTGTCTTGTAAGTTTCGGGGTGATCCGTTAAGCAGGGGCCAATCAAAAAGGGGGGTCCCAAAACATGTTTTCTCCATGTTAATTTCCATAGGAAACTTTTGTCGCAGCTACAGCCCGAACTGCTGAACGCAATTAAACCAAATTTGGCAGAAAGGTATCTCTTGGTCCAGAGTGCACTCTTTGCTTTAAATGCTTTAAATGCTGTAAATCCGTTCAGTAGTTTTTGAAATATTAAAGGAAAAAGAAATATCGATATCTGGGCGGAGACTAACCACACATCTCATCGTCAGAGCTAATTGGCTGTCAGCACTTCATCGAAGAAGTGTTGGCAGCCATCTTGGGACCACTATACATGTTAGCACCCCATTAAAATGCATGGTAGAGAATGGAAGGTTTTGAGGGTCACCAAAAGGAGAAAGTATAAAGGGTGATAACAGACTTTAGTTACATTATAATTCATTTGTTGATGGTACCACACTAATTTTAGGAATTGTGGTGTTTTCTAAGGTGATTTTACCCTGTGAAAAAGCCTTCTGCTGGGATATCAAGAATCATGTTTGAGAGAAAACTATTTTCTCATGCTTTTCCAACAGAGGTTTGAAAGTTGCTCCAGAAGCTAAAATGAAAGCATATTTTCTGTAAATTCACATTATCTTTCTCAGTCATTTGAGAATGAAGTCTGACATTCTCAGTAAAACATGTACATCCAACCAGGGCAGAGATTGTCAGTTGATTCCTTTGTGTTCTACTGCAGCTTCCCAGAGTGTTCTAAAGAACAACTAGAGCGCTAGCAGTCTTACTTACGACAAAAGTATGGCACACCTGAAGCCACCTTGATAGGAATAAACTGGTAACACTTAAAACATTTAATTTAAAAAGTAACAAAATGAGGGGGTTCATTTTGCCATAGAAATTATGATTAGTGCTGCAGAAAGAAAAAATAGGGCACATTTTGAGTGACTTCTCAAATCCTCTTCTATTTCATTAAACAATTCTGACATGCAGACTGAAAAATGCACTTTCAATATCTGCAGCAGACTTCCAGACTGCAGTAAATGAGGAAATTAGGAAACTTCATAACAAATAAGTCTCCCAAGATGGCCACCGAGAAAAAAGAGCCCAAACTTAGCACAAATATCACCCAGATGTAGCCCACATATAGCCCAATGACAGAAGTGTGCAAAACACTTTTTATTTTTTTGTTTTTTTGCAGTTTTATATAGTGCAGACTGGTCAGGTATTGGAGCGTTGCATCTTACTTGGACCCCTTGTTGCGTATTTTGCACGAAGTACTTGAGATTGATCTTGCGAAACATTGAACTTTACTATTCTGTTAACCTGAAGTTGCTCTGAGTCGGGCTTTGTAACACCCGTTTTTACCTACTGGTTTTAACTAATTCTCATTGTATTGTATTAAGAAAGAGGATTTACTGTTTTTATGTACACTTTTATGATCTATGTTTCTAAATCGGATCGAATAAAGTTTATTGAATTGAAATGAAGTCTTCCAAGATGGCCACCAGAGACAAAGGAGCCCAAATGTAGCACACATATCACCCAGATGTTGCCCACGTATAGCCCAATGACAGAAGTGTGGAAAACACTTTTTATTCTTTGTTTTTTTGCAGTTTTATATAATGCAGACTGGTCAGGTATTGCAGTGCTTTACATGAGCATTGGTTACATCATACAAGGACAAATTCATTTTGGCTGTAGGCATGGGGTAGATTAAGGGATTTGACCAGAATCACAGAATGTCGAGCTGAAGCAGAAACTCCAACCTGGTTCCCCAGTTGCAAAGTCTGCAGCTCTGGAAGTAACACCACATCCTCTCCCCTAAGCGTAACATTTATTCAAGTGGTCAACTGGATAAAAAAAACATAAAGATAACAAATAATTTAAAAGTGGTTTATCGCTATTTGAGAACTCAGAAAATATGTCCTCATTTCAATTTTTGGAGCACTAACCATAATTTCTATGCAAATAAGACCCTCTCATTTCTATAATTTCTAAAGGAAATGCTTTAGGAATTACAGTTTTGATTACATCAAGATGACGTCAGGAGTGCCACACTTTTGTTATAAATATAGAATGTTAGCAATCTAGTTGTTGATTAGGATACTGTTGGGAGGCAGAGGTCAGGGGCATGGACTCGGAAAATTGAAGGCAGGTAGGAGGGTGCAGAGGCAACAATTTGCCCACACTGGGCAGGCAGGAAGGGCAGTGGCAGCACAACATGGAGGGCAGTAGAAAGGGGGGCACGGGCAACAAACCAACAATGCAGGACAGGCAAGAGAGGCTGTGGCAATATAATAGACCGTTGAGGGCAGAAGGAACAACCATACATGCCAACAGAGCCGATTCAGGCAGGAAACGCCCAATGTTTTTAAGCCCAAAAGAGCTTTATTTTATCTGTCTCTTATCTACAATCTCCTCTTTTTCAATGTAAGTCAATGGGAAAAATCAATTCCCCAGTTTTTGTCAAAATCTCCCTCTTACCAAATTCAAAATGTTAGCAAGTATGGTACATTGGACCATGGAAGGCAGGGGGAATTGGGGTAGGGACAACAGAGGACAGGAGGGACATGGACAGGTGCACCAAACTGACCTTACAGGGCTGGCATCAGGGTTTGCAGTAGCACAATACACCACACAGGGCATGCGGGACGGCAGTGCAGCACAACAAACCATGGAAAGCAATAGGGAGGGGACAGGACCAAGCACATGGACAACAGAGAACAGAAGGGAAAGAGGCAATGGCAGCAAGCTGAACATACTAGACAGACAGGAGAGAAAGCTGCAGCATAACAGACCATAAAGGGCAGGATAGAGGGATCAGGGGCATGGCACTGCAACAGACAAGCCAGGAGGGAGGGAATAGGGGTCTGCACATGGAAAATGGAAGGCAGGGGGCAAGGGGGCAGGAGCAGCAAGCTGACCATGGAGGTCAGACAGGATGGGCACTAGAAGCACAACACACCATGGAGGGTAACAGTGAGGCTATAATGGCACACACAGACCATGGAGGGAAGGTGGGAGGGGGTCAGGGGCAGCTAGATGACCACACAGGGAAGGTGGGAGGGGCCGTGGCAGCACAGAAGACCATGCATGGCAAGCAGGAGGGTTAGTGGCAGCACAATGGCCATGTTGGGCAAGAAGGAGGGAGCAGGGGCATGCACAAAGGACCATGGAGGATAGATGGAAGAGGTAGGAGCTGGGCACAGACAAGAGAGTTCAGGGGAAGGGGCCTCACAACAGACCATGCGGGGCAGGCAGGAGGAACACTTGAAGCACAACAGACATGTGAGGGCAGAAGGGTGTGGCAGTAAAATCGACCATGGAGGACAGGAAGAAGGGGATAGGGGCATGGAACGTGGACAGGCAGGGTGGAGGTGGCAGGGAGAGGTTACAGTCATCTGACAATGCTAGGCAGGTGGGAGGGGAGTGGCAGCTCAACAGAACACTCAGATTAGATAGGGGGGCAGGTCCATGGAGCATGGTGGGCAAAAAGTAATGGATCAAGGGCATGCACACAGACATCAGAGGGCATGGGGAAGAAAGTAGGGGCAGCAAGCTAACCACAGAGGCTAAGCAGGATAGCAATGATGGGGCATAGAATTGGGCGATGGAGTGCAGGAGGAGTGGACTGGGACATCATGCTAAATGGAGGGCAGTGGCAGCACATCAGACCATGCATGGCAGGAGGGAGGAGGCTAGTGCGTGGATTCAGACAACAGAGGATATGGAGGAAGTGGATGGGGCAGCAAGCTAAGTGTTCAGAGAAGGCGGGAAGGCCAGTGGCAGAACAAAGGCCACACAGGGCTGTAATGAGGGAGCAGGGGCATGGACTTGTACAATGGATGGCAAGGAGGGGGGAGGTAGGAGCAGCAAGCTTGGGTGGGAGCAGCACAATGCCAGGCCAGGCCCTGCTTCCAACCCCCCACCATCCATTGTGATAGGCATTTTACTTAACGTTAAAAAAAAACTAGAAATTTGCTGAAAAACACAAATATTACAGGGACGTTATAGTTAGACTCAGATTTCACTTGTACAAGACCAGTGAAATTCAGCAGTTTTAGTTACCTGAGCTAACTATAACTTATACCCCCACAATGAACTACTTAGGACCTCAGACATTACATCATTCATGACATGGTCAGTGACATCACTCATGACATCTCAAATGAGCACTTGTTTTCTTTTCTTTATTGTATGAATTCCTGAATTTCCGAATCGTGACCAGGCCAATATGGCCGACAGCTTTTTGGTTTAATGTAATATGTGGTCCTTTGTTAATTTTGGCAACTGGAGGCATTTGTACATTTAAATAAGGAAGCTACAATGACGTCTTGTATCATGATCAAGGTTCGAACGAGCAGAAACGAGTGGATTGCGTCCTTTGCAGATTAAATACTTCCAAACTACAACCTGAGTGCTGATTCCTTCCTTGTTGGCATGAGAGGAGATTGAATATATACATATATATACCTCTCTTGCCTCTTTCTGCACCTCTTGTGCCTCTTTCTGCACCTCTCTTGTCTCTTTCTGCACCTCTTGTGCCTCTTTCTGCACCTCTCTTGTCTCTTTCTGCACCTCTCTTGCCTCTTTATGCACCTCTCTTGCCCTTTTCTGCACTCCCCTTGCCTCTTTCTGCACCTCACTTGCCTCTTACTGCACCTTTCTTCCTCTTTCTTCACCTCTCTTGCCTCCTTCTACACCTCTCTTGCCTCTTTCTGCACCTCTCTTGCCTCTTTCTGCACCCCTCTTGCCTCTTTCTACACCTCTCTTGACTCTTTCTGCACCTCTCTTGCCTCTTTCTGCACCTCTCTTGCCTCTTCCTGCACTCCTCTTGCCTCTTTTTGTACCTCACTTGCCTATTTCTGCACCTTTCTTCCTCTTTCTTCACCTCGCTTGCCTCTTTCTACACCTCTCTTACCTTTCTCTGGACCTCTATTTCCTCTTTCTGCACCTTTCTTGCCTCTTTCTGCACCACTCTTGCCTCTTTCTGCACCTTTTTTACCTCTTTGTGCGCCTCTTTTGCCTCTTTCTGCACCTCTCTTGCCTCTTTGTGCACCTCTCTTGCCTCTTTGTGCACCTCTCTTGCCTCTTTCTGCACCTCTCTTGCCTCTTTCTGTACCTCTCTCGATTCTTTCTGCACTTCTCTTGCCTCTTTCTGCACCTCTCTTGCCTCTTTCTGCACTTCTCTTGCCTCTTTCTGCACCTCTCTTGCCTCTTTGTGCACCTCTCTTGCCTCTTTCTGCACCTGCTTCCTCTTTCTGCACCTCTCTTGCCTCTGTCCGCACCTTTCTTCCTCTTTCTGCACCTCTTGCCTCATTCTGCCCCTCTCTTGCCTCTTTCTGCACTTCTCTTGCCTCTTTCTGCACCTCACTTGCCTCTTTCTGCACCTTTCTTCCTCTTTCTGCACCTCTCTTGCCTTTTACTACACCTCTCTTGCCTCTTTCTCCACCTCTCTCGCCTCTTTCTGCAACTTGCTTGCCTCTTTCCGCAGCTCACTCTCTTCTTTCTGCACCACTCTTGCCTCTTTCTACACCTCTCTTGCTTCTTTCTGCACCTCACTCGCCTCTTTCTGCACATCTCTCTCTTCTTTCTGCACCTCTCTTGCCTCTTTCTGCATCTCTCTTGCCTCTTTCTGTACCTCTCTTGCCTCTTTCTGCACCTTTTTTCCTCTTTCTGCACTTCTTTTGCCTCTTTCTGCACCTGCTTCCTCTTTCTGCCCCTCTCTTGCCTCTTTCTGCACCTCTGTTGCCTCCCGCACTGTCACTGCAAACTGCTTTGCTTCATTGAAGCGAGAGCAGGGAAACCTGCTCTCGCTTCAATGAAGCAAAGCAGAATTGCTTTTCCACACGGGGAGCTGCATGTCAGCAGCGGCCCCCTTCCCGAATTAAAATTAAAACAAAATAAAATTAGGGGTCAGGCCCTGGGGGATGGGGTCCCCAGGGCCCAAAAAACCAGGAAAGAAGGGGGGCCACACAGCCCCCCTTCTATAAAAGAAAAATAAAAAAAAGCCGGCATCGCGCCAGAGGCCCCGCCCCCTCCCATCAACACTATGCAAACGCGCCCTCTGGCGCGTTTTAAGCTGAGGAATTAATTCCCCTACAATCCGGAGGGTCCCTGGGGGCTAACTAGCCCACCAGGTACCTCCAGTTAGCGCCACAGGGCTGCGTTGCAGAGAGGTGGTCTGAGGCCATGCCCCTTTTTACACCTCTCTGCAACGCAGCTCTGTGGCGCTTACTGGAGGTACCTGGTGGGCTAGTTGGACCCCAGGGACCCTCAGGATTCAAGGTGACCTAATACCCCAACTTAAAACACGCCACAGGGTGCGTTTGCACAGTGGTGAAGGGAGGGGGCGGGGCCTCAGGTGACATGTGTGCAAACACGCCCTGTGGCGCGTTTTAAGTTGGGGAATTAATTCCCTTGAATCCTGAGGGACCCTGGGGGCCAACTAGCCCACCAGGTACCTCCAGTGCGCGCCACAGGGCTGCGTTGTAGAGAGGTGGTCCAGGCCACGCCCCTTTTACACCTCTGTGCAACGCAGCTCTGTGGCGCTTACTGGAGGTACCTAGTGGGCTAGTTGGACCCCAGGGACCCTCAGGATTCAAGGGGACTTAATCTCCCAACTTAAAACGGCCACAGGGCTTGTTTGCACACATGTCACCTCAGGCCCCCCCTCCCTTCACCACTGTGCAAACGCGCCCCGGGGCGCGTTTTAAGAGGAAGTTTTAATCCCCTGCCCTATTATGTACTAGGGCCTTACAGAGGAGGTCATGCTAATCACAGGGGTATCCCAACGCATAGTGTTCCCTAGTGTATGTAGGTGTTTTCACTGTATTCCAAGTGTTTTTTAGCATAGCACTGGCTCTAGGCCTGGTTAGTCCGAGTTAGTTACCACCAGTACCTGTCTGAAAAAGTTGTGGGCACAGGATGATTTTGCAACAAGGCCTCTTTCTGCTCCTCTGTTGGTTCTTTCTGCACATGTCTTGCTTCTTCCTGCTCTTTTCTTCGTCTTTGTGGACTTCTGTTGCTTCTTTTTGCATTTCTTTTGCTTCTTTCTGTGCGTTTTTTCTTCTTTCTTCACATGTCCTACCTCTGTAGGCATAGTTAGAAACTAGCATTTAAAAAACCTTTGAAATTCACTGAAAAAAACATAGGTTTCAGACACGTTATAGTTAGAAATTAGCATTTAAAAAACCTTTGAAATTCACTGAAAAAACCATAGGTTTCAGACACGTTATAGTTGGAAATTAGCATTTAAAAAACCTTTGAAATTCACTGAAAAAACCATAGGTTTCAGGCACGTTATAGTTAGAAATTAGCATTTAAAAAACCTTAGAAATTCACTGAAAAAACCATAGGTTTTAGGGACAGTTATAGTTAGTTGGACATTTCACTCGTACAAAACCAGTGAAATTACCCTGTTATAGTTAGTTCAGCTAACTATAACTCGCGCCCCCGCAATGCACTGATGACGTCACATATTACATCACTCATGACATGGTCAGTGACATCACTGTTGACATCACTGATGACATCTCAAATGACATCACTGATGACATCACTGATGACATCATCCATGTGATAATTTCATGCATCTTCTCACACCCTAATATAACTTTTGATACACCCACTCTAAATTACAGACTGCCATTTTCAAAACCATAGACACACCAATACCAGTTACTACGTACCCACTCACTGATTCCTAGGTCTACACACATCCACTTATTCACCTATACAGTCACTCATACATGCAGTCACTCATCAATACAGCACTATCATATGCACTTATACACCTTTAGAGACACTCACACAGCGCCACTCACCCATAGAGTTACTCACACACCTATCCAGTCATACACAGTATCAATCACACTCCCATTTACTCACCTATACAGTTATACACACACCACCTCACTTATTGATACATATACTAACACATACTTACTCTCTTATACAATCACTGATACAAGCACACACTCATCCATACAGCTACTCTCACAATCACTCACTCTCACATATAGACATTTATATACTCCAACACTCACATATACTGCCTTTTACATATGTAGTTACTCACACATGTACCACTGAGACATCCATTCACTCATCAACACACCCATACACACACTCACCCACCCACCCATACAGCTGTTTCCACATGCACTCTTGAACCCATACACCCAGTGAATCAACCACTCACACATCAATGCACAGAGTCACACACCTCCAACCCACCCACACACACACACTCAGTCTCCTATACAAATACTCAGGCAAACAATCAATAACCCATATAAACACTCATGTAGCTACTGACCAACCCATGTAGCAGCTTACACAACAACAGACAATTGATACACACATTCACACAGTTTAGTCACTAACCCATGCATTCAGTAAGACACGTTTAATCACTCACTTATACAATCAGTCACGCACCTACTAAATCATCCATCCAGACACTTATACACCCACTCATTCTTCAATACACCTAAGAATTTATGTAAAACATATTTAAAAATTACAGAAACACACAGTCACTGGATGATGTCATCAGTGATGTCATTTCAGATGTCATCAGTGATGTCACTGACCATGCCATGAATGATGTAATATGTGACGTCATGAGCAGTGCATTGCGGGGGCGCGAGTTATAGTTAGCTGAACTAACTATAACAGTGGAATTTCTATGGTTTTGTACGAGTGAAATGTTCAGCTAACTATAACGCCCCTGAAACCTATGGTTTTTTCACTGAATTTCAAAGGTTTTTTAAATGCAAATTTCTAACTATAACGTTTGTAAAACCTATGGTTTTTTCAGTGAATTTCAATGGTTTTTTAAATGCTAATTTCTAACTATAACGTCCCTGAAACCTATGGTTTTTTCAGTGAATATATATATATATATATATATTCACTGAAAAAACCACAGGTTTCAGGGACATTATAGTTAGTTGGACATTTCCATCGTACAAAACCAGAGAAATTTGGCCGTTATAGTTAGTTCAGCTAACTATAACTCGCGCCCCGCAATGCACTGCTGATGACGTCACATATTACATCATTCATGACATGGTCAGTAACATCACTGATGACATCTCAAATGACATCACTGATGACATCATCCAGTGACTGTGTGTTTCTGTAAAGTTTAAATATGTTTTATATATATAAATGCCAAGGTGTATTGAAGAATGAGTGAGTGTATGAGTGTCTGAATGGATGATTTAGTAGGTGTGTGACTGACTGTATAAGTGACTGATTAAATGTGTCTTACTGATGCATGGGTTAGTGACTAAACTTTGTGAATGTCTGTATCAGTTTGTCTGTTGGTGTGTAAGCGGCTGCATGGGTTGGTGAGTAGCTACATGAGTGTCTATGTGGGTTATTGATTGGTTGTCTGAGTATCTGTATGGGTGCCCGAGTGTCTGTGTAGGTGGGTGGGGGTATGTGACTTTGTGCATAGATGTGTGAGTAGGTGATTCACTGGGTGTATGGGTTCAAGAGTACATCTGTGAAGGGCTGTATGGGTGGGTGAGTGTGTGTATGGACGTGTTGGTGAGTGAATGGATGTCTCAGTGGTACATGTGTGAGTAACTACATATAAGTGTGGAAAAAGTGTGACGGAGCAGCTATGATACCTGACTTCGAACAACAGCGTTCACAGTTCGATTCCTGGCTCCAGCGGCATGTTAGCCCACCACTATGTCACTGTGGGCAACACCTTGCTTAATCTTTCCGACGCCCCCGAGCGCCGGCACACCTTTCCAGGGTTAGCTGTACACAGCTGTGTCATTTTGCGAAGAACTACTGAATTAATAAAAAAAGAGAACAAAAAGAAGAAACAGAGAGTATCTGTAATCTTTGTGGAAATTGTGCTTACTGTTTATGCATTACTCATCATTTTTATCACAGATCTATGACGTGTGCTGGGGAGTGTTAGTACATTTATGGGCTTAGGCTTCAAATTAGGGGAGGTTTGTGGTTCTCCTCACCCTGCAGCACCGCCACTTTAATAGAGAACTTTAAGTTAATTCTTATGTGGATTTCTCCTGAGAGGCGCCAGAAGACCTAAAACATACCACTATACGATTATTCCTACTCCACGGACGGGGAGGAAATGGCTGGCAACACTTATACTTTCAATGGTTCGCAGCCAATGAACATTAAGCTTGGGAAGGTCCTGCTTGGAACACGTCAGCCAATCAGATGTCCCTGCTACTCCGCGGACGGTGAGGAAATGGCTGGCAACACTTATACTTTCAATGGTTCGCAGCCAATGAACATTAAGCTTGGGAAGGTACTGCTTGGAACACGTCAGCCAATCAGATGTCCCTGCTACTCCGCGGACGGGGAGGAAATGGCTGGCAACACTTCTACTTTCAATGGTTCGCAGCCAATGAACATTGAGCTCGTTGTTGGAACACCTCAGCCAATAAAACGTTAATTTTGTTCCAGACACACGAACAGAACACGCCCTCCCACATAATATTAATTTTCGTGTAAGAAAGTGACACTGTCTGTGATAAAAGTGAACACTGCATTATAAGTAAACATTACTGCGCATTATATTAAAGGAAGGCTGCAATATGGCGCATTGTTATTTTCCAGACGGGATTTCCAGAGCCTACGCAACTTTGCCGCAATACCGCGCACCGTTGTTCTGCGGACGTGATTTCCACGTCTGCGGACGTGATTTCCACGGCCTACGCAACATTCAAACTCCCTGTCTCTGCACCGTACAGACTGCTTAAACTAAGACCACAGTGTTCCTACTATACCCTCTTATACAATTTTTCTCTTTTGTTTCGCCCTACGCCTTTCAAGTCAGTCACAAAATGGCTGCCAACACTTCCTAGTTTCAATAGTTCGCAACCAATGAGCTGCACGCTCGTGCTCGTAACACCTCAGCCAATCAGATGTCAGAATTCTCAAATATCAATATCTGTAAATTTTGATATTTCTCTAAAACTACTGAATGGATTTACCCCATTTAAACAAAAGCGTGCTTTCTGGACCAAGACCTTTCTCCCTGCCAAATTTGGCGTAATTCCGTTCAGCAGTTTGACCTGTAGCCTTGTCTAAAGTTTCCTATGGAAATTGCATGGAGAAAACACGTTTTGGGACCCTCCTTTTTTCTCAGCCCCCCCTTCTCGAATCACCCCCAAACTTTCAGGATAGGAGCTCACCTGAAAAGAGAAACTTTTAGAAAATTTCGTAAAGATTCGGCAAACGATGCCAAAGTTATAAGCACATCAAAAAATGCTTTTCCTATGGAAACTAGGTTCTAACTATAACTACCTACTGGCGACCGCCAGTAGGTAATATATATATATATATATATATATATATATATATTCACTGAAAAAACCATAGGTTTCAGACACGTTATAGTTAGAAATTAGCATTTAAAAAACCTTTGAAATTCACTGAAAAACCATAGGTTTTAGGGACAGTTATAGTTAGTTGGACATTGCACTCGTACAAAACCCGTGAAATTCCCCCGTTATAGTTAGTTCAGCTAACTATAACTCGCGCCCCGCAATGCACTGCTGATGACGTCACATATTACATCACTCATGACATGGTCAGTGACATCACTGATGACATCACTGATGACATCTCAAATGACATCACTGATGACATCATCCAGTGACTGTGTGTTTCTGTAAAGTTTAAATATGTTTAATATATATAGGGAAAGGCGTATTGAAGAATGAGTGGGTGTATAAGTGTCTGAATGGATGATTTAGTACGTGCGTGACTGACTCTACAAGTGAGTGATTAAACGTATCTTACTGAATGCATGGGTTAGTGACTAAACTGTGTGAATGTCTGTATCCGTCTGTTGGTGTGTAAGTGGATGCATGGATTTGCGAATAGCTACATGAGTGTCTATATGGGTTATTGATTGGTTCTATGAGTATCTGTATGGGTGCCTGAGTGTTTGTGTGGTTGGGGTGTGTGCGACTGTGCATAGATGTGTGAGTGGGTGATTCACTGGGTGGATGGTTTCAAGAGTGCATCTGTGATAGACTGTATGGGTGGGTAAGTGTGTGTAAGAGTGTGTTAGTGAGTGAATGTATGTCCCAGTGGTACATGTGTGAGTAACTACATATGTGAAAGGCAGTATATATGTGTATTGGAGTATATAAATAGCTATAAGCTGAGAGTGAGTGATTGTGATAGTGGCTGTATGGATGAGTGTGTGCTTGTATCAGTGATTGTATAAGAGCGTAACAATGTGCTAGTATTTGTATGATTAAGTGAGCTGGTGTGTGTATAACTGTATAGGTGAGTAAATGGCAGTGTGTTTAATTATTTGCATGACTGACTAGGTGTGTGAGTACCTCTATGGATGAGTGGCGGTGTTTGAGTGTCTATATAGGAGTAAGAGTGCATATGATAGTCCTGTACTGAGTGACCATAAGTATGAGTGACTGTACGGGTGAGTGAGTGGATGTGTGTGTGTAGACCTAAGAATCAGTGAGTGGGTATGTAGTTATTGGTGTTGGAGTGTCTATGGTTTTGCGAATGGCACTCTGTAATTTAGATTGGGTGTATCAAAGGTTATATTAGGGTGTGAGGAGCTGCATCAGATTATCACGTGGATGATGTCATCAGTGATGTCATTTGAGATGTCATCAGTGATGTCATCAGTGATGTCACTGACCATGTCATGAGTGATGTAATATGTGACGTCATCAGCAGTGCATTGCGTGGGCGCGAGTTATAGTTAGCTGAACTAACTATAACGGGGGAATTTCACGGGTTTTGTACGAGTGCAATGTCCAACTAACTATAACTGTCCCTAAAACCTATGGTTTTTTCAGTGAATTTCAAAGGTTTTTTAAATGCTAATTTCTAACTATAACGTGTCTGAAACCTATGGTTTTTTCAGTGAATTTCAAAGGTTTTTAAAATGCTAATTTGTAACTATAACGTGCCTGAAACCTACGGTTTTTTCAGTGAATTTCAAAGGTTTTTAAATGACAATTTTTAAATGTATTAATTTTTATATTAATTTTTTTTATACTGATTTACTACATTTTTAGAAACAATTTCTTTTACATATTTTATTTTTTAAATTACATTGTAATTACATTATACATTACATTACAAAAAATACTTTCTCAGAATGAATTACTTTAGTTTAAATACTTTGCACATAGGCAATAGACTTTTAAGTACAGTAGTTACAGTTGTTGCAATGGGCAACACATTTTCAAACACAATGCAACATTCAGCTCAATGTGAATTTCTAGTTAAATGCAATTAGTTACTTTATGGATTACTTTTCTAACCACAGGACTGGATCCTAGATTCAGTCCTGGTACATCTCCTGTAAACAGTTGAGTAAAAGCGTTTTGGTTACAGTCGTGATTTTTAAGGAATATTATTGTATTTTAAAAGTTGACACTTAGAAACTTTTTCTCATAGAATCACCAATGTTATCCTATGGAAGGAAATTCACTTAGCAGGTAAAAACTGTTATCGTTACTTTTTCTTACTCAGTGTTGGATCCTGGATCCAGCACTGGTGCATCTCCTGTAAACAGTTGAAAGAATGCGTTTAAGTCATACAGGCGATTTTTAAGGAATATTTGTAGTTTGTGAAAATCGACACTTTGAAACTTTTCTGCTGAAAACCAGACAATGGATTCCTAAGGAAGAAAATATAAGTTACTGGTAAGTACGGTTAAAATTACTTTTCAGGACCAGTACTGGGCTGAAAGATACAGCACTGAGGTCTCTCCTTATAACAGGTGAGTAAATCGGAATTCGTATTTCGGCTGATTTTAGAGGAATATTTGTATGTTTCAAAAATCAACACTTAGAAACTTTTTCAGCAAAAAGCAGGCAATGATATCCTATGGAAGGAAATTCAAGTTACTGGTAAGTACGGTTAAAATTACTTTTGAGGATCAGTACTGGGCTGAAAGATGCAGCACTGAGGTCTCTCCTGATAACAGGTGAGTAAATCGGAATTCGTATTTCGGCTGATTTTAGAGGAATATTTTAAAGTTCCATAACTCCACACTTAGAAGAATTTCCAAGTGAAACCAGTCAATGTTAGCCTATGGAAGGAAATTCAAGTTACTGGTAAGTACGGTTAAAATTACTTTTGAGGATCAGTACTGGGCTGAAAGATGCAGCACTGAGGTCTCTCCTGATAACAGGTGAGTAAATCGGAATTCGTATTTCGGCTGATTTTAGAGGAATATTTTAAAGTTCCAAAACTCCACACTTAGAAGAATTTGCAAGTGAAACCAGTCAATGTTAGCCTATGAAGGAAATTCAAGTTACCGGTAAGTACGGTTAAAATTACTTTTGAGGATCAGTACTGGGCTGAAAGATGCAGCACTGAGGTCTCTCCTGATAACAGGTGAGTAAATCGGAATTCGTATTTCGGCTGATTTTAGAGGAATATTTTAAAGTTCCAAAACTCCACACTTAGAAGAATTTCCAAGTGAAACCAGTCAATGTTAGCCTATGGAAGGAAATTCAAGTTACTGGTAAGTACGGTTAAAATTACTTTTCAGGACCAGTACTGGGCTGAAAGATGCAGCACTGAGGTCTCTCCTGATAACAGGTGAGTAAATCAGAATTCGGATTTCGGCTGATTTTAGAGGAATATTTGTATGTTTCAAAAATCAACACTTAGAAACTTTTTCAGCAAAAAGCAGGCAATGATATCCTATGGAAGGAAATTCAAGTTACTGGTAAGTACGGTTAAAATTACTTTTGAGGATCAGTACTGGGCTGAAAGATGCAGCACTGAGGTCTCTCCTGATAACAGGTGAGTAAATCGGAATTCGTATTTCGGCTGATTTTAGAGGAATATTTTAAAGTTCCAAAACTCCACACTTAGAAGAATTTCCAAGTGAAACCAGTCAATGTTAGCCTATGGAAGGAAATTCAAGTTACTGGTAAGTACGGTTAAAATTACTTTTCAGGACCAGTACTGGGCTGAAAGATACAGCACTGAGGTCTCTCCTGATAACAGGTGACTAAATCAGAATTCGTATTTCGGCTGATTTTAGAGGAATATTTGCACAATGGTGAAGGGAGGGGGCGGGGCCTGAGGTGACATCTGTGCAAACGCGCCCCGTGGCGCGTTTTAAGTTGGGGGATTAAGTCCCCTTGAATCATGAGGGTCCCTACGGGCCAACTAGCCCACCAGAAACCTCCAGTATGCGCCAGGGGCTGCGTTGCAGAGACATGTACAGAGGCCACACCCCTTTTACACCTCTCTGCAACGCAGCTCTGTGGCGCTTTCTGGACGTACCTGTTGGGCTAGTTGGCCCCCAGGGACCCTCAGGATTGAAGAGGATTTAATTCCCCATCTTAAAGCGCGCCACGGGGCCTGTTTGCACACATGTCACCTGAAGCCCCGCCCCTCCCTTCACCACTGTGCAAACGCGCCCCGTGGCGCGTTTTAAGTCGGGGGATTAACTCCCTTGAATCCTGAGGGTCCCTGGGGTGCAACTAGCCCACCATATACCTCCAAAAGCGCCATAGAGCTGCGTTGCAGAGAGGTGTAAAAGGGGCGTGGCCTCTGTACACCTCTCTGCAAGGCAGCCCCCAGGCGCATACTGGAGGTTCCTGGTGGGCTAGTTGGCCCCCAGGGACCCCCAGTATTCAAGGGGACTCGTTCCCTTCTGCAAACGCGCCAGGGGCGCGTTTGCAGAGTGGTGAAGGAAGGGGGCGGGGCCTATGGGCCCGATCGTTTTTTTTTTTTGTTTTTTTCCCTGAAGGGGGCTGTGTGGCCCCCTTCCTTTTTCCTATTTTTAGGCCCTGGGGACCCCATCCCCCAGGGCCTTACCCCTTTTTAATTAAAATTAAAAAAACGGGAAGGGGGCCGTGTGGCCCCCTTCCCTGGGCCTGTATTGGCCCCGGGGACCCCATCCCCCGGGCATGGCCTCTTTTTTTTTATTTGGAGGGGGCTGCGTGGCCCCCTTCTCAGGCCATTTAAGGCCCCGGGGACCCCATCCCCGGGCCGGCCTTGCACTTTTTTTAATTTTTTTAATTTTTTTACTTTGGGGAGGGGGCTGCGTGGCCCCCTCCGTGGCCACTTATGGCCCCGGGGACCCCATCCCCCGGGGCCTGGCCTCTCATTGGGGACTGTGGGGGTCCCCAAACCCCCACAGTCCCGCCGGCTCCCCGTGTCCTACGGGAGCCGGCATTGCTTACACATGGGGAGCAGCTAACATGCTGCTCCCCATGTGGAAAGCAGTCGGCTTTGGATATTGGAAGAGAGAGCAGGTTTCCTGCTCTCTCTTCCAATATCCAAAGCAGTTTGCAATGACAGGACGGGAGCCGCGAGGCTCCCGTCCTGTCATTGCAAACAGCAGTGTCCCGGGGTAGGCACCCCGGGACACTGCAGGAGCCGGCCCTGGGGGTGGCGGTCCCCAGGGCCACCACAGGCTCCAGGAGGGGGCCGCGCGGCCCCCTCCCTACATTTTGAAAGCCCCGGGAGGTGGTGGTCCCCGGGGCTTGGGGTCCAAAACGGACCCCCATTTTAATTTTTCTTAGTGCCCCGGGAGGTGGTGGTCCTCGGGCGTGTGGGGGCTGGAGCCCCCCACACAGGTTTTTAATTTAAAAAGAAGCCCCGGGAGGTGGTGGTCCTCGGGCTGCGGGAGGGCTCAGAGCCCTCCCGCACCATTATACATAAAGCCCCGGGGTGGTGGTCCTCGGGGCTTGGGGGCCCTTAGAGGCCCCCACACATAAAATTAACCCCCCCAGCATGCCCCCGGGACTTGGCCCACCCGGGGGCCACTAACATCGAAGCGCCGGAGACCGCGCTTCGATTTTTTTTTTTTCGGCAGGATTCGCGCTCCCTGAGCGCATCCTGCCGATTTTTCTAAAAAAAAAAAATAATTTTACCCTGCCCCCTTTGTGCACTTTGCGCACTTGTTTCTGTCCCTCGGTTCTACCGAGGATAAAATGGCTGCCAACACTTCCTGATTTGGAGTGTTGACAGCCAATTAACATAAAGCTCGTGCTCCGGAGGATCCGTGGCCCTAGATATATCTATCTTTTTACTTTTGATTTTCTCAGCAACTACTGAACGGATTTACACCATTTAACAAAAGGGTTCTTTCTGAACCAAGAACTACCTCTTTGCCAAATTTGGTGTAATTCCGTTCAGCAGTTCGGGCTGTAGCCGTGTCTAAAGTTTCCTGTGGAAAATTGCATGGGGAAAACGCGTTTTGGGACCCCCTTTTTCTCGGCCCCCGCTGACGAATCCCCCGAGACTTTCAGGGTAGGAGCGGACCGGAGCGCCCCACAAAGTTTGAAAATTTTGCGAAGATACGTCATCCGGCAAGAGAGTTATTTCAAATAGAATGTCGCGGATTTCCTATGGATAATAGGTTGTAACTATAACTATCTACTGGCGACCGCCAGTAGATAATATATATATATATATATGTGTATATATAGATTTATATAGATATACATGCCTTTACACCATTTAATGGACAATCATTTCCTCAAGTTCAGGGTGTATCATGACCATTGTTAAGCGATCCTGCATAGGAGGAGGTCCACCTCAAATTCCCCAAAATGTCTTGTGTTTTCTTTGTTGCAGGATGTTGGGCGACAGATGCTTCTGGGGTGGAAGTGTGGGGTGGGGGCTGTTGTTGTTGGGGGAAGTTGTACATTTTTATGTTCTTGGTTTGTACAGTGGCGGCTCCTCTGTAATGGCGGAGGAGCATAGCCTCACTGCAGAATGAAAAATAAAATGACAATGAAACAATTTTATTATCGTTTTATTTTTCACCATCAGTCGATGCTGCCAAGTCTAGGGTGAGGTGGGGGCAGGCAATACTCTCTTGATAGAGCAGGCACTAGGAGGAGGAGTGGAGGACACTTATAAGTGCGCATGTCAGTTTGGCTGCCATCGTAGGCTGGCCAAACAGATATGCGCACTTAGATTTCTCCAACCCAGCTGTGTTTCACAACAGAGTGGAGAAAAGAAAATTAAAAGTGCGGATGCATTGAAACTTGTAACGTTTAGATTACATACATCTGATAATCAGCACATTGGTGTATGCAGATTTTTTAAGGTCATGTGTTTGAATCCCAGAAAGGCAGGCTCATCCATTTGAGGTGTGAATTGGAGAGTGGGGTTAAAATTCGTTCCCTTCCAAAATTCTCGTTTGTGCACATGGAATTCTGACCCCTGCAGTTTTCCATACAGCACGATTACCTGAGGCAATAAACATCACACCAATTTTTCACAGGTTAGTTTCAGCAGATCAAACCAGCCAAAATGGCTTAGGAAAAATGCCTGCTAATTACCGAGATAAGCAGAAATTGGTGCCACGTGGTGTCGGTATTTATTGCATTCCATAAATACTGTCACCACCTCAAGGAATTTCGTAGTCGGGGGCCATAGAAACTGCAGGAGTGGCATGTTTAACGGCGTACGTTCCTGTTGGGCCTGAAAGGAAAGCCATTGGATTTATAGAACACGTCACAACATGACTGATAAAAGAATTCCTGCGCTGAATGTACAGTGGTTCTAAAGAGAGAGCATACCCGCAGCGCCCCCATTTTCAAGATAACGTAAAGCCTCGTGCTACCTGTTTAGACGGAAAGGTGGTAATGTCACGGTGTCTTTTTTTAAGAGCGGATCTGTGGCATGGCGCTGCAATTACAACTCTAATCAGAGCCGACCACTGTCCACTGCTTTGGAATCAGACTTTCTGATCACTGCCGCCGCCAGTCACTTCTAGCACAGCTGCAAAGTGCTCACAGCTGCTTGTTCTGCAGAAAAGGAAACCTGCACCGAGATGCTGCTAGACTTTCAAACAGAGCCTGCCTGCGTCTTCGACTTATTGAATTCGGTGAACTGTGACAAAGAGAAGCGCGATCTAGTTCACTCTGCAAGAATACGAAGAAAATACAACAGGATGGAGCTTGTCATCCACGCCCATTAATACAGAGATATAGGGGCAGATTTACAAGCCCCCTGCGCCACCAGTACGTCACTTTTCGTGACGTACTGGTGGCGCAGGGGGCTCCTCGATATTTACAAGGAGAGGAAAAGCCACCATGCGTGACTTTTCCTCTCCTTGTAAATACCGTCCCTTCACACGCAGCACTTTGCGTTGAAGGGGCGTTCTATGGGTGTTGCTGTAGGTGTTCCCACGCAACACCCATGGAACAAGACACATCTCCAGATTTACGAGAAATCGTAAATCTGGAGATGCGTCTGAAAGCTACGCCACCCTAGAGGTGGCGTAGCAAGGCGCACCGAGGATTTCTCCTCGTTTTCCTCTTTCAATGCGTGCTGCATTCTGCAGCACGCATTGAAAGAGGAAAAGCCTGTACTGATTGTTTTTGTGCAGAAAGGTGCCCCTTCCTGCACAGAAACAATCTCCCCATGGCGCAGGCATCCTTGCACCATGGTGCAAGGGTGCCTGCGCCGGCGCTTGGCAGCTGTTTGTGCGCCAGCGCAGGGGAGAGCACAGGAATGCCACATATTCTTGTAAATATGTCGCATTCCTGTGCTCTGAAAGTGCCGCAGCGTGGCGCAGCCAAAGGGCTTGCAGCGCCACGCTGCGGCACTTTCTTGTAGATCTGCCCCATATTGTGTAGCCCATCATATGCGTCGCCCCTTTTTATTTAATATAAAACATCTAAATTGTTTTTAGTCCGAATTCTGACTATGATTAGAAGCACGCAAGCACGCTCGTGGAAAAAAAAGCCTTCTGCTGAGGCTTTTAGAGCTGTGTTAAGACTTTTTTTTAAGAGCACTAAGCCGTCGCGGGAACGTAGAGGCACGCGTGGACATGCACTTCTCAGGCAGCGACAGCACTGTGCATCACCTCTTGCCTGTCGAGGCCCGGAGGGAGACCACCTGTCGAGTTTTATTGCCCACATCTGGCACGTACGGGCTCCCACTGGGGCACTTCCTACTCAAGCACTCACGGCAAAGGTTCCAAATTTCGAAGAGAGCGGCGAACGGATTAAAGGAGGTAAAAGAGACTCCTCGCCGCGAAAATCATCATCCGCTTAAAGGTCTGCGTGGTGGCAGATGTCATTTATTGCACATTACATTGGAAGCTTTTCTACTTTTTTTTCCACCTGCTATCGCACTGAAATTATAAAATGCAAAAATGAAGGGAGACAGCATTTGCTTTCGTGTTTGGCCAAGACAGCACTTTCGGGGTTTTTTGTCATGCCCATTGCCCTTTAGGGTGACATGATTCTGAAAACCAAAAACTGTGATATTCCAGAAACATAGAAGTATTACTACAATTTTGCATTGATCATGCATCACAGAATGACTTAGGGCCTAATTACCAGTCTGGAGGTCCATCAGACTGCCAAACTCAGGGTGGAGGTGCCGTCGCCGTTGCGAACCGCCACTCTGGGCGTCCGCCTGCTTTATTACAACTACAGCAGTCGGGCCTCCATAGGACTGCCACAGCTGCCAGGGATCCACGATCCCTGGTGGTGGCAAGGAGGTCAGAGTCTCCAATATGCTTGCCAGTGCAGCTGCGGCACCTCCAAGCATATTTGGATTATCCTCACCACGACCGTTTTCATGGCGGTGAGGCGGCCATGAAAACTGTGACTGTGAGGAAACAAAGGGGGCCCTACAGGGCTCCCTGTTGCTTCAGGGTCATGGGATGAATGAAGGCGGGTACATGGTGTGCCCTCCTGTTTGCATGCACCCCCTTTCCTGCACGGCATGGAATGCACAGTCTATGACGTACAGGAACGTGCTTTGGCGCTCCCATTGTGGTGCCTTTTTAATAGGCACCGCTGTGGGAACGCCAAAGGACCGCCTGCCAATCCATGAGGTAACTCGTAATCTCGCGGCCGGCCGGTGGTGAGGTTTGGCGGTGTGGGAGCAGGGTAGTGGCATGGCGGATGGTCTCACACCGCCAAATTCATAATCAGGCCCTTAATCGATAGCGCTCATCAACATAGAAATCACAGGTAATGAGACTCTAATGGGAATTAAATGTTTCTTTTACACACAGTATCAGCTGTGTTAACTAAAGTGCTTTCTGCTAAGAATAGCTAACTAATCCTACAATGAACCACATAAACCTTGCTTGCCTCTGTGTTCAGTAGACCCTCTCTGAAAACCCGGACATGTCCAAAATTTACTGAAATTTGCCAGAACAGATGGTGAAAAAATGGTACTGTCCAAGCAAATCCAGAACTTCTGGTCACTCCACCTGAGGCCCTTACACAAGAGCTACTGAAGGGCATGGGAATAGTTACTTCAGGGTTCACTGTTTTTACCTAAGTGCCTTGCCAAATCAAGGGCTTTAGTAGTATAATGTATGGTTCGGGAAGACACCTGAAGCAAATTGCAGACTTCATCAATTCTACTCACCCTGAAAATAGCATCTGAATGGACGTGCTGAGGCATGTTTGATCCCTGGGTTTGTTCTTGCTGCTAGGGAAGGTCTTGGAGGCTACATTAGGCTCAAATATCTGAACGCGTTATACTTCCTGTCATCCCTGATATGAAGACCTGATATTTCACTGTTGAGGCCAAGGTTAATATCTGTTATATGAACCTCAGTGGTTCCAAACAAGGCCAGCTCACAAGGGATTAAAACATAATCTGATGATGCCCAGTTGTGTAAGTGGAAATGAAGGATGTTCCATACCCACCTAGCTGCCTGATAAGTGTTCACAGACCCTCCCTGAAATCATCAGAAGAATGACCAGGGATATAAATAGCCTGATTCACAAATGGAAAACCAAGGGTGGAGGCCTCTGTGCACACATAGAATACCGCATATGTCCTGGTGAATATATCCGCCAAGTTGCAATTCAGCAACATTAGGCAGAGTTTCACACCTAGTAACAGGAGCACGTCCTAACCTTTTCACATGAGGTTGTGGGAACAAGTACAACTCAAAATAAAACCATACAATTACAAACAGTAACTCTACAGGCATATTTTAGGAATAAACCAAACAAGTATAATTCTATACAGCATTGGCACAGATCTCTTTCTATTAAATGTGTAGAACTACACTCAAAAAAAGAATAGGAAAACAGCCATCATCACAGATAAATCACACACACCTGATAAACATTATGAATGGAAGAACATAAATACATCCCACGCCTTGGCTCTATTATCTTTTAACTGTACCACAGGTCAACGTAGAGCCACACTTAAGCAAAAGCTGCTATGGTCCAGTCCATCCCACTCAAGAGGAAGAGGAACTTCACTCAGAAGGAAGCAGATCTTGTAGTTAATTTTTGGTGTATTACTACACAGAAATGCATTGTCCACCTCCATACATCATCAGTAAAGAGGACAAGGCTGCTGTGTGGCAGGCGGTCACTGCCAGTGTGAATGTATTGAGGTAAAGGCACACACTGTAAAGGATACTAAAAAGTGATGGGACCATTAAAGGAGTAGATTGAAGAATAATTTTTCCAGGATGAAGGGAGTAAAGGCTCTGCCTGGTAGCAGTTCTCAATCACAACTCTGTCTCACTACCCTCAGCGAGCATATCCTGTCCACTATGCCCTAGATCTGTTATATGGTGTGCATGTTCCTCAAAATCTCAGAGCCAGGCCAGATAAGATCAAAAGTCTCAACTAGTTCCTGACTCCAAACCTATGTCACAATGTCCTCAAATAGCAGGCATCCTGTCCCATTCACATATAGTCATAGATACCACACAAGTCAGGCACACACAGCTTGTTTCTCCAGAGAGTGCAGGGTCAATATATTAATGCTGACACCATCTAACATTTCCTTGTACACTCTCCAAGTTGCTGCATTGCAAAAAGTTGCAGCACCACCACCTCCCCCTGTGAAAAGGTCTCTAGCAGGACTAGCATCAATATACATCCCTGTCAATCTGTTAAGAATGCCTAATTGCTTTCACTGTCACATTAAAAGTCACACTCCTGAGAAGTGTTCATCTCTAATTGCTCAACATTTCTATAAATTTACCTTTTCTGCATATGCTGTGGCAATGGCCTTACTATGTAGGGAAAATGTCAATGAATAAGCCTCAAATATGAACATTCCCTTCTTGCAGTTTTCTTATTTTCAGGTCCTGTGTTTCCAGTCCCTCTCTACCTGCCACATCTCCACTAATACTGGACTGCCTGCTTGGCCAACATCCATGTCAATCCGTAATAGTCTGTGCAGCTTTCACTCTTCAGACTTGGGATGACAGTGAAAGTGTAAATTAATACCAAAGTAAGGACCCCTACAAGAATAATGGATGCATTTCCGTGGCTAATGTCTGCTGGATATATTACCTACTGGCGGCTGCCAGTAGGTAGTTATAGTTAGGACCTAGTTTCCCTAGGAAAAGTGTTTTTTGTTTGGCCAATAACTTTGCCATCCAGTTTCGGGATGATCCGTCAAGCGGGTGCCAAGAGCCAGAGGGTGCATAAAAGCATGTTTTCCCCATGTTAAATCTCATAGGCCCTGTAGACATGGCTACAGCCCGAACTGCCGAACTAAATTACACCAAATTTGGCAGAAAGGTGGATGTTGGTTCAAGGATGTGCCTTTCTGTGATTTGGTGTAAATCCGTTCAGTAGTTGATGAGAAATTTAAAGAAATTCCCAGTTGTATATATAGGGATGCGGTGGATCCCCGACCCCTCTCGATCTCGTGCTGAGATCTAATTGGCTGCCAACACTGCAAACCAGGAAGTGTTGGTAGCTATCTTGTGACTCGGTAGAACCGAGTCCCAAAAATAAAACATAAAAAAAAAGAAAAAGGAGCAGGGTAGAAACACCCTGACCACATAGGCATTTTGATGGGGTCCCACACCCCACCACCGGGCCAAAAAGGTATTAAATAAAAATTGATAGGAGTCACACTGGATCTGCGGACTCCTGCCAAAACAAAAAAAAAAGCACGGGCTCCTGCGCTTTGTTTAATCTAGGCCCCCGGGTGGACCTGGTCCCGGGGGCAAGGTTAAATAATGATGTGGGGGCCAGCACGGCCCCCTGCAGCCCTGGGGATTGCCACCTCCCCGGGGCTAGATTTATTATTTAATATTAAAGCGGGGGGCTCCTGCCCCACCCACCAGTCCTCGGGGCACAATGTTTATTTTTTAAAAGTAATGTGGGGTAGGCTGTAGGGCCTCCCCTGCAGCGCCAGGGACCACCACCTTCCCAGGGCACATACTTTGTAAAAAAAAAAATGGGGGAGGCCCTACAGCCTACCCCACAGCCCCAGGGACTGCCACCTCCCCGGGGCACAAATAGAATAATTAAGCGGGTCCATTGCAGACCTCCAGTCCCGAAGACCTCCACCTCCCAAGGGCATATTTTAAAAAAGCCCTACATTGCCCTACCCCCCAGGGCCGGCTCCAGCAATGTCCCGGAGTGCCCACCCCCGGGACATTGCAGTTTGCTATGACTTGGTGGGAGCACCGCTCCCGCCAAGCCATAGCAAACTCTCTGCTTTCAGCAAGCGACAGCAAAAAGGCTCTCGATTGCTGAAAGCAGAGCAGTGTCTGTTTCCCTGCCCACTGTGAAGTGAGCAGGGAAACAGACACATTACTTTGGGAGCCAGGGAGCTAGCTGCATGTCAGCAGCTCCCTGGGTCTCAAAGCAATGCCCCCAGGGAATGGGGTCACAGGGGCTGAATATGGCCCAGGGAGGGGGTGCTGCGTGACCCCCTCCCCATTTCTCATGAATAAAGAAATAAAGGTCTGGCCCTGGGGATGGGGATGGGGTCACTAGGGCCGAAATAGGCCTAGGGAGGGGGGCCGCGTGGCCCCCCTCGCATAAAAAATAAAAATTAAATAAAGGCCTGGCCCTGAGGGAAGGGATCCTGGGGCCAAAAGCAGGCTGCAAGGGGGCCGTATGGCCCCCCTCCCTTTAAAAAAATAAATAATAATAAATGAAAAGGGCAGGCCCCGGGGATGGGGTCCCTGTGGCTGAAAATTGCCCGGGAGGGGGGCGACCCAGCCCCCTCCCATTGAATTATAAAAAAAACCCGGGGACATGAAGGATGGTGGTTCATTGGCCCCCCATGTTAGGCCCCAGCCCCCTTTCTCCAACACTCTGCAAATGCGACTACTAGTTAAAAAAACGTAGAAATTCACTGAAAAACACAAAGGTTACAGGGACTTTATAGTTAGGAATTAGCATTTAAAAATCCTTAGAAATTCACAGAAAATACAAACGTTACAAGGACATTATAGTAGTTAGGAAATGTAATAAAAAGATCTTAGAAATTCACTGAAAAAACAAAGGTTACATAGACGTTATTGTTAGGCTCGGGTTTCACTAATATAAAACCAGAGACATTTTTCAGTTATAGTTAGCTGAGCTAGCTATAACTCACACCCCCTGCAATGCACTGTTTATGACCTCACATACTACATCACTCATGACATGGTCGGCGACATCACTGATGACACTACTGATGACATCTCAAATTACTTCACCGATGACATCATCCACAGAATCTCTGATGCACCCACTCACACCCCAATATAACCTTTCATACACCCACTCGAACTTCCACACTACCATTTCCAAAACCATTGACACATACCAGTACTTACACACCCAATCATTGCTTCATAGGTCTACACACAGATCCACTCATTCACCCATAAAGCCACTCATACACCAACTCACTCACTAATACAGCCACTGATATATTCACTCATACACCCACACAGCCACTCACACACTGTCAGTCACCCATAGAGCTACTCACACACCTACTCACTCACCCAAAGAGTCAATCACACAGCCACTTACTCACCTATATAATTATACACACCCACTCACTTATTTATACAGATACTAACATACTCACCTACATAGTCACTGACGCAAGCACACACTCACCCATACAGCCACTCTCAAAATCACTCACTCACACATACAGTCACTCATATATTCCAACACTAACATATACTGCCTTCACATATGCAGTTACTCCCCATACACCACTGACACATACATTCACTCACAGACACAGCCATACACATGCTCAGTCACCCATGCAGCCCCTCACAGACGCACTCACTAACCCATACTGCCACTGACTCACCCACTGACTCATCCATGCATGCAGTTACACACCCCCTCACCCACCCACACAGACACACACCCATACAGATACTCAGACAACCAACGAATCACCCACACAGCCACTCACGTACCCACTTAAGAACCCATACAGCCACTTAGACACCAACTGACAGACTGATACAGACATTCACAGAACCTAATGACTCTCCCATACTGTTGTGTAGTTCCTACTAATCCATAGGATCTTCGCATTGTTTGGACAACATAAACTAGGGGCTTGGTGTCAAGACTTATTCCCAACCCCCTGCAGGATATGTTGGCCTATAGACCAGCTAGCTCAAAGTGCCACAGTAAGCTCCCATAACGTACCAGGGAGAAAATGGTTTCTGGCAACCACTGAACATGACAACTCTGCCCCCTCAGGGATCATGGAAACAATACAGAACTTTTCAGTCAGTCACTTGTGCTCACTTATTCTCAGAGAAATATAGAGAGAGTGCACAGTGGGATGTTTTCAAGAATATTTATTGAACCAATGTTATTCTTGCATAAAATACGTGTGCGGCAATGATTAATAGACAGAAGCAGATAAACGTGATTACAAGCACCAAAAGCGTAAATAGTAGATATAGCTCTACCATAGTGCTCAAACAATATATATATGCAGGCATATAAAGCAAGGCATTAATCGAGCGTACTCCTACTTATGCGAACCCTCCTCTAAGTGTATCTAGAGTGTTTGTAGGTGTAGAGCAAATAATCCCCCCAAAGGGACGATCCAACCTCATTACCTGATGGAATAGAGTGTAGGACAATGTCTTGGTCATGAACTGGACACCCCTCACAAGATGTCAGACTGCTGCATGGTTTTCTCAGCATGCAAGTACCTTCGGTGTCATCGGAAGTGTCTCTTCTGCTGATCTATTGGGATGCTCATCTTTTATAATAGAAAGCAGCCTTGTGATGTGTGTATAGATTAGTGATGTAATAGATATGTAGATAGCCCTGTCGCCCCGTGGATGAAGATAGTGATGACATTTGTACATAGTGCGAAACGAGACCATGTACATGATATTCAGTGCATTGTGATAATGTTGTGCAAAGCTAGATGTGTAAACAAGTTTAGTTTCAGGAAAATGAAACTAACATTGTCGTGCACGCAAATATGCGCAAAAGGTCACAGCTGAAAATTTTATTTGTGAGGACAATGTAATAAATAAGCTACTTCGCTACATGGGCCTAACTTGGTAATATAACACCCACTCCTCATAGCAAGGGTTAATATCTAAACAGCTATATAAAAAGCCAGCAGACAATTTTAAAAACGTAAAAAAAACTACACTTAAAAGCATCTAAAAGTGGACTTCCCTTTAATATATTTATAAAAAAATCTTTAAGTCATTATACCATTTGAGATCCCAAGCACTCAGAAAGCAAGGTACCTAGAAAAAGAAAAAGCTGTTTGGTTCATTCAGTTTAAAAAGAGACCAATTTGCTCCCACACGGAAAAGACAAATTGTTTATGTGTTGCGAGTGGTAGACGCAACATTACTGTTGCCCACATCCACAGACGTTCCCAGAGGCGCACCTCGTAGCATGTTTATGGAGCAAAGGTAATTGCATCCAGTTCTCAAAGCAGCCGCTGAGGGAGGCGTTGTATCCCACAAGCTTTCCACAGAGCCGATATTCACATCACTAGGAGCTGAAGCATCCCAGTGTGGCTCTCAGAATGCATTCATCATCAATGGAATACGCTGGGGACAGCAATACGCATGGGCCTTTAAGAGGTCCATTAGAACTTCAATGTCCAGTGGCGCAACCAAGTCTGATCCAAGACATATATCCAGGAGGCATTCTTGGCTGCAAAGGAGGCATTCTTGGCTGCAAAGCAGACAGCGGAAGACACGTTGTATGCAGTCAACCCAGACCGGCCTTAACAATAAGAACCAGTGCTCATTTAGTTCTTAAAGGTAAAGTGTGTCGAACCAGTGTACCATGCGCTCACGGAAGCGCAGCACTAGCAGTACTGTCTCCATTCCGAGTAGAACTGAGACATCCATTGTGGAGCAGATAGAATAAAATCAGGATTTCCGCCACAAGTAGCAGGACAAGCGGGAGCCCATCAAAAACGCTTCCCAATACAGAGTGTATGAAAGATGGTATAACTCCAAATATCGTCTGAAAGGTCCTAACCAAACCAGAGCCGATACATTTAAAAAGTACACTATTCCTTTCGTATCAGACATGTTAAAGATACGATGGACCAGCTCCCCAAAATGCAGCAGGACGTTTGTGTGGAGTAGTGTCTGTATCTCAGACAAGAACCTTGCAACCTGGAGATCAAACGTCTATTTGGCTGAAGTTAAGGCCACATCTTTATGCAAAAGCATGGCTTTCAGTGTTCTTAGGCAATAAAATGTTATGTTGGAAACATTTATTGAAGGCCATAGCGCTGCCTCCCTAACTGTGCGGGCAGGTGGAAACAGTACTTGTGTACAACAAGTGACTATGGAATTAACCGTCACTAAATAAGTGATGCCCGGTTCCATTCCGCAGCAACCTTGATCGTTCAGCATCAAATAGCTCCCATTCGAGAGTAGCCTGAATACAGGATGAATCTTGGCAGCTGGGGAACCCTTCAGATAACAAGACAAGTTCGCCACTGAAGGCTTCCATGCCCCATGGATAGAAATGTCCTTGCAAACCAAGGAGCCGCTTAAGGCACCTTCACAGTCGGAGCTACTAGGAAAAACTTCTGTGTCCCCATTCCTGCATCTAAATCTGAATGGTAATTCCCAATACTCGTGCACATATCCTTCCCCTAGCGCTTCATATCTGCCTACCTGTTGGTATTGGAGACAATATTATAATTGAAAGGTCGTGACGGGTAGGGTGATGTGATGTAACCATGGATTATCCAGTCAGTGGATGGTGTCTCAGCCACGGTGAAAGGTAATTGGTCTAATTTTTCAATGTGCAACATGGTATACTTCACATCTCTGTGTGTGATTACTATCTGTCTTTCTGTTAGATCGTATGCCGAAAACAGGTTTGTACTGTTGATGTACCGCCATGGCACATGGCCAGAATGTAACGTTTGTAACATCCAGCTCAATATTACTACTGTCCGTAATTGTGACTGTCCATGTTAAAATATAGACATGTCTTGCTGTATTATGTCAATTGCAGAAGACACTATGTTGCCCAGTGAATACATTCTGGAAGAAAATTTGGTCATACCATTGTCAACCACAGCCAAAACCTTTTCTAAATTAACCCTATCAATCTTGCGCAATCTCTCAGCAGCTTCCTGTTGAGAAATCTTCCATAGCTCATTGAATATTCCGTACAAAAAGCACTTTTGACGTGGATTACGGGGGCCTAAAAAAAACCCCTGAGATCTATGTCATCAGAAAGAAGGGACAAGTGTTGCTTCACCTAAGAGAGTGATGAGGTGTGTAACCAATCTAGGCATAACTTCCCAGCACTATATGACATCACCACCCAAGTGTTCTGACATATCGCTGATAAGGCCTATTGACCATAAAACCTTCGGTGTTACCCAGGAATCTAGATTTACGTCTGTTTGTGTCCACATGCCAAACCAACCATCCCTTCCAATTGGAGTCTGATGAATTGAAAGAACCATTACGTATCATTGTATCCAGTGTATCCTCACTGAAGTGTGTAAAGTGCTGTCAATTCTCGAAACGCGAAATGCGGGAATAAGCGGTGTGTTCAAATCCTTTATTTTTGCTATACCAAGACATGAAGTTTGTTGCACTGTCTTGTTCAGGAAAATCATCTGATGTGGTATGAGGCATGCTCTAAATAAGGCCTCCGTTTCTTGAACCTGCCAATCTTTTGTCCCCTAGATAGATTTTGTGTCTATCGTGTCTTTCCAAAAGTCAAAACCCTATATAGACATTTAGGAAATAAAAGAAGCATAGTATATCAGCTTTGTGTTTGTTAACATATTTTCATTGCAGGTGTAGTTGTATGCCTATAGTAATACAAAGCTGGGTTTTAAGTTTCAAAACCTGAAAAATAAGCAAATGTCTGTGCCAAAGCATTTTTGAATTACCTTTTGGCAGTGTTCAGCAGTGTTTCCATTGTGTGTAATTATAAACAGCGCGTGGGATACTAGCTTTATGTAAAAAATGGTGACCCTAATGCTGGTAATAGAACATGTCTCCAAAATTACTTGTGCCATCATACAATTCATCATCTGAAAGCAAATTATGCAGTTTCAATGTCCCAATCATCAGAGAAAGTACTACAGATAATGATGTAATTTAAAGAAATTTTAAACAAATAAGGAATTTTTTACAGTTCAGTAGGACCATACAATACCCTGTCCCATACAATTCCTTTAGGAACTGGAACTGTTGTAATGTTCACTAGGGACAGGTCCCTCAGTCCACGGTGCGATGATGCATGAGGTTTAAGAATCAAGTTCACGAGTTGTACTGCGGATCGTTCTGGGAGAAAGTGTCCATTCAGAAGTAGGAAAAAGACAGTCACTATACCAATCCAAAGTACCAGGAAAAGTAATCTAATAGTAATCCAGATATGTATCCAGGGAACAACAAAGTAAGTCTTTTTCAGCCAAAGATAAAAAGCATGCACCCGTAGCTTGAAAGGGAGAGGCAGTCTTGGCAGCTCAGGTTCACCTGATCTGATGAGAAATCGTCATAATGCATAAAGTAGCCAAACCCCATCTGGTCTATTCTTGGCAGCTCAGCAGGTTTTGTAGAACTGATAGATGACTTGATCTGAGGCATGTTTACATAGGCGTCATCAATTTTTCGAAGTGAAATTTCTGTGCTTATTGACTGTACAGTTGTTGTTTCAACAGGGAGAAGTATCATTTCATTGTCGATTACAGCTTCTCGTTAGAAAGTGGAGTCTTCTGTCATTATTAAAGCTTCCATCTGAAGGTCCTGTACAGTAGCAAGAGGAGTGCGGTGGCTACCCAGGAGCCTACGTGGCATACTGTAGAAAATCGGCCACATAAATTGGCTTGATCAGATCAATTGAGACAAACCTTTTGTCTCAGCGACTGGCAAGTGGCAGAAGAAGTAAAGTTCTGGTACCTTTGACAGCTAATACAAGTACAGGCGCTCTGTAACATGGCCCAAATTGTTTTTTGTCCACAATTTTCTCACTGACCAGGTTCCCAATCTTTGTCACCGAGGTAGGTCACTCCCTCAGTGGCTGTGCATTTTACTTGGATGTTGCTTTGTAAAGGACCGTGGGGCATATTATCAAGGGCTTTATCGCCGCTTTAGCAGCACTATTTGCCGCTAAAGCGGCGATAATTTTATCGCCCTATTAGCAAGCTGTCGCTAACAGGCGTTAGCGACAGCTTTCAGGCGTTAGAGGCCGCGTTTTCCATCGCCTTGCATGTCAGCGATAATTATCGCTAATGACATGCAAGGAAGGCGTTCCCTACTAAAAGCGACTGAAAACAGTCGCTAACACCACTACCCCTATTAGCAAGTCAGGCGAAGCGATATAATACTCGCGCTAAGCGCGTTTATCGCTAGATTTTAACACCTGCTAGTGAGGATGACTTACCTGTTTGAAGTATAGGAGGTGGATTCTAATGCTGAATCCACCTTAGCGTTAATGCAAGAATATTGCTGTTTTTCCAGCGATATTCTCGCATTTTGCCGCTATCGCTGGAAATATTATTGCTATGGAGATAAACCTTACTAATAGGGTGTTATCTCAGCGATAATTTCCAGCGATAGGTGGCGTTACCAAATAACACGCTAAGCGCGGTTAGCAATAAATATCGCTAATCCCTGGTAATATGCCCCGGTATTCTTTAAGGTCCTGTAAAACATTAAAACGATCATTGATGTCAAATAGGGTTTTAGCAGCCACTGTGCTGACACTATCGAGGTCGGGTACCCACATCCTCACCCCAAACAGGAGTTCATAAGGTGTAGGATCCTCCCAAGGATTTTCTTGGCATGTTGTTAAGAGCCCTCTGGACCCCATATAGATGATTGACCCAACTTCCACCTGAACCTAATACCCTTGCTATCAAGGATTGCTTTAAGTCACGGTTTTTCCTCTCAATGACCGAATTTCCCTCTGGATGGTATGGGGAGGAGTACCGCAAGGCCACTGTGAAAATTGGGGTCCATCATGTAATATATAAATCTGTTGCATTTCCTTATATGAAATTTATTTTAAATTCTAATGTATCATAATTAAAGCAGAAGAGTTAAAATTCAATCAAATTAATAATACATCACTGATGCCGCCTCCAAATCACTTATGATTGACCATAGTTTTCTTCATATTGTCAAAATATTAAAAAGTGTTCTTCTAATACTAATTCATGTGCGGTGCATAATATCAACTCAATAATTATTCTATTCTGCAAAATGTACTCTAATAATGAGAAGTCCAATTTCATTAGATTTGATCCTGCATTTTCTGGGCCCATTTGCTTCCCATTGGTCCTCCGACAGACCTTTTTCTCCAACTGAGAGATGATAGGAGTTAGCGTTAATATCAATTAAAATTTAACTAACAGTGCAACCCATCTGGTTACACAAAGAGGACTGGGAATCGGTAGCTTGGGTTAAGAAGATTTATTAGAAATTCAATATCAAGTTCAAATACACTACTTGCAGCACTATGCTATAAATATATAGAATAACAACTTGGATTCCCAGACACCTGAAAAAGTTGTACTAGTATTAAACAAACAGGCAATTCTGTGACCACAATACAGAATAGGAACATAAAAATCTGGTGCTCCAATTATAATCTAAAACTCTCTCTCCTATACTCTAGTAATCTAGAATGTCAAAGTCCTGAGGACAGTTGAGGAATAAAAGTGTCGCAAATCAGGGAATTTCTGAAGTCAGAACTAAATAAATCAAGTAGGGTAATGTTAGCATCTCAGAAGCTCAGTCAAGAGTCTTCTGTCGGTCAGGTATAAGTGTTAGCCTATGCCTCACTTAAGCAAGAATCAAAGGGAAGCATTGAGGTATAAAACCTCTCAAAGTCCATTTAGATAGTAGGGAATCAGGGAAGGTGTCTGCAAGGAATCTGTGAAGAATCTACAAGGGATCTGTGTAAAAGTTTAAGGGTAACATTATATTATAAGGTGCAAAGTCCACTAGACAACACCCCCTTTGATCACACCATCAGGGGTCCATTGTCCTCGTCAAATCCCCAAGTTGCAGACTGCAAAATCAATGGTTTATTCCACACTGGACATGATAATGGCATCTCCCCTTCAGACACACATGGATTGTAACATTTGTTAAACAGTCCATTCAGTTAGCGCTCTGCTTCTTCGTGTACCTTTGTTAAGGTCTTCTTCTCAAGCTCTTTCCCCTATCTCTAGTACAGTAATGTCTCTGTTCTAAACTAGCAATGCATGTGAAGACCTACAAGAAACGTCGAGTTAGCAGAAAATGAGATCAGCTTTACGCAGCATGGTGAAATACAGGTCTACATATGACAATTTAAACATTAATTTCAATGGTGCACATTTAATATGAGTGCGCACATTTAAACACAAATGAATATAAGTTTCTAATGCATTAGGCTTAACGTTACATGTAATATTCAGTAAGTCGTTAAAATAGTCAGCTGTGAGCATGGATAAGAACTACATTTAAATCAAATATGTGGAGTATTAATATACAAGTTACATAAATTTAATATTGTTTCTAGTAGGATCACATTCTACATACATGAGGATGGTATTAATCACAGTTTTAAATCATTATGTGTTAGTTACGCAGTATAGCACATACATTAGAAAAGTCACATTTCATCTCAATGGTGAGTACATTATCTACTTAATGAGGATGGAGCTTTATTTATCACACTTAGTTATGGCAAAACATTTATGTGACTTAGGGGCCCATTACGATAACCGGCGTTAAAAAATCCGCCATCTATTATAGCCTGAGAAAACCGCCCGCCTGCACCATGGGAATACCGACCGAGCAATTATGAAGTCGCGAAGCAACCTCCGCCCGCGGCGGTAAAAACACACAAAATTCCGCCCGTCCATGTCCGAGTAGAAGATTATCCGTCCGCCACGGACGCAATCCCGCCCGAAAACCCAAATCTGCCCGCTCTGACGACCGAGACAACGACCGTGAAATTATGATCTCCCCGACATGAGTGCGGAAAATCCACATATTCCCCGCCCGCCACGGTCAACAACAGTGATGAATAACTGACACGGCGGAAGGCCTGGCGGCCACGTCCATGCACGGAAATCTTTTGCGGAACAAAGAAATACACACAACATGGCCAACAAGTCCACACAGCAAACTCCGCCAAAATACCCAAACACAGAACACATCCCAAAGACACATCCCCCCTGGCAAAACTAAAAAACTACAAATCCCAGGACACCAGACACAACACACCTGAAAACGAAAGCCCATCATGACACACCCACATAGGTAAGTACAAAAGCAGCCCCTTCACAGACCACAATCCCTTGCACTACTACAAAGCGAAGACGCCATCAGAGAAGCCAGAGAGCCACAAAGGAAAGCAGCACACCACACGCTCGCACACATCACACTCATCACCAACACCACCACCACCATCACCACTGAAACAACAGCACCACGAACCCCCTGCACATCACACACCACACACCACACACCCACCACACCAGCACCACAAACAGCAAACCACACACCATGACAACACAAAGAATGCCTAAGTACACTGCCACTGAGTTGACGGTCATGGTCGACGAGATCATCAAGGTGCACCCACAAATCTATGGGAACCAGGTCCAACAGACACTAGTAGCCACCAGAAACAGAATGTGGAGCAGGATCGTAGACCAGGTGAATGCAGTTGGGAACGTGCCACGCAACCGGGGTGAAATCACAAAGAGGTGGCACAACCTGAAAAGCGTGGTCAGGAAGAAGGAGGCCAAGAATCATGAGCTGGCTGACAGGACTGGCGGCGGAAATCCAGCGCAATTCAAGACCTTCAAGGCGTGGGAGGAGAAGGTGCGAGGCATTCTACATCCAGAGAGTCTCACCGGAATACCAGGGGGAGTGGAGGCTGGTAAGTACAAACAAATGTATACCAGCACACCGCTATGTACTGTCATGCACTACCAGAATGCCATAGCTCCGAGGGCCAAACACCCCCATGTCCAGTACACAATCCACAAGACATCTTTCACACATGCAACAGACACTCCCACACACTCAGCCCAAAGGTACCAACAAACAAAACCATGGGGGCATGTGTACAGTCAGCCAGCACCACAACTCCCACCAGGTCCCCTTGTACCCCAGATGCACCGGAAGGAGCACTCCCCACACCCACACTCATGTGTCAGCCATAGCTGCACTAACCAACAAGTAACAGGTAAGTAGCCTTACCACAAAGTCCGAGTATCGGAGGGGGACTGCATAAGTACAACCCCCACCAGGCCCCTAGTCCTACAGCGCAGCAAGATGGAGCACTCTCCACACCCATGTGTCAGCCATTGCAGTGCACACCTTCACCCGACAGGTAGATATGTTTCCCTACATGGAGTGGTGTCTGTGGGTGGTAAGCCTTCACCACAACTCACAACACGGCCCCCACTCCCACAGACCAGCAAGATGGAGCACCCCTCCCTCTCATAACCATGTGGTAGCCATTGCATTGCTCCCTCGAAACCAACAAGTAGGTAGACTACTGTACAGGGCGGGGTGTCTGTAGGCATGAGGACTGTACTACGACTAACATTTGGGACATGTCACGTAGCAGAGGAACAGTTAGCACTGCTCCGTCATAATCATGTGACTAATGTGCACACGGACATGAATTACAGAGTCATAGCCCACATGAGCCATCTCAAATACAGTAACACGTAAGGAGTCACGTCTGCATGCACAAGTCTCACTGGAGTACTGACCCACATGGCGTGCACTGTGCCAGTCATCACACACATCAGCAACACCATCGAATTCTTGTCCATGTAGTCGTGTCTGCTTGTTCCGTTGACATCGTACAACATCACCCATGTAAGTCTATCTTGTCTCAATGTAACAGAGTGGAACCCCAGTAATGTCACATACACCACTGGACCCATGAACCACACAGCTACACAAAGAACATTCAAAATCTCATCCATCTCATCTTACAGCCCCAGTGTCATGAAAAGGTATATCATCTAAACAGTTGTCCCATATACAGTAGTTCAGCAAAGATTCCTGCCGATGACCAAAAATGTGTCTGCAGTGTCTGAAGCGCACGTCCCACTGTGATTTACAACATAACTAATATAGTCAACACCCCAAGAGCACTGCATTGCTGCACATGGCTGAGGGTAGCACGCACACCAAGGAATTGTCCCATCTGCAATACGTTGTGTGGCACACAACCATTACTCACTCACTACAATGCTTGCAGTGTAATGTCCCTAAATGATAACAGTGAGCAGATATGCTGGGTATGTCAGACATACACACACCTTTGTCTCTGCAGTGTCGTGTGGCCAAAACGCATTTCCCCTTCTGCACCCATATGTCACAGTATGTACCACAAAACCATATTTCACCTCAAAAGCGTTGATGGGGCTGTACCCCTTTTGCCATCTGCATTTCTAAGCGTTTCATTTGAACCCCAAAAACATATTTCACCTCAAAAGCGTTCATGGGGCTGTACTCCTTTGCCATCTGCATTTCTAAGCGTTTCATTTGAACCCCAAAAACATATTTAATCTCCAAAGCATTCATGGGGCTGTACCCCGTTTCCACCAAAGCCACAAAATGTAGGGGTACTGCAACACACACCGATTGGCTAACCAAATCCGTCCCATGCCATATGCACCCATCACACTATTCCATTGCCTTGATCACACACACACATTGTAGAGCCATACACACGCATCTGGGAAATCAGTGCACAACTGTGCACCAACTGTGAATGTCAGACATCTAACACAAACCTTGCAAGGTGCAACACAATAACCTTTCGTCTCCGCCCCACAGGTGACGAACAGCATGATGCTGGAGAGGGAGGCAGCAGCCATCACAGCCAGTCCACAAGCCCTCCACCCGGACTCACGGATGTGGAAGACCTGGACACCTCTTCGGATGAGGACTCCCGACCAGGCACATCTGGTGTGGCAGGGCGCAACCGCTCCCCAGGACCCCTCCTACCCACCAAACCATCTCCAGGGGCTGGTGACCAGTCCCAGGCCCCTGCTGCCACGCTCATTATGACCACCACCACCGCCGCAACCACCACCACCACCACCACCACCACCAGGGCCTCCCTGACCACTCACCCTGCGCAAGGGGTGGTACGCACGTCGACATCGACCCTGGGAGCCACAACAATGCCCCAGGTGACCAATGTGGCGAGTGGGCAGGTCGATGGCAGCAGTTCAGGTGGGAGGAGCAGGGTCAGGCCAACGCCATCAGAGCCTGGGAGCCAAGCCCTGCCGCAAATCGCCAGAGTCCTTGGGGCCTATGAAGAGGCCCAGGGACAATGGGCCCGGTCAGCTGCCGATACGCGGGAAGTCCTTGGGGTGTTGAGGTCCATGGATGCCCATATGGGCCAATTCGTGACCCGTATGGGCAAACTTGTCGACCTCATGGGCCAGCTAGTGGTGGCGGTGAGGGCCCAATCAAGGCCAACCACACCACCTCCGCCACCACCTGCTGGGGCGCAGGGTCGTGCAACATCCAGTTCGCCTGCGTCCACAGCGAGTGGGCAATCCTCAGCCACCACCAGCAGCCCACAAACACAACCCCCCCCTCTCAAACGTGGAAGGGGTCGTCCGAAGAGGAAACAGGTGTCCAGAGATGACTTCGCACGCTCCAAACGCCAGTGAGTCAGCCAGCCACGGTGGCCATCTACTGCATTCACTTGGACTACTATCCTACCCCACACTGCCATGTGAATGGCATGTGTCTGTCGGACTGTGGACCCAGAACAACATGGGTACACCTTGACCATCACGCGGACATGTCCGTCAACTCATTGTTTCAGCATGCACCACTTTTGTGATCACCTTGCCCACAATCACATGTCACCGCTTAAAATACACCTGGATCACATTCTGTTTCATCTGCTCTGTGTTTAAACAAGGATGTGCAACCGTCACCATGATCAGAAATGCATCTGGAGTGTGGTATGTCGATAGGCCAGGAGAGGCTGTAGGGACCTAGGGGTGAAAAACAGAACAATAGTCCATTGAATGTGTGTGTCACACACTCATCACACAGTACTTGTCATCAAGTTTAAGCAATGTACACACATCTCACAGAGCAACAGGGCACAATGCTACAGCCACTGTCAGTGGCATACTACCCTGGACATGGACCATTGCCACACAGCACTCAGTGAACAATAGGCCACCGTGACAATGCACACATACACCTACACAACTACAGCAACATCATCCGTCGCACATGGTCACTCACCATCAAGTGAAGTAGCGGGCGATGAGCTGCTGACGCTCATTCACTGCCTCCTCCTCTCCACTGTCCTCGTCACTAGACACGGCTTGGTATGCAGGCGGGGGCCCTGGCTGATCACCGTCATCCACTATCTGGGGGATCTGCCTGCGAATCGCGAGATTGTGCAGCATGCAGCATGCCACCACTATCTGGCACACCTTCTGTGGGGAGTATGCCAGTGCACCCCCGGTGCGGTCCAGGCATCTGAATCTGGACTTCAGGAGTCCAAAAGTCCGCTCCACCACACGTCTGGTCCTCCCATGTGCCTCATTGTATCTGACATCAGCTGGTGTCCTAGGATTCCGTAGTGGGCTCAGCAGCCAAGGCCCGTTAGGATATGCAGAGTCACCTGGGTGTGAGAAACACAGAGAATTGTTGCAATTCCAACAGGATACAAGACAGCATGTCACACCCAGCACGCTACACGAGTATGCATACTCACCAACAATCCATGCACGGTCCGGTTGAAGATTGGTCATCATTCGTGGGAGGATGCTGTGGCGCATGATGTGCGAGTCATGGGCGGATCCGGGAAACTTTGCACACACGTGTGTGATAATCATGTCCGCCAGGCACACCATTTGCACATTCAGGGAGTGGAAATGTTTCCGGTTCCTATAGATGTGCTCCATGGTCTGTGGTGCAACAAGGCCAACATGGGTGCAATCAATTGCACCAACAACGTGGGGGATGCGTCCAAGGGCATAGAAAGCACCCTTCACTGCCGCCAAATCACGAGCCCTGGGGAATCGGATGTACCGTTTCCTGTACAGCATCATAGCTGACAGGACATCCCGTAGCACCATGCTGAACATGGGCTGGGACATCCCACCTCCACTGCCCACCGTGTGTTGGAAAGATCCGGTGGCGAAAAAATGCAGTGCAGCCATCACCTTAGCCGTCGGGGTGAATGCTGTAGGATACACCCTGCGAGGACGAAGGTGGGCTTCCAACATTGCACATAGGTGATGCAGGGTGGGTCGGTCCAGACAGAATTTCCGTATAACCTCCACATCCTCCATGTCTGCCAGCAATTGGTAGGGGCGATGTATGTTTGGTCTCCTCCTAGGACAGATGGAAGTGGACACATGTCAATGCAACACACCACATGGCATTTTCACATACACAAAACTAAAATTACTGACAAAGCAATAGAATCACAGAACAGCTGACAAGTAGGGACAGCACAGCTACAATTCTCTTACACAGGTCCCCTTACCAATAGCAATGACCACTGACACAAACCATTGCCATGAGCATGCACATGGGGATTTAGGCCATAATAGCTTGAAAGGCATGATGATGATTTCAGACTGCATATGTGTGAAGCGGCAACACCACGGCAATATACCTAGCTGCTGTGCCTGACACAGCTTCCGAGGCTGGGTGAGTATGGCACACACCAACAACACAATGTACACAGGCTGAGCGGCCCAAACAAGTGGGTCCTGTTGCACAACAGGATATGAGACAGTCAATGATGTCCCTAGTTCACCCAATGTACAGCACTGTACGTATCACACCTCCAACACACATTGACAGGTGTACACATTGACAACTCCATGACAACTAACCCTGGGCAAAGCACTATGCTACGCTCGCGTAGTTTGTGAAGTTTGCGCTACTTTGCACTACGCAAATTGCACGTAGCACAGTGCAAACACGCGTAGCGTAGTGCAGCGGTCATTTTTTGCTTGCTCGCGGTCCTCAACGTCAAGTTGGCGACCGCGAGCAAGCAAAATGACATCCCGGCGAGACTTTTTCTCGTTCGCGATCAGCAACATCAAGTTGCCGATCGCGAGCATGGAAAATAAACCTCACGGCGAGATTCTCAACGCTGGGAGGTCAGGTTTCTCACTGCGAGTGGTCGCGTATGCTCGCGACCGCTCGCGATGAGAAACTACCAGTCCGCGTTGAGAGCTGCCGCTCGAGTAAAAATCTACTCGAGCGGCAGTAAAAGACAGCTCGCACTGTGCATGATGCCGTGTTCAATGATTGCACAGTGCGGACAAGCATCCGGCACTGTGCAATCATCGCGAACAGCGCACTACGCAGTTCGCGTAGTGCTACGCGTAGCTCGCGTAGTGCGAGGTGCACTTCGCGTAGCTTCGCATAGCGCTACTTCACGAACTACGCCCAGGGTTAATGACAACACAGCTGTGTGAATGCAAATACACATCACGAGTGACATGTAACGTTGCACGTGCCAAGTGGGAGATGTACATTGAGAAATATGGCATGTGTGTGCATATGCACATCCCATGCTCCCATGCTAATGTGTACATGATGATGTGCCAACAGACATGTGGGGGCTGAGCACTGGCCGTCAATGCCTATGCACACAGCATGAAGTGGCCCTGTCTGGTGTGGACATGCTCCAACACACAAATCATGGCCACACCTGCAAATGCATGGCGCACATTAAACTGTGGATTCCACATGGCACCAGCGGACTGTACCCGCCATGGACCAGGCCCTTGAGGCCAACTCCAATGGCCCTCGCGGTTGCATCCTGCGTGTTCGACTATAGAGGTAAGCGTACCGGGACAGCTCGGAGCAGGCCTTTGTGTGCATTTGAAGTAGGCAGACATGGTACACCAATTGCAGCAGCTTGGACCCACTGAAACAGCCCCAGGGGGCTTCATGAGTGTGGGGGGAGACCGGCATTACCACAGCTTCCAGTGACTGCTGCCTGGCATCCCACAACAACACCTGCTGCTGCTGCCACATGTCCACCTTCATGTCGACGACTCTGAAGATATGTCCAGGTACACTCACCAGCGAGGAGTTGGAGATCCTGGATTCCGAGCTCCACGCACACTGCCCAAGGCTATTTCTTGCAAAAGTTGTGTGTGTAAGACAACTACAGTGTGTGTGGGAGTGCATGTGGGGGACACACATGTCGTTGATCCGCAGCACTATGAGTCTGAGCCTGTGGGGTTCCAACATGCACTGCTTACCATGCTTACTACAGGTGGAAGGGGTATGTAGGCTCTCTGGCGCTTTCCCATGCATGTCCCTCCCGAGTGGTGATACATGGCATTTTCATGTCAGACATCCAGTGACGCAGCCACTTGGCAATGCAGGACTCAGGGCAGTTATTGCTTGTGTGAATGGCTGGCTGGGTCCCTGCTGGCCTTCTCAGTCTCAGCAGACCTGGGCTGCACATTGACCGCCCAATCCTAGAAGGAAACAACACTGACTGTACAGTGGGTTACATGTGTCTTTTGTTCACAACTCTCCGGAAACGCGCAAACTCAGCCCTTGCGATTGAACACTCCAGGCCTTGTGATAGGGATGTGTGTGAGAGATAGTGGCACTGAATGTGACCTCCATTGCGGGGTGAGCCATTCACAGGGCGAGTACGTTGAGGGCTGCGCAGTGTTGGACACAGTGAGTCCACCCACAAAGATGTGTTGCCTTGTGATCTATGTGTTGGTCCACCTGACAATGGACAGTAGATGTGGGCAGACTACACATTGCTCAATGTGCTGGCATCCTGCATGTGAATGGGATGGACATGTACTGTGTACACACTCCCACCAGCATGCATTCACGTGTGGTGTACACATGCTGTTAGGCCATGTCCGATTACTTCTTGGCTCTGTTACACATCTCTGAGTATTTTGGATCGGTCAGCATCATGCCATTGTGATTGGTGGATGTGGGTGATGATGAGAAGTGAAGTATATGAGTGATATTCCAACCCTCCTGTGTACCATCCCTGCAGTTGGAAGTCCTCCAGCCCAAGGCCTTGTGATGAGCCATTGCATCCAAGTTGATGCCTCTGTGTATGTGCAACCGACAGTGCAGCCAATTCCACAAAGGGTGTGACGTCATCTGCCGGATGAGCGACTACGTGGCAAAAACTAATCGGGGGATGCCCCCTCGTATTGTCAGGTTAGCACGGCGCTGCATTTCACCACTAATGGTCTGCATCTTGACAGTCACACAGCCTGTGCCGGATGCACGTTTGTAGGGGCATCAGCAGCAAGCAAGTGTACAGTATTGTGGGATGGTGTCTTTTGCTGTGAGAGGCAGCATGTGTCCACAGCCTACCCATAATCTGGGTAATGTGATGTTTGTTGTGTGATGCAGTGGGTTGTAAGTGTACTCTGTGCTGGGTGCATCTGACATGCATATGCGATTCCTGAGGGTCAAGATGTAATTTGAGCACTCTGCATTGTCAATGCATTCAGAGTCGCAGCCCGCAGGAACAACCTGTAGTAGGCTGGAGTGGCAATTCACATGTATGTTTGAGGCACTGTACCTACTCTGATTTCGTTTGGACATATGTGTGCGATGCCTCACCTCATATTCCTGGTACTTACACATCCGGCACACTGTGCAACAGTAGTTGTGCTCGTGCGAATGACAGATGGATGGCATGGGCTCATGGCCATTGTGGACTGTCATGTTGCAGTCTGTGTGAGTGGTGTCCCATTCTGCTCCATGCAGGTATGTCCTTGGCCTAATTACGTAGTGGTCATCCTTGCCACCATCAGGACAGTGGGTGTGCACACAGCGATTTGTGGCTATGGTCGCAGGGTGACACAGGTCGGGTGTTGTGCTATGTGCACAACACATGTGCCACTTATTAGCGGCTTCATTTTCTGTACGCCAGCCATTACGTGTTGATTGTGGTGGCTGTATACAATTGCACAGGTATCGTGCAACATGTGGATTTGGGAATGTTCTGTGCTGCTTCCCTTGCACATGTCTGTTTAATTGATGCCAAATGAGTGAGGCCACCTCGCTCTCTCTCATGTGGCATCTCCCGTGGGTGCTGAGGGACAGGGGATGGTCAAAAGTGGTGAGGCATCGGATGAAGCAGCTGCACAGGAGCTGAGTGAGACAGATGTGACCAGCGCCTTGGAGGGGCCAGACGTGTGCTGGATGAATCACAGGCCGAGACGGCAATTTCGGCGTCATCTGAGGACAGAGGTGATGCATCCATGTTTGCTAGCACAGGGGACGTGGACTCTGGCTCCTCTTCAGCCACGCGGAGGCCAATGCCCGCCCTCCCATCTACTTCCACTGGTGCAACACGTGTCGGCACAAGGATGAAGGATAGGGTGTCCTTCACACCAGGCACAGCTGCCCCTGCACATGTGACCCCTGCTGCCCTCAGTGCTGGGTCTGTTGAGCTTGTGCGGCATCTCTGCGTGGGGCAGACAGCTCTCCTCAATTACTTCATTGCCCATGACATCACCTTGCCGCAGGTGACATAGTTCATGTAGGGCCTACATGTACGCGTGTGTGGGCTACACCAGACTGTCCAATGGTTGTCCTCCCCAGTCAAGGTGGGCCTTCAACTGGGCCAATCTCAGGCTGACATTCCTGACCCTTTCTCCACCCACCTGGAAAGTGGCACATCTGACAACAGCAGGGCACGAGCCCTAAAAAAAGAAGTGGGGGGACGCTGACGTCACAACAGGAAGTGACATCACGAAAGGTGGCTTGCACCATCAGACTCATTGCCTCCCCTCGCTCACCCCTTAAATGCGATTGCATCGGAGAAGCCAGCGCTTGCACAAGCAGCTCCGATCTCGCCCCAGAGAGGCCAAAGAGTGAATGTGTGGCTCCATTTGCTCCAGTTATCGAGCTCGTGGTAAAAAATGTGGGGGGACGCCGTCCACCCGCGTCGTACCCCGACTCGAGCCCTGGACAACAGTGACAATGCATGACAGTCTCCGGAGTCCGGATACACCAAATGCAACACACAGAAGCTGTAGCTGCCCTAGCGGGCAAGGCCGCAAACACCATCCCAGACGAAAGGTAGACCCACCCCGGCGCGCATAGTCATTACATCCGCTGCCATTGACAAGGGACCCAAAGAGTGAGATATGGTCCTCAGGGTGACGGGCCTCCGAGCCATCCCCCGCCAACGAGTGTCATGCAACTCACACATATCGCAAAGCCAATAGGACACTTTGCCTGCACATCAGGGCTCAAGTCGGGGTACCACGCGGGTGGACGGCGTCCCCCCACTTATTTTACCGCGAGCTCGATGACTGGAGCAAAGGGAGCCACACATTCACTCTTTGGCCTCTCTGGGGCGAGATTGGAGCTGCTGCTCACGCGCTGGCTTCTCTGATGCAATCGCATCTAAGGGGTGAGCGAGGGGCAGCAATGAGTCTGATGGTGCAAGCCACCTTTCGTGACGTCACTTCTTGTCGTGACGTCAGCGTCCCCCCACTTCTTATTTAGGACTTGTGCCCTGCTGCACACTGAGAATGTGTCGCCTGAGAGATGTGACCAGGAGAAGGGCACCCTGACCTCCCACCCACCAAGCTCCACTGCCATCCCGTGCCCTGGGTAGCCTGTGCAGGTGGACAATGTAGGGGGTACACCTGGAGGACAGGGGATGTAAGTGCCTTGGCAAGGGCCTGGGAGACGCACAGCAGTATCCAGCATGTCCCCAGAGGGAGGGCTAACGTCTACACCTGATGCAGCATTGATCATGTGCCCGCCTGTTGTGCCCACACGAGTTCACATTCATCCCCAGACAGGTAGGCTTTCCAAATACCCAACACAGTGGTAATCTACCCCTCCGGAATCCTCACCACACAGTCTGTTACAACACTGCATGAGTGCACCTACCTGTGCCACCCACCCACCTGGGCCAAGCAGCCCTCCCGCTTCGCATGCCACATGTGTGTCTTCCACAGTTGTGCTTCTCTCTCAGGGGCGGACCTCCAGCTGTCCCGTAGCACACAGACAGCACCGAGTCGGACTGGCATCCTGTTTGAATGGTAGGCACCCTCACACAACTACCTGTGACACAGTGGTGGCTGTAATGGCTATTGTGACTGCCATGGCAGTGTTGCTGGCCATGGCAGGGTACACTCACACACATTGCATACACAGCTTTTCGTATCACTACTCTGCACATCGGACTGGCCACTGTGCCTGGTGTTGAACAATATTGCCACCTGTCTATGTAATCTGTGACTGGATGCTGTTGTTCCTGTAGTCGGTTGTGTCTGTGTAGTTGCTGATTGCAGTTGTTACTGTGTGTGCATAGTTAAGTGAGGCACATGCCTTGTATGGTACCTCAACAATTGCAATGTCTGGTCTCACATTCCAATGTATTTTACACGTGGCAGGGACTTCACTTCTTTCAGACTCTGCTACTTGTGTGTGTGATGAAGAAGTATTTTTGTGACACGTATTGTCTGCATGTATTTGGTGGTATTTCTGCGAAAATGTATACGTGTCATGTTTGCGGGCAAGCAAAGCACAGGGTGTGAGTCTTGCCACAGGATGACAGGTAGCATGTGCAGAGTGTGCGTGTATGTGTGAGCTTACTTTCTGTGTGGCCAGCAGTGTAGGTGTATGTTAATCTTGTGATGAACATTGAGCCTGGGCACACGGCTTACTTTCAATGTGTGCATTTGGGAGGTATAGGTATGTGTGGTGTGAAGGGTGTGACTTTAGGGTAGTGTTGGTGTGTGTGTGTGCGCTCTGGCAATGTCGACTACACACATGTGTTACCCAGGGCCATGGTGGGTGTTTGTATCCGTGTTCAGATCTGTGGATGTGAGCACATGTGTGTATTGTATGTTGCACAGTGTGCAGTGTGTGGGTGTGTCCTTGCAGTTCAGGATGACTCCTACTTGATATGTTTTGGACATTGTGGGTCTGCAGGGTGTGTGACTGTCAAGATTGTGCCTTGTTTAATTGAGCATGTATGTGAATTTCTGCAGTTCGTACTCACTGTGCAGACCTGCCCACCCACACTGATATCGTGTGTGTGTTTTGTCATGCATTGCTGTAGCATGCTTCTTGTGTGCCTCCTAATTTTGCTTGATGACTGTGATGTCAGACTGTGAAAGTAATTGTACACATATGTAGGACTGTGCTTTGTAGTGACCAGTCGGTCAGTATTAATGTGATGATCTGTTGGGCCACGTCAGAGTCTGACAAGCCAAGGCCCACGACCTCTGGTATTTCACTAGGTCCACTGTGGCGGCAACTCATATGCATTGACATCCAATGACACTAGACTACATGGTCATCTCACGACTCTCGTGTACTTCACACACTCTCATCCTCTCTCATTCGTACTTGTCTTCGATAAATAATTCTACATAGTCACATATTTGCTTCAAGGCATGTATTTGAACTTACTTCCTCTGTGATGCAGTATAGTGGACACTACTGGCAGCAAAATGCATGTGGAGGATATACTTAGCATGATTACACATACAAAAGGGGGTACAGGTAGATGTGATTGGTTGTTGACTGTGGAATGAAGGGTTCAGAGTTACAACTGCCTTGCCCTTGCTATGCTAAAGTACATTTGCTCATTACTGAAGAGCTCTAGACTTTGACACAGACAGTATTCAATTTGCCTACCAGACAGCTTGACATCATAGGCACAGTACATCTCAGTTCCATGGTACGGGATTACTATAATAGTGACTCCGACACACCTACGTCAAAGGTGACATCAGAGCATGAGCCTACATGCATGCAGCAGCATCTCACAGGTTGTTGCTATGTGGTGGCTACTGAACATGACACAATGACTAGGGCCATGTTGTAGGGGGTTGCATTTGTTGTCCATGCAAAAGTCCTGGCACGGAAGTACAGACGATGGTGAGGTGACAGTTCTCACGTAATACAGCAGACAGATAAGTGTGCTCTGATTGGTGCATGTGTTCAGGTGCGCAGAATACATATTACAGCATAGTTGTTTGTGCAGTATTGGCCATGTGGTTACTGTACACAAGTCCCATACCTCTGCCTCCCCCTGTTCATGCAGAGACACAGGATATGGTGAGGAACAGAGTGCATGTCCCGGAAATGTCCGATGTCATGGCAGTGGAGGTGATGGTAAGGTGTTTGTTGCAGATTGTATGGTATAGTTGTTGTACAGATAACTGCCCACTCCATGCGAAAGCCAAGCATAGGTACGGTGTTGAACATCAATGTTCAATTGGGGGTATTGAGTCGGGGACCAATGAATTGACAAGTTGTCAGGTATGCGATACCTTCCAGCAGGGCATCCATGGCATTGGTGGTAAACATGGATGCCATCCAATGAAGCGGATGGTGGCTAGCAACGTGTTCATCGTAAGTTGTGCCTTGTAGAAGCCTGATGGGACATGTTGGATGACATTCGATGAAACTGTGATCCAGAATACGTTGTGTGGAGGCACACTGGTCCCATTGCAGTGTGTGTCCGATTGCAGCCACATACGCCATGCCCCCATACACTGAACAGATCCTGTCGTGGGCTTCCAGGGGTGCAAACAAGTGTACCAAGTCCGCCTTTGGACATGCCGGGTTGGAGAGACATAAATCCACAGGACAGTGGATCGGACACCTCCGACAGTAGAAAACGGGGATGACGCAGCTGAACATTCCAATGCGGTAAGTCACTCGGTAACTTACGTTCAGCATAGCCAGATTTTCACAGCCCACTATCTGTAGCAAGCTCTCAATGTACAGCTGCATCTGTCCGGCGTAGTTGGGAAGCAGTGGTGCAACAGCCATTTTGCTACAGGGTGATGTGATGGCGTGCTCCGGCTGCCTGTGCAGTCAGCAGAGTGCAACCTCCGACGATGCTGGGAATTCTGGGATGGATGTACGGCGGCAGGACTTGGGTTATAGCTTGGGCGGAGGACACAGGCCCTCATCCCACATGCTTCAATGAATGGTCAAGGCCAGTGGTGTCTGACTCTTTCCAGATTACTTGCATTTGACCCACATGGAGGAGTGGTATAATTTTTTTGTGTTATTATCTTTCTTTCATGTTGGGCGCTATCTGCCAGTGGACGGTTTACTCTGCATGGCTCTGTTTGGCTTCTTGTTGGTACAATGGCTCCATTCTCCTGCATAAATTGTTGCAATGTGATTTCAGAGTAGGAATGGAAGGCCATTCAGTGCTATCTGCTCTCCCGTGTGTGGGCGGGACATTGCGTTTCCGCTATACATTGGGGCTTCTGTGTGGGTGTAGTAATTGGAAACACCTGTTCTCAGGCAGCAGGGTTTTTCAATTTTGTACATTGCATGGCTTGATATTGCGAGCAGGATGGTATAGGTATTTTTGGATGAGACTGGCGTGCCTTTTACGGACAATGTCCATATTCTGCGCTGTTATGTAGCAGCCGCCGTGTGCTTCCCCATTTTTTGCACACAAGGGTGTGTCCTATTTTGCCATCACATTACTCCCCTGTTCGGGACACTTGTGTGACATCAAGTTGACAACTGTGAGTTGTCGGTTGGGGACATGATTGATGCAGGAAGGCCACGTGACATGTGCCTTCAGGGTGGGGCTGGTGTGTGGGGTGTGTAGTTGTGTCCCTGTGGTGTTTGTGTGCAGCCCATGCATGGCGCTGTCGTTGGCCTCTGCGTTGTGCGCATGTGTACCTGCATCTTCGCCACTGCGGTGCCGTGACGGGGACGTCACTTCCTGGTCCTGGGTAGTGGGTGCCCAGGATGTTGCGAGTTGTTTTATTTTGACAGGTGGGACATGTGTGGGTACAGTGGTGGATGTGTCCTGTCCACACAGGGGTGTCTGGGGGGGGCCATGTACAGTTTTTACACCCTTGCATTGTGTGCAGTGTTTGCGTGCCCTTGTTGTGTGTCTGCCTACCTGCGTCGTCGTGGTACGTTCACTCCTAGGTGGTGCATCAGGTAGAGCATGGGGATGGCCTGGAGTGCAGGATTCATCTCTGTGTGGGCCATCTTTTTAGTCTCCGGACTGAACAGTCGGGTTTCCGCCTTGGTATCTCGTGCGGTGTCTCTTTGCCGGTGAGGCTGTTTGGTTGTGGCATCGTAATTTGTACACCGGGCGGTACGTCATTTCATCGGACGGTGTGTCTCCATTGGCTCGCGCCGCTACGTAGACGGGCGCACTTTGATGGCGGGCAGCGTCGCAGGCTTACGGGCGGTGTTTGCCTGACTTTTCACATCCTAATTTTGCGGGCGTGTGGGCCGTTGCTGGCGGACGGTAACTAGCCTTTTTTGCCTCCGACAGCATGGCGGTTGTGCTTCCGCCCGACATCGTAATGGGCCCCTTAGTTCTCTAATCCTATAGTGAAGGATTAGCTCTTTAATAATATCAAGTGCAGCACTTACATTAATTTGTTAAAACATACATGAATCATGTGCTAACTGTACTTTCACATAGTGTGTCTCCTAAGTATCTGTGATGTATAAAGGGTGGGTAACCTTTTGCGTTGCACTATATTTCTCAGATCAAATGCTCACATTTAGCCCCAGTGGGCATTTAATTTAGTGAAAATCATGCGCTATTTTGTAATACATAAATTATTGCATTTCCCTATATCGAACTTAAAATCTCAATCTTCAATGCATTGCATGATGTATAATAGAAGAACCAAAATCCAAAATGTCAGACAAATGATAATTATATTCAGCCGATTAAAATCAAGCAGTATAGAGTCTGATTTCATTTCATTCATCCACTTCTTAAATCTGTTGACGTTTCACAAATATAGCCCCAGTAAACATGCGAGCAGGAAATCCAAGTTATGCCCTTAGCTGCTTTAATGTCTGAAATAAACAAAAAAAATCTATTTTAAAAGAACAATAACAAGTAAGTGTTTTATATACCTACTTCTAACCTCACTAATCCATGTGTTCCTACTAAGAGCACCTACATGAAGGCATCTCCTGCCCAGCGAGAGAGCTAGCAGCAAGTATGTCACAAGTATGTATGCAATTCTTCATCAGTATTTAGACCATGAAGCTTGTTGCTATCCATATCTAGGATAAACCTGCCTCTGATCACCTATTTCGCAATCTCTATTACCTCCTCTCATATTCTTTGATACTGGTGCTTAGACTCTATATTTCAACGGGTACTCAGCACCTCCATGAAATCTACTAAAGTTTCTAAAGCAACTGGGTAACTAAAATCCCTATTCTTGATCGAAATAAGAAGTTGCAAAATAATTCCCTTATGCACTGGTAGCATGGTTGTACCAATATATGATTTTGAGCAAGGGCACATTAATTGATATACCACATGTATTTTTGAATGTCAATCTTCATCTAACCTTAATATTCGTATTAAATGGTGTTTTGACAGTGGCTATATTTACTCATTGCCTCCATGCCTTGCATTTATTACATTTTGCAAACCCCTCTGCAGGTGGAATCCATGTGTCTTGCTTCTTATCATATTTAATATCACTCTTCACCAAATGGTCTTGCATATACTTGGCATATCTGTACATAATGAGGGGTCTCCTGGAGATCTCCTGCCCAATTATGAGGTCACGCCTAATGAGGTGCCAAGCCCTTATTTTCAAGTTCTCGTGATTACATGTTGTAATGAATCTATATTCATTCATTACTTTCTTCTTTTAGCCATTAAGTGGGCTGTTTCTCTCTTACACTGTTTTGCTCTATTTGAAGCTGCTTTCAAGATGTTTGCGTTATAACCTCTTGCCTTAAACATTGTTTTGTATGTTTTTCTATTTCATGGTGCTCCTCATCAGATCTGCATATTCTTCTGACTCTATAAAGCTCTCCAAAGGGTATACTTTTTATCAGTGGTGCAGGGTGAAAGTTCCAAGCATGCAGAATGCTACTCCCTGCTGTTTATTTTCTATATAGTGTGGTCACCAATCTGTGAGCCTCTACACACACTAGTACATCTAAAAATTCCAACGTAAGTACGGTTAGCTATAACCCAGCATTCTACCATGCACTGTGTTCTCACAAATCATGTCATTGAAGATGTTATAAATGTTGTTTGAATGCTATAATTTCACCTGTATTTACATGTAATATAGAAGGCTATAAATAATGCATGGAGAAGCCTTGAGTTATAGCTAATGGAGTATGGAGTGTAGAGTCAGCAGAATGAGTACAGAGATGCACTATTTATAGTTATTTGAAGGTGAGGTGTACAATATGTACATAGGTATAACTATGAGTTATAGTAATTTGAAGGTGGTGTGTAATTTGAAATTATAACTATAACTTCAGAATTTCTAATGTTTCTGTAGTTTAAGTTGGGGTTGTATACAGGAGGAATAAGATATGACCTGCTAACTTTAACTTCTCCCTAACCTTTGGCTTTTTCATGGATATATACTTATATATTTATATAAATAGATTTTTTGGTTTGCTAATAACTTTGGCCCAGTTTGACAAACCTGCACAAAACTGCCTCAAAACAATCTCGTCCATCGCAGCGCCTTCCTGGAAAATTTGGGGTAATCTGTCAAGTGGGGGCAGAAAAAAAGTGGGTGTCACAAAATCCATTTTCCACGTGCAATTTTCCAAATGGAAAATTAGACACAGCTACAGTCTAAATAACGGAATTACACAAAATTATAGCAAAATGCTAGCTCTTGGTCAAGAAAGCTTGCTTTTTGGGATTTTGTGTAAATTTGGGGAGTAGATTTTTTTAAATCAAGGTTAAAAAATAATTATACATTTAATTCTGTGGAGGATCTGCAGAATTAACAGATCAAAAGATATGATCTGATTGGCTGTCCCCACATCAACAAAGGTGTAGCTGCTGCCATTTTAGGACTCAGGGACTCAATCCCCTGTCCTCAATAATAAAGACAAAAAATATAGGGGGCAGGATAGGGCTACAATGCCCCCCCTAGACCTGGTGGGGGGCCCCAGAGTGATGCCCCTGGGCCAATTTATTTCTATTTTTTATCGGTGCAGTAGATCTGCAGGAATTAGTGGATCTGTGGCTCTAATACACAAAAAACGCAGGCTCCTGCCCATTTATTACTAAGCCCCAGGTTGGTCCAGGGCCCTGGCCAATTTTAATTTTAGTTAAGGGGGCATGCGGCCCTCTCCCTGGAGCTCTTAGAGGCACTGGGGACCCAATTTCCCCGGGCCAATTATTATTATTATTTTTAGGGAAAGGGAGAGAGACATATGGCCTCCATACCAAAGCCTTCTTGAAGCCCCAGAGACCCATCCCCGGGGTGGTGATTTTAATTTTGAGGCATGTGGCCACCCCTCTGCAAGCTGTACATTGGCACCTGGAACTCCATCCCCCAGGGCCGATGAATCTTGCAGTGCCCCAGGGAACCCATCCCCCAGGAGAGCGCGGACATACCCTGCCCACACTCTCTCGAGCAAAGAGCACTGCCTTGCTACCAGCCAGAAGGGAGTATAGAAATTGCTGCTCCCTCCTGGGAGCAAAATGGCTGAGCCAACTCTGCCAGCACCACAATGGTTGCTAGCTGGTGAGCCGGCAAGGGCCGCAGGGGGGCATTGGTCTTCCCTGTGACACCCAATGATTCAAATGTTGTGGATACCCCGAGTGGGCAACAGGGCACCCACTTTAAGAAAATAATTTTAAAATGTGGTGGCTAGGGAGCCAGCAGTGCATACAGGGGGGCTTGAGACTCCCCCAACTTTTGGAAATTTTTGGGGTAAGCCTTGGCGGAGTTCACGGAGTTCTGTGTAGCGGAACTCCATAAAGTGACAAAAAAACTCGCTACACAGAGTTCCATGAGCGGCGGAGTGCATTAGGGTCATGCCGTTCACAGGGATTTTGAGCGCCGGGTGTTTGTCCCGCTCTGTAAAGTCATTATGAACAGCACCATGCTCAGCACAAGAGGGCCCAGCTTCCTTTCTGCTGCTCGAGTAGATTTTCTAGCTGAGCGGCAGCTTTCTCAGCGCGAACGGAAGGTTTTTCAATGCGAGTGGTCGCAACCTGCCGGGACCACTCGCAATGAGAAATCTGACCACTCACGTTGAAAAATCTCACCAGGAGGTTGATTTTCCTCGCTCACGCTCGTTAGCTAAACCTTGACAAGCGCAAGCAAGGAAAAATCTCACTGGGAGGTGTATTTTACTTGCTCGTGCTCACCAAGTTGATGTTGACGAGCGCAAGAGAGGAAAAAACTCCGCTTCTCAGAGCAGAGTTTTTGAGAAATCTGCATGCTCCGCAGAGCACAGAGTGTTGCCAACTCCACCGATGGAGCGGAGTTCACCGCCCAGGGTTAGTTTTGGGTTCCCCCAGGTGGGCACTCTCTTTAAAGATAAAATTGCTGGCACCTGCTCTCATTCAGCATGTATGCTGGCTGTGGAGCCAGCAGGGGCTGCGGGGCCTTGGGGCTCCCCTACTGCGCCATAACATATAACATAACATGTGTATTTGTAAAGTGCATGTTCACCCAGAAGGGTATCTTGGCACTGAATAATAGATGCTTATTATTACACAACTCAATGGTACTCATTTTATCGACCTCAGTGGACCCACCGGGATTTGAAACTGTGACCATGAGGTCAAACACAAGCCCCTACAGTGGATGCATTAGTCCACTAATACACCAGATCCCAACTTATAAATATAGAAAAAAAATTGAGTGTCCTGGGAGGGTAGTGGGGCATTGAAACATTTTTTTAAAGGGATAAAAAAAGAATAATAAATTAGCGTTGAGGCAAGTATATAATATTCACTACTCCGGTAAGGAGCACCCCATAATGTCCTAGGGCTTTTTAAAACTTTTTTTCATCCTAGTGGTGCCCTTCGAAGAGGCAGGATCACCACCAACTGTTTTTTTTAATACTGTGGGGGGCTCCAGGGAGTGCAGCAGCCCCCTAGCAATATAAAAAAACATGGTAAGTCTTGTGGGTCATGTAATTCATGACCCCAGGAAAGCCTACCATATTTTTTAAGCAATGTAAGCTGGAGCTGTATACTCTTCAACTAGAGTGGAGGGACCCCTTGTGGTAGATTCTAGGATTTCATTTTATGGTCTGAAAAAGGTTAAAGAAAAATACCCAAAGGCGTGCTGATTGTTTTTTAAGTAAGGCTTTATTGAAAATATTTTATGATAATCACTTTTATTAAATATTGCAATGTTTGAATTTATAAAATACACATTTGATTATAATTATTGGTGTTTTCTTGCCAAAGACAATAGATCTACTCTATATATGTTGATGTGCTGATTCCTTGATAAAGACAAAAGGCCTGTTTGGTATATTTTTATCTTCTGACCATTGACAAACTCAGTAAGCCTTCCTTACTTAAAATGACACAATTTATATTGTTACATCACATAGTAATCTGTGCACACCCATGGAGGCCCTGCTCCCAACCCCTCGCTTGCCCACCCCTCTCACTGCAAGACCAACAGCCATTTGTTGCGGGGGTTTGGCAGCAGTGGGGGTTGGGCACCTGTGGGGCAGTTGGATTCAGGGCCTGGCCTTCAACCCCACATTGCACACAGCGATAGACATCTTATTTTACATTCAAAAAGACATAAAAGTTCAGTCAAAAAATCCAAACGTTAAAGTGATGTTAAAGATAGGAATTGTAATATTATCTTACTTTACATTTAAAAAAATCCTTGGAAATTTAATGAAAAAAAGGTTAAAGAGATGTTATAGTTAGTTGAAAATGTTAGTTAAATCATGCTATTTAATCAAGCAAAACCGCTGCAATTCACGCTTTATAGTTACCTCAAGTAACTATAACTTGTGCCCTAAAGTTAATATAACTCGTGCCCCCAACATGGAGAGTGTTGTCATCAATTATGTAATTTCAGATATTACACTGATAATATCAATGATGTCATAGAACATGTCATGAGTGATTTAATGTGTGAGGTAATTAGCAGTGCATGGCATGGGCGTGAGTTATAGTTAGTTTAGGGCACTTGAGATAACTATAACTGGTGAATTTCAGTGGTTTTGTTAGTTTAAAATAGTGTACTTTTTAACTTTTTTGTAACGCAATAGACCAAAAACTGCAGAATGGAATTACACCACATTTGACAGGAAGCTAGATCTTGGTCCAGAAAGTGTACTTTTTGTGAATTGCTGTAAATCCAGTCAGTAGTTTTTGTGACATTAAGTTTAAAATATATTTGTATATCTGGACAGTTATGTTCGAAGGACTCTTGAGAGAGTCCCACGAGCACAACTTTAAAAAATAGAGTTCTCTGATTGGCCTATGTGGCTTTTTCACTTGGGCCACCTCTTTCCTGCAGGAATGAGGGACCTGCAGGAGCAAGGGCTCCGACTGGGCAGCCACAACCTGAACATAAATGTTGCAACGGCCATCACAGGATTCGGGGACTTAGTCCCCTGTCCTGAATTCTTTTTTACAAAAGTATAAGGGGGCAGGGTAGGGATACCTTGTCCCCTTAGACCTTGTGGGGGGTCCCAGAGGAACCACCTGGGGTCAAAATAATTCTTTCAAAAATCACGATCCCACAGCCAAATTTAAAATAAAAGTTTTCTTTGCAGAAATCATGTGGTACTCTTGCAGGATTGTGGTAAAAAAAATACAAGCCACCATTCATTTTTTTTATAAAAATGACTCCTAGGGTTAGACGGGGCCTGTGGGGTCAATGAAAAGACATGTTGGGGGGGTGTGGGGACCCTCTCCCCAAGCCAATTATGGCCCAAGGGATCCCATCCCCTGCAGCCTGCCAAATTTTGCAAAGGGGAGGGAGCACATGGCCCCTCTCCCGAGCCAATTTTGGGCCAGGGGACCCCATTCCCCTAGGCTCAGAATAATAGTGAAAGTGAATGGGAAGTGGTCCCCCATCCCAACCTAGAAAGTACCCTGGGACTCCATCCACAGGACAAAATGTATTTTAAAAAGGTGAGGGGGCCCATGGGCTCCCCTTTCCAAGCTGGTATCAGCCACTTGGATCCCATCTCCCTAGGCCTTATACATTGTAGTGTCCCGGGGAGGACACTATTTTTCCCCACAAGGGAGAGTGTGGGCATATTCTGCCCGCATTCTTCCGGCAGGGGACAGAACTTTGCTCCCGGCAAGCAGAGCATAAAAACAAATACTGCTCCCACCCTGGCTGGAGCAAAGGAAAGGGGCCAGCTCCAGCCAGCACCGCACGATGCCACCACCGTGAGTGCTTCTGGTAGGCACCGGGGCACCCTCCTACGTTAGAAGAATGGACAATGTCTGCCACAGACAGTGTTGTCATTAATGATGTAATTTTAGATGTCGGCAGTGATGTTATCAAGGATGTCATAGAACATGTCATGAGTGTCATGAGTACTGTGTGAGAGTATAAGTAGTGCATGGTGAGGAGGTGAGTTATAGTTACTTTAGGGCTCAAGTTAGGGTTACTGCAGTTACCTACAACTGGTGAATTTCAGTGTTTTTGTAGTTTAAAATGTAATGTTGCAACTGACATTGTCACCTAACTGTAACATCACTTTAACATTTGTTTTCACAGTAAATTTCTAAGGGTTTTTGAATACCCAACTATAACTGTCACTTGAGGTTTTCTTTTCTGGGAGGGGACGTTTTCTTTTTAAATGTTACTCACTGTCAATATATAAAATGTAAGCCTGTTGGTTTTGTCATGCGGTCATTGCAATGTCTGTCAATAAGCATTTGAAAAGAGCATTTGTAATTTAAACAATATTAAACAAATGTGAGTCACATTATGCAGCCAGGAAGCCAGCCAAAAGGGGTCCCTGCATTCCCAAGCTGAAGAGCAAACGCTTCAGCTCTGGGAATGCTTAAAACAATCATCTACTTTTCTTGAAGTCATGTTAGATAGACAGTGTAATACAAAAGGTATGCAGTTTCTGAGGGGAGGGAGGGAAGGGAGGATCTAGGTCAGAGAAACTGAGACAACAGATCAGGGGATCTGATTGCTCAGAAGCAAGAGCCCTCACACACCTGTTTGGGTGTCATGCTTCATCACTGGGCAGCTCCTCATTGAGCCGGCACTGCAATGCCCAACAGGCTCTTTGAGGGGGCTCTTTGCTGGAGGTCCTTTGAGCAAGAGACACCAATGTGAGGTGTAGGTTGGAGGTGCTCTGGGTGTAGATTGGAGTAATGTGAATTAATGGTTTGAAAAATAGCTAAGAGATGGCCAAGTAAATGTAATAGGTGTATTCTCTTGTTATGTTTAAAATGCAATGGGTGGCTGAATGTGGAAGTAATGGTCCTGTTCAGCTCATAAAATAGTGTGTGTGTAGGTCAACATGTTTCTTGCCTCAAGTGTCGCTATTGATCTGGGCAATTCTTCAGGATCTAAAAATGAAACTCAATCTACTTGTTGTTGGGGAAAATATATATAGCATTAGAAAAAGGTACTGCAATCATACAACCAAATCCTCACAGTGAAGTATACCCGGGGATATCTAAAACCCGACCTCAGGATTTCTAAAACCCGACCTACGTTTGATCAGTTACTGACCCCTTAGGTGATGGCAGAGACCAAACTAGCTGTAGAACAAAATGTTTCCAGCGCTCTGATTCAACAGTGACCTACTCCTTCTGTGCCACCCTGGAGGTGATGTTAGATAGACCCCAGGAAGCATGGGGTTATTTTTTTTTAGCATTTGTCAACCAACGTAACTATAAATTGTGCTCTAAAGTAACTTTAGCTCACACCCTCGCTATGCACTGCTAATTGCACATTTTTCTGCCAGATAGGTAATTCCTGCTAACTGGTCAGAAGTTAATACCATCTTATTTTTCCTGATCTCAGAGGGAGGCCATGATCAGGGAGCCTAAAAACTAGTTTTAAAGCACTCTGGTTTATGCAGCCTAATTTGCATTTTTCTAAAGTTATTTCTCCACTCAAGTTATCAAAAATCTAATCACATCATTTAGTCATATTTTTAAAATTGTCAGATATAACTTTGAAGGTCTTATATTGCATTTTTCTATGCAGAGATATATACTGAGGGGCTTATTTACAAGGCCCTTGCGCCACTTTTGCGTCATTTTTAACGTGGGAAAAGTGACGGAAAAGTGACGCAAAAGTGGCGCAAGTGGCTTGTAAATCTGCCCCTGAATATTTTAATCACATATAGGCCTGTCTTATGGAAATTGCTGTTGAAACTATACAGTGAAATTGCTTTTAGGTCTTCATTCATTGTGGGGGCACACTCTTTAAATATAGATTGTGTCTCATTTTCATATATCAGGCACCCTTTCTAGTTGTCTTATAAGGCAGAATTTAAGGGTAACTTGTTAATATATGAAAATAGGTTACACGCCAAAAACATTATTACTTGAATGTGTTACTGCAGTGGATTTAACTGCATCACGTCCAGAGCACAGTGGTGCTCCTGGCAGCCACATATTGTTGTCATATATGTGGTTAGTGTAAATACGCACTACAGCCCACATACAACATTTAATTCAAGTAATTGGTGAAATGTTTGCACCATGCACTCTAGCTTACAGGAAAAGTAAATTGACCAATTGGGTGGAATACATTTTACCATTACCATGTTAGGGCTAGACGACATGCTGCAGTACTAACTAGCTTTGATATAGTGCATAGGGTCCTAATAGCGGCAAAAAAACGGTTTACAAAAAGACAAAAATCTGGGTTGACTTTGCAGAAAAGGTGAACTTCCCACAACCCTGTTACAAAGAAGGCCGGGCCCCTTTTAGTTGGGCCTATCTTGGATTGGGATCATTCTATGTTCATACTTTGTATTACAAAAAGAGGCCAAAATGTTGTAATGGTTTCCAATGAGTACAACCTAAAACTCTGCTCCACCACCATCCTAGTCCAGGCTGCCAGATCCTCTAACTCCCTAACAGTTTAACCTGGATTCACTTCCCATCAACACAACACTGAACCCGACGTTGAACCAAGCAATGTCTTTCTGATGTCTGATGCAGAGCATAAGTATATGTCCTTACTAGTCCTTCACTTACTCTTTCCCAGCTCCATGTTCTCTGGTTCCTTTCAGGGAGGAAACCATTAGGTTTCTAAGAAAGCAGTTCCTTGGAGATTGTACTTGCCCAGTGTAACACAGCCACCAGCTTCTAATGTGCTTTCTGGGAGTAACATGAGGCCTGCCCTTCAAAGAAATCTAGCAGGAGTGGAAGTTCTGATCAAACTGGTTGAATCTTGAATCTTGTGAACTCACTGGTATTGATTGGCACTGGGCACCCAAAGCTGTTAATATAAGCTGTAGTTCTTCTGCAGCCTATTGAAGATATCCATTGCCATGGAACTGTGTGGGCCCACCGGCTTAATTTGCTGAATGTGGAGTTGAGTACTGTCCATTTCGGCAAGGTTAGGACTAAGGCTGCTGACATGCTGAAGGTCTGTTTGTAGCTATTGAACGGGCTTGCTTGGCTGTCCCTAGAAAGCCTTAGGAAGGCAGAAACATGGACACAGATGGTCCTATTCTCAAAGGTAAATTTACATGTATGAATACACTCACATGCACATTTACTTTTGCATTTTTGCACTTTTTTCTGTTCAACATTTCCAAGTGTAAAACTAGACCCTAGGTGAAGACTTAAATGTCCAAGGGGACCCCTTCCATTTATGAATAGGTTACACCTTTTGAGGTGTTGTAAAAGTTCAATGTTTTGCAACTGGATTTCAGTTGCAAAACATTGATAAAGACCTAACCGTATCACTATTTGGAAGAAACGCCCTAAACAAGCCCCTACCCAATAGCTATTCAATTTGTAAATCACAGAATGGATTTCACACTTAATAAAAAGCCATTTTGCCATAAAAATTCAGTGAATATTGTAAATTTCAGGCTTTGAGAATGCAAAATGGCTTAGTGCTCCTGGCCCTATATCTCTGAAGAATATATTTTAAATAAATCCCACTTACATTAATTCTGGTTTAATATATATTAAAATATATGAAAAAGATATTTACAGAACGAATTTTAAATGATAATACTTCATTTACAAAGGTTTTAAAGTGCACTTTAATAATAAAAAATCTTTATGATTAAATTAATAATGTTATATAAATTATTCAGAGTGACCACCCTCTGGGGCCAATATTTGTTTTAAAAAATGGGTTTTTGTTGTGCTACTGTGAGACTCCTGAGGGATTGCAGCAAAAAAGACATGTAGTGGTCACAATTGTTTTTACTTTTAGAGAGTCCCTGGGGTGGGCCAGGCCCAGGGGGACAAACAAAATGTGTTGTTTGGGGAAGAGGGAGCCTGAGTCTGTTTAAGGCCCCAAAGATCACAACCCCCAGTGCCAAGATCAATGTTAAAGGGTCGGGGGCCATGTGCCCCCCTCCCTAAGCCTGTTAATGCCCCAGGACCACATCCCCGGGGTCAGAAACTAGTTTGTGAATGCTCACAAATTTGCATGTCTGTGGATGTCGACAAAGTCCTAGGGCAGCATTCTTACCCTGGAAAGCTTGCTCACTCGCCACTATAGTAGATTTACACATACAAAAAATGCCCTGTGAGTAAATCCATTTATGAATGCAAAATCAAAATTCCTAAATTGTAAAACTATTATATTGAAAGTGTAAAATTAATTGCACAAACATGTTTAAAGATGAGATGAAATGTTTTTGCCAGGAGTACCATGAGCCTCTTCGTTGTCTTAATATTAAGAATGGTTTAACCACTTAATGTGCATTCCCATCTTTATTTTCATATAATTGTGTCCTACTGTTTCTCCGCTCAACCTTCTCAGCACCTTCTTTGAGGTAGGCTATGACAGTTTGGCCCTTGCTACTGAAGAGAGTCAAGGGGGGCTCAACTTTCCTTCTCATACTGAGGAGCTAATGTAAAGCTCTCCAGATGGTCGAATTGGTGGATGCCCTCATCTTTCAGCCAGGGGGGCTGAGGACTCCCTACCAGATTAAGAGACTCCCCTTCCCCTTGAGGATCTCATTGATGAATGTGCATCCTTAGATGTGAAGGATGCACTTTCATGCAGGGCTTTAAGTGGGATGAAAAAACTGGGGGGGGGTCTCTCACAGGGGCGTGGCCCATGTAATTAAGGGAGTGGCTTAAAAAAACTCCTAAGCTAAACATCTGTGCTTAGCATAGTGTGCCGCCCAACTGGTAGTTTGCTGTTTCTATCATTGCATCTAGCTATCCAGATACAACAAGTAACATTACACATACAACAAGCCAGAACTATTGGCTTTGCCAATGGTTGTTAGTTGCATAAAATAAAATTAGCATCAACTATGGCTTCGTTGTATACAGTATTGAAAACGCTTAAATTCTGAAATGATGAGACTGTGAAATAACTAAAACGAGTCTCTTTGAAGGTACATCAAAGGTAATGAAGGGTGGTACGCTGCAGATTTAATATTATTTATTTTACCTTGAGAGTGAGGGCAAAAATAAAGAGTCCGATAGGGACCCGTCTCGGCACCTGCTTTTTAGAACTGCAGGTGCTGAGCACCGGCAGGACCCGGCCCACTTAAAGGCCTGCTTTCAACACACTTATTAACATGGCCGCCATATTTTTGGGCCAGCTCAGCATGATCTTTTGCTTTTCCACAACAAATCTAGAGTTTGTTGCTGAAAAGGACAGAACAAATATCTATAAAGCACAAAGAGTTTTCTCCTTGGTCATCATGGACATTTTCACACTTACCTTCTCTGGGCCGGCATACTTTGCATGACAGTCCTGCGAAAGTGAAAGTGGAGATGTTTTCTTGCCTTAAATAGCGCCAGCCTACTGCCACTGAATCACAGGAGTCCCACGCAGATGGGCTGCCAGGTACAAGGGTTTCTACCTGCGGAGCCAGCTGAGGCTCCACCAGGGGAAACCCATCCGTTCCCCCACCTCTTCATGAGGCAGAGGAACTGCAACATCCATGAAGTGGTAGCAGCACCAGTTTATGGCGGTTGGCCCACTCTGGTGATAATTGACTCTCTAGGTATCCAGCACCTCCGGAAGTGGTGAACACCTGCAACCTTGCTTGACAGGTTCTCCAGAGACTGCAGGGATCGGGCAAAAGCCTGACAGTCAGAATTTATGATCAAATCTCCCTTCATCGTATCACTTTAAGATTCGGAACCTCTCTTTGAAAATGTCTCTCACCAGACATTCGAAATAAGCCCACTCTGCTAGCCTTTCCCCAGAACTCAAAACAATCATCTTCTGCTGCTTCATTGGTGAATGTTTCTTCTTCTACTGCACCTGAGGGCAAAGTTTTAATCAGAGGCGTAATGCAAAATCATGCCCCCACTACCCCCCCCCCCTCCTCCAACGCAGAATGTGAAGAGGGGCCCCGAGTCTCGCATATTTTACAAATATTCATTGGCCTTGGCCTGAATGGGGCCCTCGCGAAGGTTAAGGGGCGCCTGATGGCTTGATCCATTGCCACAGGGGCTGCAGGGACCTTTGTAACAGCCCTGAGTTTATCATAAGCATAAGTGGGCATAAATCATGCTTTTTATAACTTCCTGAAGTTGAACAAAGTTTTGTTTCACCCACCAATGCTAGTCTTGCTCACTATGTCGAAAACGTCTAGCTTTTTGCACATACATAGCAGGAGTTCTACAACCCGAGGACAGTCTGCACGCAAGGCGATAACACTAAAGCCAATTAAAGTTCAGCAGAAAGACTTGCATAATGACTATATTACCATAATATCCCTTTCACTAAACCAGCCTTCCTTCCACCCTCCACCGCACGTCTGAAAAGGCTTTCACGACAATACCGCAACTGAGTCGAGGACCGCCGGGGAGCTGACGGCTTCCCAAAATTGCAGCACAACACGCCGCCTTCTTTTTCACATCAAATGCTGGTTTGGAAGCACCTGTTCTCGCATTGTCCACAGAAAGATTTAGTAAATGTCAGGGGCACGGGGAAGCCACGCGGGAACCATTTAGTCCTTGCGTTAGGAACAAAGCAAGGCTTGTACAGGTTAATTAAGGAATGCGGATTTTGCTTGAAGTGAACGAACAGGCGGGTATAACAGCTCCGTTGGTGCAGTTCATTTGCTCTGTTGTTGTCTTGCTCTGGAATACATTTTTACAACAATAAATACAATCAGCTTTGACAAGGCTTATGTCTCCAATAAATATATGAGCCCCAACAGCGTGGTAATCCAAAGGAGGCTTGTGGTTATCAGAGTTGGCAGGAGCCGCCGAGCATCTCTTTGAAACCACGGCCCAGGTGGCGAGGTGAGATATGGAAGGAGAAATGGTGCCAAGAAGCCGCAAGAAGATACAGAGGTTAGAAAGAAGTGGGACCCAGGGAACACTGCGCTGGGCACCACCAGAGCTCAACGCTCTACACAAGGTCTGTGCTGCAAGACTGATTTTTTAATCAGTGGGAGCATAATCTCGCAGTTCGCATATATTCTTGCATTCCCTGAGAGTGTCTGTTAGACCTGGCATCCTTTGGCCTGATTCTCCTGTCTTTTTGCTTTCTGACCTCCTGTTTTTGATGTTATGCTGGACTTTGTATTTGCTGGTTTCTTATCTCTGCGCACTTTACCACTGCTGATCACTTCTAAAGTGCATGTGCCCCCTCTATAAATTGTGTTATTGATTGGTATTTCCATGATGGTCTTATTTGATTTACTGGTAAGTCCCTAGTATTGGGCACAGGTGTGCCCAGGGCCTGTAAATCAAATACTACTAGTGGCCCTGCAGCATTCATTGTGCCACCCACACAAGTAGCCTTTCAAATGTGTCTCAGACCTGTCACTGCAGTGTCTGTGCATGCAGTTTTAAACTGCCATGTCGACCTGGCAAGTGGACCCACTTGCCAGGCCTCACCCTTCCCTTTAATTAGATAAAAGCCACCCACCCTAAGATAGGCCCAAGGCTGCCCCATGGGCAGGTAGGACATGTAGTGGTGGTAGTGGTGTGTTTGTACATGTCCTGGTAGTGAAATACAATGCATTTTGTTTTTCACTATTGAAAGACTATCTCTTCCATAGGTTAACATAGGGTCTGTCTGGAAACACCTTTCCAGTGCAGATTCCTATTGGAAGATGGTACAAAGTTGGAGTTTGGGATGTCTGAACTCACAATTTAAAAATACACCTTTTAGTAAATATGTTTTTTAAATTGTATGGTTGAAAATGCCACTTTTAGAAAGAGGGCATTTTCTTGCTCAACCATTCTGTGCCTGCCTGTGGAATCCATTTCTGGTTTAGACTGACAGGGGCTGTTTGTTTATTCACTCCAGACACTCATACAAAGGGAGCTGCGGTGTGCCTGGCATATCCTGATGGGTCTTCCTAAGCTAGAAAGTGGGAGGAGTTCTCATTGACACCTGAATAGGGCTGTGTCTGCTTTTCACAATGCTGTCTCCACCCCCTGCAGTGTGTCTGGACCAGGGAGGACAAAACTGGTTCTAGTAAGGCAAGAAAGACTTTTCTTTTAAGTGTGCCAACTTCAAATACTAAACTAGTATAAGTATTGGGGCCCTGACCCCAGAACTTTAGAACTCTTTTGGACTAAGGAACCTGCCAAGAAGAAGAGCTGGAGAAGCTGTCAAGAAGAACTACCACTTTGCTGTGTGCTATGCTGTGTTGGTCTGCAGTGGCTGATTCTATCTTGGGCAGTGAAAGGACTGAACTGATCTTTCTGCAACTTATTTTCTGAGTTTCTCTAAGGGCTTGAAGTGGAGTTTGCCACCTGTTGGAAGTCTCAGCAACATCAAAGACTTCAAGTTCATCTGCCGACAGCACTGGGAACAGTGTGTTTTGTGCTGCAACAGAAGAAAAACCACTATTACGCCGTCAATGATGCCGCTCCCAGCTCCGTGTCCTGCAGGCACCGCTTGGAGCATCTCCCTGCTTCACAATGCTACCCTGGTCTCACCAACGCCACCACCCGATGCCGTCATCGATGCTGCTGCCTGCACTATGGCCTGTGGACACCGCTTGTGAGGTATACGAAGAATTGCCCCACCCCACACCACAGCCCTGGTCCGTTGATGTCGGTGCCATCTACTACAGCATCGTCAACCGATGTCGCTGCTTGCACCATGACCTGTGGGTGCCACACCGACCATCGCCTCACTTTGCATCACAACCATGGGTCTACCAATGACTGATCTTTCTGCAACTTATTTTCTGAGTTTCTCTAAGGGCTTGAAGTAGAGTTTGCCACCTGTTGGAAGTCTCAGCAACATCACAGACTTCAAGTTCATCTGCCAACAGCACTGGGAACGGTGTGTTTTGTGCTGCAACAGAAGAAAAACAACTATGACGCCATCAACAATGCCGCTGCCAGCTCTGTGACCTGAAGGCATCGGTTGGAGCATAGCCCCACTTCACAATGCTACCCTGGTATCACCAACACTGCCACCCGATGCTGTCACTGCTGCCGCTACTTGCACCGTGACCTGTGGGCACCGCACCACGCATCACCTCACTTCACATCACTGCCCTAGGCACACCGACGATGCCGCGCCACGCCTTCATTGACACCGCTGCCTGCACCATCATCTGTAGACACCACATATCATATCACCCCCATTTACACCACAGCCCTGGTCTCTCCGACAACGCCAGACACAGTCACCGAGCCGCTGCCTGCCCCGTGACATGTGGGCACCACACGTCGCATCATCTTGCTTCACAGCGTACCTCTGACGCCATCACCGCCAGTGCTCCTGACTTCAACCTCAAGGAGTTCGATCCGCAGCGCATGTGACTTCAAGGGCCCAACTACTCCTGCACGACCTCCGGAACCAACGCTTGCCGACACTTGCCGACGGAGCTCATTACAAGGTTTACACCGCTCTGCTTTTCCAAGGTACTGTTTGCGGGTCTTGCCGACACTGTAGCTGGTCCGAGACCTCGCGGTTGGCCTGAACTGTTGGATTTGTTTGTTCACGACCCAGTGAATACCCTGGATGGAGCTTGCACATAAATAACCAAAGAATAAAGCTAATACAGCACACCAATCATAAGTTCTAATTGATCCAATAAATCAAACTGTATTGCGAGTAGCTAGTAGTCAATACTGTAATTCTTTAGTCCATACAGTCCTTTGATTTCTTGTGCCCCATGTACAGCACATAAAAGATTTTCCAACACAACTCTCTTTTCATAAAAAACGTTTCTTTTATTGAATTTTTCTTTTTTTCTCCTTAATGCCAATTCCCAGCAAACAAAGCAGCCAACACGTGTTTCGTCTGTACAAATGGGTACCGAGACTTTCTCAAGGCTAAAATGATCAAATTTGTCGCTAGTACTGTTATAATCAAGACACTCTTAGTTTAATGAATGAATTTCGTTCGTTCCAAAAGCAAACTGCTAATATCAGAAGCTTTGGGTCGATAAAAATGTCACCATAAAGTGTTGCTAGTGGTGGTTGAGAGTAATGGTTATTATCCCATGGAGTTGAATCAAGAAAAAAGATAAATATACAAAGTAGTGTATAGAATCCAATGTCAAGAACTAAAACCTTCTGGCGTACCAGTGCTGCTGTCTTACAGTCTCAGCGGTTAGATTTGCCTAAAATGAAATCCCCAATGAGTAGTAAATTGAGGAAATTCAAGTAAACAGGTCGGACAGTGATAAGTCCTAAACCCGTCCTGATTACGAAGAGTAACTCCGACCCCAACGCGTTCGTTCTAACTAATAAGGAGAACGAACCTGGATGGAGCTATCGACTTCAAGGAACTGTATTTTAAGCTTATTCTTGCAAAATTTGTATCTTGAGTACTGTAAGTTGTATTTTTATCGTTTTGGTCTTGTTTTACATGGATAAATATTGGCTATTTTTCTAAAACTGGTGTGGTGTTCTTTTATAGTGTTTTCACTGTATTATTGTGTGTTAAGTGCAAACGCCTTACAGATTGCCTCTCAGATAAGCCTGACTGCTCCTGCTAAGCTACCAAGGGAGTGAGCAGGGGTTATTTTAGAAGTGTAACTCACTTATCCTGACTAAAAGGAAGGGTCCCTACTTGGACAGAGTACCAACCTGCCAACTAGAGACCCCCACTTCTAACAGTGTCACTAAAGCTTTGTCACTATAGATGAAGCTTGATACATGAAAGAAGCGTTTAGAGTAGCATATACAGTGGGAACATGGGTGGGGTACGTTTTTTTCATTGATCAGCTGCATTTTTTTAAACACCAAAGGCAGAGGTAAACATGTTTTCTCAGTGAGTTTAAGTGCTGATGCGTGCAGTTTATCATTAGGAGTATTTATAGAGCGCCTCATACCACCACCTGAAGAGGCCTCAAGACAAAGTTGTTAAGAGCTACTCCTGTCATTGCGCGTTATTTGTAGAGAGTTTGCTTCATGAGTGGCTTCGTGGGAAACAGTTGGGTGCAAGGTTGGACTTGGACAGAAAGTAGACCCAGGCACTAAAATAAAAGTGGCCTACAATATCGAATCAGATAGCTAAGAAAGTGGCCCGCCTTTGAAAATCAAAGCGGTTTTGATCTTGTAAAGGCATGCTGTATAGCTGTAAGGTATGGGGGACTGCATTGATTTAAGCTTGCTGCTGGCAATGTTTGTTTTAACATCAGAGAAATCAACAGTAAAAGCCGGCCCAGCAGATCATTAAAGAGGCCCACAAAAGCCGGAAACCCGGCCCACAGTCAGACCTGTCAGACCAGATAGTCAGGCACTGACTAATTGCCCTATACGCCAGAATGACCCTGATTGGGTGCCATGCCTGAGATTTGGATGGGTGATCACTCATGCTCATGCAAACGAATTGCTTTATCACTACATCCTACATCCTCATCTCAGTAACTAATATAGAGGTGTATTCTACCCCATGGCAGGAAAAAATATTCAAGATGAATTAGTAGTTGAGAGAAAATCCTGCCTACCCCTGTGGGTGTCGATAAATGAGTCAACAACCCACAATTCCTCATTTTTTCCCCTGCTTTTATGTAGAGATGAGGAAGCAGGACAGGTACCTTGCAAGGGTTGGATCCCCTACTTATCGCTGAGCTAAGACTCACTTGTGCCAGGCAAGGGAGAAGGAGAGGGTGTAATGCACAAGCAGAGGTCCTGGAGGAATGCCTGGATCCCGGGACCTCTTTCATCGTAATTCCTTCTAACTCAGGATGCAGCTGTGAGTTATCAGGTGGAACAAGCAAGTTTTACTGGTCTGAAATTCCTACTCCTTCTTTGACTGCCATACCGATGACTGGGTCTGTGGTGGTAAAGCCCAGCTCTTCTATACATATCAGTGCATGCGGAAAGGAATTCCTTTGCTCCTCTACCATGTGAAGTACCAGTTTCCAGATCATTGTGCTCTAGTCTTTATTTAAAGAGAGCAATGACAGGTAAGTCGTACTTCTGTTTGCTGGTGATATGGTCAGGAAACCTATTGCAATCATGGGGAAACACTACAAAAGGTTTTTGGCATATTGAGCCCTCTAGCCCTGATACCTCTGGGTCTGTCTATAGATCTCCCTCACCTCCAAGAAAGAGATCTAGGAAACATCTTAATGAAGAGGATTTTGAAGAGAAAATAAAGATACTTTTATGGGCAACATTGGCCTCAGCTAAGTCCAGGGACTCAGCCAAGGGTAAATTGTAATTTTCGGACATCTCTTCTGCATCTGATGAAGACAATGTTACACCATTGAAGGAGCACAATGGCAAGTATGTTGATAAGGAACTCCTGCTGGAAATCCTTGCTAAATAAAGCTCAATATGGGGTTTCCTGAAGAAGAAGCCCCTTCAATATCTACTGAGCCAGTATTTTGCCATTTCCTTAAGGCAATTGCACCATCTCTGCCCTGACATCAACATGTCTTAAATGTGATTCTCTGCAAATGGAGGTATACTGACAACATTATTCTGCTTTGCTTTATGTCTAAACTAAACCCATTGATGGAAATAGATAAGAAAATACCAGAACCAGTCCCAGTTGATTCATTGGTGGAGAGCCTGGTGGAGATATCCTCAATTATGGAAGAAACAATGCTATAGGACTCTACTGATAAGAGAGTAGACTCCCTTCTAAAGAAGGCATATTCTATGTTAAATCTTACTATGAAAGTGGAGTTTCATTCTGCAGAATTCCACAGAATTCCATTAAAATTCAGCGAGATTCAGCGGATTTCCACAAAGGTGCAAAGTGGGCACCGCAATGTGCAGTGAATACCCCTTGCTGCCCTTACATAATTATGTAAGGGTACAGAGGGCTATCCACTCCAGTGCATACCACTTAGCGCCCTTACATACTTATGTAAGGGCACTGAGGCATATGCAGTGCAGTGATGTGCATACCCTTCGGTGTCCTTGCAAAAGTATGTAAGGGCACCGAGGGGTATCCACCCCAGTGCATACCTCTCGGTGCCCTTACATAAGTATACAAGGGCACCGATGGTTATATGCTGCACTACAGTGCAGTGCAGTGCATACCCCTTGGTGCCCTTACATAAATACATAAGGGCACTGAGTGGTATCCACTCCAGTACATAACACTTAGCACCCTTACATGCTTTTGTAAGGGCACCGAAGGGTATGTACCGCAGTGCATATGACTCAACACCCTTACATAAGTATGTAAGGACACCAAGAGTTATGCCTTGCCATAGTTTAAACAGCAATGGAAGAGGTAGCAGTCCCTCTGTGTTTAAAAAGCAATGCAGATTTCAAGATTCAACACAAAGGGCCGCCCCTAAAAATACCTTGCTCCTTTTCGTTTAGACTCCAACCGGCTGTTGGAGGTCATCTATAAATGAACAAACGATTAAAATAAGCTATGATTCCCCAATTAATTCTCATGCACTGACTATTAAGTTTATGAATGAGCAAATGTATGACTGGGCACTATATTTACTCTTAGACTCCTACCGGATGGTGGACGTCTTCACTACTTGGCAGTCTATAATCCCTGACTCGTAAGCAAGCATTTTTTGGTAAGTTATTTACCAATTCTATCACCATTGATTCATACATAGCACCGCCAATATATTAATGGTGGTTCTCTTTGCTTTTAGATTTCCAACTTACCGTGGAATTCTATTTAATTGTCCATGTGGTAAGTTGTATTTCCTCCAAGAACACACCTGATTTGCCTTAATTAACTTTATAGGCTGTCCACCTCTTCTCTCCCAGTCCTGATGAAGACCCGCAGTGACGCTAAACACTGTGCGTTACCCTAAGGGTCGAAACGTCGACGTTAATGTTATCCATGTCCATACAGTCTCCTTGACCTTGACTATTAAAATTATCATTTGGATTCATGTGAACAATTACATAGATAAGACAGGATTCTTGTACCGTGTAAATTTGTGTCACTTACGTATGTCCTGTATATATTTCACCATTGACTTCACTTGTCACTCTTTTTCACTTAACTTCACATAAGTCACACTTGTTCCGCCGCAATTTATTTATGCTTTTTCGACAGCCTTTTCCTTTTTGTGAATAACAATTGAGTAAAAACTCTGCTTTTTGCAAATGTTTTTTTCTTGGTGTGTTCTTACCATTTGTGTTTACTAAAAACATTCTCTACATTAATTGATAATTTGAGCAAGTTTGTTTGTTTTGATATTAAATATACATTAACACAGCTATGGAACCACCCAACAAACCAATTGTTTGCTATATCTTGGTGAGTTACTAGTCAAGGATGCCTGACCACCGCTGACCACTCAAGTGCAGCCTGAAAGACTGAGTCCAAACCCTTAAAAGTTGCACCCGAGTCTGCTGGACCCAGGAGAGATGTCAGAGTGCATTTGGCCACCTAGAATGGAAGTTATCTCCCATTAAAGGGTACAGCTGGTTTGATTGTAACCCGATACCAGCAGACCAGTGGCAATTGGTTATTGGCTGGACTTCAACCAGACTGTGGCCAAAGTCACTCCACCATGTTTGTAGACCGAGCAATGGCCTCAGGAAGACAACTATCACTGGATCAGCATCCTCAGCATCCTTCAGCATCCTTCAGCATCCTTCAGCATCTTCAGCATGCTTTATCGCTTGCATCAGGAACTGGACCGGAGACTGCTTTGACTGTGAGGTAACTGTCCAACCAAGCCTCTATGGCTCCTGTGACTCGCCCCCTGTTGAAGTTGGTCACCCAAAGCAAGCTAAAGTAGTAGTTTACAAATTAATACAAGATTTACAAAGATTACAGTTAGTGCGGTCCACTACAATGATTTATTGTACTAAGTGAAAGAGCAATGGTTTATTGTTCTTTTGAAAAATCATAACTCTGGAACCCTCCAGTAGATTTTTGTCATTGATGTGTCTATTTAAAAATAAAAGTACAACCTATTTTTATAAATTGGTGTTGGATTTTACTGAGTCTCATTTCTTTCTTTTGCAGCTGTTTTGGTACTTCTTTATGCTTTAAACGTGTTCCTTTAATAAAGCAATACTGCTCACAGCCACAGCTAACTAGGTTAAGCCAAGGTTTTTCAAACAAACCTGGCTGGACCCAGTACGGTGAGGTCTCACAACAACACCATATAATAAACCACTTTCCTCACACTTGTGATTAAGTTTAATCAATGATCAAGCACCCCATAACTTTCCAGATAGGTGTGGGAAATAAAAGTACCAGTACATAGGTTGCACAAAGATGGTAAATGAGGGTGTAGGAAGGTACCAACATATTAATCTTTCATTGAAATTTCTTAGGGATGAATTAATAGTCAAGAACATAAAACTTTTCCGAAGGACTATGCAGAGTTGTTGTTGGAGATGGGGAATGCTCAAAGGGTTTTGGTAAAGGCCACTTTTGAAGCCACTGCCTGCTGGGTCAGATGCAAAAAGCAGTGGTCAGTGGAGGTGTCAGAACAGGGTGAAGTGCAAGGTAATGTGCCCAGTGCCCTCATTTCACAGTGAAAGGCTTTGTCCAATGAAATATTGTGGAATGATTTCAGAGCATATCTCATCACTGAAGAGTATGTCAAGTGCTGATTGAGAATTTGAAGAGGCAGAAAGCAGGCAAGGCCACACTATTTGCTCAGTGCCTGCTGGGGCAAGGTACTCTGCACAGGGTGTGGCTAAATGCCATGGAATATCACAGTATCTGCAGAGTAGAACCGATGGACTTGCCCAGAATGTACTGGTTGGGGCGAAAATTATCAGAAGGTGTTAAAAAAGGCACTGATGGGGTGAGTGGGTAGGAAATGAGCTGCATGGTGTGGTCCAAGTTCACACTAAGTGCCCAAAGCTCATTGGCAATACTGAAGACAATTGACTACCTGCTTGTCTTCTGGTCCATGGACTCAGTGTAGGGCATGGCTTACAGATGAATGTCATTCTATACATGCTATCAGGCAATAAGGCTTGGCCGGGCCCGGCCAAGGCATAAGTAATGTTCTCATAGCCCTGTGGCATGGCAAAAGGCTTGTGAGTTCCACAGTTAGAATGCAATCTGGGTGCAGGGTTTGACTAAAGTCCACTTGTAGATCCGGCATCTTTGATGTGGTATCCCCTGAAGTTTTGCCTTCAGACCTCCTGTTTTTGCTGACTTCATTTTTTCTGCTTTACTACTGCTAACCATTGCTAAAGTGCATGTGCTCACTGCTTTAAACTTGATAACACTGGCTTATCCACAACTGGCATGCTTAATTTACTTATAAGTCCCTAGTAAATTGCACTACATGTGCCCAGGGACTGTAAATTAAATGCTACTAGCGGGTTTGCAGCACTGGTTGTGTCAACCACTTCAGTAGCCCTGTAAACATGTTTGAGGCCTGTCATTGCAGATCCTGTGTGTGCAGTTTTACACTGTCATGTCGACCTGGCAAGTTAACACTCTTGCCAGGCCCAAATATACTTTTTTAGTCCATATAAGTCACCTCTAAGGTATGTCCCCGACAGCTCAAGGATATGGTGCAGTGTATTCAAAAAGTAGGATATGTATTTTTACGTTTTTTTTTTGTCCTCATTTCACCATGGCTACTGCACTCTGGGCCATTTGTAAACACCCTCGATCCGTTTGTGGTCCATGCAGTTTCAGACTCATACCCTCCACGGCACTGGTCTTTTTATAGGGGGGGGGGCATGAACCACTACCCCCAAATCCATGGCCTGGTGTAATCATTGGACCAAGTACGATGTTTATGACCAACCTGGAGCATTGTCTTAGAGCCCTAACCTGACCACTTCAAAAAATCCCCCCAAATTTCTTCTGACCGTCGTGGGTTGCATTTGATATCTATATTACATGTCCATTTTACTACACTTAACCAGGCTGTAGAGTGTAGAGGAAGGGGGTCCAACCAATGTTTACAAATCTCTAGCCTTGCCAGGAGCAGCAAATAGAATACTAAACCCCTTTGCTTACTATTTAAAGCATGTTGAGAGACGCTGTCCACCCCGAGAAGCACCAATGTTTCAGTCAAAACTATATTCTCTGCTAGAATAGCCCTTATGGTGACTTCTACAGTCTTCCAAAATTCTTTAATCACTGGACATGTAAAAAAAACATGAACATCATTAGCCCTTGGAAGATTGCACCTCTTACAACAGGGGACCGGCTGTAGCACGAACTTGGCCAATCTTTGCGGGGTCCAATACAACCTGTGGATAACAAAGAAATGATGACGTTTAAAGTTAGCAGGTGATACTGTAGTGTAAAGTAGTTTCAAAGAGTCTATCCACAGAGATTGTATGTTGCCTTCCTGCAGTGTGTCTGTCCAGATCTCAGAAGGGGCCTTCAATTTCTCTTCCTCTGCCTCCAAGAGTTGTCCGTACCATTTTGCCACTTTTTTGGGTCTCGGACTGGTATCCTGGAGTGAGGCCTCAAAGTCCCATGTACCCCCTACTTCCTCTACAACAGTCGAAGACCATGAAGTGAGCTGCAAGTACTTAAACCTGGAGAGCTTGTTGCCCGTCCTGATGTTTAAAACCTCCCAGGGAATCATTCTTCCTGTTGTTATCAAGTCTCCCCATTTCGTTATCCCCGCCTGCTTTAAAGGCAGACTTAAAGGCATTTCAAGCACTCCTGCGTCCCCGGGGATTCCCAGATTGGGACAAATTCTGAGAAATAACCGATCTTTAGTGACCGTCTCACTGCAAGCCACAGTCTTAGTGCAGATTTTAAAACCTTTAGCCTTACTTTTTAAAGAATTTTTGAGCTCCTAATTTATATAAAAAAGCTTCTGAGCCCGCATCTTTGGTCATTTCTCCCAGTGTTAGACCCCAGGTGGTACTAATGGGCTCCCCTACCAACATACAGATATTTTTAAATTGGAAGACCATACAGTAGAGTCTAAGATCTGGCAATGCCCACCCACCCTTCTTAAGGCTACTTCGTAGTTTTTTCCATGAGAGACGAACCCCCCGGGATGCCCAGATGAAGCTCGATATTTTCCCCTGTATTTTGTTAATTTCATCCTTAGGGAAGCTAAGTGGTATGCAGTTAAAGAGGTATGTCAGCTTCAGGAGAACAGACATTTTTACCAAGTTAACCCTCCCATAGATGGACAGGGGTAAGTTCTTCCACCTAGCCAGTTGCCTGTCTACCTCCTTCATCACTCTCTTCAAGTTACGGAGAGGAATCTCATCAATTTTATCTGCAATAACTATCCCTAAATATTTCATCTCTGTGCACACTCTACCACCCCACTCTTCCATATTCCAACACATTACTTCTGTTTTAGATAAATTTACTGAATACCCAGAAAACACCCCGTATTCGGTTGTCAGTTGTTCCATCCTAATTAGTGTTGGAGCCGGGTCAGAAGTGTAAATTATCAGATCGTCAGCATATAAGGCGATTTTACTACATGAAGGAAGCTGGTGTATGGGGATAATCTGATCATCTGTTCTTAGAATGTGCGCCAGAGGTTCGATGTATATATCGAAAAGGAGGGGAGACAGGGGACAACCCTGTCTCGTCCCTCTATGAATATCAAAACTCCTTGTCAAGGAGCCGTTTAAGAGGATTTTGGCCGTAGGGTGCTTGTACAGTTTTTGCATTGCCCTGATAAAGTCAGCACTAAAACCCATTGTGCCTAAGACGGCCAAGAAAAAAAATGCCCAGCTGACACGATCAAAAGTTTTGGCGGCGTCTATGGTGATCAGCGCCAACGGGATCGATCGAGCAACTGCTAGGTCTATTGTTCCTATTAATGACAGCGTAAGTTCTTGTATTTGTCTCTTCGGGACAAAACCTTTCTGGTCGATATGTATCAGCTGGTGGGCCACCTTGGCCAATCTCCCAGCCCAAATACCTGTATAAATTTTATTATCTATATTCAGTAGGGAGATTGGCCGATATGAATCAGCCCTCCTCGGGTCCTTGGCCAGTTTTAAAATCAAGGTAATTATGGCCTCTCTCCAAGAATTCGGGATCAGCCCTTCCTCCTTATAAACTGAATTAAAAAGGGCCTTCATTTCCGGCACTATCTCGTCAGCTATCAACTTGCAAACCTCAGCCGGTACGGAGTCGGGGCCTGCCGCCTTTCTGTTCTTCATATGTTGAAGCTGCTCTCTTATTTCCCCCTCTGTAATAGGGGCGTCAACCCTATTCCTACCCTCTATCGTTAGGGCCGGGAGGCCTACGTTGTTTAGCCAACACTTTAAGGCCTCTTCATCTGGGCTCTCTGATTCTGCATATAACTCAGAAAAAAGTGAAACCAAGCTTTCCTGTATTTCCTCCTCCTTGTTTGTAGTATCCCCCTCAGGATTGATAACCAGCTCCCCAATGTGGTTTCTCGCTCTCTCATTCCTCGACTTCCAAGCTAGTAGTGCTCCAGCTTTTTCGCCGTACTCAAAATGTTGCATACGTCCCGTAGCCCACCTTTCCCTACATTTTGTGTCTAATTTAATCTTATAATTCAGTCTGGCTTCCTCCAGCTTTTTCAAGGTCTCCTCCCTGTGCTGTGTATTTTGCACCTCATGCTGCATCCTTCCTTCTAATGTCCCGATCTCTTCCTCCAACTTCTTTAACTCAGCACTTTCCACCTTATTCTTAAACGAAACCTGACTTTGTAAGACTCCCCGAAGATAAGCTTTAAAAGTGTCCCAAATGACGCCAATTGGAGCCGAGTGGGAATTAATCTGAAAAAAATCTAAAGTTGTTTTATTCAAGAGGACGACCACATCTGAATCTAATAAAATGGATCTTTTCAACGTCCATCTCGCATTATTCCTCATATTAACTCCCTTCAATGAAATACTGACCATAGCATGATCAGAAATATGTCCAGGGAGTATATGAGCCTCTTTTAATTTCCCAGCCCACTCTCTATCTACTAGCAGGTAATCCAGTCATGAAAAATGATGATATTTTTTGCTATGAAAGGTATAGCCTCTCTTACCTTGCATTAATATCTCCAGGAGTCAACCAAACCCAATTCATAAAGCATATGCTTGAGGGCCTGTCTCGTCTTTGGCGCTTGGGCTTGAGCCCCCTTCCTGCTCGTAGACCTATCTAATGTTTGATCTAAAAGAGTATTAAAATCGCCCCCTATTATTATTGGGGCTGTTGCCCCAGCTAACATGAATTGCAAATCTACTATGTACTGGGGGTCATCCACATTTGGACCATAAAAACCCGCACAAACAAATTCAGAGCCCAAGCATTTAAGAGTAGCCATAACCCATCTACCTGAACTGTCAGTTTTAGATGAGATCATCGCAACTCCTGACCCTTTCCTGATAATAATTGCAACTCCCTTAGAGTATTCTTATTGGTCTGAAGCAACATAACTCCCTACCCATCTTTGTTTTGGATATAGTCCCCTGCTCTCACTTGCCGTTAGGTGGGTCTCTTGTATAATGATTACGTGGGCTTTGGATTCTTCCAAGTACCTCATTACCAATCTCTGTCTATTTTTTGATCTTAGGCCATTTACGTTCCATGTTACAGTTTGTAAATTATTATCCATCCCGGCCATTTGTCTTAAAGTGCACCAGCTTTCTTGGACCCGAGGATCTCTGATTCTCTATTTTAAAAGTGAACCCTAATAATATGTCAAATGAGGACTGATTTTTTATTTTCTCCCACTGCTCCCCACCCTGTGCCTTACCCTGCACCCTTTTACCCTTTACCCCCCCCAAAGGAACCCTCCCTAAACTGTCAGGCATAAAGCCTGTTGGGCCACCGGTGGAAGGAGGCTTATCTTGTTGAAACCTGATAATTAAACCAAGCCTCCCCCTCATCCCACCTCTCCATCCCCACCTAGTGTGTGTGATATATATCTGTGTTTTATTTATTTGTTTATTTTTATGTGTATATATATATATATTTTTTTTTACATTTTGTTTCACTCTAAATTAAGGACTCATTTCTCAGGACCCCCACCTTTCCTTATGCTGTCTATCAAACTGTCTGCCTCTTCTATGGACAGTATGTTGCGCATTTGGTTTTTCCACATAACGCGGAGCATAGCTGGGAATTTTAGTTGGGCCTTAGCACCAAGATTTTTTAGCTCCCCCATTCTTTTGCCCAGTTCCCATTGTTTCTGGTCCGTTGCGTGACAAACATCCGATCTAATGGTAAACGTGAGGTTCTGGATTGTGTAGGGACCATTTCTCAGAGCGGCCAGCAAAATGATTTCTTTAACTGTGTATGAAAGAAAATGTATCAGAATTTATCGTGGCTTCTGCTACTGTGGATTCCTCTTGAATGGATCGCTATGTACCTGCTGTATCTCCAGATCTAGGTTGATATCCGGTCTATCCTTCAGGACCGTTTCCATTAGCAATTTAATCACTAAGGCTTTAAGGTTCGTCCCCTCCTCTGCTTCTGGGATATTTAGAATCCGGAGATTATTTCTCCGAGAATGATTTTCTATTCTTTCCAGATCCTCCCTAAGGCTAAAGTTTTCTTTGACCAAAGCCTCTACCCCTTTGGTATTTTTGGAGATGTCCTTCCTCATCAAGCTTGCTTCCTCCTCTAGCTTCCCTGTCCGAGCAACAACATCATCTAGTTTTTGCGCTAGTAGTGTGCAGGAGGCTGAATGTCTGCTTAATTCGCCTCTGATGTTTTAAACCGACTTCTGAGTTCTTCCTCAAGATCAAGAAGAATAGAGGCCAGTGGGACATCTGTGATTTCTAGGGTAGACCGGGGCACCGCTAAAGGCTCAGTTTGTACCAACAGACTCAAGGGGGTTAATGGATTTTCTGATTGTACGTTGGGGGCCTTTCCACCCTCGACCTGCTGCGGCCCCTCCTCGATTGCTTCTTCGTCCCGGAGAGTCAAGACGCTAAACCTATTCTGCGTTGTAACCTGAAAGCGGGTCTCTTCAACTCCATAGTTCTTTCCTATTTCTTGGCCCCTTTGTGCCTCTTTTCCTGTGCCAATTTCAGGCATAATAGGGTTGGCCTCCATTCTCTCCAACTCTGTCAGTGAATTCTGGGGCTCCCCTGTCGTTTTATCTCCAGTATCTCCTGATGCCATTACGTGCGTCAGAACTTTATAATATGTTTTAAGAGATGGGGTAACTTTAACTTGCAAGGGGAGATTTTTCCCCCTTCCGCGTGGGGTCTTCCCCGGCTGTCTAGTGGCTTTTCCTACCCTTACAACTTTTGGGAGAGTGGTGCCAGCAGTGATATCCCCCAGGACCGCCTTTGCTGGGGGTAGTTTGAGATCGTGACTTACCCCTGTAGATTTCCCCAAAGTGCCGAGGGCCCTGGTGCGCAGAGTGTATCTTGAAATCCTATCCGGAATTGCACCAGGGATCTCACCAATCTTCTCTGCAGGCGTCAGACTCACCTTCTCCATAAGGGGGAAATACCTTGTTGAAGGATCTTCACTCAAGCCCTTCCAGTTCTCGCCATCCTGCTGGGGGCCCACGAGGCGGTGAAATCGAATGGAATGGAGTCCCCTCTCCAAACAGACCGGGGACGCTGCGTGTACCTCGAGGAGGCTTGTGCTGACTCTGCCCCTCAGCGCGCGCGCTACTCGGAAGTGCTGCAGCAGCCCTGCTGCCCTCAGCCATGTCGGCGTTCTCCCCGCATCGCTGGAGCTGAAGCCGGAGCCACACTCATGGATCGCCTGGCTTGGAGTCATTCAGTTCGGTGAGCCAAAAACGTTATTCTAACTCCATAGACTTAGCCCACATAGGATGTTATGCTTGCGGTGGGTGGGGAAGGCGGGGGGGCACTCATTGCACGCACCTCCTTCTCCCGGTGGTCCGCGACCGTTTACCTCGCGGCCGCCATGTTCCTCCTTCCCCCTGAATTCTTATTTTTACGCTTTACGTCCTAGTAGTGAAAAACTCTTAAATTCGATGTTCACTACTGCAAGGCCTGTCTCTCCCATAGGTTAACATCAGGATTACCTTATGATGAAGCATGCCACTATTTAGTGGGTGAGGGCAGTCTTTACAATCTATTGGGTTTTCCCAATTATATTTATTTTCTTATTTTCCCCTGCTTTCTCCTTTTCTTTAGTTTTACCCCCTGTAGAAATCTGCCCCAAAAACTTTTGGGACCCGTTTCTCTTTCCCCAAGTCTGGAGTCCTTCTCATGTAGTGAGTTATATAGTAATGGGCCTACCAGATCCCATGAGACGGAAGTGGGACATCATCCTGTCATGCCTCTTGTTCGCCTACAGGGAGGTAGCACAGAAGGGGGTTGGCTTCAGCCCCTTTGAGCTTCTGTACAGGCATCCTGTGAGAGGACCCCTCAGTTTGGTGAAGGAAGTCTGAGAGCAAGCTCCCACGAAGCCACCCCAGGATGTAGTTAGCTACATGCTGGCATTATGCAACAAGACAGCCTGCTTCTGGAAACTCGCATAGGAGTATCTGGAAGGTAGCCATGAGGACAAGAAACACTGGTATGACCAAAAGAGCACTCTGGTTGAGTTTCAGCCTGGTCAAAAAGTGTGGGTGATGGAGCCCATGGGGCCCATGGCCTTGCAAGACGATTGGTTTGGGCCTTTTGAGATGAAGGAGCGTAAGAGGGATGTCCCCTACTAGACAGACCACAAGACTCCCAGGAAACCTTTAAGTGTCCTTCATGTTAATTGCCTCAAACACCACTTTGAGAGGTCTGAGCTTATTTATTTATTGATTTATTTAAGAGTTTATAAAGCACGCAGCTACCCCCAACGGGGGTGTCCCGGCGCTACGACAGGCAGCAGAAGAAGGTACTAGCAGGAGTCTAGAGGCTAGTAAAGAGCCAGGTCTTTAGAGCACGACGAAAGATGGCTTCTGTCTCAGCAGTGCATAGAGAGAGTGGCAGGCCATTCCACGTTTTGGCGGTAATCACTGGGAAGGCTCTGCCACCCATCCTAGAACGGCGAAAGCGGGGAATCGTCAGAAGAAGATAGTGGTTGGATCTAAGGTTACGACTGTGTTGAGAGTGCTTGAGGCGAGCTCGAAGGTAGCCAGGGCCACGTCCTTGAAAAGCCCAAAAAGTCAGAACGAGAGCCTTAAACTGAATACTTTTACTCACCGGAAGCCAATGAAGCTTCCTGAGATGGGGGGTGATTGAATGACGATAAGGGATTTTGCATATCAATCTGTCCACCGCGTTTTGAATAATTTGCAGTCGTCTGATCGAATAGGCTGGTGCCCCAAGATAGAGACTATTAGCGTAGTCGAGATGGGAAGTAATTAAGGCATGGACGATGGTCTTACGGGACTCCAGGGGAAGAAAGTGAAGGAATTTACGGAGCATATGCTTACCATGCTCTTGCTCACTGATGATGGGATGAAATAGGAGAGTGAACCTCTCCCTGAGCTCCTTTCTTCCAAGGAGCAGGATGGCTCAGTGGAGGGAGTGAGCCTCTCCCCAACCTTGACCCTAGATCAACAGAGAGACAAACACCATTTGCTGGGGCCGTTTGCCTCCCTGTTCTCCCTTACCACAGGAGTCACTACATGGTGCATATTGATATTGATACAGGGTACAGCATGCCTGTGAAGAACGCTATCTGACAATATGAGAGCTAGCATCAAAGATGACGTCTCTAAGATAGTGGTGTTAGGGGATATTGAGGCCTCAAGAAGCCCTTTGTCCAGCCCAAAGGTATTTATCCCCAAGGCTGCCTCTCCAGGTGTCACAACTGAACTTAGGGTCCATGTGGACTACCGTGGGCTTAATGCGGTAACCAATACTGATGCACACCCCATCCCTAGAACTCATAGATTGGCTTGAAGCTGCCAAGTTCCTCAGCACATTTGACTTAACGTCTGGGTACTAGCAGATTGCCTTGACTGAGGGGGATAAAGAGAGATTTATGGTCTCTACCCCAGAAGTGCACTTCCAGTTTTGGGTCACGCCTTTTGGGTTGAAGACTGCCCCTGCCGCCTTCCAGAGGCTGGTCAACAAGGTCCTGGCTGGCCTGGAGAAGTGCTGCCTACCTAGTCGACATTCCGGTTTTCAGTTCTAGTTGGGAGGACCACTTGTGCCACTTCCAGGAAGTGCTTTGGCGTCTGCAGAGTGCAGGCCTATCAAGGCAAGTAAGTGTCAGATAGGGCAGGGTTTGTTGGTCTACTTGTGACACCCAGTAGAGGGCTGCAAGGTGCAGCCCCTTCAGCCAGAAATTGAAACCATTCTAGCTTGTGAACCCCCCAAGAACCAGACAGAAGTAAAAGCCTTCTTAGGCCTCACTTACTATTATAGGAGATTTGTCCAAGTATATGGCACCATTGTTGCCCCTTTGCAGAGCGGACCTCCAAGAAGCAGCCACATCAGGTGATCTGGACAGATGTATGTCAGAAAGCTTTTGCCACCCTGAAGGAGGTCATGTGCACAGCATTTGTGCTCAAGGCCCCTGACTTCTCCCACAAATGGAGGACCCAGTTTGGCAGGTCGGGCTGGACTGCTCCCATGAGGAGCAGGGTCAAGACTGATTTGCATATGGCTGGGTGAAAACTGAGGTTGTGTAGTGGGCAAAAGAATGATGGATTTAACCCAGATTTTCTGACCAGGGGTGAAAGTTTGATTTATTCAGCATTCCATCCATAATTTGCTGCCGCAGCACTTTTAGAAAGTTGGCATTTTCTCACCTTAACCATTTGGTGCCTTCTGCCTTTCTTTGAAATACATGTTTGAGGTGGTTGACAGTTGACTTCCTGCATTTCTCTAGACAGCCACACACAAAAGAAGGGTAGGTGTGACTGGGTGGCCAACTGCATGCTGATGGGTCATCTTGAGCAGGATGGGCAGGAGGAGCTGACACACCTGAAAGGGCTGTGTCATGACCCCACACAAAGGGTTGAATACCAAATGTGGAGCATCTGGAGCCAGAGCATGAAATAAAAACACTGCGCACTTCAAAGCATCTTTTTGAAGTCTCCCCCCCTTCAAAGGCCCAACTGGTTATAAGTACTGGACCTCTGACACCACCAAATCAGGCCACTTCTGGAATAGAGGACATTCTACCAGGAAGAAGGAGTGCTGTGCCTCTGTAGTTAGTGCCACTGTGCTGAACTGCTTTGCTGTGTTGGCCTGCTGCCTCTTGCCTGCAAGTGAGAGGACTGGGCCAGTAGCTCAATATCCCAGAACCAAAGTATCTCTGAAGTCTCAGAGATATCAAAGACTTCTTTCTTCATCCTGCACCCAGCACCTATACTCTGTCTGCTGTGAGTCCTGCTCTGCCACGTGGTGCCAATTCAATCCTGGGCCCTTGGAAGTGAGTACTAAGTGCTGAAACTAAGAACATCCACGCATCGACGATGTTGCTCCAATTGCAACTTTAGCAATGTTGCCAACATGCACTCAGACTGCAACAAGTAAAACTTGGTGTATCGATTTCATCTGTGTGCGTCCCAGTCAATGCGCCGGGTCCAAAGGCGCTAAATGAACAATGCAAACAGGTGTGCAGGGAGGGAAGAAGCCCCACCGAGCTGACGGGAGCACTTATCTGGAAAACAGAAATGTTTTCTTAATTCAATTCAACGGTTTAACCAAATTAAAACACTTAATCCATTGCTGAAGCTTCTTCTTAGATTTTATTCAGTGAATCGGTGTCATTCTACCAATGGTTCCTTGGTAGCAAATAATTTTCAACCCGGATGTTTATTCAACCCAATGCATTTCGGGTCAATCAGGGCCCTTCATCAGGGGTCTCATCAACATGTTCTGTGAATACGAAACGAAACAGGAGACTAGTGAAGACAGTCCAAAAATATTGACACAATCTGGTCATTAATCAGAAAACTACCTACATACATGATTATCATGTAACCGTGTCGGAATGCCATACTCATGTGTGCACAATGCAGCATAAACAAGAAACAAACACTTGTTTAAATCGTCCGTGGTGGTGACATGCTGAGGGTCACGTAATCAGTTAGTCAAATTAACAATAAGTCTTAGTGCTCGAGAAAACTTCAGAATGTGATGACCACATGCTCAGAATAAATACAATGGTGCAAAAAAGATTAAACGTGACATAAAACCAAGTGTAATGACCCGGTGCGTAGAGACACTGTGGGAAATTGAATGGACTTCTTGCTGCGAGATTGAACCGTGACGTGCTAATACTACCAAGCCGCTTGTGTTCAAGTAAACCTAATTTTATTGTGACTTAAGAACATGCGTAGTGACCTGGTGCGAAAAGACCGATATCTCGTTGCACGATAGAACTGTGACGTGCTAGTGCTGCTATACTGCTTATATTCTGGTGAAAAAAGGAGCATACAGTGCTTACTGGACCAGTGTTGAAGAACGTCCTAACTACGGGAACAGGAAACGCTGAAAACTAGGCGTTCCATTCAAAATTAAATACTCATGACGTGTAGACGTCTTAAAGGCAAAGTGATCTATAAGGGTGTTGCTAACTCACTCGTGTGGGAAATAAAGTTGGTTGAAAGTGAAATCATGATGTGACTCATTGAAGAAATAGTGATTCGAGCAACTGCTGCTGTTTCTAAACGGGGAAAAGACCGTGGCATTACTCAGCTGATAAATCATAATCTAGACAGTGACTAGACGAAACAAGTATAACGAACAAGATAAACAATTCAAAGAATAAGCATCATGAGAAAACGTACAATGCATGATTATAAAAAGCAATTATATTCAAGCCTATCATTCATTCCATTCGGTTGCATGGCATTTAATTTCTTAGTCCAAAAAAATTCTGATCTTGCTAGCATCTTCTGTGGGTCAACACCCTGTTTAGGTTTGAGTGCCTCTAGAATAGTAAAACGCAATTGTTTGGTTAAACCGTTGAATTGAATTTAGAAAACATTGTTGTTTTCCAGATAAGTGCTCCTGTCAGCTCGGTGGGGCTTCTTCCCTCCCAGCACACCTGTTTGCATTGCTCCAATTGAAACTAGCACATTTCCCTCATCACTGACGCATTGCTGCTGCTGCATGAACCACGGACACCGTATCGCCAACAGCGTGACACATCATCCCCTGTTTTCGACGCATATTCGATTTTGCACGGCTTGACACGAATGCATCGCTTTGTGCTGCTCGCATTGCCTACAGCCCAGCGGTCCGATGACGACACATCGCCACGATGTTCATCACATCTTGACTCTCGACGCATCTTTGATTTTGCCTAGCTCGGAACCGACGCATCGGCTACATCCATGGGAGAAACACATCACCTCCTTTGCTCCACGCATCGCCCTTGACATCGACACATCCAAGGTACTGTTCAGCAGGCCAAGGCTGGTCCCTGTATCCTACCTGCGCTCCATCACGGTCGGCCTGAACCTTTGGATTTGTCCCAGTCAAGCACTACCTGATAGCCTCGGTTGGAGATATCTGTTTCTAAGTACTACAAAAACATTTATTCTTTAAAAATTCATATTTTTACTTCTACTTATTGGGTTTTTGTTGTTATGGTTTTGTTTTGTTTATAAAAATAGAATCTATGTTATAAACTGGTGTGGAGTCTTTTTGTGATGTTTGTACTGTGTTACTGTTTGAACTGCTGTACGAATACTTTACACATTTCCTTTTAAGTTAAGCCTGACTGCTCTGTGCCAAGCTACCAGAGGGTGAGCACAGGTTAATTTAAAGTGTGTTACTAATTTACCCTGACTAGGATTGCAGTTCCTGCTTGGACAGGGTGCATACCGCTGCCAAACAGCAACCCAATTTCTAACAGTGAGTTTGGCAGTAAACAATATTGGAAACTCTCAGACAGATATGGAAGGGAGATTAATTCATTAAAGCATGGCTAAAAGTGTGAGGTGAGGAATCAGCCATTTTGAGTACATGGATTAGTACTAGTTCACATACTCACAAATGCTGTTTACTAAGGCCCAGTTGGAAACCTCTGCCATAAGTTCAGAAATTCCAAACATTTTGTTTACTTTTATGTTTACAAGCTGTCAGGGGCAATAGGAAGAGGCTAGAAAATGGGAACTATCTACTACAACGTGGGTGGGGAAATTGGAAAATGAAGTGAAGGTGCACAGAGGTTTATGCAGTTACAAAGTAAAACACCTACAAAAGTGTAAGCAAGCTGCTATTCACCAAAGTTACTCTGACTTCTACGCCATTAATATGAGAGCAGAAACAGGCTCAAATCAACTCCAGCCTGTGAGTAAGCAACCTATCACGCATGTCCACTCACAAGTACTGCAAGGGAACCACACATATATATATATATATATATATATATATATATATATATATTTATACAGAATTAGAAATATATTTCAAAATGCAGACACACAAGCAAACAACATTAAGTATAGGCAGAACCAATGACTTCAGAATGAGTAGAGAAAACAAATGTGTGGCAATCCCATGCAACACACCTGGCAATGCAAAGGTGTGGGGAACCAAAAGTCATAACTTCACGATAACCATCATCAGAGAAAAATCAGTACACCATCAACCAATTACACATCACCAGCCCACAAAAGATGGTAGGTAACAGCTAAAGCAATTTTTTCACCATGTTGGTGAATGTCTTTGTTGCTTTGCCCCTCAGATGATAATTATCTTTGGCATATCCAAGGAAGCAGTAATGGCAAGACACCATCTTCTGTGCTGATGTGATCACTGACATAGTTGCAAACATGGAACAGGAGCTCAATTCACCAATAGCCTGCTCCCAGACCACCAGTGCACATGTTAAAATACTGGTAGTAGTCCACTTCCTGACCATAGCACGTAAATGTTGATATGGCGGGCATCTCATAGGCAAACCAATTATGGTGCTTGTGCCAAGTATACTGAGATGAATCACAAAACAAATGACCAGTATAGCATCAATTCACAGTCACTGGTGAAAAGACAACATATGGAAAGGGAAATTATTTAATTGCTCACTTCTCTTGGGTCATAGGTACAACTAAGTGCACCAATGTAGCATAACAGCCAACCTGCAAAGGGGAACACCATTTCCGCAACAAACACATCTGGGCATCCATCAACATGCAAGCAGTCTGCAATGTCAGTGGCTACTTCACCGGCATGTAAACTGCATTTCCTGAATGTACACTACAACACAATTTTACTGTAGAATATGGTGGGATTTACAGTGTGACATCTCACTATTTTCAATGAAGGTAAAGATTATATAATTTCATAACCTGAAACTCGTTCTGTGGTTAATGTGCTTTTTGCTTTCTGTATTATGGCAAACACGGCATGTTCCACATACAAGGTAAGAGAAGAGCCCATCACAATAGCATGCTTTTTTCAACGGCAAAGGCAGCGGTTGCAAGTGCTTGTTCGCATGGAAAGTTTCCTTTCATTATTGGGTCTAATAACGCACTGTAGTAGGAAATTGGCTTATGGCCCAAAGGATATTTTTGTGTTAGTACTGCTGTCATGGTCATACCATTTCTATGGCAGAAAAAATAGAATTCCTTATTGTAATCTGGTGTACCAAACACAGGGGTGATGCTTATCTCTTTTTTTAGTTTCTTGAACATAGCTGTCATTTCCTCTGTCCAGTGTACTTTTTCTTTTGTTTGTTTTGCTTCTTTCATTCCATGCGGTAATGGTGCTATCAGTGAGCTGTAATCAAGCATCCACTGTCTGACATAATTACAGAGGCCTAAGAATTGTTGCATCTCTTTCACTGTTTTGGGCTGTGTCATTTCCTTATACATTCTGCTCTTTCTGGTGTAACTCTTCGGCCTGAAGCAGATATTATTTGGCCCAAGTAATGCACTTCAGGAATTGTGTATTGTACTTTATCTTTTTCAACTCTGTATCCTCTTTGCAATAAGACAGTTAACAAATTGGTTGTGTCTTTTCTGCACTGCTCTTCTGACCTGCTACTTATCAAGATATATCCACACATTGTAGCAGCATACTGTCACACTTGAAGTTTGAAAGTTCATTTTTGACTACCCTGTTAAATATACTAGGAGACTCACAGTACTCCTGTGGCAGTTGAGTATACAAATACTGGGTTTGCCTATAGGTGAATGCTGTTAGGTATTGACTTTCTGTGTGTAGGGGGACACTATAGAAAGCATTTTTTAAATCAATCACTGAGAAATGTGTTGTATCAACTGGGATGTTTGTCAATATTATTGACGGAACCGGGACCACTGGGAACTCTGGTACCACTATATTAGTTAGTGGGGCGCAAATCCTGTACCAACCCCAGGTACCCCCATTTGATTTCTTTACCAGGTATATAGGAGTATTATAGGATGTAACTTCTGGATATAATACTGTCTGCTGTACCAATGCTGTTATAGTTGGTGTTATCCCCTCATCTGCTTCTTTTGACACTTTATACTTCTTAACCCTAGGCAGAAGAACTCATACCTTTATGGTAATTTTTACTGATGTTGCTGTATATATTAAACCTACATTGTATGATCGTGTTGTCCACAACTGTGGTGGTCCTTTTGCTAAATCTTGGTCTTTCAGAGAGTTGGGACTTGGCTTCGGTGTGGATTTTCTTATCTCTAATTCCACCTAAATTACTACTGCATTTTCAAACACCATGGTGGAAATTGCTGACTTATTGTCTTCATTCAGTTTTTCATCACATAGGTCTCGTAATCTTAGTCCGGAGTTCATGAATATTACACATGCCCACGTTGTTTGGTGCTTGTCAGTGGCCAACAGAATACCATATGTGGGAGTTATTTCAATTCCATCTTTGGTTGTCAAGAGTGGTGTGTCCTGCAACTGCTGTGATTGGGGTATTCCTTGGCATCTGAACAGGAATTCTTTTGGTATTTCCACTAATATTCCCTTCAATTGGGGTGCATTTGCTATTATAGCATATACTGCCCTAAGAAACCCTTTTTCATCAATGGGCTTGGCTCGGTATTGTTTATTGACCTCTTCTCTCATACGTAACATCATTGCTCTTTATTCTGAAACCCCTGAGGTTGTGTAGACCATTGTACCATCTGAGGCAGAATGTATTGTCATATTCAGTTCGGACATCAAAACCCTTCCTAAGAGATTAACTGGAGATGATGGTGAGTATAACAGTTTTCCATCTACCAAAGCTCCTCCTATTTCCATCTCTACTGTTTCTGTAAATAGAACCCTATTTACTGCCCCAGAGAATCTCTGCGTGTCCATAGCTGTATTTAATAAAGGGATTTTTCCTTCTTTGATGCATGATTTTGTTGCCCCTGTTTCCACTAGGAAGGTGTTGCAAAGTCATTCTGTGCCCTTTGCTGACTGGTACTGGTGGTAAATGACTCTGACTGTCCCTGGGCTCTGCCTAACCAAGCCCAGGGCCAGTGCTGTGTTGAAAACACTTAGAATACAGTGAAAACACCTACACACACTAGGGTACACTATGGGTTAGGGTAACCCTATGATTGACATGACCTTCCCTATCAGGGCCCAGTACAAGTCCCTAGTGTATAATATGGCATGGCAGTTTAGAGCCCTGCAGCCCTTTCTGCACTTGCATGTGTGCACTGCTGGGAGCCTAGGGTCATTTTAAACAAAAGCCCTGTGTTGCAGATTTGCTTTTAAATGCAACTTTTTCCCAAACTCCACTTTGGTGTTAGGGGCACTTAAAAATTGATACGCTACAATATTTCAGCATATTAGGTACCCCCAGTGTCTCCCCTAGGTGGTGCGGGGGTCAGCAGGGTCAGACTGGGAAACTAAAGCAGCCCAGGCAATTTTGTAAGACCAGCCCCCCTTCCCCAGGGGGAGAGGGGTGGGTAGGGGTGCAAGTGTTAAGCACTTCAACCTTTGTTACTGGGGATGATATTGCAGCAATGCTGCAAAACCGCCCCCAGTAACAAAATACCGGCACCCACCCTTCCCGGGAAAATGCTGGATGCCCACTACGGCCAGTCCGGCCCTGGGGGTCAGGTACTTATAAGGAGGACCCTCATAAAAGAGGTTTTATATGCCTTGGGGATAGAGAAATTGCATATTTCACTTCCCTCATTGTAGTAAAGTGTTTCCCAAAATCGACTTTTGTGCTAGGAACACTGTGGAGTGAGGATCAACATAATCTTTGTATATTCAGGACCCCTAAAGTCTCCCCTAGGTGTCCCAGGTGTGAGGGTGAGGTAGTTATAAGCAGGGTCCTTATAAATACAGTTTTATAGCCCTTTGTGTTGGAGAAATTGGACATTTCATTTTCCCCATTGAATATCACCAGTCACATAGGTTAACAATGCAATAGTTTATGAATTAATAACTGCAACAAGGGACAACCAAAAAATATCATCCAAGGACTTAGGAGAATGGTATTGATAAATCCAACAATATGCTGTTGTTAAATTTATCCAAAAATCTACAGAAAAGAAGTTATAAGACTTTCTTTTCTGTAAGCTAAAATTCAGCTTTCCAGTGGTCAGAGTTAAGAGGATTAACCAAGCTGATTTGATGAAGTGATAAGGGGCACCCGGGTTAAGAGCCATCTGGGAGGAGAGGGTTCTGCTACACAGGAATGCCAGTGCAAGGGGGAGGGGGTCGTAAACCATGAGCTTCAAAGGAAGACGGGGATAGGCAAGGTAAGCCAGGTACATCTACACCCATCCCCTCTGAACCCAGCCAGATGGCAGGCTTAAGGAAGGAATGTGCAACTGCCAGGAGGAGGGAGACTATAGAGATGATCCATCCTGGAGATTGGTTTAGCTGGCTCTTGCCTCTGTGCTGAGACTTTAGCCATATTGAATTTTAGAAGAACATTTTGGGAGACCATTGTGCCACACTTTGGAGGAAATGGTCAAGCTATGGGGTGTGGCCTTGCACCTCATTGAACAGTAGTGCCCTCCTGCTTGACCCCTGAGAACACTGAATAAGTATCTGAGAGGGGCAGAGCCTCTCAGATCTGCGGCTTGAAACTTAGAAGGCTTGCCAAGCTGGAAACTGGATTTGCACCATCAGGCCCTGCATTCTAACTGACTGTACCTGCTGAATTATCTGGAACTACAGCACTTTGGATGTACCTTGCTTCAAAAGGATTAAAGAGAGGACTCCCTGCAAGCTGCAGGTTAACAGAGCTCACATGTATGAACTCCACCAAGAGTCCCCTGCCTGGAGTGTATCCAGTGGACTTTTAAGGGTGTTGCCCAGGTGCATTGTGGGAATTGTGATCCCAACCTTTCAAGGACCATCTTGGAGATTCCATACCCTTAAACTGTGTTCGGGACACTTTGGACCCTCAAGAGGAACTTCAGGATGAAGTTCCAGAAGTTTGAGAAAGTTTGGTGAACCTTTGTGAAAAAGGGTGACCGGACCCTCACAGAAAGGCAAACCAGCGAATCCTCAACAAATCCAGCCTGCTGGAGGAGGTTGCATGACGTCTGGTGAGATATCCCCCAGAAAAGTTTCTAAGTGTGAATGTAAAATCTTTACTGGGGCCTCGTGCTTAGTGTACACGACCAGGGCTCCATCGCGGTTGGCCTCAAACTTTGACTTTGTCCCGGTCAGAGGCGACCAAATGTTGAGGAGTGGCACTATTGGGTTCTAAGCAATAGAAAATGTTTAATCTTTAAAAATTCTAATCTCTGGTTTCCTACATTGGATTCTTTTCATTCTGCTGTCATTTTAAAGATAAACATATTTCCAATGTTTATAAATTGGTGTTGGATTTTTATTGTGTCTTGCATCCTAATTATTTACTGAATTGGTGTTTTTAAATGCTTTACATACCTGTTTCTGAAGTTAAGCTTGCCTGCTCGAAGTCAAGCTACCAACGATTGATCTCTGAGACCTATTCTGAGCCCTAGGCTGTGTTAGTAGCCTTATTGCCAGTGGTAGTGTTATGTTTCATATGGGTACCCCAATATAGGCCCAGGTAGTAACCAAACCTTTCACCTATATTTCCTCTGCCACTACACTACATAACGGTTCTTGGTACTGACCTTTTACCTAGTTACAGTACTGCTTACAGGACGTGGGGTTTTCTACGAAAAGTAGCATCATTCATTATGCATGAGGATTCTTGGAATCTCAGCAGGACTACCATCTCCTGCATAATAACTATGTATAAGGGTCATTCCTACCGTCATCCTTGTCCGACATGACACAGCAAGGTAGATCGCCTGAGGGTACCACTTTGGGTATATAAGTGCCATATCTTTGCTGAGGCAGAGAGAGGAGAAAAAGGACTTCCATGCTGACACACTGACGCAAGACGCTCAGGTTCCTACATGCAGACACTCCAGCTCGCAGTGGTCTGACATCCCTCGAGGTGTGTCCATCTCGAGACCAAGACGGGGTCCCACAGTCTCTCACTTCAGGTAATGGGGTTGATTTTATCCTAGAGGGATTCTTGGCTATACACCTACATGCATGCTAGGTACACTTAGGTACATCTAGTTAGGGTCGCATCGTAGGAGTACGCATTATTAATGTCATGTATTTTATATACCTGCCTGTATTAATTGTTTTAGCACTATGGTAGGAATCTACCATGCTTTTACTTTGTTGGTGCTTATAATCATTTATATCTGTTTCTGTCTAATGGTTGTTTCAGCACACCTATTTTATACTAGAATGACGCTGATTCAATAAATGCTTATTGAAAACGTACCCACCATTTATTCTGTGTATCTCTCTGAGACAAAGTGAGCACAAGTGACTGAGCGAAACGTACTGTACTGTTTCCACGATCCCTGATGGGACGGAGTTGTCATGTTTGATAGTCGTCAAGAACTATTCTCTCCTTGGTAAGAAGGGTTTCTATGGCACTGTGAGCTAGCTGGTATACAGGCAAACTACCCGGTGGGGGTGTCTGGAATCAGTCTGGACACCAATCCCACAGTCTATGTTGTCTAAACGTGCAGATCCTATATAGGGTTATAGGAACTACATGACAGTAGATATATATTTACCACTACTAATAATCCATTTTCCAACAGAACGTATATGAAATTTGTTTATGGCAACTGTCACAGTGTGTTCCTCACCCGATCTGTGTGTTACTGTCATGGTTGTCCATTGTAGGCTGAGCCCTGAGGTGAGAAAGACATACACATAGATGTTCCTTAGACTCATCCTTCTTATACACATAAGTGTGTCTGGGTTGCGAGTGTTGGGTGAGGACTTGGCGAGCAAATACCTTGGCATGAACAACAATTTCCAAAAGACACCGGGCAAGCCAGCCCTTAAAGATCCAATTAAGGGAGGATCCTGTGGTATACAAGCAATTCTCCTAGAATGGGCTGGTGCTTGTCAAACTGCTACAGAGCTTTTAGAGCATTGGAACTCCCTCTGTACTATCCCCGGCACGCTCCGTACTGAATGCTCCCTCCTGCGTATCCTGTCTCAGCACAGCAAGAAACTGCCTTGTGTGGAGCGTTCATTCCCGAACGCTTGGCTTCCGTGTTGGCTGTTTCAGCCTAACCAGAGGCGCTGTGCCTCTCAGGAATAAGAGAGGCATTTTCCTTAAACGGAAGACCCATTTTTCTTTTAGAAGAGCCTTTCGCGCTCACAGAGACGGACTGAATCTGTGTGGAGCGCTAACTTCAGTTAAAGCCTGGTGACATTACGGATGTGTTTCTCAACTGATGCGGACCCAGAGCGTCTCGCCTTTATTCTTCCTGCTTCTGTGTGGACTAACAGGAGGAGATGATTCTCTATCATTTTATGGGCAGATAAGTAACCTGCTACACTCGTTTTTATGCTTATTGTTTACCTCGTTTTTGTGATATATTAACAATCACTTGGCCCAGGATTTGTTACTCACAGTTTATAGACTGTTGCCTGTACTCTCTCCATGGATTTTTAAGGAACTTAATGCTGGTGTAGTTCCAATCCTACAAGCTGCTCATGTGTGGAATGCATGTGAGTAGACAGGTGTAGATGACGAATGCCATGAATAGTACACTTGACAGAATGGCTGATACTGAATGTTAATAGCTCGTTATGTCTCCTCTTACATACAGGGTCTCATGTAAGGCGTACATCTCATAGAGAAAGAGGTATTTCTCTTATAAGAGAGAGAAGACAGAAGAGACCTTCCTGTGGCATTCTGCAGCATTTTATTGTTTAATCCATTTCCCTTTTCCCCTGTGTGCATTCTTGCAGGGCAAGGGTTTCCTTCGCTCTCTGTGGGTCTGCGCAGGGAGGAGTTGGGAACCTGTCATCGCCCCACTGGTTTTGTTCCTGAAGGTTAGTGGCTTGTGTTCTCTGCTAACCTGAGAGTTACCGATAAATCTGGACACTTTGGAATGCTCTGTGGGCCCCTTCATTTTATGTACTGTTGTTGTAGGCCATTGTCTCCCATATTCCCATAGAATGGATTTGTTCCTGCCATCCCTACCATCCCTCCTTGTCTTTGCTGGTTTAGGGGGTTATTTTGTTGCTGCTGGATTTGTGGACCCTGATTCTGATAACCTTGGAAGTTATTTTGCTGGGGTGGGCTTAGAATTTGTCCTTGCATCAATTTATTTTGCAGGGGTGTGTTCTGTATCTGTTGTCCCTGCCCTTGTATCAGCATCGCTTGTGCCGGCATGTCTGCTTTGTTGTATCTGCACTCTCTTGACATATGGCCCATGTTATGACAGTAGAAGCATTCTATCGACTTTCAGTTGCCCATATTTCCTCCCCTTCCAGCTCTTGACTGGTTCCCTCTGTCATTTTGCTGCTGTGGTTGCGACATTACCTTTTGGGGCGCCGCTGCAGCCAATACTGCCCCTTCTGTTGCTGTCTTTTTTAATTTATGGTGTATTAGTCTGGCAGCTACTCTTTAATTTTCTGTCTGTTTTTCTTTCTCCTTTTCTGCCTTTTTTTTTTAAAGTGCACAGTATGCACCAGGATCTCCATCCAGGGCTTTGTTTCCAACCCCACTATACTCTCAAAATTGGCATGTACATCTGTTGGTAGCCCCCTTTTTTTATTATGCTATAAAAGAATATAGTGTTACTTCCTTTATTCTCCTATGCTTTCCCTGTCTCTTGACTCCACTTCTCTTTCATTCTTTTGACATAATCAGTTACATTTTCATCTGGTCTCATTGTCTCTGCCATCATGCCACCTATATCTGGTTTATTGGGATCGTTTTTTTCTCAGTGCTTCCCATATCTCTGATCTATAATTGTTAGATTGAGATCCATTAAACTTATTCTCTGTAAGTGTTACTCCTGGAATTCTAGCGGTTTCGTAAATGTTGCCAGTTTGGCTCCCAATTAACCCACTCAATAGACTTTTTATATCTTCTACGGCTAAGGTGATCCCTGCATTATGTTTCTCAAAGCTACTGATCCACTTATCCGCCCCATGTGAAAGGGGTGGTAACTTGTTTTTTAGTAATTGTTTGTCCATTCATTTGTGGCCATGGGATATAATTTAACTGGCATGCTCCTTTCTGAATTAATGGTAACTGCATTATTCTACTATTTATTTCATAGGTGTTCATATCATTATATCCTTCCCTGCTGTGGACTCCTTGTTGATTTTGGCTTCTAGATTGTCGTATTGAATACTTTTCCCAAACTGTTAGACATTTTGGCATATAATCATAATCCCAGTCTGGGTCCCCCTCCCCGCCTCTGTTTCATTGTTCTGCTATTGCCATGTCGTCTGGGTCAAATTATCCTTCCCTGTGCCATGGTCTCCTCTGTGGGGCCTGTCCTTCTGTACATCCAGCTAAATAATTGCAGAAGGGGTTCTCGTATATATTCCCATCTTTTTCAGATATTTGCTTAGGTGAGTGATCTCTACTTCTTACTCTATCCTTATCTCTTGCAATCAATGCAGCATTGGCAGCTGAGCTCATATTTCTAGTAGTTATTCCTGGTCTTCCTGCATGCTCTCCTAAATGTGCCCGTCACCTGTCTGCTACTTAATTGAAGTAAGTTTGTGGTTCTCATTCTTGGTGCTGTATTGCCTCTGTTTTCTCCTACTACTGTATCTGCATATGACATTTGTGTTGGTGGTGGCATATTATTATTATTATTATTATTATTATTATTATTATTATTATTTATATTCCCTGATATGAGTGGATGTGGGTATATGGACTTCGAGAAATAGAGTGACTGTGCTTCTGTTGGGATTTGTATTAGTTCTTCTAGTTCTTCCGCTTCATACGCTGTGCCCCATTCTTCTTCTGAGGCAGCATCTGTGTGCTCCTCATACTGTACCAAATTATGTGCTGCATCTTTTAGTCTGTCATATTCTTCTTCATTTATTCTAAATAAAAGGTGCCCTGTTCTCCACCTTCCAATTTTAGGTCCAGCCCTCACATTTCTTTGAGCTAATCCTGTTTCTTGTGTCTGTAACCCTTTTGGGCTTGTGTCTTTATGCTTACCCTCAATGGGGGTTTTTCATTGGTAACTCTTCTTGATTCTCAGAGCTGTTTTTAAATATAGACCGTAAACTAAGAATGAACTTTCTTTTATTTAATTTCTTTCCTTTATATTTTGTCCTGATAAATGTTAGGGTATGTGCTACGAGGTCTTTGTCAAATGAACCATCTTTTGACCATGAATGTGCATTTTTTGTTGTTCCCTTCTGCCATTCTTGGTTATTTTTGTTTATTCTTTTCTTGGTTTTTGGAAATATCTTTAGCATGTGTTCTAGGGGAGACCCCATTTTAATGTCTAAATATATATCTTTTTTCAGAAGAATCGCAGAAGTCATTCCTTTTCCTATTCATCCTGCATGCCTGTAATATTTGTCGCATAATACCTGTAGAGTGCCTAAAAGTTTTATTTAGTTTCTGGTAGATGACTGTCCTTTTATCTTTTGAACTATTTTAGTTCTCTTTAGAGCATTTATTTATGTATTTCAATATATTTGCCTTTTTATTCTAAACTATATCTGATCTGAACCATATCTGTGAGTGGTATCATACGTTTTTAGGTCCTCAATCAACTCACTCTTTTAGATTTATGTTCTCTTCAGATCTTCCAGACCTGGTCTGGGGTTGACTCTCTAACCTTAGAATGGGATTTTGGTCTACACCTTAGGACTATTACTTCTCTCAGATCTGCTTTCCTCACCAGCCTGTGCTCCAGAGCTCACTTATGCATACCCTAGATGCCTTATGCACATTTACCATAAATGTTTACTTTATCACACTTACTTCAATTGTTATAATTCGAGGAGTCCACATTGGCCTCACCTTATGACAGCGACCACCTCAGGGGGAGAACTACCCATGAGAATAGACAGACTTTTGATCAAACAGGCGTCTACTTACCTTCTCAGAGAAATGCGCAGTCCTATTCAGGGCTGGGCGTAGTTCGCAAAGCTTTGCTATGCGGAACTCCGCAAAGTTACAAAAAAACTCTGCGGAGTTCCGCAAATGGCGGAGTGCAGTGCGAACTGCTGTTCGCGCTGGTCTTCCTGCCGCTCGGGTAGAAATTCTACCTGAGTGGCAGCCCGCGCTCGTGAACTTACCGTTTGCGATCGCAAGCGGGGAAAAAACTCCGCTGCACTACGCGAAGCGTAGTTACTGCCCTCTGCTAGCTCCGCAGGGCGCGGAGTACAGAAAACTCTGCAAACTTCGCGAACGGAGCGGAGTACGCCACCCAGGCCTAGTCCTATTCCCAATGGGCAGTCTCCTGTCTGTTGGTTGCTGTCGGCTATGCCCTATGGGACTCTCCTGGCTGGCTCGCCAAATTGTTGATTAGACTTTAATTGAAGTAGAAAAACAAGTAAGTGTGAGTGATAAAGTATAAATGATTATTTTACAGCGGCTGGGAGAGTGATGAACCCAGGTAAGATTGCCACCCAACTCTATAACTGGCTTCAACAGGTAGTCCTTTATATAGTTATTTTTGCTGAATCATACATTCTAATCATGTGACCGACAATGGACATATATGGCATATTTGAGCACCATTACACAAATAAAGCCTAGCCTCCCACCCTCCTATGTTCATTGGTGCAGTCATCTGACTACTGTGTTATTTGATTTGTGCAATCTGACTATGTGTTATTTGGTTTGTGCAATCTGACTATGTGTCCTATTTCTAAAACCTCAACACAAGCAGAGCGCATGCTCCTGTTGCAAAATATTTTGATCATCCCTGTGTCTTATCTCTCCCTATTAAATTGACCTCAAAGCAGATTGGTTGCATGGATCCCTCCCCTGCGTTCCTCCCCTCACTCTGTCATTCTCTGGAGGAACTGTCAATACTGGTTTATTTGTTGTACTAGAGACTTCTTGATTTGTTTGTTTTATTGATTACTGGCTACCGTCAGTATGTATCAAAGATTGTAGCTGTTTTCTCTCTGAACTCGTCCACTGTAATTCATTAACTTGAGGCATTGGGCACATATTGCTGTTTAATCACGTACATTTCTGTGTGGGTGCAGATGAGGTTTTTTAGTAGCACTTTCTGAGGGTCTTTCTACACTAAAACTTTCTATACTGTAACTTGTTATACATTGGTATGATGACAAGGAAAGTTCATATAAGAAGAACAGAACACAGAAGCACAAGAAGGTGTAAAAAAGATAACACCAAGCTCACTAGAAATTTCAGTGAACTCAAACACTCTGACGACAACATTGCGTGGTACATAATAGAAAAACTTGATCAAAGAAACATTAACATTAACAAGCCACTCCTCAAATGTGAACAGTGATGGGTATTTAGGCTACACACTGACACCCAGGGACTCAACGAAGATATCCCTTGGGGGTCCCTTGGGAGATAATCTAACCTTGATGTAGAAAAACAAACTATGTAGTCCTGATATACTGCTGTAATATGAAACAGGATTTCCCTCTAGTCTATGAGGTACGTGTTTTCAAACTGTATACAACTTCAGCAGAGCCCCACATTCAACGCCTAACCTATAACAAAGAATAACATTAGCAGTAACACATAGAAAGACTCAGTTCATTTCTTTCATGGAATTACAATTTCCCTGCACCCTCCTCATGAGGATTTATAAAGGGAATTACATGACTATAGAATAAAGCGAAAACAATTTGTGATACCATGTTTTGAAACATGGTGCTTCCAAAGGAAAAAACAAGAAATAACATGTCCACACACTTTAAATATTAGAAAGGGACTTTTTGGTTCTTCTTCCTATACATAACGGGACACAACTGTGAGAGAATTTCATCCCCCAGCATCTTTCGCTAGGAGTCACATGGCCTACAAGTAAAGGGTGTGTCACTATTGGACACGTTGCTCTCTCAGAGTGCGCTCCACGCCTGGCACTCATGGGGCATGTCATTGGCAGAGGCGCTCCATTTTACAGTGCGTCATGTGCTCTGCAACACGGTCATGATACACACTTCCTAGATGTGTGAGCCGTTACCCTCCATCACAACTGGGACCAATAGCGGGTAACACAATACACTGACCCAGCCCTGCTCAGGTGATATTAAATGGTTCATAATCACTAGACCTGGGTGGAGTTTGTGGAGTTCTGCTACGCGGAACTCGGCGCAGTGACCAAAATACTCAGCAAAGCTACACAGAGTACCACGAGCGATGGAGTGCGTTAGGTCCCGCCGCTCGTGCAGAATTTTAGTGCCAGGTGTTTGTCTCTTGCTGGAAAATCAGTGGGAACGGCGCCAAGTGCAGCGCAAGATGGCGCTGCTTCTTTCTGCCACTCAAGTAGATTTTCTACTCAAGCTGCAGCTTCCTCAACGCGAATGGATGGTTTCTCAACACGAGTGGTAGCGACCATCTGCGGCCATCTGCGACCACACACGCTGAGAAATCTCGCTGGGAGGCGATCTAGTGATGGATTTTCCTCGCTTGAGCTCGCCAACTTAAAGTTGGCAATTAAAAATGAGGAAAACATTCTGCATGCTTGCAGAGTGCGGAGTGTGTAAATTTCTGCAAACTCCGCAAATGAAGTGAAGTTCACCTCCCAGGCCTAGAAATCACTTATTGGCTGATATACGCCGCTGAAAGATACAACCCCAATTAAGATCAGTGCATGACAGGATAAAAAGGCGGTCTTTTATGTTGTTTCTTTCTATCAGATGGCTGTACTAGGCTGTAGGGTAGGAACATGGAGAGCAAATCTCCTTGAAGAACTAAGTGAGATATGCGCTTTTCTATACAAAAATAATTTTGAAAGGCATTTCTCTTCCTTTGGTAGTCCACACTACTACTTGTGTAGATGTGTGCATGGGGAAGGAGCATGGTCATCTTCATTGAAGACTGCACATTATAACAGAATAAAACCTTTTAAGGAGTAAAGAGCAATGGTTATTCCCTCATCAAGAGGAGCCTTAACCCTAATTATCACTTCACTGCGATATATATGTAAATAGCTATTTCTTATAAAGTGTGACAATAGGAGTCGCCCACCCCTGAGCAGACCATGAGGCACAGGCCTCTCTGAATTGGGTAACGTAGAAGGTGTTATACTGCAATGCAGCATGGTTATATCCTCTTGTGTGTTCTTTCACTTGTTTGAGCATGCAGTGTGTATTCGTGTGATGTGTCAATTGTGCCACGTATTTCTGCATTTAAACTTTACATACTTTGTAAAGTTCGCCACATGATATTCATGTGGTTTATAATTTGAAATTAATTGTCTACCCTAAATGCTATCATTTTTCTTCATCTCTACTCTGGTAAATTACCTGTGAATTGACAAGGAGAGGTATTGCAGGCTGCGTGTCTTGGTGCAGAGAAATCATAGAGTCGACATGGCACTCAGCACTGTGTGCCATGCCTCCCATTCACTGCATAAGGTATAGGTAAGTCACCCCTACTACAGACCTTTAGCCATAAGGCAGTGTGTACTATTTCCTATGTGAGGGCCTATCAGCATAAGCAGATAGGCCCCTACAATGTCCAGCCTATTCTGAGGTGTTGTAAGTGCACAGGGAAGCCATGAAAAGGACATAAGCTGAATACTTGTCAACACAAGTTTCCTAGCCCCATGACGGCTTCACGTATTTCTATGGTGTTTGGTACCAAACATCCTAATCCTCATTGAGGCCAGTGGTGGATTTATTAATAAATTCATACAGGTGACCCTTTTAGTGGCTTCCCTGAAAACCTACCAAGCACTAGTGTGGTTCCTGACTTGTTTTAGCCAGCCTGCCACTACCATACATGTTTCTGATCTCATGTGTGAGAGCCAGCACTCTCAGAGGACAGAGACAAAGACTGCTCTGGGAGGAGGTGCTTCACAATTTTGATAAGTACAAATGTTTAGATTTACCCCTAGGTGCAGGAGTAGACTTACATGCTGGTTAAATTTACAGGTGTACTTTTGTTAATCAGCCTTCAAGTGTCTAATTTCACTATAAAGGTGTGTGGAACCATGTAGGGTGACATCTATTACCTCAGGTATGTTGCCACATTCACATTTTCTCTTTTACCCAGGTTCTATGTTTATGTGATGTAGAACTAAGCAGCAAAGGTGGTTTTCGCAGACTCTGTTACATAAGTGTAGAACTACATAGCAGAGGTGAAGTTTTCCACAAACCGTGACAAACTATAAGTAACATTGTGTAAGATGAAGGAAGATGATCCCTGAGCAATCTTTGGAAAAAGGCTTAATCCTCCTCCAAACTGTTGCAGTTTTGAAACAAACAACCCCCAGAATGGATGAGGAGTGAGATGAGAGGGCGCTAACCTCCTCCCAGGTGCAGTACAGTGGGTGTTCACACTTGTTGAGTCAGGGAGTGCAGGAAGCACAGAGAGAACCTTCAGCTCTGGGCATGTCTGAAGGTACAGGACGTACTGGGGATATCCTGTGAGCTGTGTACATGTTTTACAAGGCTCAGCTCATTACACAGAAGAATTGTGAGAACAGCTTAGCTTAACTGCATGATCAGCTGGAGATCTAAGCAGCCAAGACAATGCAAATAGAAAGTGTGATCTTTTATTTGTTGATTTCACAGGTTGTGGTGTCATGCCCCTTGTTTAGTTGGTCTTGTCATGTCCATGTTGTTTCTATGCTATGGTATCATGTATAAAGCGTAATAATTGAGAGGACACGGTCTATATAAATTTTGTCTGGCTTTTTTCATCTTTACCAAAACACATGTATTAAATACAGTTATGTCACATGTTGGCATACAGGAAATTTGTAATAAGAGATTCGGTGTAGCTTTCAAAGGTGGTTCATGTCAGCATGATCTTGTCTTAATCCACTTGGGACTTATACATATGAATACTTCTGTCTTGTCAGTTCCAGATCATAGAGTGTACGAACCTGACATCAAGGCCTTTACAACATTGCAATACACAAAAGTTCCTTGTTTAATCATGCATGAATGCAAGCATCTCCCATCAGTCTGTCATGTTACCTTTTAATTATTGGTGTCACACCAGGTAGATATCCTAAGCCCTAAAGGTGAATGTGAACTTTTCATAGAAAATGAAATCTGTCATGTGTCTGGCCACTCCCACTGACCTATGCTCACGCTGATAAGATTGTTAAGAGTCAGACAAAACCTGCCAGAGAATCTGTTATCTGAAGGTGATATAGCAGAGCCCTATCCTGAACCCACAAATTAAGTGCACATGTAAGTTTTGATATTTTGTATTTTTTGGGGACTTATTCCACTTTATTCTTCTGCATATGATATGAGAAAGAATGAGGGTAAAGATTAAAAACAACCCAGCAGATAATATATACAAAGCGATAACACAGCACACTATGTACCCGAACTCAGTTTGACCTTTTTTTTGGGAAAAGTCTTGCCTCTTTATTCTAAATAGGTTATTAGTCCTTTTAGGCTTGCTTCCTTTCAAGGTCAGCAGCGAAGATAACCTGGTGATGTGGTAATTGTTCTTCTCTTTGGTCTTCCCTTTTAAATATATAGCTTCACATCAGGAGTCCCTCTGAAAGAATAAAGTAAAGCACAGGTAAGTTCTTAGGATTATATGATTATCCTTTTATTCTTTCCTGTCTACTGCCTCCCTCTATCATTCTATTCTTTTTTCTTCTATTTATCTCATTTCAATTTTCCCTGTTCTTTCTAAATCGTCACTTCAGCAATCTTTGTATGCTGGGCACAACTATTATCATAGACATGATAACTCAATTTTAACAGACATTAAATTCGGTCATGGTTTTCTATCCTCACTTTCTTTTGAGCAGATTTTGCAGGTATATATTTTAAAGATTTTTCTGTGATAGTTATGTTCCATTTTAAATATCTTAAGGCGGGTCCTTCATCTTCATGCAAAGATACAGTCGTGAAGAAGGTCTTACAGATGTGCAACAACCAAGACCAAAATGTTGGCATATGGTATATATCTTGTGAAATGTACTGTAATGAACGTTGTCAATGTGTGATGAGATTTATGTTCTGAACCCCTGTAATCGTTTGTTTAAATTTCTGCTTTTCACATATAAATTTGATAATACATACACCTGCATCTTAGATTTATTTTCTTAGTTTACATTATTTTACACAGTTTTAAAACCTTCAATTAAGTTGAGATGTCATTTCTAGACAACACAAAAGAATAATACGTTTATTTGTAATATTGTTTTTGAGTGAATCCCTTGTTAGCATCCTTACCTACCTGACTTGGCATTTTATTTTCCTAACCATTTGGTGCCTGCAGCCTGTATCCTGGGTCACATGACTAGGTGTAGCTGGAGTCTTTGTGTATTGTTTTCAGACAGTGATACAAAGGGGGAACAGGTGTTGGCAGGATAGGCCATCTTTCACTTGATAGGGGTGGAGCTGTCACCTAACACACTTGCACACAACAAAAGATCTGTCTGAGAACACTCACAAAGGATATGACACTAGTCTTTTGTGACCCCTGACAAGCTGGATCCAGGTCAAGGAGCCTGGAAATTCCACGCGCTTCTGGAGGTTGAAATCTCTAGAAATTTCACCTACTTCAAAGTGGGCACCAGATATACATATTGAACCTAAGACCCACCTCTTCAGTACACTTCCAGAGATGTGGAAGACTGAGAAGGGCTACTGTGCTGATCTGCCAGTAGGACTGCTACGCTACCCTCTTGCTTCCCTGCTGCTTGAGTGAGAAGTACTGAACCTGCATCTTGAACCCAGGACAACCAGAGGGACTCCAAGGGCTAGTGGGTTGGCCTCCTGATCAGAGCCTCAGTGACAGAAAAGGCTACAACCACCCTGAACGCAGCACCTGGATTCTGCCTACTGTGAGTCTGGCCCCAAGTGATGCCACCCCAGTACTAGACCCATTGAAGTGGGCCTGTAGTCCAGCACAGCTGTAGTCTCTTTGGCAGAACCAACGCAGCACGATGCATCGCCTAGCAGCCTGACATCAGAACTGCAGCATCGAGATGCATCATCGATGCAGGACCTCGCATCCAGCACTACGTGATGGATCCTTGATGCGGGACCTAGCAACACTCTGATACGCGAATTTAAGATACTTTGTTCAGCAGACCTAACTTGGTCCCTATACACAGCCCGTGCTCCATCTTGTTCAGACTGAACTTGTGACAGATAACCACAGTTGGCTCTTTGGGGTTCTAAACACCATTTTCACCTACATCTTTAACCCCTTCGCTGCTAGGCCTTTTCCCCCCCTGTGCTAAGCCTTTTTTTGGCTATTTGGGGTAGTGCGCGCTTAGGCCCCTGTAACCTTTTGACCACATAAGGTATCCACGCCAAATTTGCGTCCTTTTTTTCTAACATCATGGGGATTGTAAAGGTACCCAGGGTTTGTGGATTCCCCTGGAGGGGACCCAGAAATTAGCTAAAATACAGCAAAATTGTGTTTTTTTGGGGAAAAATGCGAAAAAAGGGCTACAGATGAAAGCGTCTTGTTTTTTCCCTGCAAATGGCATCAAAAAAGGGGTTGTGGTACTGAAATCACCATCTTCCCAGATTTCAGGGACAAGCAGACTTTTGTCATTTTTCTGGGACATAGCCTATTTTTGCTATTTTTTGTGCTTTCAACCTCCTTCCAGTTAATGGTAGGAATGGGTATGAAACCAATAATGGATCCTGGAAAGCCATACATTTCTGAAAAGTAGACAAAATTCTGAATTCAGCAAGGGTCATTTGTGTAGATCCTTAAAGTTTTCCTTATAGAAACTAACAGTTAAATAAAGGAAAAATTGAAAATTAGTTGAAAAAAACAGCCATTTGTGTCAACGTTTTCACCTGTAACTTCTTCTAATTATGACAGCTATTTGAAAGCAATATACCGTTATATCCGCTGAACCTTTATGGTTGTGGGGATATATAGGACTTGTAGGTTCACCAAGAACCCGACGAACCCAGAGCCAATAACTGAGCAGCATCTTGCAATGGTTTTTTATCATGTACCGGGTATATAGCAATTATTTTGGGAAAATGTATACATGGAAAAATTGTTATGAAAGACACCTATGTATTTCTGAAATGGGAACAAAATGTAGATTTTAGAAACAGTAGATATTTGCACATTTCCGAAATTGGGAGTACCCATACTAGCATGAGAATTATAGGTCATTTTTCAAAATGACTTATTTTTTACACATTGTCTTTCATTTGGAAGGCAGAAATGCATCGAAAGTCAATAGGTAATAACAGTTGCTCTACAATTCTGTGTTACCCTAAGTCTCCCGATAAAAATGGTACCTCACTTGTGTGGGTAGGCCTTGTGCCCACAACAGGAAATGGCTCAAAATGCAACGTGGACGTACCACATTTTCACAATGAAAAATTACCCTTTCTTTGCAAAGTGCTTAGCTGTAGTTTTTGAACCCTAGCTCTGCGTGCACTTAGGGAAACCTAGCAAACCTATACATTTTTGAAAACTAGACACCCAGAATCCCTTGCAAACCTAAAGAATTGGCAAAAACAACACATTTTCCTCACATTTCTGTGGTGGAAAGTTCTGGCATCTGCGTGGATCCACAAAATTCCACCCACCCCGCGTTCCCCAAGGTCTTCCAAAAAAAATGGTACCTCACTTGTGTGGGTAGGTCTAGTGCCCGCGACAGGAAGCAGCGCAAAACGCAACGTGGACGCACCACATTTTCACAGTGAAAAATGACCCTTTTTTTGCAAAGTGCTTAGCTGTAGTTTTTGAACCCTAGCTCTGCCGGCACTTATGGAAACCTAGCAAACCTATACATTTTTGAAAAGTAGACACCCAGGGAAATCCAGGATGGGGTGACTTGACTGGCTCTCACCAGGTTCTGTTACCCAGAATCCCTTGCAAACCTAAAAAATTGGCAAAAAACACCACATTTTCCTCACTTTTCTGTGGTGGAAAGTTCTGGAATCTGCGTGGATCCACAAAATTCCACCCACCCCGCGTTCCCCAAGGTCTTCCGAAAAAAATGGTACCACACTTGTGTGGGTAGGCCTAGTGCCCGCGACAGGAAGCAGCGCAAAACGCAACGTGGACGCACCACATTTTCACAGTGAAAAATGACCCTTTTTTTGCAAAGTGCCTAGCTGTAGTTTTTGAACCCTAGCTCTGCCGGCACTTAGGGAAACCTAGCAAACCTATACATTTTTGAAAATTAGACACCCTGGGGAATCCAGGATGGGGTGACTTGACTGGCTCTCACCAGGTTCTGTTACCGAGAATCCCATGCAAACCTAAAAATTGGCAAAAAAACCACATTTTCCTCACTTTTCTGTGGTGGAAAGTTCTGGAATCTGCGTGGATCCACAAAATTCCACCCACCCCGCGTCTCCCAAGGTCTTCCAAAAAAAATGGTACCTCACTTGTGTGGGTAGGCCTAGCGCCCGCGACAGGAAGCAGCGCAAAACGCAACGTGGACGCACCACATTTTCACAGTGAAAAATGACCCTTTTTTTGCAAAGTGCCTAGCTGTAGTTTTTGAACCCTAGCTCTGCCGGCACTTAGGGAAACCTAGCAAACCTATACATTTTTGAAACGTAGACACCCAGGGGAATCCAGGATGGGGTGACTTGACTGGCTCTCACCAGGTTCTGTTACCCAGAATCCCTTGCAAACCTAAAAAATTGGCAAAAAACCACATTTTCCTCACTTTTCTGTGGTGGAAAGTTCTGGAATCTGCGTGGATCCACAAAATTCCACCCACCCCGCGTTCCCCAAGGTCTTCCGAAAAAAATGGTGCCTCACTCGGGTGGGAGGCCTAAGTACCCGCGACAGGCAAGGGCCTACAACGTATTGAGGCGACCTCAAAATGGCCTATCACAAAACGACCTGGTTTTGCAAGGGGGGTCCCATGATGTTTTGGCCCGGGGCTCGGCGGCCACCTAGGGAAACCTACCAAACCCACACATTTATGAAAAGTAGACACCCAGGGGATTCCAGGTAGGTATGGCTTGCGTGGATCCCCCAACGTTTTCTTACCCAGAATCCCCTGCAAACCTGACATTTTGCTGAAAAAATCCCTTTTTTCACACATTTTTGTGTGGTAAAGTTGTGGCATCACGGGGCTGACACAAATTTCCTACCACCCAGCGTTCCCCCAGGTCTCCCAATAAAAATGGTGCCTCACTGGGGCGGGAGGCCCAAGTACCCGCGACGGGCAAGGGCCCACAACGTATTGAGGCGACCTCAAAATGGCCTATCACAAAACAACCTGGTTTTGCAAGGGGGGTCCCATGACATTTTGGCCCGGGCTCGGCGGCCACCTAGGGAAACCTACCAAACCCACACATTTCTGAAAACTAGATACCCGGGGATTCCAGGGAGGTATGGCTTGCGTGGATCCCCCAACGTTTCTTACCCAGAATCCCCTGCAAACCTGACATTTTGCTGAAAAAAATCCCTTTTTCACACATTTTTGTGTGGTAAGTTGTGGCATCACGGGGCTGACACAAATTTCTTACCACCCAGCGTTCCCCCAGGTCTCCCGATAAAAATGGTGCCTCACTCGGGTGGGAGGCCCAAGTACCCGCGACAGGCAAGGGCCCACAACGTATTGAGGCGACCTCAAAATGGCCTATCACAAAACGACCTGGTTTTACAAGGGGGTCCCATGACGCTTTGGCCCGGGGCTCGGCGGCCACCTAGGAAACCTACCAAACCCACACATTTCTGAAAAGTAGACAACCGGGGATTCCAGGGAGGTATGGCTTGTGTGGATCCCCCAAGTTTTCTTACCCAGAATCCCTGCAAACCTGACATTTTGCTGAAAGAATCCCTTTTTCACACATTTTTGTGTGGTAAAGTTGTGGCATCATGGGGCTGACACAAATTTCCTACCACCCAGCGTTCCCCCAGGTCTCCCAATAAAAATGGTGCCTCACTTGGGTGGGAGGCTCAAGTACTCGCGACAGGCAAGGGCCCACAACATATTGAGGCGACCTCAAAATGGCCTATCACAAAACTACCTGGTTTTGCAAGGGGTCCCATGACGCTTTGGCCCGGGGCTCGGCGGCCACCTAGGAAACCTACCAAACCCACACATGTCTGAAAAGTAGACACCCGGGTGATTCCAGGGAGGTATGGCTTGCGTGGATCCCCCAACGATTTCTTACCCAGAATCCCCTGCAAACCTGACATCTTGCTGAAAAATCCCTTTTTCACCCATTTTAGTGTGGAAAAGTTGTAGCATCACGGGGCTGACACAAATTTCCTACCACCCAGCGCTCCCCCAGGTCTCCCGATAACAATGGTGCCTCACTCGGGTGGGAGGCCCAAGTACTCGCGACAGGCAGGGCCCACAACGCATTGAGGCTGACCTCAAAATGGCCTATCACAAAACGACCTGGTTTTGCAAGGGGGTCCCATGACGCTTTGGCCCGAGGCTCGGCGGCCACTCTAGGGAAACCTACCAAACCCACACATTTCTTAAAAGTAGACACCTGGGGATTCCAGGGAGGTATGGCTTACGTGGATCCCCCAACGTTTTCTTACCCAGAATCTCTGCAAACCTGACATTTTCCTGAAAAATCCCTTTTTTCACAAATTTTGTGTGGCAAAGTTGTGGTATCACGGGCTGACACAAATTTCCTACCACCCAGCGTTCCCCAGGTCTCCGATAAAAATGGTGCCTCACTTGGGTGGGAGGCTCAGTACTCAGCGATAGGCAAGGGCCCACAACATATTGAGGCGACCTCAAAATGGCCTATCACAAAACTACCTGGTTTTGCAATCGGGTCCCATGACGTTTTGTCCCTGGGCTCATGCGCCACCTAGGAAAACCTACCAATCCCACACATTTCTGAAAAGTAGACACTCGGGGATTCCAGGGAGGTATGGCTTGCATGGATCCCCCAACGTTTTCTTACCCAGAATCCCCTGCAAACCTGACATTTTGCTGAAAAATCCCTTTTTCACCCATTTTAGTGTGGAAAGTTGTGGCATCACGGGGCTGACACAAATTTCCACCACCCAGCGTTCCCCCAGGTCTCCCTATAAAATGGTGCCTCACTCGGGTGGGAGGCCCAAGTACCTGCGACAGGCAAGGGCCCACAACCTATTGAGCGACCTCAAAGTGGCCTATCACAAAACGACCTGGTTTTGCAAGGGGGTCCCATGACGCTTTGGCCCGGTGCTCAGCGGGCACCTAGGGAAACCTACCAAACCCACACATTTATGAAAAGTAGACACCTGGGATGCCAGGGAGGTATGGCTTGCGTGGATCCCAACGTTCTTACTCCAGAATCCCTGGAAACCTGACATTTTGCTGAAAAATCCCTTTTTCACACATTTTTGTGTGGTAGTTGTAGGCATCACGGGCCTGACACAAATTTCCTACCACCCAGCGTTCCAGGTCTCCCAATAAAAATGGTGCCTCACTCGGGTGGGAGGCCCAAGTACTGCTGACAGGCAAGGGCTCACAACGCATTGAGGCGACATCAAAATTGCCTATCACAAAATCGACCTGGTTTTGCAATGGGGTCCCATGACGTTTTGGCCCGGTGCTCAGCGGGCACCTAGGAAACCTACCAAACCCACACATTTATGAAAAGTAGACACCCGGGGATGCCAGGGAGGTATGGCTTGCGTGGATCCCCAACGTTTTCTTACCCAGAATCCCTGGAAACCTGACATTTTGCTGAAAAAATCCCTTTTTTCACACATTTTGTGTGGTAGTTGTGGCATCACGGCCTGACACAAATTTCCTACCACCCAGCGTTCCTCCAGGTCTCCCAATAAAAATGGTGCCTCACTCGGGTGGGAGGCCCAAGTACCCGCGACAGGCAAGGGCCCACAACGTATTGAGGCGACATCAAAATTGCCTATCACAAAAGGTTTTGGGTCCTTGCCTGTCGCGGGTAATTGGGCCTCCCACCCGAGTGAGGCACCATTTTTATCGGGAGACCTGGGGGAACGCTGGGTGGTAGGAAATTTGTGTCAGCCCCGTGATGCCACAACTTTACCACACAAAAATGTGTGAAAAAAGTGATTTTTTCAGCCAAATTTCAGGTTTGCAGGGGATTCTGGGTAAGAAAACGTTGGGGGATGCACGCAAGCCATACCTCCCTGGAATACCCCTGGTGTCTCCTTTTCAGAAATGTGTGGGTTTGGTAGGTTTCCCTAGGTGGCCGCCGAGCCCCGGGCCAAAACGTCATGGGACCCCCTTGCAAAACCAGGTTGTTTTGTGATAGGCCATTTTGAGGTCGCCTCAATACGCTGTGGGCCCTTGCCTGTCACAGGTACTTGGGCCTCCCACCCGAGTGAGGCACCATTTTTATCGGGAGACCTGGGGGAACGCTGGGTGGTAGGAAATTTGTGTCAGCCCCGTGATGCCACAACTTTACCACACAAAAATGTGTGAAAAAGTGATTTTTTCAGCCAAATGTCAGGTTTGCAGGGGATTCTGCGTAAGAAAACGTTGGGGGATCCATGCAAGCCATACCTCCCTGGAATCCCCGGTGTCTACTTTTCAGAAATGTTTGGGTTTGGTAGGCTTCCTAGGTGGCGCTGAGCCCCGGGCCAAAACGTCATGGGACACCTATTGCAAAACCAGGTCGTTTTGTGATAGGCAATTTTGAGGTCGCCTCAATACGCTGTGGGCCCTTGCCTGTCGCGGGTACTTGGGCCTCCCACCAGAGTGAGGCACCATTTTTATCAGGAGACCTGGGGGAACGCTGGGTGGTAGGAAATTTGTGTCAGCCCCGTGATGCCACAACTTTACCACACAAAAAAGTGTGAAAAAGGGATTTTTTCAGCAAAATGTCAGGTTTGCAGGGATTCTGTAAGAAAACGTTGGGGGATCCACGCAAGCCATACCTCCCTGGAATCCCCCGGGTGTCTAATTTTCAGAAATGTGTGGGTTGCATAGGTTTCCTAGGTGGCCGCCGAGCCCCGGGCCAAAACGTCATGGGACCCCTTGCAAAACCAGGTTGTTTTGTGATAGGCCATTTTGAGGTCGCCTCAATACGTTGTGGGCCCTTGCCTGTCGCGGGTACTTGGGCCTCCCACCCGAGTGAGGCACCATTTTTATCGGGAGACCTGGGAGAACGCTGGGTGGTAGGAAATTTGTGTCAGCCCCGTGATGCCACAACTTTACCACACAAAAATCTGTGAAAAAAGTGATTTTTTCAGCTAAATGTCAGGTTTGCAGGGGATTCTGGGTAAGAAAACGTTGGAGATCCACGCAAGCCATACCTCCCTGGAATCCCCCGGTGTCTACCTTTCAGAAATGTGTGGGTTTGGTAGGTTTCCTAGGTGGCCGCCGAGCCCCGGCCAAAACGTCATGGGACCCCCTTGCAAAACCAGGTCGTTTTGTGATAGGCCATTTTGAGGTCGCCTCAATACGTTGTGGGCCCTTGCCTGTCGCGGGTACTTGGGCCTCCCACCTGAGTGAGGCCCCATTTTTATCGGGAGACCTGGGGGAACGCTGGGTGGTAGGAAATTTGTGTCAGCCCCGTGATGCCACAACTTTAGCACACAAAAATGTGTGAAAAAATCGATTTTCTTCAGCCAAATTTCAGGTTTGCAGGGGATTCTGGGTAAGAAAACGTTGGGGGATCCACGCAAGCCATACCTCCCTGGAATCCCCCGGGTGTCTACTTTTCAGAAATGTATGGGTTTGGTAGGTTTCCCTAGGTGGCCGCCTGAGCCCCGGGCCAAAACGTCATGGGACCCCCCTTGCAAAACCAGGTCGTTTTGTGATAGGCCATTTTGAGGTCGCCTCAATACGCTGTGGGCCCTTGCCTGTCGCGGGTACTTGGGCCTCCCAACCGAGTGAGGCACCATTTTTATCGGAGACCTGGGGGAATGCTGGGTGGTAGGAAATTTGTGTCAGCCCGTGTGATGCCACAACTTTACCACACAAAAATGTGTGAAAAAAGGGATTTTTTCAGCAAAATGTCAGGTTTGCAGGGAATTCTGGGTAAGAAACGTTGGGGGATCCACGCAAGCCATACCTCCTGGAATCCCCGGGTGTCTACTTTTTCAGAAATGTGTGGGTTTGGTAGGTTTCCTAGGTGGCCGCCGAGCCTCGGGCCAAAACGTCATGGGACTCCCCTGCAAAACCAGGTCGTTTTGTGATAGGCCATTTTGATGTCGCCTCAATATGTTTTGGGCCCTTGCCTGTCACGCGTACTTGGACCTCCCACCCGAGTGATGCACCATTTTTATCAGGAGACCTGGGGTAACGCTGGGAGGTAGGAAATTTGTGTCAGCCCGGTGATGCCACAACTTTCCCACACAAAAATATGTGGAAAAAGTGAATTTTTTCAGCAAAATTTCAGGTTTGCAGGGATTCTGGGTAGGAAAACGCTGGCGGACTCCACGCAAGCCATACCTCGCTGGACTCCCCCAAGTGTCTAGTTTTCAGAAATGTGTGTGTTCGGTAGGTTTCCTAAGATGGCCGCCGAGCCCAGAGCCAAAACCTCACTGGTGTGGGTGGTTCAAGTACCGCAACAGGCAAGGGCCCAAAACATATTGAGGAGACATCAAAATGATCTATCACAAAACAAGCTGGTTTTGCAAGGGAGTCACCTGGGTTTTGGCCCCGGCCTCGGCGGCCATCTTCGGAAACCTACCAAACCCACACATTTCTGAAAACTAGACACTCGGGGAGTCCAGCGTGGTATGGCTTGCGTGGATCCACCAACGTTCTCCTACCCAGAATGCCCTGCAAACCTCAAATTTAGCTGAAACAAATCACTTTTTTCTCAGATTTCTGTGTGGGAAAGTTCTGAATCTACGTGGATCCACAAATTCTCCTACCACACAGTGTTCTCCCATGTCTCCCGATAAAAATGATACCTCACTCGCGTGGGTGGGTCAAGTACCCACGACAGGAAAGGGCCCAAAACCTATTGAGGGGACATCAAAATTACCTATCACAAAACAACCTGGTTTTGCAAGGGGGGTCCCATGAGTTTTTGGCCCTGGGCTCGGTGGCCATCTAGGGAAACCCACCAAACCCACACATTTCTGAAAATCTAGACACTCGGGGAGTCCAGCGAGGTATGGCTTGCGTGGGTCCCCTAACGTTTTCCTTACCCAGAATCCCTGCAAACCTCAAATTTAGCTGAAAAAATCACTTTTTTCTCAAATTTCTGTGTGGGAAAGTTCTGGAATCTACGTGGATCCACAAATTTCCTCCCACCCAGCGTTCCCCCGGGTCTCCTGATAAAAATGATACCTCACTCGCGTGGGTGGGTCAAGTACCCATGACAGAAAAGGGCCCAAAACCTATTGAGGCAACATCGAAATTACCTATCACAAAACAACCTGGTTTTGCAAGTGGGGTCACCTGGGTTTTTGTCCCCGGGCTCGGCGGCCATCTTGGGAAAATACCAAACCCAAACATTTCTGAAAGCTAGACACCCGGGGGAGTCCAGCGAGGTATGGCTTGCGTGGGTCCCACAACGTTTTCCTACCCAGAATCCCCTGCAAACCTCAAATTTAGCTGAAAAAAATCACTTTTTCCATACATTTTTGCGTGGGATCACAGTGCCGGCACAAATGTCCTACCACCCAGCGTTCCCCTTGTTCTCCCGAGTAAAATGATACCTCACTTGTGTGGGTGGGCCAAATGCCTGTGACTGGGAAGAGCCCAAAACATAGGGATTTAGGGTATAGCACCGAGAATTCTAAGCGCTACATTTGTTTAAAAATACGTTTTTAGCCAGATCTGCTTTGGACACAAACACAAGTGAGGTATCATTTTCCTCGGGGGAACAAGGGCAACGCTGGGTGGTAGGACATTTGTGCCAGCACGGTGATTCCATGCAAAAATATATGGAAAATATGTTTTTTTCAGCTAAATGTGAGGGTTGCAGGGGATTCTGGGTAGGGAAACGTTGGGGATCCACGCAAGACATACCTCATTGGACTCCCCAGGGTGTCTAGTTTTCAGAAACGTGTGGGATTGGTAGGTTTCCCTTGATGGCGGCGAGCCCGGGGCCAAAAACCAGGTGCCCCCCAAAACCAGGTAGTTTTGTTATAGGTAATTTTGAAGTCTCCACAATACGATTTGGGCCATTTCCTGTTTCAGCCACTATGCCTATCCACACAAGTGAGGTACCATTTTTATCGGGAGCCCTGGGGAACGCAGGGTGGTAGGAAATTTGTGGATCAACGCAGATTCCAGAACTTTCCCACACAGAAATTTGAGTAAAAAGTGATTTTTTCAGCTAAATTTGAGGTTTGCAGGGCTTTCTGGGTTGGAAAACGTTTGGCGACCCATGCAAACCGTACTTCGCTGGACTCCCCCGGGTGTCTAGTTTTCAGAAATGTGTGCGTTTGGTAGGTTCCCAAGATGGCCGCTGAGCCCGGGGCCAAAAACCCAGGTGACCCCCCTTGCAAAACCAGGTTGTTTTGTGATAGGTAATTTTGATGTCTCCTCAATACGTTTTGGGCCCTTGCCTGTCGCGGGTACTTGACCCACCCACGCGAGTGAGGTATCATTTTTATCGGGAGACCTGGGGAAACGCTGGGTGGTAGGAAATTTGTGGATCCACGTAGATTCCAGAACTTTCCCACACAGAAATTTGAGAAAAACGTGATTTTTTTCAGCTAAATTTGAGGTTTGCAGGGGATTCTGGGTAAGAAAATTTTGGAGGACCCACGCAAGCCATACCTCGCTGGACTCCTCCGGGTGTCTAGTTTTCAGAAATGTGTGGGTTGGGTAGGTTTCCCTAGATGGCCGTCGAGCCCGGGGCCAAAAACTCATGGGACCCCCATGCAAAACCAGGTTGTTTTTGTGATAGGTAATTTTGATGTCGCCTCAATAGGTTTTGGGCCCTTGCCTGTCGCGGGTACTTGACCCATCCACACAAGTGAGGTACCATTTTTCACGGAAGACTTTGGGGGACGCGGGGTGGGTGGAATTTTGTACATCCACGTAGATTCCAGAACTTTCCACCACAGAAATGTGAGGAAAATGTGTTTTTTTGGACATATTTTTAGGTTTGCAAGGGATTCTGGGTAACAGATCCTGGTGAGAGCCAGTCAAGTCACCCCATCCTGGATTCCCCTGGGTGTCTAGTTTTCAAAAATGTATAGGTTTGCTAGGTTTCCCTAGGTGCTGGCAGTGTTAGGGTTCAAAATCTACAGCTAGGCACTTTGCAAAAAAAGGGTCAGTTTTCACTGTGAAAATGTGGTGTGTCCATGTTGCGTTTTGGGCCGTTTCCTGTCGCGGCCACTAGTCCTACCCACACAAGTGAGGTACCATTTTTCTCGGAAGACTTTGGGGAACGCGGGGTGGGTGGAATTTTGTGGATCCACGCAGATTCCAGAACTTTCCACCACAGAAATGTGAGGAAAATGTGTTTTTTTGGACAAATTTTTAGGTTTGCAAGGGATTCTGGGTAACAGAACCTGGTGAGAGCCAGTCAAGTCAGCCCATCCTGGATTCCCCTGGGTGTCTAGTTTTAAAAAATGTATAGGTTTGCTAGGTTTCCCTAGGTGCCGGCAGAGCTAGGAACCAAATTCAACAGGTAGGCACATTCCGAAAAAAAGTCAGTGCCTAGTGGGCTTTCTGCCGCCCTGGGGAGGGGGGAAATCAGGGGCTATTGCCCCGATATTCCCCCGAGGGGGGCAGAAAGACTGTGGCTATTCTTTTGGGTGGTCGGGGGCATTGGGATGCCCATTCTGGTCAGCCTCCACCCCTGCGTATAAAAAAGCCAGCATAATCGCTGGCACATAGTGGGCTTTCTGCCCCCCCCGGGGGGCAGATCAGGGGCTACTGCCCCCATCTGCCTCCTGGGAGGGGCAGAGAGACAGTGGCATCTTTTTTGGGGTGGGTGGGGGCATTGGCATGTCCATTCTTGGCAGCCCCCACCCCGAACTTTGTAAAAAAAACAATCCCTGGTGGCTAGTGGGCTTTTTGCCCCCCCGGGGGGTGCAGATAAGGTGCTATTGCCCCATCTGCCTCCCAGGGGGGGGCAGAAAGACTGTAGCATTTTTTTTGGGGTGGGGGCATTGACATGCCCATTCTGGGCAGCCCCCACCTCTACCTATATAAAAAAAAAATCCCTCGCGCTTGGTGGGCTTTCTGCCCCCTCCCCGGGGGGGGGCAGATCAGGGGCTATTGCCCCCATCTGCCTCCTGGTGGGGCAAAAAGTCTTTTTTTTCTTTGGGGGGTAGGGTGGGGGCATTTGCATGCCCATTCTGGGCAACCCCCACCCCGGGCCTATAAAAAAAATAATCCCTGGCATCTAGGGTGTTTCTGAACCCCCGGGGGGGGCAGATTGGTGGCTACTGCCACCATCTTGGGTAACCCCCACCCCTAAATTTATCGAGGGGAAAAAAAACCCTGGTGTCTAGTGGGCTTTCTGCCCCCCAGGAGGGGCAGAAAGACTGTACCTTTGCGTCGGGGGTGGGGGCATTGGCATGCCCATATTGGGCAGCCCCTACCCCAAATAATAATTTTAAAAAAAATCCCTGGTATCTAGTGGGCTTTCTGCCTCCCGGGGGGGCAGATTGGGGGCTACTGTCCCCATCTGCCCCCCAGGAGGGGCAGAAAGACTGTACCTTTGCGCCGGGGGGGTGGGGGCATTGGCATGCCCATATTGGGCAGCCCCCACCCCTAACTATAATTTTTTTTTAAATCCCTGGTATCTAGTGGGCTTTCTGCCCCCCCGGGGGGGGGGGCAGATTGGGGGCTACTGCCCCATCTGCCCCCAGGGGGGCAGAAAGACAAATTTTGTGGCCGGGGGTGGGGGCATCGGCATGCCCGCTTTGGGCAGCCCCCACCCCTAATAGCTATCCCATAAAAATCCCTGGTGTCCCGGGGGGCAGAAAGACTAATAATGCCAACATTTTTATGGGGGAGCAAAGGCCCTTGCCCAAGGGGCCGCTCCCCCTCCCTGGTGCCTAGTGGGTGGATCCCTGCTTGGGGATCGCCCTCCTGGGGCGATCCCCAAGCAGGGATCCAGTAGGGAGGGGTACCATTGGAAAGGGAGATTCTCCCCTTTCCAACGATACCTCTCCTGAGTTTCTACGTGCTCAGGGGCTGAGATAGCCCCTGAGCACGTAGAAACTGAAACTGAAATGAGCCTCTTGGCTCATTTCAGTTTCACTGAAATGACACTCAGCGCGACGTGCGCGCCGATCGTCATTTCAGGGAAACCAGGGGGCCTCGGGAGCTGGGAAGCTCTTCCCCAGCTCCCGAGACTCTTTTGGCATAAAGGGAATCCTCTGGTGCGCGCACCAGAGGGATTCCGAGGCTGTGTGTCATGACGAGCTGGACTCGTCATGAGCACACGACCACTGTGTGCCATGACGAGTCCAGCTCGTCATGAGCACAGAAGGGGTTACAATTGTAAATCTCCTGTTCTACTGATTAGATTTTTGTTGTTTTGGTTTCAAATAATGTATTAAATTTTATCCTTGTTTTTTTAAATTAGTGTGGGATTTTTCTTGGGTTGTGATTTCACTTTATTACTGTTTGAAGTGCTGCATAAATATTTTATACATTGCCTCTAAGTTAAGTCAGACTGCTTTTTTGCCAAGCTACCAGAGTGTTAGGCACAGGTGTCATAAGGTTTCTGCACATACAGAGCTATGCACAGGATATTAGGACCTTGGAATATAGTGGTGAGCCAACTATAGACCTTAGCACCCAAAACCCCAACCCAACTAGCCTTAGCGTCCCATTAGCACTAATGTACCAATGATTAGACAACCTAGAACACGGTATCTCTCTCTCACTCAGGACTTGCAGAGGCAAGAACACTCTTTCGTCACACTCGTACCTGTCCACAACATGCGTAAGAAGAGACACTGTATAGTTCAATATATTTATTTCAACTTACGTGCTCTAAGATACAGTACACGTGTCAGTACTAATAGCATAATACATATGAATAATATAATCAGCATAGTTACTACTCCATAGAATACGAACGGGGAAAGCATCTCATAAAGCAGTGGAGATATGTCTAACTAACATTACCACCCTCCCCGTGCTGGAAGCCAGTTTATTATGATAATAGAAGACCTTTGGGCTTTGACTAGCGAACCCCCATACCTCAGTCTCTAGATGCAAAACTACATCAGCATACAATCACAGCTCTTCTCTCTGGAAAGTTCGTCTCCAAGTGCTCTCTAGAGCAGGCGACCGCATTATTAAAAGCACACTATTTTCTCAATGGCAGCTGTACATGGTGTTATGTCTAGGTGCGAGGGACGGGCCAAATCAGTAGGAACCAGGGATTTGTTATTCGACCTTGTAACTGTTGTTCAGACTGAGCCCAAAAGGGAATAGGAGAAAAGGTGAGAAACAGAAAATGCAGACAGTTGTAAAATAACTTGGCAGTAGCAGAGGGCGACAGAACAACAGTTTAAGAGTAACGTGCGCAAAAAGTCATCATGGCAGCCAGGCCTGCGCCAACGTAGCCAGGCAGGCCATGAGCCACAAGACACCCTCCCCTGGACAGTCCATCGAAAATGCAGACAGAGTTCCAAACACCTGAGCAGAAACGAGGCAATCCACCGACAGTGAACGGCAAATTAATCCAAAAACGTGGAAAAGCAGAAAAAAGCTATACCGTCCAAGAGGACATCATTGGAATCGTCAAAGAACGTAGACGCCATCCAGTCCAACAGATCAAAGCTGCATGAATGTTCCTCAGAGGATGGAGCATCTAGAAGCAATGCGGGACAGCTTGCGTGATATTCAATATAACTTTGTTGTAGGAGATTCTGAGCAGCCGCCCAGATATCCCATTGTACCAAAATCCCCAGTGCAGCCGCACGCATCATAAAGCCAGCAGCGGAACAGTCCCGTTCATGGGCCTCTAAGGGACACACCAACTGGACAAAATCCGGAACAGACAATGACGAATTGGAGAGGCAATAATCCATGGTCCATGTGAACGGACATCGGATGCAAGACATCACAGGTTGCACGCAAGTGAAATACGCAAAGCGAAAGGAAAGGGTGTAGGACACACTGATAGTTGCCAAGGGCAGAACATCGAAGCCAACCAGAAGTCGCTCACGGAGCAGTTGGAGGCGTTCGGGATCGAGAAGGGCCCAGTGGTGTGCAGCCATTGCGCAGAAAACAGACCAACAGCAAGACACCAGCCGCCAAAGCGAGGATTAATGGGAAGCCACCAAAGACGCTAGAAAAAATAGAATGTATGAATGCCGGTATCACACCGAAAATAGTTTGGAAGGTGGACACCAGGCCAGACCCCACAAGTTTAAAAAAGTGCACCAGACCCTCGGTGTTTGATGCATTAAAAATACGATGAATCAACTCCCCAAAATGTTGGGGGAGGTCAGTGTTCAAAAGGGCCTGTATTTCACTGTGGGTACTAGCCACCTGGAGAATGAATGTCTCCCGGGCGGATGTGAGCATAACCTCCTTATTCAATAATAGGGCCTTTATTCTGCTCAACTTATTGAAATCTGCCTCCATGGTAGGAATGGAAGGCCAAATAGAGTTATCAACGATGTCGTGAGGGGGAGGAAAAAGCACATTCTTGCAGCAGACAACTCTGTGTGAGACCGTAACAATATACGGAATGCCAGCTTGTAGGCCACAACAGTCTTCATTATTTAAAAGCAAATAGCTACCGTTAGTAAGCAAAGTAAAAGTAGGAGAAATAGCAGGAGCAGGAATACCCTTTAGCACACATGCCAGATTTGGAACTGAAACACTACAAGCCCCGTGCAATTTAATATGTTTACAAATAAGCGAATGACCCACAGTTGAATCACAAGACTCCCCCGTGAGAAACACTTCCTTGCCGTCTCTAAGGCATTTATACATGAAAGGCAAGGACCAAAGTTCATGCAGGAAAGCACTACCCAAAGGCTGGAAACGGCCCACAGGATAATGTTTCATACACGAGCTAAATTCAAACAGGGAAAAAGGTAAAGCTATAACCCCATGAACTAGCCACACCGCAGAATCTAGTTCCGCTACAGAGAATGGTAAAGGATCCACTTTCTCGATATGTAACAAAGTGTAAGATGCATCTTTCATGGACATGAACTGCTGTTTGTCAGTCAAATTAAAAGGCAGAAAAAGGGCAGTGGTGTTTAACAAATTCCAAGGAACTTTACCTAACTTAAGGGTTTGCAAAGTCCAGGCAAACTGCATCACTGAACGCAATTGATTCTGACCATGATACAACATAGAGACATCATCTTGCACAATATCAACAACAGAGGATACAATATTCTCTAATGTGTAAATGCGGGAAGACAGGGTATTTATACTATTGTCAACAACAGCAAGCACCTTTTCCAAATTTGCCTGGTCTATTTCCCTAAGACGGGAAGCAGCTTCCATTTGTGACAGCTTCCAGAGTTCATTATACGCTTCATAAATGAACCTCTTCGGTCGGGGACCACGAGGTCCCAAGATAAAGTCGGACAAATCAATAGTGCCTGAAAGGAGGGACAAATGTTTCTTAACAGAGTCTAAAGACGAATGTTGTAGCCATTGTTTACATAATTTACCAACTGAATACGTGGTAACAGTACGAGTTTCAGTAAACCTTGGATCAGGCTTGTCCTGTATGTAGCCAGGAACGGTGCCATGGAAACGCAGCTGGCACGCATTCGATGATATGGGCCATGCCAACCAGGGTGACTGTATCAGTGCAGAAACGTTAAAAGAATTATTTTGGAACTGAGCCTGTAACTGTAAAAGGGACATATTAAATCGTAAACTGTCATTTGGCGAACTCGACAAGAATGGGATGGCTGGCGCGTTTAGTTGTTTAACGGAAGACAACCCCCAACACGTGGTCTGATAAATGGAAGCATTCAAAAACATAATTTGGGCTGGGATAAGGCAAGCGCGGTGCAACGCCTCAGTGCCTTGCACCTGCCATGGCTTCGAACCCCAGATTGATTTTAAATCTACTGTGTCTTTCCAATACTCATAACCACCCACCGCCAAGGCGCTCAAAAAGGAACCCGAATAAAGTAATTTAGTGTGGGTCAACATTATTTTTTGAGTCAATGGGGTTCTTAATTTAAAATAATAGGACCCAGGGTTCGATCGATTGAAATCAGTAAAATAGGTGAATTTATTTCGAAGAGTCTGGGAACTACCTGGTATGGGGTTTGGACAATGTTCCCATTGGGTGTAAGTAACAGGGCTACGTAGTGCACTCGGTTTGTGGAGAAAATGATTGCCCCAATGCTGGTAGCAATACAAATCGGCATAATTCGCAGAATTCATATACAAGTCCTCAGCATTAAAGGAAGCATAATATTTTAAATCAGCAAACAATGCTTCAACGGCATGCACATCCCAATCATCAGAATGAATATTACTTTTTACTACATCACCCATCGAGACTCGAAGGACATTTGGTACATTAATAATTTCCGTCGGGCCATGGATTTGAAAGTTTACCGCATCCCATACGATGCCATCTGCAACTGGAAACGCTGAAATGTTCACAAATGTGTGGTCACGCTTCATGATGTGTGAAGAGGAATGTGGAGCCAAAGTCCCAGCCACACTGTTCACAGCAGAGCGTTCAGGTAAATAGTGACCATTGATGAGTAGAAAAAACACCGTGACAAAGCCAATGGACATGAACAAAAAAAACAAGAAAAGTACCATCCAAATATATGTCCAAGGTGGAATCAAAAAATTGTCTCTAAACCATGATACAAAAAGACTAAACTTGGACGGGGCCTTTGATGAGTTGGAATCCGAGTCAAAGGAATAACGTGTCGGGCTCAGTGGCGTTGTTGGTTGGTGTGCCACCGACTCTGTGGCGGGATAAGTATATTCGTCCTCATCAATGCAGGGGGATGCAGGGGGTTCAAATATATTTTCAGGCAAATCGACCATCTCCATGGTAACATCAGTGACTGTTCGTGCAGGCGTGCCGCGGATACATGTCCGATAAATGGCAGGACAAGAGACCGCTGGTGTGACACTATTCAGGATCGGCCAGATGTTGTAGCTTGACATTTTCTACTGAGATGTATCTGTTTTCCTTGCGACCGGGAAGCGGTGGTAAGATGACTGTACGTGTTCCCTTCAAGCCCAGGACTGGAACCGGTGCACGAAAAGAGGGGCCGAATTCTTTTTTGTTCTCCACCTTCTCTCGTACCAGGTCGCCAATCTTCGGAAGCCAGCCGGCAACCGGAATCTGCAGAGCAGGGTCTGTGGCTGAAGGCAAATGTGCAATTGCAAGTTTGTCTCGGGCTTCTTGTAAGTCCTGTAACATAGTAGAATGGTTATCTACATCAAACTTGGCGGATTGCGCCGCCATGTCTAGACCATCAAGGTCAGGCACAAACATTCGTATGCCAAAGAGCATTTCGTAAGGGGTCCGCCCACCCAGAGGCCTTCTAGGGAGATTATTAAGTGCACGCTGAACAGTATACAAGTGGGCCAGCCAGTTCCTGCCAGTACCTATAACTCTAGCTGTCAAGGATTGCTTTAAGTCACGGTTCATTCGTTCAACGATAGAGTTGCCCTCAGGCCTATACGGAGACGAAAATTTCACCCGCACCCCTAAGGAGCCCATTGCGTCCTTGTAAGCCTTAGAGGCAAACGCCGGACCTTGGTCAGAATGGAAGGTGCCGCATGCGAAAATTCCCACAAAGACTCGCAAATCCCTTATGACATTTCGAGCGTCAGCACTCCGTTGTGGCCAGACCCAGATGAAACGTGTGCACGAGTCCACTGCCACTAAGATATATTTATAGGCAGTGTCCGAAGAAAAGGGACCGCAGTGATCCAGGTAAACACACCCAAAGGGTCTGTTAGAAATGCAGAGCGAGGTCTGAGGTGGTCGTGTAACCGTGGAAGGCTTAATCTGTTGACAAACGTCACAGGAAAGCACATAAGTACGGGTGTCTTTATACAACCCACGCCACCAGTAACGCTGCTGCAAAATGGAGATTGTTGCAGACACACCAGCATGAGCCGAAGCCATGCCTTCGTGTGCCGCTGCCATTAAGGAAAGTCTGCGGTCCGCGTTGGGGATCAGCCGATCACCAACGTCAGGTATTGTTACATAAGGAGCCTGATCGGGACCTATTTGGTAAGAATATTTAGAAGGGAAACCTCTAGGGTAATTCATTCCTTCTTTTGTTGCAGCAATAGCTGCCAAGATATCAGTGTCTATTTTAGACATGGATCTAGTAACTGCTGCTACTGAACACGTGAGTACTGCTGATCTGGCAGCTTCATCCGCCAGACTGTTACCAACAGCGTGTGCGCCCACTCGCTGATGGCCTAGGGTGTGTACCACCTGTGTGAGTGGCAGACGTCTTTGTAATTCTGCCACTCTAACCCAAAGCATTTTATGCTTGATTGTGTTGCCTTTAGCGTCTCTATAGTCATTTTGCGACCAAAAGAACAGATTGTCGTTGTATGATTGAACACAGTAGTAAGAATCGCACACAATTAAAGTGGTCACATCAGGATTTACGAACTCAAGAGCAAGCACCAATGCACGCAACTCGGCCAATTGTGCGGTACTATCCCCGAGTGTCTGTGTATGCACCACAGTGGATTTGAACTTTCCGTTCACAAACGTACCTGCGACAATAGCACATGCGGCTGAATAAGCATGCTTGGAACCCGTGGCCGGTTGTGCCGAACCATCGGTGTAGATCACACAGTCGTAATCCTCAAGCGGCAATAAAGACAAAGGAGGAGGATGAAAGAATTCATACTGTAAAAACTCCTGAGTCTGAAGAGAAGAGTCAAAAATGAAAGTGACATCCGGAGACGTCAAAGATGTTGCCCATTGAATCCAACGGGGGTGCAAAGCTTTAGAGTTCGGAACACTTGCTTTCGTCACTGCCTCTAGGGCAGGATAGGGTGTTACCACCAGAATGCGTTTTCCCTGTGCCAGTGCGCGCTCCTTCAGGATCGCCATTTGCACTGCTGTTAGCACTTTCTCCACAGATGAGAACCGCATTTCTGCAGAGGTGTACAGATGTGACTTGTATGCGATGGGTACTGTATCACCTTCATTAAAGGTTAAGTACGTGAAACCCACTGCCCCTGGAATGATTCTAATCACCAAGTTTGTGTGGTTATCACGTGTCAAAAGGTATTTAGACTCAAGAAGGTCTGTTTGCAAAGACTGCAGAATGGAGGTATGCTCCGGAAGCCAGCAAGACTTCGAATAAGTAGGTTGTATCAAGGCATACAGTGGCTTAATACGCTGGGCATATTCGGGAATATATGTACGTCCGAAGTTCAGAAAACCCAGCAAAGACTGAAGCTTCTTCAGATTAGTAGGAGGGCACAGAAGTGCACATTTCTCCAGAAAATGGGGGCTAAACCCTTACCTTCATTGTTGAGCTCATAGCCCAAGAACAAAACGGTAAATTCAGCAATATGAGATTTGGCAAAGTTAATTTTGTATCCCTGAACCGCGAATTCAAGAATAATGCGGTCTACTCGGGTCAGATGCGGAAACAATTCGTCATCCGTCAGATAAATGTCATCCACATACGAACAGGCGTCTGGATCTATGCCGTCTAACAAAGAGACAACACGAGCGGCGAACACGCCCGGACTATTTTTGTAGCCCATAGGAAGACGCCTGAATTTGAACATTTTACCACCGGAAGTAAAAGCGCACCATTGGCCACTTTCCGGGGCTAAGTTGTGCGTGTAGAATCCATTTGAAAGGTCAAGTGTCGTTTTATATTTTTTACGAACAAGACTGTCTACAAGCGCCGAACTATGGGTATTTTGCACCGCGAAGGTCCGGCAATGTGAGTTTAAATGCCGGTAATCCAATACTAAGCGGTACGATCCATCGGGTTTAGAAACCGCGAAAAGGGGATTGTTCATAGGTGATACACAGGGTTCAATTACTCCCTGATATTCCAACTGAGTCAGAATTTCGGAAACGTGGCCTTTGGCTTCACGTTTTATGGGATATTGGGGTTGTGGCTGCGGTAGTGACCGTAAAGGTATTTCATGGGGGGAGAATCTTCATCCCAACCCACGTGATTGCGGAATAACGCCGGAGCCAGGGACACAGCCCACTCTGCTGCTAGAGCCTCCGCTTTGTCCTTTGGGACATGTCTAGAAAAGCTCGGAAGGATTACCTCCTCCCCTCTACGTGCAGCAAGAACGAATGGGGGTGGCCAATCCGCCTCTGCTAACAAAATGTCATATGAAGAGGTCAGATTTTCCCAAAAAATCCCTTTAATTACACGCTGTATATCACCTTCAATTTGGATGACAATATTAAACAGTCTGTCAGGGGGTGCCACTCTGGTGTCTGCTGTTTCAACAGTAATGAATGTTTCAGTTGCTGTCGCCTCCATATGAGGACGTAGCGCCTCCCGCACTATGGTAACTTCCGCGGCGCTGTCTAGGAGGGTTACTGCCCACGTCCAATTCAGGAGTCTCGTTCTCACCGTCTGTGGCATATTTCGCTGTTACAGCGGCAACTTTCTTCTTCTGAAATTGTGGTCGAAAACGTTGAGCGTCTTCCTCTTTTCCTCTGACTTGTTGTCGAGGCTGGTCTCGTCCCTGTGGGGCCTCACGGGCCCTTCCTCTATCCTGGCGGTCTCCTCCAACGGCCTGTGACGAAGTCTGTGCCTGTGAAGAACGAGGAGAACGCGTATCAGGGATTTGAAACCTATCCGGTGACTTAATTCTCGCTCTATCGCGTAAATCATAAGTGCGTTCAGAAGAAACTGAAACCGGGGATGCGCCTCGCGACCCCGGTTTTTGTTGTTGCTTACCCTGTTTTTTCAGCCTCCAGCTTTTTTTGTGAAGACTGGTTTCTCATCTTTCTCAGATTGAGATTTGGTTTGTTGCTGTTGTGGTTGCGATTGTGTTTGCTGTTTGGCAAAAGGCTTGTTACCCAGGCTGTTTCTACCAATAGTTTTGTAAGCCTGGGTAATAATTTTCGGTAATTCGCGAGGCTTGTCCAATTCTGGGACTAAAGCCAAAGCGTTAGCTACTTGAAAGTTCACTGCATCGCCCTTGACATTCGCAAGGATCAGCTCAGCTACTACTTCAAACACTCCCACCAGTCTCATCCCTAATTCCACAGCCGCTTCAGGGCCATGTTCGTCCTGTACTTTTTTAATTACAGAGGGGAGAACCGTCATGGAAGGAGTACCAAAACATTTAGAATATACTGCTGCGAATACCTTACCCCAGTTGTCACATGCTGTCAACTCGGGAATTAAGTCTTTTGGCAAACTAATCGTTAAAATACGATGTTTATCCACTGGAGTTGTATGTGGAAAAACTGCCTCCAACTGATCAAACTTTTCTGCAAGCCAATAAGGAAAATCATCCTTATTTTGTGGCCGTTTGCCCATCACAGAATTCACCATGACGGGACTTATGGTCACTCCGCCTGCAGCAGCTGGTTGGCCGGCAACTCCAGGAGCGGCTCCATGGAGGCTGCCTGTAACATACCGCACTAAAGCTCGATGCACCTGCACCAAGGCCGCATACATAGTGCGCAGTTCCGCGACTGGTATTGTCATATAACTCGGATGTGGGGTGTACCCGGCCAAAACAGGCCAAGTGGCCCCCTCTATAGATAAGGGGCCTAAACGAACCGTGGTAGTCGGTTGTGGGAGGGCGCCATTAAACCAAACACGGTGTTGCCAAGCCGTGAGCGGTACTTCAAGATTAGTATAAGGTCTATAGACTGCAGGAACAGCGGTGGGTTCATATTCATGGAACAGATTATCGTTCGCGTTCACCGCTGGAAAAGTGATCCAAGAGTAGAACACTTCAAAGTGGAAAGCCGGATCGGCTTGAACCACAAAGACTAATTCAACTCCCGCGTCTGGCACTCCATACACCCGTAAGTGATCCCGGAGTGCTGTGCGGCTATGCGCCGCTATGTCTATACCCGCCATTACTAACGGGTCGATTCAACAATCTTACACGAGGCAGCACAAAAGGGTTATATTTAAGAAACCTTTTTTAATAACATCAAGCTTGAAAGAACCTACAAAATCTGTAATATAGGAGGTATCACCATCACACACGCTTCCGGAAGCGTACGTGAGGGTATTGTGGACAAGCACAAGTACTACTCAAGCGTCTCGCTAGTAAGCTGCCCCACTCGTTGGTCGCGCCATGTCATAAGGTTTCTGCACATACAGAGCTATGCACAGGATATTAGGACCTTGGAATATAGTGGTGAGCCAACTATAGACCTTAGCACCCAAAACCCCAACCCAACTAGCCTTAGCGTCCCATTAGCACTAATGTACCAATGATTAGACAACCTAGAACACGGTATCTCTCTCTCACTCAGGACTTGCAGAGGCAAGAACACTCTTTCGTCACACTCGTACCTGTCCACAACATGCGTAAGAAGAGACACTGTATAGTTCAATATATTTATTTCAACTTACGTGCTCTAAGATACAGTACACGTGTCAGTACTAATAGCATAATACATATGAATAATATAATCAGCATAGTTACTACTCCATAGAATACGAACGGGGAAAGCATCTCATAAAGCAGTGGAGATATGTCTAACTAACATTACCACCCTCCCCGTGCTGGAAGCCAGTTTATTATGATAATAGAAGACCTTTGGGCTTTGACTAGCGAACCCCCATACCTCAGTCTCTAGATGCAAAACTACATCAGCATACAATCACAGCTCTTCTCTCTGGAAAGTTCGTCTCCAAGTGCTCTCTAGAGCAGGCGACCGCATTATTAAAAGCACACTATTTTCTCAATGGCAGCTGTACATGGTGTTATGTCTAGGTGCGAGGGACGGGCCAAATCAGTAGGAACCAGGGATTTGTTATTCGACCTTGTAACTGTTGTTCAGACTGAGCCCAAAAGGGAATAGGAGAAAAGGTGAGAAACAGAAAATGCAGACAGTTGTAAAATAACTTGGCAGTAGCAGAGGGCGACAGAACAACAGTTTAAGAGTAACGTGCGCAAAAAGTCATCATGGAGGGCAGGCCTGCGCCAACGTAGCCAGGCAGGCCATGAGCCACAAGACACAGGTTAATTTTGCGTTTGCTTGTGTTTCACTCGGGTTTCATGCTCCTCAACCAGTAACCCAATTATTTACACCAGTGTACATAGACAATTCCCCTAGTGTTTCTGGTGTGTATTTTCTGTTGCCGACCCCCACCAAGTTAACTCTCCTTTCTTGCACTCAAATTCCATCTTGTTTATGTCACACCTCTTACATCTTTAAAGCACACCACATTTTTTCTGTATCAAAATTATTTATATAAATCTATGGGGCGTATTAGCAAGACTGGCGATAAAATTATCGCCATTTTAGCGGCATGAAACTGCCGCTAAAGCAGCGATAATGGGCTTGCTAATATGCGTTATAGAATTCCAATAGAAGCCCAGGTTAGATGTGCAGGACATCTAACCTGGGCTTCTATTGGATTCTATAACGCATATTAGCAAGCCCATTATCGCCGTTTTAGCGGCAGTTTCCTGCCGCTAAAATGGCGATAATTTTATCGTCGGTCTTGCTAATATGCCCCTATATTTTAAAGCTCATTTTGGGTTTGTTGTGACTCTGTTAAGGCTGTGTGTGCATGCCTGTAGATAGATGTGTGTGTGACACATGATCAAGAATCAACATCACATTTCATGACATTCAAATAACATGTTTGGCTTCAAGAGTAGTAGCCCGGCCCAAAAGCCTCATGTCCCCAGTTAGCTCACTGGTGTATCTTCCCATATTTAACATCCAAATTGAGTCTTGAGGCTATTTCTGACTTCGCAAAATCAGTCAAGCAATCCATGAAGAATCAATTTTCATTGTCATCTAAAATATAACTTCTTGAAATAGTACTTGAATATGTGATATGTACAATAAGAAAAATCATGTACCAGTTGGGTCTCTTTCCATTGTGCAGCTATACAGCTGACGTGTTTCACTAGTATTGCTATTTGCGCATGGAAATTTAATTTACGTGTATGCCATGCTTTGAGAATCAGCCCCCAATGATTGATTAATGGGAGTTTTGGTTTTCACATGATTATTTTAATTTATTACACATTTGTAACACATTGATCGATTGTCCTCTTCAGCCTGCTTATACATATTAAATACGTCTACTAATGGCTAATACATGTGTTATTTACTTTCATCATAAGCTTTAGATCTCTGTTGTTTAGATATCCCGTTTTTTCGTATTGCCCACTCACCGGCAGTATGCTTCATCTTTTCTGTTGCGCTACAACTGCATTTATATAATTTTAATTGTAACTGTATTTGTGTAGAGTTTCATACCCCTTAAGCAGTGGCGGCTCCTCCGCTAAGGACCGTCGCCGCACTGCGTTGCAGCAGTGAAGGAAAGGAAAAAAAATGTATAATAGTGTGATGCTAATATCAATTTATTTGTTCCTGCTGCGGAAGCATGGGGGCAGGGCTGTTTTGCTCACAGAGCAGGGCAGGAGAAGAGTGGTGAGTACACTGAAGTGCGCATGATGCTTTGGCCATCTGTCTCGGGCAGACCAAACAGTCATGCGCCCTTAGCATGTTCTCCACCCAGACTGCATTACAGCCTGGGTGGAGAACATGGCCAGGCCCCAGTCCCCAGTCCCCGTCTGAGCGCCGAATTATGGCGCTCAGACCAATCACAATGGTGCTCTGCAGCGTTGTGATTGGCTTAGGGGAGCCAAACACAATGCTGCATTGCAGCGTTGTGATTGGCTCAGGGGAACATGACTGTTTCCTGTCCGGCAGACAGAAGAGAGATGACGCGGGACAGAGCAGCGAGGAGGTAAGTGCATTTTTTTTTTAAACACACCCTTACCCCCTACTCCTCGCCCCGCCACCCCCAGATCCGTGAAGGCCTCCACTGACCTTAAGACGTGCCGAAGCACATTATAGAATGGTAAGCCTGCTACAACATGATTGAGTGCTTGGTTGGAAGGGTATTGTATTTGGAGAAAAGTTGATGTTCAAGCCAATTCAGAGTCATGCATGAGTGACTTAAGTGGTTGTCTTATCCTAATTTGTCGCAAAGTTATAGGTCTTCACCAATCAGTGGCATATTGGATTTTTTGGCAACAATTCAACACAATATGTGGTGAAGGTTCTGTAGCTTTTCCTTGGGCCTATGGCTTTGGTCCTTTCACAGCCTGCTCCATTTCGTTCTACAGCATGGAATCTTGTGGATGGATGGTGCATCGCAATGAATTATGAAAGATCAGCCTGCATGTTGTAGAGTGTTGGTGCTGGAGCACAGTTTACATTTGTATCAGAGGTGAACTGTACCTGAATATGAGGGATGCTAATTTACCCTATTGGGATACTCTCGCTTTCTAAGCAGTGCTTTTGTGGTTTAGCCTCAGTTCGATATTGGGATATTGGTTCACTGGGGTATATGCCCTGCTCAAGAAACAACCAAAATCCTAGTCAGGGTAAGGAACAAGCAAATTCCAAATTAACCAGTGCTCACCCTCTGGTAGCTTGGCTCAGAGCAGTAAGTCTTAACCTAGAGGAAGTGTGTAAAGTATTTTTGCAACACTTCAAATAGTACACAGTGAAAACAACACACAAAGGTGTTCCACAAAGGATTAGAAGAATAGAGCATAATTTAATAAATAAAACAAGACCAAAACAACAAAAATCCAATTAGTAGAACTGCGGACATTTAATTTGAAAGTTTACAATGAAAAATAGAGCCAAAAAGCACGAAGCACCATTGGGGACATCTGGCCATGCAGGACCGGGACAAAGTCTCAAGTTCAGACTGACCGTGATGGAGCACAGGCTGACTACGGGGACCCAGTTAGGCCCAATGAACAGAGTACCATAAATCCTGGTTGTAGAGTGTTGCCTGGTTCCACATCGAAGATGCGTCGTGCAGCCAAGGAGATGCTGTTGTAAGGATTCTGCACAAACACATAACAATGCTTAGGATTATGGGACCTTAGTGCATAGGGACTGAGTCATCCTACCACCTTAGTACTCATGAACCCAGGACCGACTAGCTATAGTGTCTCACTTGCTCTCCTACTCACTCACAGAGAAACAAGTGATTAGACACCCCAGAACACAACACTCCCGACTCTCTTAGGAATCGCATTTGCAAGACACACCCTTTCGCTCGCACTCTTGTACTAGTCCAAAATAAGATCTGAAAGAGACACGAACCAGTTTAAAGTAGTTATCTCAAATAACGTGCTCTAATATGCAGTATACGTGCCACAATAAGCAAGACAATGCATAACACAAATATGGTCAGCATAGCAATTAATCCATAAATCATGAAAGGGGCTATCATTATGAAAAGATAGTATAGCCTAACCTCCCTCCCCTTGTATAGAAGCAGAATGATTATATATTAGACGATCTCTGGGCATTATCTGCAGACCCCGTACCTCAGTCTATAGATGGTAGATCTACATCATAGGTGCTATCTTGCTCTTCTCCCTGGAAAGGTCCCTCTTCAAGTGTGTGCTATCTATTCGTGTATTCCAATAAGACCAAAGTACGTTTTCCCAAACAACAGCGGCATCAGTATGTTTTGTCTAGGTGCTATGGCCTGACAAGAACAGAATAACAAGGGGCATTGTTTATCGACCTTGCTCACAATTTTAAGACTAAATCCCAGGAACCTGCAGAGTGTGAACACAGCAGTAGGTTCTCATGTGAAAAATGCAAAAGAAGCATTTGCAAAAAATAAAGTCATGTAGTAACGTGCTCAAAGCAGCAGACAGTCTGCAGCGTGCTCATGCTAACTTAGAGAAGACGACAATGTCCCCATGGGCCATGTGACAATGCGTCGGTTCCGAGATGTGGCCATGCTGCAGTACAAGGTCCTGATGCATCGATGTTGAGGATCCTGTCAATGAGGCTTGCAATGCAACGTCCAGTGTCGAGGATGCAAGGCGCAGCTGAGGCGATGCTTTGGTTCAGATGAGCGGTGAAGCTACGATGCAGAGTTTCAGCGTCGTCGTCGAGGCTGCAGTCGACAAGAGATGTGAGGAGTTGTGCTGGGTAAAGCGTTGTGCATTAGCGGTTCTGAAGGTGATGCGTCGGTCCCAAGATGTGGGTTACAGCAGAGATGTGAACCTTTTGCGACGGGTCCAATCCATGCAGCAGCAGCGATGCGTTGGTGCTGCTCAGGGATGGCTGCTCAGCCGAGGAGATGGGTCGGTTCTACACTGGGATGCATCACTCAGCAGAGAAGATGCTGACAAGCACCTTAAGCCCACTTCCAAGGGTCCAGGACTAGGGTGGGATTACTTGGTAGAGTAGACTCACAGATGGCAGAGTCCAGGTGCAGATCCAAGTTGGAAGCCAGTTATGTCCCTGAGGATTCAGATTAGGAGGCCAGCCAACTAGCCCTTGGAGTCACTCTGGGTTCTGGGTTCAAGAGATGCAGGTCCAGTCCTTCTCACCCAAGCAAGAGCGCAGCAGGCTGCAGATCAGCTTAGCAAAGCAGAAATCAGTCCAGCAGAGTGGCAGTCCTTCATCAGCACAGCAGTCCTTCTTACTGGCAAGTATCCACCGGTTCAGAAGTGTACTGAAGTGGTGGTGTCTGAGGTCCAGTACGTATAGCCAGTGGTGCCTTTGAAGTGGAGGAGACTTCAAAGACTTGCATTTGAAGTGCCCAGATGTCCACCCTTCCTGCCCTGGCTCCAGACTCACTACTGGGGTGTGTGCATCCCTTTATTTGTGAACAGGACACAGCCTATTCAGGTGTAAGTGAGGCTGTGCCCAGCTCCTTCCTCATATACTGCCAGAGATGGCCCATTGAGACACCTAAGCTCCCATTGTGTGTGGCTGTCTAGGAGGAATACACAAAGCCCAACTGCAAACTACACCCAGACATGTGATCAGAGACAGGATACAGGCACCAAATGGCTAAAGCAAAAAAATTGCATTTTCTAAAAGTGCCATTTTTAGAATTGCAATTTAAAATCTGACTTCACCATAAATTTGGAATTTAAATTGTGATTCCAGTGACACCAGACTTGAAGGGCTTATCTTTTCCCTATTGGAATTTACACGTACAGAATGTAATAAGGTAATCTCAATATTGTCCTATGGAAGAGAAAGGCCATGCAGTAGTGAAAAACGAATCTGGGAGTTTTCACTACCAGGACATGTAAAACTTAAAAGTACCTGTCCTGCCTTTTAAATACATTGCACCCTGCCCACTGGGTTGCCCAGGGCCTACGTTAGGGGTGGCATGTGTATCAAAAGGGAAGATTTGTGCTTGACCAAATGTTTATTTTGTTGGGTTGGTATGGCAGTATCAACTGCACACAGAGGTTCTCCAATGGCAGGCTTGAGACATGGTTAAAGGGCTACGTAAGTGGGTGTAACAATCAGTGCTGCAGGCACACTAGTACTATTTAATTTACAGATCTTGGGTACATGTATTACCACTTTACTGAGTACTTGTAAGTAAATTAAATATGCCAATTGGGGCCAAACCAATATTACCATGTTTAGGGGAGAGAGTACAGGCACTTAGGGGCATATTATCAAGAACGGCGTTAAAATTATCGCCGCTTTAGCTGCAGAAAACTGCCGCTAAAGCGGCGATAATGGGCTTGATAATATGCCCTGGAGAATTCCAATAGGAGCCCATGTTGACACCAGAACATGGGCTTCTATTGGAATTCTCAAGGGCATATTATCAAGCCCATTATCGCCGCTTTAGCGGCAGTTTTCTGCCGCTAAAGCGGCGATAATTTTAACGCCGTTTCTTGATAATATGCCCCTTAGTTAGCAGTGGTAAAGTGTGCAGAGTCCTAATACCAGCAAAAACACGGTCAGAAAAGTGGAGGAGGAAGGCAGAACGTTAGGGAGAAGGCCACCCTAAGGCTGTCAGATGTAACAGCCTCCCTCTGGTATATGGCCTCACAGGCTAAATTCCAATTTTCTCAGAACACAGTTTTAGTGTACAGAGTCACTTGTTTATATTTGTACTTTTTGTGTGCGATTTTATTTTAGGTTTGTGTTGCTGATGTACTAGATTGCCTATCAATGTATGGAACACGTGTTTACCAGCTGCTTCTGGGTTGAAGTGACTTTTTGGAATGTTTTGGAGACTCACATTCATACAATAATAATGCACGAGGATTTCCACTCAAGAAATGTATGTGAAATTAGTGCATGTGGTAGTACCATTATGCTAACAGCATATACAAGATCACTACACGTGATAATTTCTTAAACAGTACTGATACTGACTTGCACATTTGTGCATCCACGTTATTTTTGCAATATCCCAGTTAGTACAAGCTGTCAGACTTCCTCCCAGTGACAGCATAATTAGAGAAATGTTTGCCTAGGATGATAAGTATAGCAATCCTTTTCTTCCACCAATTTGTGTATTTTTTCATAATCCTACCATAAACATGTCAAAAAAGAAAGCTGACTTTTAGCATGTGTGCTCATTTAGCTAGCACATGAGCAAAATACAAAGACCAGAGTTAACAGAGTTAAAATAATTCATAGAGAATACTGCATCCCAAAAAATGATATTTTGGCAATATGTATCACGTGCCCCAAAACACCCTTTCTCTAAGAGAAATCTATTTTAGAACTCCTTAGAAGATGACTGAGTACCAGTTAGCCTGAGGCATTATTTCTTCCTAGGAGAGATCAGGATGCCCAAGGTCACCTCTGCTGCTGTCCATCACAATCCAATCTCAATCATTGCCTCTGGAGGGCTCCCTGCACGACCAGGAACAGCGTTTCCTCTTCACAGGCTGTGCCTCTCTCTAAAGGTCTTGTTCCTGCTGTCTGAGCACTTGCCCTCTGCCTCACCTTTTTGAAGTACTCTTCCAAAAAGAGCAAAATACGTCACTTGGGGAACCCAAGGTGAATGCTCCCAAAAGGGTCTATTTTTTGCAAGAAAATCTGTGGCTGCTGTTCCACGAGCTAACATTAGAGAAATTCATTATTTCAAGATAATAGCATGCGCCAAAATTCAGTTCCAAGGTCAGAGATGTTAATTTATTTTTTCAAAAGCATTAACCAGTTAAAATTCGTGTTAAAACGCCTCATATTCTTGATGTATGAGTTTGACAGTTGTTCAGTTTTACTGTTCTAAAATTAAAACAGATGCAAGAGTATTATCAAATGCACGACTCAGTTGGTAAAATAACTATTATATCGACCCGTAAACTGCATGCCGCAAGTTTGAATCATGTTGGGTCGACTCACGGATTGATTTACATCCTCAAAAGTTGTGGTAAATGCATGGTTAACAGTTGCTGCACATTTACAAGTATGTGTACTAATATTACTCCAGTAGCACTACTTCACATACTCTTCAATGCAATTCACATAGGTTACAGACGTATTTCTAAACCATGCCGATCCTTTGCGTGTGGGGTTCACTCATGAGAGTGCTGTAGCTCTGCACACGGAGCTCTCCGTATTAGGTGCTAATGTGGGTGTGGCAAGGGAGAGTGACTGAATAGGAATAGGAACTGATTCACAAAAAGGGTCTGCAAATCGAGCACCAATTTTTGCAAATCAATTCTGATGTTTGTCAGCCAAGCTGGCAGTCATTTATAATGCATTGGTAGGAACCACCGTCACAGCCGTTCCTCTCAATGCATTTCTCTGTTTGGTGCAGGGATCCGGCAATATGATGGGGCTTTGCACCAAACAATTTTCTCTTTTTTATCTAAAAAAAATAAATCCTGAAGCAGGATTTTCTTTTTTAAACTAAAAAAGATAATGCCCCCCTCGCCACGGGGAAATTATTTATTTTTTAGTGGCCCTCACCGCCTGGGTTTGCCTGGCTGATGGTCAGTAAAAAAATGGCTATATGTACCCCCATTCAAATTGGGTGGATGGACATATATTCAAATCTCTGACAGCCCTTACTTTGTCAGGCCATCGGAGAACTTTGTAATATCACTGTGGCAACCTTAAGGCCGCCCACATCAAAATAGGGCAGACAAACCACTGTGTTGGCAGGAAGGGAACTTTGCTGCTTTTGCAACGGAGTTCCCTCTCCTCCAATGTGAGTAATTGGGTTGTTGGTTGAGTGGGGTGAAACCCTACTCAAGCAGCAGTCACAATCTTTATCAGGGTGAACCACAAAAAGTCACTAAATGAACCTGTGTTTAACCCTCTGGGTCAGTCAGGCTTAACAAAGAAGAAATGGGTAAAATATTTATTAGGGGTAGGCGAAGAATTCCGCTCTGCCAGCTGATTTTGCAGAGTTTTGCCCACTCTGCTCTCACGAGTTCCGGAAAACTCAGCGGAGCGATGCACAGCGGAGTTGTTTCTCTCGCATGGCTCACCAATGTTAAGTTGGTGAGTGAGAGAAATCATGCACTAGACATCCACCTATGCGAGATATCTGAATGCAGGTGGTCGCGGCAGGTCACTACCGCTCTCATTGAGAAAGCTGCTGCTCACGTTGAGGGAGCTGCCGCTCATGTTGAGGAAGCTGCTGCTCGAGTAGAAAATATACTCGACCGGCAGAAAGAAGCAGTGCCCTGTGGTGCTCCATGTGATGCCGTTGGTGCTGCTTTTACAGAGCAGGAGAAACTCTTGGCACTAAAAATCAGCATGAACAGCTTAATGTACCGGACTTCGCTGCTTGTGGAACTCCGCATAGAGTTGTTGATTTTTTTCAGCACCTCACAGAGTTCCTCGTAACGTGACTCTGCGCACTCCACCCTGGCCTAGTTTTTATGCAGCACACAAAGAGTAATTAAGTGAAAACACAACACAGCACAAGAAAAATCGATGTGTGGGCCTGCATGGCACAGGCGTCAAAAGGCGTTGACGAGAGCTGCAACTCAAGGTCCTACATCAAGATGATTTGCACTGAGTCGAGGTAGATGGCGCTGTCAACAGGAGCTTGCGAGGATTTGCATCAAGATGCGTCACTGCTGAACCCGAGGTGTGTCAAGCTCGGCAGATTGTCAGCAGTGAGATGGGTCGTGCTCGGTTAGTGCTTATAAAGCTGCAGATTAGAAGATGCGATGTGCGGTCCAGTGTTGAAGTGCATCGAGAAGTATCGCGCTGGGCCAGTGCGGGCATCAAGATGCAGCATTGTGGATCGGTGCTTATGAGCTCGCCAAACTGGAGTTGCAATGCACGGTCCTGTGTCGAGATGCATCGGGTTGCATCAACGCAGAGAAGCCTGTTATGTCCCTGTCTCTCAGAATGGGAGTCGATCCAAAAAGAGGGACTATGGGCTTTTTTAAGGTCCAGCATACATGCCCAAACAATAGCAGTATCAAGAAGGGTATGCAGTTCCTCAGCGGGTCAATGTAAAAAGGGGAGGGAGAGTGTAACCCCAGGAGTAAATAGGCAGTCCTATAGTGAAAGAAGTGAAAGGGGAATCACTCCTTTCGGAATTAGGGCCCTCACACACCCAGCCAGCTGGGTGTCATGCTTCATCATTGGGCTTGCTCCTCGTTAGTGTCTGAGCCTTCATCTGAAGAATTGCTGTTTTTAGCTGTAACGTAATCTGCTTTAAGGTATGGATAAACCTTTTCTTTGTTGAATTTTTGGATGTCCTTCTGCAGTTTCGTTACTTTTTGTTTCATCAGAAACTCTTTGTTTTCTGCGATTTCATTGTTGATTTCCGCTAGTTTAGATTTAAATGCGGTAATTTGGATAGTGGTTCTCAGAGCACCTTCTGCGATCTGAATTATCACCAGAAGGGCGTTGGCTAATCGCTTGGCAGTATTGATAATCAGAATGAGCCAGTCCCTAGTGCATTTCCATGCCACTAGGGACCACTCTTTCTTGAATACTGCATCTTCCAGGAATAGTCTGGGGAAGTTACTCACAATTAGACCATTAGGGGCTATATTAGCCCTTAAATACTCTGTCATCCTTGCGCCATGCAACGTTATTTTAAGCCACTCCCTTTTCATTGAAGTGAGCGATGTCCAATCTTCCGATTGGGTCCCTGAAGCTCGAACTCCCGTCTGACCCCAAGATGGAGGGTGTCTTCAATATCTCAGCTACTATATCGTCACCGAAACTGAGTCCCTGATTGTCCTCCATCATGGTGTAGGGCACCCTTTGTGGGGATCCAGGCTCAAGTAGATGGTGTAAAGAATCTACTATGGTGACACAGTCAAAAGCATCAAAGCTACTTTTTAATGCAGTAAACTTTACTTGATTTTAAACACCCGCACCAATTTTAATTCACAGACGTCATCACTCTTATGACGGCACCACGCACTCACTTTTTGCACATGATGGGTCACAGCAATGCAATTGAGAGAGAGTTGTTCCTAACAGGAAAAGTCACTATAAAAAATGCTTAATCGTGTTATGTGTTCTTTATAGGTCGTCCATCACATCTTTAGGTAATCCTTTCCCTTTAGATATTCTTCGTGGTAATTTTAGGTTAGTTAACCCACATACCACAGTGTGTAGATTTAAGATATATGATTTGGTCCTGAAGAATTGCCGCTTGATCAGACCGACAGCTAGGCATGAAACATGTTGACCACTTAGAGCAGAGGGCAACATCCTGAACATAGAATCAGGTAGTCGCCACTCTGATAGTTTTAATCAGGTTGGCAGCCAGCCACAATAAAATTGCCATTTTGGACTTCCATACCTGTTTTAAATCCAACACATTCACCACATCTACACCCTTCTTTTAGGCCCCTTACACCCACAGCACCTAACGGCAAGGAAAAAAGATCTCCGCCAAAGAGCCCCTCATTGGGTGCCCGTCAGGTATTGCAGCGCCGACCTGATGAGGAGCAAGCCCAATGATGAAGCATGACACCCAACTGGCTGGGTGTGTGAGGGCCCTAATTCCGAAAGGAGTGATTCCCCTTTCACTTCTTTCACTATAGGACTGCCTATTTACTCCTGGGGTTACACTCTCCCTTCCCTTTTCACATTGACCCGCTGAGGAACTGCATACCCTTCATGATACTGCTCTCAGAATGGGAGGCCAGCTAACAAACCCTTGGGCAAACTCTTGTGGTCCTGGGTTCAAGTTGTAGATTCAGTCCTTCTTACTCACGCAGCAGGGCAGTCCCTCTTGCAGCAGAGCAGATCGGCAGTCCTCCTTGCAGCAGAGCAGCAGGACAGCAGAGCAGTCCTTCTGAGTCTTTCAACAGGTCCAGAAGTGGTCTGAAAAGTGGGTCTGATGGTCCCCTTTTTATACCCTGGGCCCACTTTGAAGTGGGAGAAGTTTCTGGAGTTTCTCTGTATAGAGGTATCTGGAATTTCCTGCCTCCTTGCTCTAGTCCTAGTTAGTCTGGTGGTAAAATATGGTAGTGTGATGTCCTTTGTGTGTGAGCTGAGCCAGTGCTTTTGAAGTGCAAGTGTGTTAAATGACAACACTGCCCCCTATCAAGTCGGAGATGGCCCATCCTACCATCTCCCAAGCCATCCTTTGTGATACTTACTAGGAAAAATACACAAAGGCCAACTAACAACTACTACATTAAGCAAATTCAGAACGAGTCTCCTACCTATTTTACCTATGACTTTTTCATAGTCTTCAGAGTGTCAGTGACTTGAAACCCACAGGGCGTTTTAAAAGAACCCTTACTCACCTACCTGGTAGGTGACATGCTTCATCACTGGGTTCCCACCCTTGTTGCCCTAGAATGTGCTGCGACCCCTGATTACAGCGGAGATAGGTTTTTTTGGGGGGTGATCTTGTGACTGTGTAAGTTTCAGTGTGAAGTGATGATTTAAAATTGACTCGAGATTACCTCTCACAAGTCGAGAATTTATTCATGGTATTTTCGGTCAATGTTAAATGCAATGGCGGATAAGTGTGTGATAATTAATTGCTCCCACTTATCCTAGGTGTGGCCTACATGTTTCAGCCACCTTCATGTGCCTCACAGGGTCAATGTGGCTTTCATCAGGACCAAATTCAAAAGACTTGCATGCCTACTGTGGCATGCAAGAAAGGGGTGTCTGTAGTAGGTACATACAAACCCCTGAAGTATTTGATGACAATTCCTCTTGTATCGTATCTTTTCATTTGCTGGTTTCTCACTCCCTAGGATACTGCGAGGGGGTGGGCCCTGTAGCCACACTTTTGTCAAGGTGCCTCACCCTCTGTTACACCATTTACAGCCTCGGCAGTCCCGTATGTACTACCAATTACACCTAGTCATGTGACCAAGGAACAGGCTGCAGGCACCAAATGATTAGGAAGAAAATGCCAAATTTCTAATGGTGTCATTTTCAGAATTGTGTTGTAAAATCCGACTTTATCATTAACGAGGGTTTTAAATTACAATTCCTCAGACATCAAACATGATTTCCTACCTGCTCTGCATCAAAAGTCACCCCTTATTAAATGTAATAAGGGAACTCAATGTTATCCTATAGGAGACGTAGGCTTTGCAAAAGCGAAAAACTAAAATTTAAAAGTACATGTCCAACTTTTTAAATACTCTGCATCCTCACCTATAGGCTGTTTAGGGCCTAACCTAAAGTTGACATGTGCAGTAAAAAGGAAGTTTTAGGTCAGGCAAAAGGTTTATTTTGGCAGGACAAAATGGCAGTAAAAAGCTGCATATACAGGATGTAATCGTAGGCCTGGGACATGTTTGAAAAAAATACTTAAGGGGGGCGGGGCACCATCAGTGCTGCAGGCCCACTACTAGCATTTAGTTTACATGCCCTGGGTACCTGTAATATCACTTTACTTGGGACTTACAAGTAAACTATATGTGCCAATTGGGTGTAAGCCAATTTCACCATGTTTAAGGGAGTGAGCACAAGCACTGGTTAGTAGTGACATAGAGTCCTAAGGCCAACAAAAATGAATTTAGCAAAAACAGAAGGAGTACGGCAAAACGACCACCCTAAGGCTGACATGTGTGTCAGCCAACATACAAATCAGTCCCCTATATACAACTAGGTTGATTCACAAAATACTGAAGAGCAAGGGGTCACAGAATGTGCTGCCCAATGAATATTCATTAGGCAGGTTGCAATTTGTGATCCACGGCAGTTGTCCCCAGTCAAAGGGATGGTAGTAGCCTGCAAGGGTGAGCAAACTGCCATGTTTCTGATTGTGTTTAAATAAACACAACTCTATTTTTTAAATGTAGCCCGTTAAATTTTTTTTTATTTTCTTTAATAGTTTCACTGAATAATGGATGTGGTGAGGATGCTAATACTTCGCAAATAGAACCACACTCTCAACAGGAAACTTATCAGGGTTTCTCTACTTGGACTGGTCGGGAGTGTTCAACTGGTCGTCACATCTAACTTTTTCAGAACTCTTATGGCCTGTTACTGACAGGACGTCATCGACTTAAAATTGAAGTACGACTAGTTTGGACATATTTGATCCTATCAGAACATTAAGAACATGAAACAATCTTCACTTTAACGACTCTTCGACTATACGTGTTATGTCTCGTAACCTCCGACCAATCATCTGTGAATTTAGCCTTGAAGAAGTCACCTTGTGACGAAACACATGTAGGCTTTTTTTCCTGGTTCTAATACACATTCACGGTCTACAACCATCTAGCTTTTGCCTTCAATTTAGAGTCAACAATAATTAGGATACGAATTGTTGCAAGGTTTAAAACTGTTTCTTTGGACTGCTTTCTGAGTGCTTTGGTACTACGGTTTCTTATGTTCACACAAAGGTACTACTACCAATGTGTTTCAAGCATCCATGGTAGTAGGGTTCTATTGTACCAATACAGCACCAACCGGATACAATTTGCTATTTTCTAACATTTTTTGCACTTAACACAGGCTGTGCGGTCAACAAAACCATTACTACCTAATGTAATTATATGTTTCTGATTGTGTTTAAATAAATACAACTTTAGTTTTTTAAATGGAGCCTGTTTAAAAAAAAAATCTTTTTTTAAAACGTTTCACTGAATAATGGATGTGGTGAGGATGGTGTAGGGCCAAGGCAGGCTTGAGCCTCCTTACAGACTGCAGTGTCTGCTACCCACTTGCTATCACAGCGGTCCGTCAAGCTACGCTGTTCTGTTGCCTGCAGTCCCCAAAGGACCACTGCCAACTCTCCTTGAAACTTTTTTCAAGATCGCCTTTGGACCCTCCCGCATTTTGCATTATTTACCACCCTAACTTGTGAGTCTGTAACTTTTCAATGTTTTGCGACAGAATTACGGTCCCAAAACAGTGATACATCAGGGTCAGAATCACTATTTGGAATAGACTCTCAAAACTTGCCCTACAAATAGCAATTCTGAAACCATTTCTAAATCCATTTAGTGATTCAGAAAAGCTTTTCCGAATTGATAAATGTGTTAAGTACATTTAAAAGAGGGTTTTAGCATTCACAAACCCTCTGATTTACCAAATGAGAGGGTTTTCGAATGGTAAAACACTTTGTGCATGAGGCCCTAGGTCAGTTGCAATTCACAAAAGTTAAACCCACACCTACTCCAGTAAATATACAACCTAAATAGGCCAAAATCTACTTGAGCCAAGCCTTGGAGTAAGTCACACCACACCTGAGTATGCACAGGCACTGCAGGGGTGTTAGATAGAAATCATTGTCGGCAGGGAATAACATTACCAGCCCAAAGACCTACACCTAAATGTTATAAATAAAAAAATGTAAAGGTCAAATAACTTGATAAGTTGCGACACTGATCTAAGTCGCATTGAAAAAATGTAAATCTAAATGCCAAAAACAAAAGAAATAAGAATAATAAAAGAATGGTGAGCTAACTTAAGACAGTTTTATAGAAAATTGTAAAAATAAAAATATCACAGATACACATTCTTAGATAATACCTAATTGCCACATTTCTAATACATTTTTAAAAACACATGACTTATTTCACATCTAAAAGGATCCTACACCTTTTCAAAGGCACATCAAAATACACTGTGTCCCAAAAACACACAAACGCAATATAACTTTTGCTGACGTCAGGGTCCCCAGCGTCTGGCAAAACAGGAAGAAAAGGGCGGATCCCAGAGTGTGCTTTCACTTGTGATGATTACTAGATGTGTATTATTTTCTTCAGGCTTGTTTTTCCCCTTTTTTTCCAATTCATATTTCTGCATAGCATAGGCGGTCAAGTTCGATCTATGCTACGACGAACTATGCTATGATATGTAGATTTTTGCCTAAAATACACCTGTAAAGTTACTCGTAATAACTTTCCGGGCGTATTCTAGGTGCCCGTAATCTCCGCCTGAAGTTGTTGAATTTCATCTATACTGAGATTCATGCCCAGGCAAAGGCATACGTCTATGCAGAGGTTTCCACCCATATATTTACTTTCGTGCATTGGGCCCATTGAGCCATAACACATTAAATAGTCATACGCTATATGTGACATGATGTTAAACAAGCCTCCTTGTAGCTCCTAGTGCTTTATTCCTAAACATAGGAAATAGGGGACTTCTTCGTGCTATTGCGTATGATGGGTAAACAAGTAAATGCTTCATCACCTCTAATGAAGACAATCACACTTTTTATGTAGTTGTTTATGAGAATGTAATGTCTACTAAAAAAAAAAGTAACACCAGCTTAAAGGTGTCCTTACAGTCCTCTGCATAATTGCACCCAAGCACGATTCAGATGGCCAGCTTCACAGTGCTAGAACCCTAGCTTTGTAAAGTTCATTTGGTATATGATACTCTATCATACAGTTGTTCCAAAATGTACATTTTATAACAACACGATCTCCCCTAACCAGAACCTCCACACATCTGTGCTCAGTTGATTGTGTGAGATTTTTGTAGTTCCTTATGACCCCTAAATAGCCATATTTAGAAAACATGTAGAAATATGCTCCATGGTAAAAATAAAGTGAACTTTGCCTTTTTTCTCAGATTGTCTATTAAGCTCTGCAATGTTTACTTGCACGAATATTCATTCTGTAAAAGCCAGGCTGTGTTTAGACTGGTGCTGCAAATCAGTAACCAGCTCCTAATTAAATGGAAGAAGTGTACTGCTGTTTTTGTGTTTTCTTTGATGGTGTAAAGCCATAGAACATAAACCGTCTTTCAAAAGAATGACTGATGATCATGGTCACCTTACAACATCAGTCCTGAAATTTTGCACAATGATACTGTTAGAAACTGGGTTTCTGGTTGGCAGAAGTATGCATCCTGTCCAAGCAGGAACCACTATCCTAGTCAAGGTAAGTCATAAATACACCCTAAATTAACCTATGCTCACACCCTGGTATCTCAGCACAGAGCAGTCAGGCTTAAATTAAGACGCAATGTATAAAGTATTTGTGCAAAACCTCAAACAGTAAAACAGTGAAAACACCACGCAAAATGATACCACACCTGGTTACAATAATAGAGGTTAATTTAATGCTCAAAACATAATAAAAATGACAAAAATTAATAAGTATAGCCAGGGTTACGAATTTTTAAAGAATAAACTGAAATGTAGTGCTTAAAAGCATAAACAGCGCCAATCGGGGCTATCTGGTCGGGTTAGACCGGATCAAATCCAAAAGTTCAGGCCAACTATAAAGGAGCACTGGTCGGATACAGGGACCATTCTTGGCCCCTGAAAAGTACCTTGTTTGCTTCAACGGCGATGCAAGGAGCAGAGGAAGTGATGCCTCGTCGTTGATCATTAGGATGGAGACGATGTGACGGCTACGAACTGCGCAAAGTTGGAGATGGAGGCAATGCGCCGCGCTGTAGGCGATGTTATGTACTCGATCCTCACAGCACTGGTGAGCCATCGGTGTCGACGGAGATGCGATGGGCTCGATCCTCGCAGGCAGCGGTGATGCGACTATGGAGATGAAATGCACTCGGACCACACAGCAGCGGCAATGTGTCAACGTCGATGGAGATGCACCAGTTCCAAGCGGCGCAATAGCTTCAATATGTTTAATTCAGCTGAAGCAGCAGTTTAAACCCACTTTAAAGGGTCCAGGACTGGATTGGTACAACTTTACAGGGCAAGATTCTCAGATGGCAGAGTCCAGGTACTGTAGCAAGGTGAGTTGGAAATCTTTTATGTCCCTGTGACTTCAATCAAGAGGCAAGCCAGCAAGCCCTTGGAGTCACTTTGGTTCTGGGTTGGAGAGATGCAGTTTCACTCCTTCTCACTCCCAGGCAAGAGGACAGCAGGGCATCAGGCAGCAGGTAGCGGGCCAGCACAGCAGAGCAGGAGTCCAGAAGAGTGGTAGTCCTTTCAGCAGCACACAAGTCCTTCTTCCTGGCAGAGTATCCACAGGTCCAGAAGTGAACTGAGATGGTGGTGTCTGAGGTCCAGTACATATACTCTGTGGTGCCTTTGAAGTGGGGGAGACTTTAAAAAGTGCGCAGAGGTCCCCCCTTCCTGCCCTGGCTCCAGACTCACTACAGGGGGGTATGCAGCCCTTTGTGTGGAGACAAGACACAGCCTGTTCAGGTCTGTCAGCTCCTCCCTCACATCCTGCCCAGGATGGCCCATCAGGATGTGGAGGGCCCATCAAGTCACACCTAAGCTCCCTCTGTGTGTGGCGGTCTAGAGGGAATGCACAAAGCCCAGCTGTCACCCACCCCAGACGTGTATTCAGAGACAGGCAGAAATCTCCAAAAAATGGCTAAATCAGGAGAATGCTAACTTTATAAAATTGGCATTTTCAGAATTACAATTTAAAATCCGACTTCACCATAAGTTATGATTTTAAATTGTGATTCCAGAGACACCAAACATGGGGGTTGAATCTCTTCCCAATTGGAAATTACACTTATAAAATGTAATAAGGCAATCCTAATGTTATCCTATGGTAGAGATAGGCCTTGCAGTAGTGAAAAACAAATATAAGAGTTTTTCCCTACCAGGACATGTAAAACATAAAAGTATATGTCCTACTTTTTAAATACACTGCACCCTGCCCTTGGGCTGTCCAGGACCTACCTTAGGGTCACTTATATGTATTAAAAAGGAAGGTTTGGGCCTGGCAAGAGGGTGCCATGTCAGTTTAAAACTGCACACAGAGACTCTCCAGTGTCAAGCCTGAGACATGTTTAAAAGGCTAATTAAGTGGGTGATACAATCAGTGTTGAAGGCCCACTAGTAGCATTTAATTTACAGGCCCTGTGCACAGGTAGTGCACTTTACTAGTGACTTATAGGTAAATTAAATATGCCAATTGTGGATAAGCCAATGTTATCATGTTTTAAGCAGAAAGCACATGTACATTAGAACTGGTTAGTAGTGGTAAAGTACCCAGAGTCCTAAAGCCAGCAAAAACTAAGTCAAAAACGGAGGTCTAAAGGCAGAAAGTCAGGGGAAACCATGCCAAGGATGCCAGGTCTAACACATATATTCCTACAGTATTTAAATGTTAGTCATGCTATGTAGTAGCTTTAGCATGCACCAAAATAACCATAATTCAAAATTTCAAATCGTAACAAAGATGTCTCAATCTTTCATTTTTCTGATGTTAATGAATGCCTAAGGACAAGATCACGTAGACATTGTTTTTACACCTGTAAAGTCCAGGGATCTTCTCTGTAAATTAGATTACTTTTCTGGAACACTGGGGCCCAGATCTTTCCTTGAGTAGCCTTCTTCCTCCAACAGCAAAAAAAAAAACATTTCTAACTTGGATTACTATTGAAACCATGTGCAATGTCCTTGTATGTGAATGATTTGGTTGAATGGCAGCTACCTGTTAATAAAGCTCTGTAGGTAGCTTAGCAAGAAAAGGAATCCTCTTGACCACTGTCTATCAAGAGTACATGCACAGAGCACTCTCCAAGGTCTATTACAGGTCAGTAATTAACCCCTAACAAAATACTCAGTGAGTTGGTCTACAAACGTACCGCATTTTCTCTCCAAACTGTGAGTACACAGTTAATATAATGTGAAGCTGATGCTTATTCCCATCATTGCCTTTCACCTGTTACTCATCTCTTACATTGAATGCCCTATGCATCCTTGTCGTGCATCACTATTTGACATTACTTCAGTCTTTGAGACCACACAGACTTGAACCGGTGAATAGGGTACAAGATTATACGTTCTCGCAGACTGAAGTCATACCAAATACAGTGACATAGCAAGGATGCTCTGGGGATGCTGTGGGGCTGTTGCAAGCTGCTAGAATGGACCCTGCTGCTTGCTAGCTTGATACTAAAATTACAGCCATAAATGGAGATCAAAGTGCCACTAAAGCCCATTGGATCTAGTATTACTACACCCGCTGCACAATTTATACCTATGCCTCTATCCTAATGGGAGATGTACAGCAATGCTGCAGGGGATCCATTAAATCATTCAGGTTAGGTGCATCCTTAAGACAGAAAAACAATGTTTTTGGTCATAGACAGGTGCCATTGCACATGTTAAAACCGGATTTCACATACTCCACTGTCTTTATCTCGTAGAGCAGAGGTACATCTAATATTCCTATGAGGCTGACTTCTCAGTCTTTTGACAATTATGATGAGTGTCATTCATCTAGGTGATGATAAAAATGATTCTTTAAGTGTCAGGGGACATCCTTGCTTTAAGTGCATGCTGTGTAGGTCGTCATTCCTATTAATTGTCCTTTGATCATATTTTCGATACACTCATTGGAAACAGATGTTTTGGCTGGTTTGTTTAATCATGCACATGCAGACTTCTGTAGGAAATATGGGCCCGATTTAGAGGTTGACAGAGAGGGTACTCCGTAACGACCTCGTCGGAGTACCCTCTCTGCCAAACTGAAGTTCCTCCCATCTCATTCAGAGTTGGCGGACCTTCAGTATGTCGACGACAGAGACTACTCCTTCTCTGCTACTGACATATACCTCAAATGGTCCGAAAGAGTAATGCACGTCTGACTTTTCGCCATTGTTTGCCCCAGTGGTGTAACAAAACTTGATTGGCCATCATGCAAAGTGCACGGCGGGTCCCCCCTCTCTGGCCCACCACCTAGTACTTTTGCTGAGGGGGCCCCCTGGAGCTTGGGGCACCCAACATCGCAGGGGCTGAGGGTGCCTATGTTACATCACTGGTCTGCCCACCCGAATTCGATTGGACGTACTAATGGCAAGTTTTCACTGTCTGTCACCAGCAGGCAAACCCTGATGGTAAGGGACAGTGAAACCTGTCAAATGGCCCCCAAGTCATAGGTGAAAACTCCCATGGTAAGAGGGTCATTTATTTTTTTACTTCCAAAAACACATTCCTGTTTTAATATTTTGTTTTTGAAAATAAAAAAACATTGAAAGTTTGATGCACAGCTCTGTCATATTGACGGAGCTGTCTGTCAAACTTATAATGCATTTACAGTTAAGCGCTGGGCTAGCACACATCTCTAAATTTGATGGGTGGAGTACTCTTGCCAAGGCAGGAGTAAAGTACTCCACCATGGTAACGGTACGTACTCCGTCTGCCAAAGTATAAAGCCGGCCCTATGTATTAATTTATCATCAATGATAATAAGATGATAGTAGGAAGCTGGCTCTATATATACTGTTCCAAAATAAGGTAAGGTGTGCACTGTGTCCAGGGAGTCCCCGGAGTTATAGCTGAGGTAAAATTAGGTAAGTACTAACAGCTCTCTTTGTGGTAGTGTGGGCAAGCAGTTAGGCTTATCCAGAGGGTCTGTTAAGCATTTATTGTATTCCCTCAATCAAAACTGATGGCACACACTCAGAGACAGACTCCAGACCAATTGGGCAAGTATAAAAAAGTTATACTTGTGTTTTATTTCTAGAACCAAGCAGGACTTGGTACAGATAGGTAAAATATACTTTCACTTGTAAACCTTTACATAAAAATGCAATTGAGGATAGATTTGTGGTTAATACAGGCTTGTGTCATTTCAAAATGCAGTTTGAATTACATAGTAATGACATTCAGAATACTTTTTAGTTACTTTTGGATTACTTTGGGTACAGGGGTGGTATGCCTAGATACCACACCTAGGGTTCTTACAATACACGGTAAGTAAGAATTTTTTATACTTTGCAGTTTAGATCACTTTCTCCATAAAAACATCAGTTCAACACTTAGAGCATTTTAGGCCCAAAATCTCTTAACATGGGTTTCTATGGGAGAATTTTTTTTAGTGGTTTCTCAGGTAGTACACGACTTACGAGATATGCGTTTTGGGGCTTAGTTCCAAGGTTCCCCAAGGTCTATATGGGCACTTGAGTTGCACCACCAGCGGCTCTTTGGCTTCCGGGTGCTGAGTGCACTTTTACAGACAACAACGGTTCCTATGGACAATCAACAAATGATACTTAGTATCATGCACGGCCCAATGTTCGCCAATGGGGCTAGGGCGACCTTTGGTTAGGGACTGCTGACGAGCAGGCCACTCGGTGTGGGAGCAAAGCTCCTGGGGTTAAGGTCAGCACTGCAGGGGCCAATGACCAGCATAGGAGCTGCACCACCAGCGGCACTGAGGCAGTCGGGTGCAGGGTGCCAAGAAGACATTGGGGATCCTGTGCTTTTCAATGCAGACTTTCGGTTCGGTGAAGTTGCTGCAGGCTCGGGCAGGGAGACTTCCTGAAGGTGACCACTGACTGGAGTGGTAAGTTGGGATCTTGGGGGATGCCTGGACACCATCGGTTGGGCCACCCAAGGCCGTGGGGTGTCGGGTGAAGGGGTGTCTTCTTGCATCAGCTTTCCTTACCAGCTCCAGTCGCGGTCTGGGGTACCAGTCAGACTGAGGCTGCAGGGCGTTGTCTTGACGCTTGCGGGAGGTCCGGATCACCGGATCTCAGGTCAGGATCACCGGGGAGACCTCCTCGTGGTGTTGGGCTGCTCGAAATCAGGCCATGGGCGTCAGGTGCAGAGTGGTGCAGAATCGTGGAGTCACCTCCGGATTCTAGTCTTGGAGTCTTCCTTGAGCAAATCCGGTGCTCACGGGCGACAGAGTCTGTAAGGTGAATGCAGGACAGGTTTTCCGGGCTCTGGGGGCTGCTGGACATGCCAATTTCTTCACTGTAGGCAGGTCAGAGTCGAGACAGGCCGGTATGGCTGGGGCCAAAGCAGTAGGTGTACTCTTCTTCCTGGGTTAGCACAGCTCTTCAATCCTTCATCTTTTTTCCTTGAATCTGAGGAGGCAAGGTTCAGGGTTGCCCCTAAATACTAGATTAAGGGGCGTTTAAAGGGGTGTGCAGGTCGGGACCAATGTGCCCCTTCCTTGGGGTGGGTACACCCCCTATTATGCCACCCTCCAGTGGTGGTGGGCGTGAGCCTCTTCCTGATTGGTTGGATCCCCTCGTCTTCAAGATGGAGGGGACAAAGAGGTGTGCTTCACCTCGCCTCCCTCACTTGAGGGGTGGGGTTGGCAAAGGTGGGCACACCTCTTCTCCTAGCTTTGTTTCCCTGCCGATTTTTCCTGCCAAAAGTAGGGGCAGAACCGGTGAGAGCCAGTTGCTGGGGGCAGAAAAAGTTAGGGAAAGCTCACAAAGGTGGCAGGCCTTTGAAGCTTCCCCTTCGTTGACCCGTCCCATCCTGGGGGAGGAGGAATGACACCTTTGCCCAGGATGGGCTTTGTTTCTGGACCCAGAGAGTTTAGGCTCTCTACCCAGGCGTTCAGAAACCTGTCTTGGTGTAGCAAATGGTGGGCCACCATTAAGGAACCACACCAGGGCTGGTCGTTTTTCAGGGGGCATCTCTAAGATGCCCTCTGAGTGCATTTTACAATAAATCCCACACTGGCATCAGTGTGGGTTTAATGTGCTGGGAAGTTTGCTACCAAACTTTCCAGGTTTTAGTAAAGCCATTATGGAGCTGTGGAGTTCGTAATGACCAACTCCCAGACCATATACTCTTTATAGCTTTACTACACTTACAATGTCTAAGAATGGACTTAGACACTGTAGAGGTACAGGGCTCATGCCACTGTACCCTCACCTGAGGGCTAGTGCATCCTGCTAGAGGGGTGGCTTACCTAGGTCTCAGGTAGTGGGATGTAGGCATGGCACACAGGGATGTGTGCTATGTTGAATCTTCACTTTTCTCTGCACCAAAACATGCAGCCTGCAATGGCAGTGTGTGGGTGTTAAGGTACAGGGCCTCTATGGGTAGCGCCATAGGTTCTGCAGCACTTATAGGTCTTCTCTGGTCACAGTGTCCTTGTCACCCATGGTACCTTTTACAAGGGGCTTACCCGTGGCCAGAGATGTGCCAATTGTGGGTACAAAGGTACAGTTTTGGGAAAGAACTCAGGACATGGGAACCTGATTGGCAGGGACCCAGGGCACATCAAGTCTGGTTGCATCAGAGGTCAGGCAAAAAGTGGGCGGTAACCATGCAAAACAGGGAACTTTCTTACAATATTCATAAGAGAATTTCTGATGTTAAGGACTGTTTGACACTCCCAAGCGAGCAACAAATTAAGGCTGTGCCAAACTGCATATTTCCTTTTTTTTGGAAAATTATAAAACCAGCTAGAAATAAGGTTTATAGAAAAGAGGTTTGCCATTTTCACGTGTGAAATGTTTGCACTCGTTCCTCGAGTAAAAATGTCATTCAAGATTCCGGCAAGAATTCATGGTTACCAAAAAAAAAGTGACCATATTAGTGAATCAGATAGATAAAAGTGTGGCCCACATTTGCAAATCAGGGCAGTTTTGACTTTGCAAAGACATGCTGTATTCGTGTTTCACATGGTAGGGTAGACTGCTTGCATTTGTGCTTGCTGCACATATTGTTTGTGGTAATATCCTGGAAATCAACAGTAACCACTGGTCCACTAGAACATAAAACAGGTCCATAGTGAAAAAAAACGGCCCATACACTGAGTTGTCAGGCCAGCCCTTCTGGCACTGCCAGATGGCCCTTCAGTCCAGTTTGACCCTGCTGGCAAGGGACTGGTTTGAGGAGAAAGTGTCTCTCATTGTGAGACATTGTCTCCTCGAATCAACCTCCTTTGAGGTGAAAAAGACACAACATTATAGAAAGTGAAATTTCGCATATTTCTGTTAGTCTTACCTAAAGCAAAATGATCAACTTTTACACATTTTGTTAGCATAATTAAATGTTACCCAGTCCTCTAAAAATGCCTTTTAATCAGCTTTAAGGATTAAGATCCCGACCGACAACCTGTACAGTTGTATCATTCACCACCACTTTTCCTTTGACTCTGCCCCTATCTTTTTTCATGGACAAGAATTTGTGTGCCACTAATCCTGAGGGACCCTTCAAACTGCTTTCAGTGTACTCTGAGAGGGGATACCCTTACTGGGTACCTTGACTCCATCTGAGCAAGTCATGGTTGGTGGCATCTAATTGATATTTTTTCATGTGCAGGGTTTCACCCAAAGGAGCTGACTACACTTCCTGTGGATTATTTCAAAATATATTTGGAAGGATGGTTCCATACATTATGAACATAACTTTTGCAACGTGTGTACATTAAACGCTTTATGTCCTGTCTTTAGTGATCCCAAACAACTGAGGGACATTTCTCTATATAAGAAAGGAAGTTTCTTTATTACCAGGGCTGCTAGGAGGGACTACAAAAGGTTTCGCTGCCGGAGGCACCACGTATAAGGCGTACTTTTTCAACTCCATGTAGGCTATGACCACTGCATGCATTCTAGGGAGAGAAACTTGAAAGTCTCTTCTCTAATGAATGAAAATATGCCCAGCTTGACTGGCTGGGTCCTTTGAGTCTGGGGGATGTACTGACTCACTCACTCAATGCACCACCTCTTCTTGTTTTCTACCCTTCATTAGCCCTGCTGCTGCTCACCCAGCCCTAGTAAAGAAGCTCCGAAGTTTCTGGACATCAGACAGAGGTCTACTCTCATTAACGTCAACCTGACGGAGAGCTTTTCGGACCTCTAAGGAGTGAGAAGTCATCTTTTTAGGGGTACAGAACCACTAACCCTAAACCCGGGTTGGAGTATCACTTTCCAGGATCACAAAAACACGCACTTCAGCGTTTAGGATACTGTCCCTTTCTTTTGTATATTACCAAGTTCATTGTCGGTGGTTTCCCATTGCTTTTGTTTTGCTCTCCATGTTTACGTTGTCGGCAAGCACTAAAGTTACTAACAGTAAACATTGCATTTGTCATGATCAGCTAATGATGGCAATCATCTATTGTTTGCACACTTTGATTAACCCTTTCAATGGATCGCTAACAGAATTGTTGTGTCATCGTGCTGTTTGTTACAGGATTGTGCTAATATTGCACTTAACTAGCATACAGGATATAGTGTGCATGTATAGGGGCCCTGATTTTGTTGCTGTTTCTTTACATTAATTGCTCATATTTTACTGTTCATTGTGTGTGTATACTACCATTAGACTTAACATTTGTTCTATAAATATATATACTCTTGAGTTACTAATAAAGGGGCAGATTTACAAGCCCTTGCGCCACTTTTGCGTCACTTTTCCCATGTTAAAAGTAACGCAAAAGTGGCGCAAGGGGCTTGTAAATCTGCCCCAAAGTGTTGTGTACTAATAGCTCTGACTGGACATAAACCTCAGTGTTGGAAGTGTAGTAGTTGTACTGTACAGTACCAAGACTTTGGTACAGTACAATAAACCACGGTTCTTGAGCGGGCTCTGACTGCTGGGCTACACCTTTCAGCGTCAAGGAGACCTTCCAACTTTCCATTCCAGACCAGACACTGTGTCAAATGAATCGCCTTGTTCAGAATCTGAAAGTGTTTATTGCCAAATGAAAATCAATAGCATGTGAATCACAAAGTCAATCAATCAGTCAGGGGTCCTCTTGAAATCATCAGTTGAATCTACATCAATGAAGGAAGACCAGACTCAAATATATACCATAACGCACACAAGTTCCCAGTAGCAGTGACATGGTACAAATCACACAAAGAATATGAGTAAACAACTTCATTGTGTTATTGCCTCGAGCGCCAAAGCTCGTATTGCTCCAATGTCAGAGATGGTCACTTCCTGAGGGTAATGTTCGTATGAGGATGAGAAGATGGCACTCATTCGGGCAAGCACATTTCAAGTTTCACTACTCCTCTCTCTTGCACTGTTTATTTGTACAATTTAATACATGTTCATTAATCAAGTTTGCTCTACAACACATTCACAAAGTTCTAAAATACCATAATCACATTTCCAATCATCCTCGCTGTTTGGCTTGGCCCTTTCTGCAGGGTCGTCCCCAGACTTTTTGCCCTCACCCTCCTGTTGTCTGAACACGTTTTTGACGGCCTTTAGGGCTCTGTACACTTTACCACTACTAATCAGAGCTAAAGCGTTTGTGTTCTTTCCCCTAAACATGGTAATATTGGTTCATTCCCAATTGGCACATTTTATTTACTTGAATATCTTTAGTAAAGTGGTACTACGTGTAATCAGGACCTGTAAATTAAATGCTACTAGTGGCCTGCAGCACTGATTGTGCCAACCACTTAAGTGGCCTTTTAAATAGGTCTAAGGTCTGCCTTTGCAGCCTGTTTATGCAGTTTTAAATTGTTCTGTGCCAAGCTACCAAGGGAGTTAAGCACAGGTTAAATTAGGGTTTGCTTGTGACTTCACCCTAACAAGGATTGAGGTTTCTGCGTGGGCAGGGTTTTAGCCCCCTCAACCAGCAACCCAATTTCTTACAGTTATCACTCATTAAGTGTAACAAGGCAACCCATGGTTATTCTATGGGAGAGGTAGGCCTTGCCGTGGTGAAAAACAAATGTAAGAGTTTTTCATTACCAGAACATCTAAAACTGAAAATTGCATGTCCTAAATTTTAAATACACTGCACCCTGCCCTCTGGGCTGTCGAGGGCCAACGCTAGGGGTGACTTATATGTACGAAAAAGGAAGTTTTGGGCCTGGCAAAAGGTTTATTTTGCCAGGTAGAAATGGCAGTTTACAATCGCACACACAGGGCTTGATTCACAAATGTAAACTTCAGGTCTAAACTTACACTTCAGGCCTAAACTTAGACCTGGAGTCTAAACTTACACTTCAGGTCTAAACTTACACTTCAGGTCTAAGTTAAACTTCAGGTCTAAACATAGATTTCAGGTCTAAACTTGGACTTCAGGTCTAAGTTTACCTTTGTGAATTGGGCCCATTGGCTGCAATAGCAGGCCTGAGTCATGTTTAAAGGGGCTACTTAAGTGGGTGGCACAATCAGTGGTTCAGGCCTACTAGAAACATTTAATTTACAGGACCCGGGTATATGTAGTACCACTTTACAGGGACTTATAAGTAAATTAAATATTCCAATTGGGGATAAGTCAATGTTACCATATTTTAAGGAGTGAGCTGATGCACTTTAGCACTAGTCAGCAATGGTAAAGTGCACAGAGTCCTAAAGCCAGCAAAAATGTGATCAGCAAAAATGGAGGAGGAAGGCAACAAGTTTGGGGGAAGACCAACCATCCTAAGGCTGACAGGTCTAACATGTGTCCCTCACATCTGAAAGTGGGGAGAACTAATTAACTTCTTTGGAGTTCTCATCGCTAAGGCGGAAGAACCTGGATAGACCTTCAGCATTAGCATGGTTTGGCCCATGACGGTGTTCTACCGTAAAGTCCATTCCCTGTAGGGAGATGGACCACCTCATCTGTTTGGGATTTTCACCCTACATTTGCAAGAGCCAGCTGAAGGGTCTGCAGTCTCTCTGAACCAGGAAGTGAGTCCCAGACAGGTGTGGTCTCAGCTTCTTCAGTGCCCAGGCCACGGCAAAGGCCTCCCTTTCAATCACACTCCACCTCTGTTCCAGTGGAATTAACCTCCTGCTAATGAAGGCTACTGGTTGGTCTAGGCCCTCGTCATTTAAGTTTGCTAAGACAGCACTCTATGCCATGATCTGAAGTGTCTGTCTGCACTATGAACTCCTTACAGAAGTCAGGAGCCTTGAGTACAAGTGCTGTACACATGGCCTCTTTGAGGGTATCAAAGACTTTGTGGCAGGCGTCTCTCCACATCACTTTTCTGGGCTACTTCTTTGAAGTCAGCTCTGTTAAGAGGGCAAGAATGGTTCTATCCCCCTTAACAAACCTCCTATAGTATCCTGTGAGGTCCAGGAAAGCCCTCACCTCAGTCTGTGTTTTAGGGGGTTGCCAGGAGAGTTTCTTATATTATCCTGGAGGGACTGCACCTTGCCCCCACCTACCATTTGGCCCAGATACGCCATGAACCTGCCCTATCTAGCACTTACTGGCCTTGATAGTCAGGCCCACTGGCTGCAGGGCCTGAAACACCTCCTGGAGGTGGCACAGGTGTTCTTCCCAACTGGAGCTGAAGTCAGCAATATCATCTAAGTAGGTAGTATAGAAAGCCTCCTTCCCAGCTGGGACTCTGTTGACCAACCTTTGGAAGATGGCAATGGCATTTTTTAAGCCAAAGGGGATCACCCTAAATTAGAAGTGGCCCTTTGGAGTAGATAATGAGGACTTATTTTTAGCCCCCTCAGTCAGAGCAATCTGCCAGTACCCTGATATGAAGTCGTGATGGAACTGAGTCCCCTGTAGTCTGCACAGAACCTTAGTTCAGGTGTGGTGGCCAGTGGGGAAGCCTTGGGTACCAGCTCCACTGGGCTGGACCACACACTGTTGGAGGGCTCAATCACCCCTAACATCAGCATCTTGGAGACCTTCTTGATACTGGCCCTCACCTTGTCTGACAGCCTGTTAATTTTATTTTGGCAGGCGGACTGTCTTCGGTGTCAATGTCATGGGTACACAAATGTGTGAGCACAGGGGTGAGAGAGAACAGAGAAGAAAACTGCCCAAGCAATCGGCTGCTGTAACTCTGTTGTTCTGCCGTCAAAGTTGGGGCGAGGTTGACACTCTCCGCTGACCCACTGAGATACTGGGTGGACTGGATGTCAGGGAGAGGTTCGCTCTCCTCTTCTACCCCTTCATCTGTCACCAGTAACATCTTGACCTCAGACCTTCCAAATTGTGGTTTGAGGCTGTTCACATGGAGCACCTTTAAAGGGGTTTTAATGGTCTTGAGATCCACCGGATAGGTGGACTCCCCCTTCTGCTCCTTCACCTCATATAGGCCTGTCCCGCAATCCTGGAGAGCTCTGGGTTTAACAGGCTCATATCCCACACCTTCTGGTCAGGTTGAAACTCTACCAGAGTGGCCTTCTGGTCATAACAGAGCTCATAACTTCTTGACTGGCCTTAAGATTGCTTTTTGCTGTCCTCCAGAAGCAATACATCTGGTTGCGGAGGGCCAGCATGTGCCTGACCACATCCTGAGGAGGTTTCCTGGGAGCTTGCTTCCACCCCTCTCCGACAAGGCTAAGACATCCCCTAACAGGGTAGCCATAGAGGAGTTCAAAGGGGCTTAACCCAATCCCTTCTGTGACACCTTCCTGTAGGCAAAGAGTAGGCATGGCATCAGGACATCCCACTTATGCTACATGGGCTCAGTTATGCCCATTATCATGCCTTTAAGGGTCTTGTTGAACATCTCTACAACCCGTTGGTTTGGAGGCGATAGGGTGTGTGTATAAGTCACTTCACACTCAGACCACATGGACTTCACGTTCGCTGACATGAAGTTAGTGCTTCTGTTAGACACTGCCTCATTGGGGAACTCCACATGGGTAAAAATACCCATTAGTGCCCTGGCCACCACAGGTGAAGTCATCTCAGAGGGATGGTCTCTGGGTAGCGTGTGGTGTGGTCTACCAAGACCAGGATGAGCCAGTTGCATAAAGTTGTCTTGGGTTCCCAGGGACCAACAATGTCAATGCCTACCCACTCAAAGGGAGTGCCAATGACAGGTAATGGGGTCAAGGGAGCTTTGAGATTTTTCCATGACTTCCCACTGGCCTGGTAGGTGGGACAGTACCTACAGAATTAATCTGAGTCTGTCTTCATCCAGAGCCAATAGAGGTGGGCAACAAACCTGGCAAAGATCTTGTCTTGCCTCAGGTGTCCTGACAGGGGGGTTGTCATGAGCCAGCCTGATTAGGAAGGCCCTGAAACACTGGGAGACCACCAGCATATGGGTTGCTCTGGGTCCAGGAACCTTAGGGTCACTGTATAGGAGGTCATTCTCCCAGTAAATAAGGTGATCTCCAGAGGTATCACCTGCTGCCTGGGCCTCAGCTAGCCACCTCAAGCCCTCTAGAATGGGGCATTCCAGAGCTCTGCAGAATTCTTCTCTGGTGGTCCCACCCTCAAATTGCAATCCAGCAAAAATGTGAGGTGGGTCAGAAAGTGCCTTACGTAAGAACCATCCATAGAGTTACTGGTTGGTACTCACCAGTTTTAATCAATCAATCAATCAGGGAGTTTAAAGCGCGCTACTCACCCGTGAGGGTCTGAAGGTGCTGGGGAGGGAGGGGGCAGCTCTGATTCAGCCAAAAAGCCAGGTCTTGAGGCTCTTTCTGAAGGTGTGCAGAGTAGGGGAGCGTCAGATGTTGACTGGGAGCTCGTTCCAGGCTTTGGCTGCAATGTAGGAGAAGGCTCTTCCACCCGCTCTGGTTCTGTGGATGCGAGGGGTTTCTGCTAGGGCGAGGTCGGTGGAGCCGAGATTCCTTTTGGGTACAGGGAAGGAGACTCTTTCGTTGAGGTATTTGTGTTCGGTTTTGTGGAGGGATTTGTAGGTGTGGGCGAGTAGCTTGAAGGTTATTCTCTTCTCAACGGGGAGCCAGTGGAGGTCTCGCAGGTGTTGGGTGATGTGCTCATGTCATGGGATGCCGAGGACGATTCTGGCCGTGATGTTCTGGATGGTCTGGAGTTTGCGTAGCAGGGATTTGTTGATTCCAGCGTAGAGGGCGTTTCCGTAGTCCAGTCTGCCTGTTATGAGTGCGTGGGTGATGGTCTTTCTGGCTTCAGGGGGAATCTACTTGAAGATCTTCAGAGGATGCAGAGGGTGTTGGAACAGGTGGAGGCAACGGCGTTGATCTGTGGGGTCATGGTGAGGGAGGAGTAGAGTATGATGCTGAGATTCCGGGCGTGGTCCGTGGGGGTAGGGGGGTTGCCGAGGGTGGTGGGCCACCAGTAGTTGTCCCAGGCTGAGGGGGTGGGTCAAAAGATGAGGACTTCTGTTGTCTCCGAGTTGAGCTTTAGACAGCTGCTGCTCATCCAAGCTGCAATGTCTATCATTCCTTCTTGGAAGCTGAGTCTGGTGGATTTGGGGTCCTTCATGAGGGAGAGGATGAGCTGGGTGTTGTCGGCATAGGATACTATGCTGAGTCCATGCTGTCTGATGATGGCGGCGAGGGGGGCCATGTAGATGTTGAAGAGCGTGGGACTGAGCGATGATCCCTGGGGTACTCTGCCGTTGATCTCTGAGGGTTCCGAGAGGAAAGGTGGGAGTCTGATCCTTTGGGTTCTGATGGCAAGGAAGGAGCGGAGCCAGTCAAGGGCAGTTCCCTGTATGCCAGAGTTGTGGAGTCTGGCTGCGAGGGTGCGGTGGGAGACGGTGTTGAAGGCTGCGGAAAGGTCCAGTAAGATGAGGGCTGCGGTGTGGCCTTGGTCGAGGTGTGTGCAGATGTCATCTGTGGCGGCGAGGAGGGCGGTCTCGGTGCTGTGGATACTGTGGAATCTGGATTGGGAGGAGTCGAGGATGGCGTTCTCTTCAATGAAGTTTGTCAGCTGGGCGTTGACGATCTTCTTGGTGACTTTGGCTGCGAAGGGAAGGAGAGAGATGGGCCGGTAGTTCTTCAGGTCTGTCGGGTCTGCAGAGGGTTTCTTGAGGAGGGGCTTAACTTCTGCGCGTTTCCAGTCATCGGGGAAAGTGCCAGCTTCAAAGGAGGCATTGATGGTGCATTGTAGCTCGGGCGCTATGACAGCAGTGGCTCTGTGGAAGATGTGCGGCGGGCAGGGGTCTGTGGAGGCTCCTGAGTGAGTGTTCTTCTTGGTCATGGTGGACTCTTCTGTGGTGGCCGAAGTCCAGGTGGTGATAGTGGTCTGGCTGTCGTTGCTGGAGGGAAGGGTGGTTTCCGGGATCTGTTCGCTGGAGTTGTCATAGGGGGCCTTGATTTTCAGATGGAAGTAGGAGTCGAGCTTGTTGCATAGGTCTTGGGAGGGGGTGATGTCTGTGGTTTCGCTGGGGGTTTGCTGAGTTCCTGCATGATGCTGAAGAGTTGCTGGAGTTGGCGAGGATCTTGTTCTGAATAAAGATCCTTTTGGTGGATCTGATGCGTTGGTGGTATTCTGTCATGGCGTTCTTGTAGGTGGTGCGGTCTTCCGAGGATTTGCTGCTTCTCCAGTTCTTCTCGAGGTGTCTGCAGGTGCATCTGGATTCCTGGAGGTTGGCGGTGAACCAGGTGGCCTTCCTGGGGCGCTGTCTGTCAGGGTTACATAGGGGTGTGAGCTCGTCTGCGCAGTTGGTGATCCATCTGTGGAGATCTTTGGCTGCGAGGTTGGCGTCGGTCGGGGTGGAGGGGGCATCGCGGTTGAGGGTGGAGTTGAGCTGCTCCTCGGTGACCTGGCTCCAGTTTCTTCGCGGCGGGTGGGATGCAGGTTTGGGGCGGTGGGTTTGTTGATGTGGAAGTGTACACAGTGGTGGTCTATCAAGGGGGGTTGCGTGGTGTGGCTGAAGTGGACATTGTTATCTCCTGCGATGATGGGGTCAAGGGTGTGTCCTGCCTTGTGGGTGGGTGTGATGATGAGTTGTTTCAGTCCGAGGTTGGTGAGGTTGTCCAGGAGGGTGGTGGAGTTGGGGTCGCTGAGGTTGTCCAGGCGGAAGTTGAGGTCTCCGATGAACATGTAGTCCATGGAGGCCATGGCGTGGGGCGCAATGATGCCGGCGATGGTAGTGGTGAACACGGTGCGAGGTCCGGGAGGTCTGTAGGTGAGGGTGCATAGTAGGGTTGTTCTGGAGCTGGTCTGGATCTGGAAGTGGAGGTGGAGGTGTTCGGTGGTGGGCGGGCTGACACTTGAGCTGGAGGTGGTAAGTTGGAGGGAGCTTTTGTGTGCGATGGCAAGTCCTCCTCCAGGGCGGTTGGGGCAGTCCTTCCTCTGAATCTTGTATTCGTTGGGGATGGCGGTGGCAATGTCGGGGGCGGAGGTGGAGTTGGTCCAAGTTTCTGTGAAGAAGGCGACGTCTCCCGAGAGGGTGTCAAGGAGGTCCCAGATCTCTATGGCGTGGCTGTACAGGGAGTGTACATTGAGGAGGATGCACCTCAGGGCTTCAGTGGTGTTGGCATCCAGTGTGTGGGCGGCAGCCGTGGGGGTGCGGAGGGTGGTGAAGGTTTGGCGGCAGTGTCGGCAGTAGAACTGACCATGGGTGGTGTTCAGTGTGGACAGCTGGCAGTTGTTCCTTCTGTGGTGGAGTGCGAGGAGGGCAGCTGTGTCGTAGCAGTGGGTGGTCGAAGATCATGGGTCTCTGGCGCTGGTCGTGGACAGGCGCAGATGGGCTTGCCTTTGGCACGCCTTCGGCGTGCTAGAAGCGCGCCCACTGTGTGCGACCGTGCATCGGCCGCCATTAAGTAGGGAAGGGGGAGGGAAGCGCAGCTGGGAGGCGAAAGTGGGAACCACCAGGGGGGAGTGGCCGCGGGGGCAGCAGCAGCAGGAAAGGGCAGCGAGTGGGCACAGAGGACAATAACCAGGTACAAAATGGAAATAAAACAGGCAAAAATCAAAACAGAATGCAGAGGTGACAATAATAATAACAAGGCACAATACAGAAACGGAAGACAGGACCAAAGACAGAAACGGACAGAAACCATTTTGTCATCATCGGCACTTTCCTGTCAGAAAAAAGAGAATGTGACTTAACTCTTAAAGTAAAATAAGAAATTAATAAATGAAAGAGTGAGGTGTATAAGTGAAGGTGACTACCATCTACGCCCCGTAATGTGAAAAAAGAGTAAACTGAACTGTCCATCAGTTAAACTAGAGTTGTGAACATCTATCACACATATTTTTTAATTTTTACTAGTGTTCACACTCAATTAAAAAAACGGCATGTTTAGATCATTTTAACCTGAATGGCAGACATGTTTCATTTCTGAAAAAAGAATTGCGACAATTTCATCAGGGCACGGGGACACATCTCCACCTCAAGAATGCACTGGACCGAGTGGTTGCCAAGTGGACTCCTACCAGCAACTCACCGGGAGTGGACCCAGAGGGTGACTACCCCCCACAACTCAATGCAGCCAAGAACACACACTGCCGGTCCCAGGATGCTTGTTACTGGTCCAGGGAGGACCTGGCTTGGCAGTTCGGGCTGGACTGTTCCCATGAGGAGCAGGGTTAAGACTGATTTGCATATGGCTAGGTCTAAACTGGGGTAGCATGGGGGGGCAAAAGAATGACAGATTTAACCCAGATCTCTTGACTGAATGTTTCATTTGTTCTTCATTCCATCCATCATTTTTTTGTCTTTAACTTTCTGTAAGTGCCATTTTCAAAATTGTAATTCAAAATACGACTTTACCATGAGAGATGCAGTTCTGATCCTTCTTGATTTGTCTGCTGCCTTTGACACCGTTCCACATTCTATCCTCCTCCACCGATTGTCTGCTTTAGGTGTGGGCGGGTACTGTGTGGGACTGGTCTAAGTCTTTTTTGGAATCTAGAGGCCAGTTGGTTTGGCTTGCTCCTTTTTTTTCTGAGGTCAAGGCAGTCAAGCAAGGGGTGCCGCAAGGCTCCTTACTTAGCCCGACCCTTTGTGATATCTTTATGTCCCCGCTGGCCTCTGTGATAGAGCCGTTTGGATGTCAAATCATCTCATATGCTGATGATACTCAGTTGCTTTTTGAGTTCGATGGCTCCCATGCATCTATTGCAACCTCCTTTCTGGATTGCATGCATGCCGTTTACGATTGGATGCAGGGCAGCATACTAAAATGCAACTAGGAGGAAACTTAATGCTCCTATTTGGTTCTCATTATCTAACTGGTAGGAAGATCTTTGGCCCCCATGCTGCCGGTCTGCCCCCTCCTGCTGCTGTGGTAAAAAATTTAGGAGTGAACTTTGATGCTGCTCTTTCTATGCAGCCACAGATCTCAGCAGTGGTGGGCCAATGCTTTGCCGCACTCCGCGCACTGAAAAATTCCTTTCGTCCTCCCTTTGGAAGCGAGGCGAGTGGTGGTTCATGTGTTGATCACTTCACATCTTGACTATGCCAAACTCTCTATTTAGGAGCAGTGGAGGCATTGGTGTGCCGCCCACAGGTGGTCCAAAATGTGGTGGCCAAGCTTCTTCAAAGTCTTCTTTGGTTTTTGTCTACTTGGCATGAAGGCTCTACTTTGCTGCCCATCAGGAATTTCAAAACTCTGGTCTTGGTGCATAGGGCAGTGTATTTAGCTGGTATGGATTATCTGGCAAAGATATTTGCACAGTATTATACTTCTAGAAAGCTGCAATCCTCCTCTGCCTCTCTTCTATCAATTCCTCACTTCAAACGGGTCCGCTAAAGCCTGTAATGAACTCTCATGCGATTTACCTCAGATTCCCCTCGAGAATTTATTCCATAGGAAACTGAAATCCTGGTTCTTCCCAGTGTGACGGTGAGGTGTATGTTAGCTGGTGCGAACTGTAGGGTGTTTGCCCCCTTGCGCCGGGACACTCCTCGGAGTAGCTGTGTACTTTATAAATCTCTCTTCATTCATTCTCTTCATTCAGAGAGGATTTTCATTACAATTCCAAAGACACAAAAATGAGCTGGTTACCTGCTCCCTTTTGGAAATTACAGCTTATTATATGTAATAAGGTAACTTCCAGGACATGTACAGCTGGAAATTACAAGTCCTACCTTTTAAATACACTAAACCCTGCCCTCTGGGCTGTGCAGGGCCTACCCTAGGGGTGACCTATATGTATTACAAGGAAAGAATGGACCTTGGAAAAGGTTTATTTTGCCAGGTCGAAATTGCAGTATAAAACTGCCACACAGGCTGCAATGGAAGCCCTAAGACATTTTTAAAGGGGCTACTTAAGTGGGTGGAACATTCAGTACTTCAGGCCCACTAGTAACCTTTAATTTACAGGCCCAGGTACCTGTAATACCACTTTACTAGGGGCTTATGAGTAAATTAAATATGTCAATTGGAGATAAGCCAGTGTTACCATGGTTTAAGAGTGAACACATGCACTTTAGGATTGCTCAGCAGTGGTAAAGTCTGCAGAGTTCTACGGCCAGCAAAAAGGAGATCAGAAAAAATGGAGGAGGAAGGCAAAATGTTTGGGGGAAGACCACCGTTAGGCTGACAGTTCTAACAATAACTTTCAATTGGGAGCAGGTAGGAATGTTGAGTTTGGTGTCTAAAGAATTGTGATTTAAAGACCTCTTTAATGATAAAGTCAGTTTTTAAGTAACAATTCTGAAAATGCTACTTTTAGAAAGTTGGCATTTTTTTGTCCCAAATACTTTGGAACACTTCACGCTGGACTTTTGAAGGTGAATTCTTTCAGCGGGAGTAACCTAATCCCTGTTTCAGGACCACACGCCAAAGCGGTTGGCCTGAACTTGTGACTTTCCCCGGTCTTGCATGACCAGGTAACCGCGAGTGGCGCTTTGTGCTTTTAGGTGCTTTACTTACTTGAAATCTTTAAAATTGCATATATTCGGTCGTACTGATTGAAATTTTGTCATTTTGGTCTCAAATAATTTATCACAGTTTACTCCATTTTTCTAAATTTATCTTGTGTGTGTTTTCACTTTTTTACTGTTTGAAGTGCTGCATAAATACTTTACACATTGCCTCGAATTTAAGCCTGACTGCTTTATGCCAAGCTACCAGAGAGTTAAACACTGGTTAATTTGGAGTTGCTTTTCTTTCACCCTGAGAGAGATTACGGTTCCTGTGTGAGTAGGCTTTCACCCCCTAAACCAGACACCCACTTTCCAACAATAATCATCCTGAATTGTCAATGTGTGTGATAGGTAAGTAAACTTGTTTCTAGTAAGGTTTTAATCTGAGTCAATATAGACTTGGGCAAGGATTTAAATCAGTGGGAGAGAGATAAAAATTATTAAACAACTTTTTTATACTGTGTCCCACAAAAACACTTTTCACTCATAACCAAACATTCCATTCTTCAAAACCTATTCCATCATCTTAAAATCAGGAAGCATCCAATTTTTGCAAATTCAGAGTTTGCTAGGCCCGTAATTGGGTTATAATTAACTTTAGGCTATTTGAATTTGTTACATCCTTCAACTCTATGTATCTTTTAGATAGCAAGTCACATCCCATGGTTTGGGATCATGATCGCAAAAAATATGGCAGTCTCTGAAATGTCTCTGTTTGCTCTTCTATGCAAGGAATGAGGTCAAGCAGGGAATGTCAGATCAGTCCTTAGGAGGTTCCACATAAGATCGGTTCTCAAAGGCGTAGTAAGTTTCAGTATTATCAGCAGTGTCACTGCGGGTTAATAATACTGCCATAGGAGATTGTTTGTGGGATTTCGACCTAGGTAAACACAGGAAAAGGAAATGGGGCAGTTTGCTTGGGAATGGACATTGCACTCATTATGTCCATTGAAAATGCTGCTGTTTCCGACCTACCAAACAATCCTTGGACAGTTGAAAAGACATACAGCATATGGCAAAATCTTTTAATCAGGAAAGGGCGCTGTCAGGTCTGCAAGTAATACAGGTGGTATATTTCTTGCATTTAGTGCCTGTACTGGTGTAAGTCATTGCATTGCTCCTACCAGTTAAAAGGAACTAGGTCATTGGTACTCCCACCTTGGAGTCAGTGGGCGCATGGGAACATAACTAGCATTAGGAAAGATTCAGATCCTGCTTGTATTGATCCGAAGATTGCAGGAAGTAGTGCCTTTTTTGTGGCAGTATGAAAGGGTTTCAAGTAGTTGATTTCTTCTAACCTACCACTTGTATCATCCTGACATAACCACTCAATGATTGCCGCACGGAAGGCTGGCCCGACAAATCGGGAGATCACGCAGCTTGGAGAATTCACACTAGTAGGGTCAAAGGATATAGTTGTGGGCAGGAGGAGAAGCTGCAGCCTGATGAGGTCTTAAGAGTGTACTTGTCAGGCTACCACTCACCTGAAAACCAGAATCTGTGGGTACGAAGATTATCCACCCACTCACCTCGAGGCTAGCCCTCAACACTTGGGTTGGGAATGAGTGCAGGTGATTAACCTCCAGTTGAAATGGGGTTGGGAGAGAGAGAAGGAAGAGGATAGGTAGAAGTTTTCAATCATCTCACTCTCAGCTTGTTTGACTATGCTAGGTTCAAGAGCAGGGGGCAGGTCTTCTCTTTGCAGATCAGGATACAATAGGGACTTCTTCATCATTCACATCACAAGGGTTTACCTAAGGAGGTAACCCACTATCATGCAATCAGCGATTTACTGACGCATCGTACAATTTCTATTCCAGAGACACTTAGCAATGTAGTGGCTTTAGATTTCCAGGACCATTTTTTACTCAACATAACAGGTAGGACTTTCAAATCGAGTTCATTTATATTCTATTTCTCCATAGGTGTTGGACTTGGCCCTTTTCGGCTAAAGTTCCCTAAACTTTTTGCCTACCCTCTAGACCTTTTTCTGACATGGTGTTGCCAACTTAGATGCTTTGAGCACTTTGCCACTGCTGATTAGTGTCAAAGTGCAAGTGCTCCCTGTGTAAAGTGTAATGGTAATTGGTTGTCCATAATTGGCATGTTTGTCTTACTAGTAAAGTCCCTAGTAAAGTGCACTATGTGTGCCAGGGCTAGTAATACAAATGCTACTGGTGGGCCTGCAGACTAATTGTGCCACCCACACAAGTAGCCCCAAAGAGAGAACCCAGGCCTGCCACTGCAGTGCCTGCGCGCAGTTTGCTAACTGCCATGTTGTCCTGACAAGTGCACCCACTTGCCAGGCCTTACCCTTCCCTTTCCATGCACATCAGACACCCCTATAGTAGGCCCAAGGTACCCCCCTGGGCAGGGTGCAGTGTCTGTGAAAGGTAGGACATGTACTGAGGTGTGTACCATGTACTAACAGTGAAATACTCTCCATTTCGTTTTTCACTGTTGCAAGGCCATCTTGCCCATAGGACAGAATGGGGAAGGCTATGTAATATGTTTCCAGCCTATCTTCCCATAGGTTTAAGATGGAGAGGTGAAGTTTAGTGTGCCTGAGCTCACAATTTAATAACACATCTTTTTGTGAAGGTGGTTTTTGAATTGTGTGTTTAGAAACCACGCTTTTAGAAGTGGCTGGTTTTTTTGTTCTAACAATTCTGTGTGTCTCTGTCTGGTTGTGGATTGACTGTCTGGATTTGAATGTGATAGGATCTGGGAAATGTCTTGACCAAGGGGAGGAGTAGGTGAGGCAGCCACGGTTGACCTGCATCTGGAGTGTAGAGGGGAGGAGTAGCCCCTGGAGGTGAAGAGGTCTGGGCTGCTGCCATAAAACAAAGGCTCCATCTCCTGCTGAGTGATTGAAGATCCAGACCCCCACTATCAAAGGAAGAAGGTGTCACTGGCAGGAAGACACCCAGAACTGGTTTCGACAGGGGTCAGTGCCCCCTGAACACAAAGACTTCAAAGACATTTAGGGGTATAACTATGAGAGCTGAAACCCTTGGACTTTAGACTGATATCCATATTGAAAAAGGATTGAACCTACTTGGTGCTCAAGAGGAACCTCTGCCAAAGAGGAACAGCTGAAGAGACTGAAGAGAAGGACTGCCCTTGCTGTGTGCTCTGGGGCTGGCCTGCAGTTTGCTGGTTTGAAAGGAGAGGACAAGGGACTTTGCCATGTGCTGTGTCCCCCTGCTTGAGAGGACTTTGCTGTGTGCTGTGTCCTAAAATAGCGTGTCTCCAAGGGCCCGAGGAGAGCTGGCTCCCTGTTGTGGAAACTCAGGAACATAAAAGTTTCCAAGTGTGTCTCAGCGACGCTGTGTGCGTGTGCTTTTTGCAGCCTGAGACCTTCGTAAGAACTGCCCCGTGATCGTGTGCACCCGGAGTCCAAGTGAGTCTCATCGATGCTGTGTGCATGTGCTTCGTGCAGCCTGAGACCTTCGTGCGGATTGCCCTGTGATCGTGTGCACCCGGAGTCCAAGTGAGTCTCAGCGACACTGTGTGCGTGTGCTTCGTGCAGCCTGAGACCTTCGTGAAGATTGCCCTGTGATCGTGTGCACCCGGAGTCCAAGTGAGTCTCAGAGACGCTGTGTGCGTGTACTTAGTGCAGCCTGAGACCTTCGTGAGGATTGCCCTGTGATCGTGTGCACCCGGAGTTCAAGTGAGTCTCAGCGACGCTGTGTGCGTGTGCTTCGTGCAGCCTGAGACCTTCGTGAGAAATTGCCCTGTGACTGTGTGTCCCGGAGCAGTCTTGTTCTCTGCTTTGATCGACAGCGTGGCCGGGACTGCTGCGATCGTCATTGCCATCAGCCCGGACCGGCATCCCCAGAGGAGCTGTGGGAATTCACTGCCGCTGGCCCGAGCCTGCCTTTGCCAAGGAAGGACCTCGAACCATCCCCGTCGGGGGTCCGAGTTCCACTGCCCAAGATCAACGAAGTCGCACCGGAGGCCCAAGCCGCGAGGAGAGGAGAGTGAGATCGCTCCCCCCAGGTAACGCTCAGCGAGCGTGCGTGTGTCGCCGCCTGGGGCGGGGGGCGGGCTCCGAGAGAAACGCTCTCTGCCTTTCCCACCTTTGCAGCGCGAGCCCCCAATCCAGCCCGTATCGCGTCCCGTACTTGCCGAGGAGTGGCAGTACCGGGGCCAGAGTGTGGAGCTGCACTTTGTTTTCCATCAGACCCGTGTTTGGGGCATATGTTGGCAGAAGCTGACCGCGAGTCAGTAAGAGTGGCATAGAGACCGTCCAGAGCACCGCGACCGGTGCCGAATTACATTATTTTTGCATTACGAACTGCCTGATTGCTGCATTACGAATTGCATTATTTTTGCATTACGAACTGCCTGATTGTTGCATTACGAATTGCATTATTTTTGCATTACGAACTGCCTGATTGTTGCATTATGAATTGCATTATTTTTGCATTACGAACTGCCTGATTGTTGCATTACGAATTGCATTATTTTTGCATTACGAACTGCCTGATTGTTGCATTACGAATTGCATTATTTTTACACTACGAAGTGCCTGATTCTTGCATTACGAATTGCATAGCATTGCATTAGGACTGCATTGGATCATCGAGAATTGCTCATTAATACTGCAAGAACCTACCAGTGTGTGCTGGCCTAATTACCAGCAAGGTGAAATATTACAAATACGCATATGTTGGATTTTTATTGTGTGGTCTCATCGTATATCTTTCTTTTATAAACACATATTTTCTTTTTATGGAACTCTTGTGGAGTCCATTTGTGGTGTTATCCCTGTGCCACTGAGAGCGTGGTTGCAAATACTTTACACATTTGCCTTGGAGATAAGCCTGGCTGCTCGTGCCAAGCTACCAGGGGGTGAGCAGGGGTTATCTAAAGGTGTGTCCCTCCTTACCCTGACTAGAAGCAAGGGTCCCTATTTGGACTAAGGTACATACCTCAGCCAACTAGAGACCCCCAGTTCTAACAATAGGCATAATGGAGATCAAGTTCAATAATGTCCCTTTTTTCCTGAGTAGCTTTAGATTCAACCTTTCAGCTTATTAGGCTCTGATTTAAGAAGTTCTTGCAATTTTTTAAAACACGATACTCTCTTAGTTGTCTGTACTAGATTATTTTCTAAGATGCAGTTCACTGACCTTAAACTTTTCCTTAGACACGTTGCTCTGTTGATCTGATTTGTTGCTTTATTCTTCCTTTCTTTGTTTTCTGTCTTTAGGTGATCATGTTGTTGAAGTCACCCACTGGAGGAGAGGCATGAGGTTCCAGGGAGTTGGGAGCTTGACTGGTTCAGGGTGCTGTGCTGATAGAAGTCAGGACAGGGAGCTTTAGACACAGTATTTATGTGCCGCACCACAAAATCGCTGTGAAATCTCACAAGCACTCAAGATTTTATGAAATCTTGAGTCCCTCTTGTGGCACGGCATGGTTGAAGGAGGACCAAATAATGGGAAATGGAATAGGCATAACTCGGTCCACAAGGCTCGGGAAATTTTGGGGGCTGCATAGAACGTTCGACAGAGTCAAGTCAAGAGGGTGCAGTGGAATAGATCCAGGGGGTCATTTAAGGAACTCTCAATGTAGTCAAGCCAAGAGGATGTGGTGGGATGGGTTCAGGAGGTCATTTAAGGATGAAGGGCAAGTACCTGCTGTGCAAAAGGTGCATAATGTGCGGGTCACAACAGCACTTGAAGAATTAGAAGACTTCCATTGACAGGTTCAGCATCTTTCAGTTCTGTCGCCAGCTTCCAATGTGAGACCTGAATCCAGGAGGGTTTTTTTGCCCCCCTTGACAATAGTGTAGATGATAAGCAGCACCTATATATGCATAACCACCTGGGGTGGAGTGCCAATGTCCGCTAGTGAATCTTGACATGGTCCCAGTCAGCAGGCTGTAGATTATTGCACACGTCAGTTGTGCTGGTGGACAGTGCGTATTAAATCTGAGATTGGATGCTTGTGAGATATTCAATCAGTTGTTTACAGTACTCTAGAGGTATATCATCAGATAAATGCAAGTCAAATAAAACTGGAGACACAGGAGAGATAACAGGAAGAATCACAAGTCTACTTAGTAGGATTGCAAATGGTCTCATCTTGATCCTGTGACTGGGGGTGGGTCTGATAGACACAACTTCTAAGGGTTAAGCTTTGGCCCAAAAAAGACCAGTTTCCTCACTTATATTAGTTATTTTGTTTTCGAAAGTTGTTGCTGATCCCAGGTGCTTTGCATTGTTCTTGAACTGTAGAGGACACACAGTGTCTGGACCATATATTTGTTTCACTTTCTGGAACCTGGCCCTGTAAATCTTTGAGACCAGATAGGGTGAGCACAAGGGGGGTTAACAGTCTGGAACACATCCAGTTACCTCAGAGTCAGGAGAAAAACACAATATTAAGCAGCATGGTCAGCAGAAGTGTTACCTTTGAAAAACTCATGCTGAGCGTATTGGTGAGCAATAATAGAAACATTCAAGGACAATTGGTGGACCACAAGGAATCATTTGATACATGGCCCATTTTTTAATGGAGTCCCCAGGGAGGAGAGGGACCCTCACTGCTTTCAGAGATGCCCAAACTAGTGGGCGAAACCAAATTTATATTTTGAGTAGGTAAAAATAGTTACAGTTCTCTGGCTACAGTGCAAGCATTTATAAGGGCAATTAGTTCAGATTCTTGAGCACAACAACTCTGAACAATTTCATGTATAGTGCAAACAGCCTAAAATGCAGTTAGTATCTCCTTATCATTTCTGATGCAAGATCCATCTACATAATGTAACAAATCAGAACATGCCCAGGAGATGTAGTAAGTAGTTGCAGTATATTTATTGGAGCTTGTTTACTGCTCTGTATCCTTCTTTTATTCCCTGACTTAACTGCCTGTAATCCCATGAAAACGCATTTACCTTCCACCTTGGAATATTCCCCTTCCACCATGCTGCGTGACATCACAGTGCCACTACATCACATTATCACATTTCTCCGCCCTCCCCCCTTTTTATTTTTTATAACATAGCAAAGAAGAGAAAGCGAGAGAAAAAAAACATTAAATCAGCAATGTTCACTCAACCGATCAGGTTTTCTTGAAATTCTTTCAGACTTTCTGAGCACCTGTTCATCTTGTTGAATATTCAATTGTAGATTTTCCTGTCCACTACTTGCTTTATGTTTTTTGAAAAATGTCTTATTTGTTGTTATTGCTCTGCTGTCATATTTTGCTGTTAACTCTGTTCCTTGAACCTTTATTTCCATAGGTATAGGGTGAAATCTGCTTTGCGATTTTCTTATCTGTTGTTGGCAAACAAATACCAAATCGCCTATTTGATATTCTTGGTCTCGACAATTTATTCTACTTTGTACATAAAATTTCATTTTGTACTTCACTTCTTTATCTCTCTGCATTATTTCTTCATGTTTCTTTGGCGGATCCGCTGGCAGATGTGATAGACGAGTTTGTCGTGATTGACCAAACATTAAACCTGAAGGACATTTTCCAGTTGACACATGAGGAGTATTTCTGTGATCTCGCAAAACTTGACATATTGCCTGATTTATTGATATTAACGAATGTTTTGCCCTCTGCGCAGCCTTTTTAATAGTGGTCATTAACCTTTCTACCATTCCATTTGCTTGAGGCCACATTGGAGTTATCCTTCTATGTACTATTACCAAATAATTCATGAATTTTTTAATTCATTTTTACTAAATGGTGGTCCATTTTCTGTTTTCAGAATTTTAGGTATTCCCCAAATAGAGAATATTTCTTCAAAAACCGGAAGTATCACTGATGTACATGTTGACGTACACCACTTTCACAATAGGGAACCGAGAATATTCATCTATCATCGCTAACAGATAATGTCCCGAGTCCAATGGTCCATGCAAATCTGCTGTTACATTAGACCATACAGCATTTGGTAATTCAGACATATGCAACTCTTCCATCCCCTTTCCCTTAGAGGTACATTGACATAAATGACAAGACTGAACCACTTCTTCTACCTGACTGTCTAATCTTGGAAACCATAATTTCTTTCTCAAGACATTTTTCGTAGCAGAAGTACCTCAATGACTTTCATGTGCCACATCAATGACACATCGTAAACTTGCTACAATAATTAGCTAATTACCTCTTAGAAGTATTCCAGATGAAGCCACAGACAGTTCAGATTGTATGTTGTTGAACGGCAATATATAATGTTTTCTTATGTTAGGTTGATATCAAGTTGCACTGTTTATCAATCTCCAATTATTTTCAAGTATAATTCTTTATCACTTCCTGAATGGTCTCATCTTTTTGTGTTGCTTCAACCAATTTTTTCTCTACAACAATTCCTGGTACTGCAGATTTGATTTTGAAACATATATATTATTCTGCCTCTAATTGCTGTTTTATTTCAGTTTTAAATGGGTGCCTGGACAAATAATCTGCTGGATTATATTCCTTTCCTGGTTTATGGATGATTCTAAAATCATAATCCATTAGTCTCATTCCCCATCTTTCAATCCTTGGTGGAATTTTTGTTTTTGGACTTCCAAAGACAGAAGTGAGTGTTTGATGATCAGTTATAATAACATATGGCCAATATATAAAATCATGGTAATGTTCACATGCCCAGACAACTGGCAAACTTTCTTTTTCTGGTTGAGAGTATCTTTGTTCCACATCAGATATACTCTTAATGGCATGAGAAATCACATAACTAGGAGTTTCCCTCCCAGGTTTATGTTGTACCAAAATTTCACCCAGCCCTACAGGACTGGCATCAACCACCAATTCTGTACACAGTAGAATTGCCAGTTCAGGATCCTCACACATGCCTACAAAACCCTCCACGACCTAGGGCCTGCATACATCAAACATTGTCTCAACTTCCGCCATCCCTCTAGACACTTGCTCTCCACTTTACTAGCCCTCACACATGCACCCCGCATCCGTCGCAGCTGCAGCAGTGGCTGCTCCTTCTTCTACATTGCTGCCAAGACCTGAAACGACCTTCCCCTCCAGCGCCGTAAAGCCCCCCTTGCTGGCAGACTTCCGAAAGAGACTCAAGACCTGGCTCATTGACAGAGATACAGCACCCAGATACCTCTAGGGGTGACAGTGCTGAGCTTTACAAATGCTGTTTGATTGAATGGCAAGAAAACCATCAGAGGCACCCTCACATACCGAACCCCAGGCCTGCGCTCCATCATCGCAGACTTCATTGCACCCTTAGCCTTAGTCTCCAAGCAATACATCTTCCTCGGCGACCTAAATTTCCACATCGACAAACCCAACGACAAAAACACTGCACACCTCCTCGACAGTATGAGCACCCTAGGATTGACCCACATTGTCCACGACCCGACACACACCGCAGAACACATGCTGGACCCAATTTTCACCTCCACCAACCGCGTAAAATACAGCCATGTCAGAGAACTCACATGGACCGATCAATCCATCATCCACTTCAGCATCTCCAGCCCCCGCACCTCCACCCCCAAGATGACCAATGCCCCCCAACAGAGATGGAGCAAAATCTCAGCGAACAGCTGGGCAAATGCCCTCAACACCATCAACCCTGCTACATCCACCAACCTCTAACAGGGAGTGAAAAACTTCAACACCTGGATCACCAACTGTGCAGACAGCATCGTCAATATCAAGAGAAACATCCAGAGCAAATCCTCCAAAAAGGCCAGCTGGTACATCCAAGAACTCCAAACAGCGAGAAAGGGCAGCAAACAGTTGGAGAGGAGATGGCATGCCAGCAAGGATACCTCCGACAGGTCAGCCTTCAAGACCTCCCTCAACCTCTACCACCACCTGCTGTGGGCAGCAAAGAAGACAGCTCTTGCAATATGCATCGAAACCAGTGCCAACAACGCAAAGGAACTTTTTAACATCGTTAAGGAAATTTCCTACATGGCTGCCAGCGAAAACAACATCTTACCCTCACAGAAGCTGGGCGACAACCTCGCCCACTTCTTCCATAACAAGATTGCAACCATATACAGAAACTTCGAACCCCGATCCACACATACGGACTTCCTCAACAGATACGCCACCACTGTAACCAACACAAAGCTCACACTGACCACTTGGAACATCCTCTCCAGCCAGGACACCACCTCCACCATGAAATCAATCCACTTGGGAGCGCCCATAGACCCTTACATGCACCACATCTTCAACCTCAGAAACCAAAGGATCTGCCAGTAACTCACCACCATACTCCACACTACAATCACCACAGCAACATTTCCCAATGCCTGGAAACATGCCAAAGTCAGACCACTACTCAAAAAACCCTCTGTCGACCCGAGCGAACTCAATAACTACCGGCCGATCTCCTTGCCCCCATTCCCAGCCCAGCAAAGGTACTGGAAAAGATCATCAACAATCAACTCATGACACATCTGGGGCAAAACCAGCTACTCAATGCCTCCGAATCGGGCTTCTGCAGCAATCACAGCACCATAACCACCCTGATTGCTGCCACCGACGACATCCAAACCCTCCTTGACCAAGGAGAAACAGCAGCTTTGACCCACCTCGACCTCTCGGCAGCCTTCAACACTGTAGCCCACCACACACTGATCAAAAGACTCCACCACATCAGCATCCAAGGGGATGCTCTCAGATGAATCACCTCCTTCCTCAGCAGAAGAACCCAGAGGATCCACCTCCCGCCTTTTTACCTCGAAATCCAAGGAGATCACCAGTGTTGTCCCCCAGTGCTCATTCCTCAGCCCCACGCACTTCAATTCATATATGACCCCACTGGCCAACATCGTCAGATCCCACAGTCTCAACATAATTTCCTATGCAGACAGCACCCAACTCATCCTCTCACTCACCAACGACTCCACCACTACTAGAACCAACTTCCACAGATACTTGACAAACTTCACTGACTGGATGAAGAACAACTGCCTGCAGCTGAACACAGACAAGATAGAAGTACTGATCTTTGGCAACAGCAGAAACACATGGAAAATTTCCTGGTGGCCATCAGACCTAGGGGACCTGCACCCACTCCCTCTGACTATGCCAGAAACCTTGGAATCATCATTGACAACAAGCACACCATGAAATCACAGATCAACACTGTCTCCTCCATCTGCTTCCTCACTCTGCTACGTAAGATCTTCAAGTGGCTACCCCTACACACGAGACACACCGTGACACAGGCCCTCATCACCAGCCAACTGGACTACGGCAACTGCCTCAACAGAGAAATTGCTGCATGCCTCCTACATGGACTTCAAACCATACAGAACACCACAGTCAGACTCATCCTTGACCTTCCCTGATGAACCCAGATCACACCCCACCTCAGGCAACTCCACTGGCTCCCCGTACAGAAGAGATGTCAATTCAAGCTGCTGACCCACGCGCACAAGGCTGTACACACCAAGGACCAGCATACATTAACTACCACTGGAACTTCCACCAACCATCAAGAAGACTACTCTCAGCCTCCCTTTCACTTGCCCATACTCCCCGCATCCACTGAAGCAGAAGTGGAGGACGCTCCTTCTCCCACATCGCAGCAAAGATCTGGAACAGCCTCCACAGGCACTTCCGGACTCGCACCTCACTTCTGGATTTCTGAATTGGCCTCAAGACTTGGCTGTTCGAATAAGCCTCTGGGGCCTGCAAGCACCTGGATACCCTATAATGTGATTAGCCGCCCTTTATAAATCCTGATTGATTGAGTATGGTAAGAGTAGCAATTGGTGTATACAGAACTGGATAAATTGCACAAATGATAGTAGAAGAAAGTCCTTTCTAGGAGAAGGCACATTTGATATTGAGCAATGGAATTACCTTCAGAAAAGATTGAAAGAGGCAAAAAACCTAGTCCAGAACACTGGTTGGCTTTCTTACAATGGTGTGAGGGGGCCAGGAATCTGTGACAGGAGTCTTTGTGCTGGGCCTTAAAGATACCCACAGAGAAATTAAGATGTCAAATTACCTATTTGAGAGATAGACTATGAGTTATTTGCCTAAATGATTAATGGTGCTCCCAAACACCGTCACCCCTGTGAGCATAAGTTTTCCAATTCTGTCAGGAGTTGCTCAGGGTGTGCCACCGTTGCACCTAAGAATGATACAGCTCCACGTGAGTGGGCCACATAGAGGGACCATGTAAGTGAGCACACTGAGTGCAGAAGCTATGACAATCAGTATCATGGAAAGCTGTCACGGCTCTGACAGCAGTGTGATGAGTGCTAGAGGGAAATGAGAGTCTGACATGATGACTGCACATTTACCACCTTTAATTTGAAATGTCCCCTACCCCACGGATCTGAAACACTGATTCAGAGTGGTTGGGCACCCAGTCTAACTATTACCCATAATAGTTAGAGACTGAATCTGGGATGATGATCTAGAGACCCTAATCATGTGTCACTTACTGATGAGGACAGTGGCAGTTCCTGTGACGTCTTGCATGTCTAACTTGATGTCATGTCACCCTTCGAGAATTCCATGGCCCAGAAGAAGGTGATTGGTGTCAGATTTTCAAATGGATCCCTGTGAACACCAGAGAACCCAGGCTGTAATCACAAGCATACTCGACTACGGAAACGCTCTCTACACCGGAATCCCATCCTGCATTCTATGCTGACTCCAAACCACCCAGAACGAATCAGCCAGACTCATCTTGGACATCCCACAAAATGCTCACATCTCACCAGACCTAAACGCACTCCACTGGCTTCCAGTTCAGGAACGATGCAAATTCAAGCTGCTCACGCCCGCCTACAAAGCTCTCCAAAAAATCAGACCAGCACACCTCAACCACCACCTCAACCCCTACCAACACACCAGACACCTTTGGTTGGCCTCCCATGCTACCGCGTGCACCCCTTGCATCAAGAAGACCAGATGCGGAGGACAATCCTTCTGACACATCACAGCCAAAGCCTGGAATGACCACCAGCAACAGCTCAGAACCGCCCCCTCCCTCATGGACATCCAAAAGCAGCTCAAGAACTGGCTCTTCCAGAAAAAACAGGCATGACTCCATCCTGCCTCCTTCTTGGGCCCTCGCCCTACTCAGTGCCTGGATACCCTCGCGGGCGATTAGCCGTGCTTTACAAGTCCACATAACATAACATTCATGTAGCTTAGTCCCCAACTGACCTTCTGAACCACCCATCAGTTTCCTAAGGTGCCGACCATTCCCAGAAATAAAAACAACAATTGCAAACTGTTTTTGAATGTTAAATCCCCAACTGGACTGATGTTAATCTATTGCTGCATGCTATCCTGTGAAGCGAGGTAAAGTACAGTCTGGTAATAAATGCCAGTTGACTTCGACAATCACCTGCAACTGATGGTGGTTTAATTGTTGCTATAGGTGCCTTGTCGAATGCAGTTGTTGAAGAATCTTTACCAAAACTGTTTGGACTAAATTAGTAATTGCAAATAAAAGAAAGGGAAAGCTTCTACTCATTTCCCTAAGTTTGAAAGATGTTTCTTATTGCTATTCTGGTATTGTGAATGCCGCTTAAACAGCTCAAAAGGTAGTAGCTGCTTGTGTTCAAGTGTTTTTACCTAAGATACAGAGCAATTGAGAACTATGTGCATTGGTTGGCAAAACAGAAATCTGTCTGAATTGGTTTCTGTAGTGAATAAATGTGCATTGGTTCAAGAGAGTAAGGAAGAATCAGCCGAATCTAAAGTGACGTCATTACTAATGCAATTTTGTCTTCCCTCCTCCCCACAGGCTTGATGTTCAACATTTTAAGCTATCCTGAGGGGAGCTGACTGCTCTGAACATGCTTTGAATTCTGGAGATTAGCAAGGGCGACACATGTAATGTGCTATCAATGGAAAGCCCACTTCATGCCTTGTTGATACTGGTATTGGTTGGTCATTATTAAAACCTCTGGAATTCCAACACTTTACAATCAATAAAGTTGGCATTTCTAACATGTGTTTCTCACCTCATCACTGATCCCATCTCATTTACCTGGTGTATAATCCCAGACCAGCATCTTGAATCCCACCACTCCTATGTAACTATGGGTGAGGGACCAACTAAGTAAATTAAACTGCACTGAATATGGTACCAATAATAGTGCTTATTTGATTCTGCCTTTTGAGAATGTAGATACTGTCTTAGCTGTTGTCTATCAAAATGATCATTCATCCAGCACTCCTGATGTTGTGAATATGCCACCATAAACCATGTCATTTATTTTAGATCCAGTCCAGTCCTCTTTATGGTCTCAAAATGCAAGTCATGAAAGTTGTATTATAGCCATTTAACTGGACAAAATCAGGTGGAACTTAAAGAAAACCTCTCACACATTCCCAATACCCTCTTCATCCTGAGGTGGAGGCGGGAATCTACCTGTTTATTGCTGCTCTAGTAAAACAAAAGGTTTTGGTACCCACTGAAAGCACTTGCAACATCCATTTCCTGCCAATTAAAAAGTCTTTTAAGGAGTCTTCGAGCAGGGAATGCCCCCTGTATAGTGTTCAATAACGTCCCCCTTCCCTGAGTGCCAGACTGCATGTATCTGGTACCCTGGTTTTTGATTTTGGCTCTGGTTTTCAAAACTATCAAGGATGTGTGCAGAGACCAAGGCCTGTCTTTTAATATGTGTAAGGTCCTGGACCTGTCCCACGGTCTGGAGGGGAACACCACGTGTGTCACCATGGATAGATAATCGACTATTGTCCCTGTCATAGGTTTGGCATATAGAGCACTGGTGACACCACTGTATTATGTTTTACGTCTCTGTAGACCCGACTTTTTTATATCTATGCCACTAGAGTAGAGACCTTCTGGCCCACTCATGTAAAGTTACACATTTATGCACTTCCCGACTCCTAGTGCTAAGAGTTTGAGGGGGATATTCACAAGAATGAGTGATAACCATCGCAAAAGTTACTTAACGCAACCTCCAACATCTCAGTCTACCGCAGAAAATTTACGCCATGTTAACCAAGTATTCACAACACGGCGGTACCATGCGATAGTCTCCAGATAACGCGTCAACTGACCGCGTTAAAATCAACGCCACGCCGCGAAAATGCGAAACACCAACGCAAAAAATGATGCGATGAGGCCAATCGCGATACATAAATCTGTGAAAACCAGCTACAGGCCTGCAATTCACACGCGTCAGGCGGGAACAATCACCATAAAAGTAGAAAAAAAACAGACAAACAAATGCCAAACAACTGCGAAGCACAATGGACGTTGCCGGAGCAAGTACGGAGGAGAACCAGAACCCCACAAGCCCCACGGAGGACCAGCCTGGGACATCGGGGTCAGAGAAGGGCAAGGACAAGAAGAGTAGGAAGAAGCGGTTCAGTCCACAGGAAAACAGGATCCTGATAATGGAGGTGGTAGAACACCATCAACAACTGTTCGTCACCTCCACAGTGTCATTGGCAACAAAAAATGGACTATGGCAGTCCATCGTGGACAAGGTGAATGCAGTCGGAGTGCTGAAGAGGACAATGGACGAGGTCAAGAGGCACTGGAATGATGTCAAGCGCAAAACCAAGCTGAAACTCGCCAACAACCGGAAGGCAGCAATGCAGACTGGAGGTGGGAGCCCAGCGCCACAGGAGGAGCTGGACGACATGGAGGAAATGGTCTCCACAGTCATCAGTGGGGAGACTGTGGCAGGAGTTGGGGGCCCGGACACTGCTCAACAGTACCGGACACAACAGCAACAGGGTGAGTAACGACCAGGGCCTGGGGGGACGGGGGAGATGGGCACTATGGCACACATGCACAATTAAGTACAGCACATCTGCGGACAAACCATGCCCCAGACCACCAACTCCCACCAAGGGACCAATGTACCCAAGTATGCAACATGTCAGCACTGTACAAGCACAGAAGTCAAAGGCACACCACATGAAAGGGATAAGGGGCAGCAAAATCAGAGCTGCAGGGGCGACCCCCCCAAAATGCAGCACACACACATCACAAGCAGAGCACATCAACATTGACAACCATGTGACACAATCCGCAAAACACCTACAACAGAACACAGGACACGACTGGTGCCGCTTGGGTGCAGACACTGGCCAATCACATATGGCATTGCAGGGAAATGTGAGTTGATAATGTACAAGTACAAACACACACACGTCTGTTGTCGAAATGTCCACTGTCCCCCATCAAATAGGCAGCTCCTCCCAAACAGACACAATGTACCCAGTCATGCTGTCTGTATGAAAACATGTACAATGCGACAACATACATGTGGACACATTGTGAAACTGCATCTCCCCTTCACATTGCAGAGGGAGAATCAACACCTCCTGCAGAGCAGCCCGACCCTCTCTACTCTGATGACGAAGAGGACCAGCACAGCTTCGACTCTGACGACCTCCAACTGCTCGTGGACAGCCTACGCAGCCCACTTCCAGGAGCTGGGCAGCCCAGCTGCTACGAGGAGACCCCACCCCCTACACAGACAACACAGCAGGCAGCACCCACCACTACGGCTGCCTCCCAGGACCCCCACGAAGAACACATAGCCTTCCAATGCCGTGTTTTGGGGTGCCAGGAGAATCTGGCTGAACAGGTGCGTGTGGGCTTCGACCGCATGGCAGACAAACTAGATGCCATACGTGGGTGTCTAAGTCCCATCAGGGACCACTCACGGTCCTTAACGGACACCCACAGTCCGCTCCATGCCCTCCAACTGACCATGGCTGACATCGCTGGAGCCCTGACTCAGAGAATAGAACAACTGTCCAGTCAGAGTGGCTCTAGCGATGTCACACGGGAGTTGGGAAACATGCGGAGGGTAATGGAGACCATGGAGCGGGCGAATGCGGAACGAGTGGCTGCTGCCGCCTGCACACCAGCGAGAGGTAGCTGGGTTCCTCAATGTCCTCAGGACCATCCTCATGGCATTGCTGCCACAAGGCCTGGCACTGATGCATGCTGCTGCTACCACTCCATCCACACCTCCGCCCCCTGAAGTGTCATTGCCACACAGTGCCGCAGACCTTCCACCTCCGCCCCCTGAAGTGTCAGTGCCACACAGTGCTGGAGACAGAACACCACCACCCACACGTGAGGCACATGCAACGTCAGAGGACGAAGATGCGGATGACTCTGGCCTCGTGGTCATAAGGAAGCGGTAGCATGCATCTCCGCCATAGGGCCGGCTTCAGCTTGGTACTGCCCTCTGCATCATCACCTTCCACTGTCCCCCGATGCACTCTGCGACACTCACCTTGGACCTCGACATGGACTGCCATATGCTGTTTGATCGCCAATGACACAGCAATCAGACTGCGGACTGAACTCGTCCTCTTCCTTTGGACATGACATTCCCTGAAGGACCCTGGCTAGCCCTCCACGGGCCAACATCGTCATGTGGGGTCTGCATGGCCCTGTACTGCGCCAGATGCAACACTCCACTGTATGTGCATTAAACATTCATATTCACACAGATGTGTCATGTCTATGGTCTTTCAAGTGTGGAAGTATGGATGAATGTAGGCTCACAGGACTCCTCTCACGTCCATGTGGCTCATGTCGTAGAACAGGGGTCACAGGGTGACACATTGCCGAATGCATTCCGGGTGGCGCTGACACAACAACAGGGACACATGCATGAGTTACTCCCTTGTCCAGCCCAGTACGGAACCTCGCCCAGGGCCCCGGGGTCATTTATAAACTCTTACGCTGGACTGGCATACGCCAGGCCAGCCCACTCCGCTTATGCTCACAGGGGGGACGGCAATGCTACATGTCCCATGTCTTCCATGTAGTGATCTGCTGCTCACAGGTCTAGTTGTCAGCATGCCACAGCCACTCCCTCACGGCTGGTTTACACCAACACCACACCCATCCAGCACACGCGTCACAGGACATGTGACCCTGCCAATGAAAAGGGCAGTGCGCACGTGCTCGACGCCATTTCCACTCTCTATCTGGGTGCATCCGTGTGGTGTCAATGTAGGCATGAGGGCCTCGGGCCCTGCAACATCACATTCCCCAGGACCTGAGGCATCATGATGGCATCCGCAACACGATACCCAATCATACAGGGTCCATGACTTTGGTGCGCAGACTTGGTGGCACCGGATACATTGCGGCCGGCACAGGCACACCGCCACGGGACGGTGACTTTGGGTGCACTGAGGAAGGGGCACCTTAAGTGCTGAGCGGGTGTGCAGCCTGCGATGATGCCCCGTCCCGGCGGTCCGGACTGCTCAGGATTTGTGTGCCCTGCTGGACCGCAGTGTAGGCCAGAGCCAGCCGGCAGCATCGGGCCTACCGCCATGTGGTGTCACATCCCAGATCACAGAGTTAGTGGCACCTCAGGGGCTGAGCGGGTGTGCAGCCAGCGATGAGGCCGGGTGCACTGGTATGTCGTCTCCCATGGCGAAATCAAGACCCCGGACCAAATGTGAGACCTGGCGGCCTGCGGAGCGGGGCTGCATGATGTGGAGGGTGCCATGTCCGCAGGCCCCGGGCATGTGGCTTGCAGCGGCATGTGGTGGGCCCTCTTTGCTACATGCCAAGGGCGGAAGGTGAGAAGTGAGGCCTGGGTGCGCAGGGGTGGGCATGCACCGCTGGGCGGCGGGAGGGGCTGGTGTGCATCTGCCTGGGTGCGCAGGGGCGGACAAGCGATGATGTCTTGTGCAAATGTATGTACTTTGCCATTCATGTATCTGGAATCTGTTTCAGATGACGGATCTGTTTCAGATGTGTGACCTGGTGAACTGCACTACATACCGGCACGTGGTTGGAGACACACCGGTGGCAGCGGGTGAGCAGTGTGGCCTGGGTGCGCATTGTCGGCACTCTCTCTCCCTGTCCGTCTCTTCTGTTGTCTCTCTCTCGCTCCCCCTCTCTGTCCGTCTTTCTCTCGCTCCCCCTCTCTGTCCGTCTTTCTCTCGCTCCTCCTCTCTGTCCGTCTTTCTCTCGCTCCCCCTCTCTGTCTGTCTTTCTCTCGCTCCCCCTCACTGTCCGTCTTTCACTCACTCCCCCTCTCTGTCCGTCTCTCTCTCGCTCCCCCTCTCTGTCCGTCTTTCTCTCGCTCCCTCTCTTTCTCTCTCTCTCTCCTTCCCTCTCTCTCTGTCCTTTGATGTGCGCAAAACACACCTTCTCATCATGATTTTCGTCTTGCAGGCTGTGTCCTATGGATTGTCCCGGGGGAGCGGCCATGTGTCTTCATTTCTGCTCTGTGTTTCTTTGAATAAATGTTCAATTGTTGCATCGGAGGTGTATGTGTGATGCTCATTTTGTTGACGACACGTGCATGTCACAAAAAGTGATTGTGCGACATCAGGCGGATTATTTGGTACATGATTCCGTGTAGTTGATGTGGCATGTCTTTGGCCGGGGGGGGTGCCCGGGGAGGGGTGGTCCTGGGGGTGGTGGCGGTGGATGTTGGTGCCTTCTTGGGTGTCCGGCCCGAATGTTCAGTGGCTCCGTGGCGTCTGTTGTCCTTCAGGTGTGGCTGTGGGCTGGGCTCCCTTTTGTGGTGCAGGCTGTCGTCCGACTTTGCACCAGGTCAGAGCAGGTGTTAATTTCCTGCGGCTAACGCGCCATATCGCATGTTTTGTGGACTTATCGCAGATCTGGTTGGTCGTTGAGAATGTTGAGGTGTGGTGTTGTCGCGGCTTTTTGCACGGGAACGCCTACTCTGCATATCATTAGCGATAGTTGCCGGGGTCATCTGTGGCGATGTTTTTTGCGGCTGCTATCGCAGGTAAACTGGTGCTATGGGCTGTTAACACCAGCTTGTGAATTGGGTGATAAATTTATCGCAACTTTGACTGCGATAAAGTGCCGATAACTCGGCGATGGCTCATTGAGATAATGCCCCTGTGTGTATAGAATTTGTGGTTCATGCATGGTGTGTGTGAGTTAACCAGAGTAATGGAGACCTTGGTGATTGCTTTTGGATGGACTGGTCCTGGCGTCTGCCCAATATGAAGGTGAGGTGGTTTTCTTAGACAGTGAAAATGTATTGCTGACCAATGTTCTCTCTAATTATTTTTCTCTGCGTGCCGCACTGAAGGGACTCTCTGCACTGCAGTAAAGACTTGCAACGCCTCGCTGTGCAACCAAGCACAGTGTGTTAGCTACCAAGACCATACATTTATTTAAAAAGCACTGACTGATTAATGTGGTAAAATATCGCTACTCCAGCTCTTCAAATATGGAAGAACAGTAGCCAGCCAAAACTGTGGCAGAGACTAAGCCTAAACTTAGCATTCACAGTTAGAGGTGGGTGAGCCACTGAAACTGTCTCTGGCTCAGCTTGAGGTCCTCTTGGACACTCAAGCCCAAAATAAACCAAGCCTTATTGTTGCCACTGACTGCCTTCCATATTATTACCTCATGCTCACTGTAGTGACCTAAGGCGGGGCACTAGGACCCTGCAGTGGACCCTGAACACCAAGAGTGAACCGGACACCACATCCGGTCAAGGGGGTGGGAACACACTACTACGAAGAGGGATCGTGGGCGGACGGACGAGGGCAGAGCTCCACAATACATGTACATACCAATTCTAAATAAAGGTATTGAGAATCCCTACCTGTGTCCTGCGTGGTGGTATTCTGGGGCAGGACACGACAACTGGCGACGAGAGTTGGGATAGTGGACACCGCAACGACACCAGAAGCCACCAGGAGTCCACCCCGGTCCGCTGGCCAGCGCAACAACCATCGCAGCAGCGGGAGAAGTGAAACGGAGCCAGGAGCCCACCCTGGTCCGAGTGAAGAAACAAGCAGCCAGCAGCAGGGAGCAGCGACGACACGGGAGCCCACCCCGGCCGCCAAACGAGCGGTAAGGAGCGTGAAGGAAACTAAAGTAAAAGAGAGACGCGCGTGCAGTCAAACGCGAACTCTCGCGAGAGCGGCCATTGGAAGGCCAGGCAAAACGGGCCAATCGGTGGCCGAATAGAAGCGGCGGCCATTTTGAAATCAGGCGGCCATTGGGCATCATAGGAAAGGAAGTCTCGCGAGAGCGGCGGCCATCACAAGGTCAGGCAAAACGGGCCAATCGGTGGCCGAATAGAAGCGGCGGCCATTTTGGAGTCAGGCAATCAAAAAAAAAAAGCAGAATAAAGAGGAAAAGAAGCAACAAGACAGAAAATAAAGTGGAAAGGAAGCAAATAAAGGACAAAATAAAAGAAATAAAGGAGGGAGAGTGACTTTTTAGCAATACAAAAGCAAAGGAAAAAGAAGACGTGGTGAGAAGCGCCAGAAAGAAAATGAGTGACAGCACGCAAGCAATCTTCCGCAGGCCTCTACCATTCAGCCTGTCGGAACCACAAGCAGGCATTCGGTGGGAAAGATGGATCAGAAAATTTGAGCGCTACATGAGCGCCACAGACGTCCCAGAGAGCAAGCAACTGCACCTGCTTTTGAATTTAGCAGGGGATGAGATAGAAGACCTATTGCTAACGTTTCCCGCTGGACAAACAGAGAACTACAAGGGAGTGATAAAGTGTCTCACACAAAAGTTCGACCCCCAACGCAATGTTGATTTTGAAAGATACACGTTCAACACGGCGTGCCAGCAAGGCGAGGAAAGCCTAGATGACTTTGCAACGAGACTGAGAAAACTGGTCACGTACTTCGAATTCGACAAATTTGACAATGAGCAAGCAATAAGACTGCGAATCATTGAGGGCTGTAAATCAGTGGAGTTCCGAGCACGAGTACTGAAGGAACCAACAACGCTAGAAAAGATACTAACAATGGCTCGCACAGAAGCACGAGCCACGGAACAGGCAAAACAGATGAAGTTGGGAAGGAGAAGAGAGTGGCGCTAGCACATCGCGTCACGGGGAACACAAACAAGAAGGAATTCCAGGCGCCGATCGCGCCACGAAGGGGCGAACAGACATGTTACAGATGTGGCCTCGAGTTTCCCCACGCTGGCGCCTGCCCAGCAATGGGCCAGAAGTGCAGAAAATGCAACAGGGACAACCACTTCTCAAGCGTGTGCATGACCAGGCAATTCAGAGGTGAGAGAGGCCGAGCGACAAGACCGCGGATAACAAGCAACAGATACGCCCGACACATGGAGACGGCAAATCGCAGCTCGTCTGAACAGTCAGATGAAACGGCAGCACCCGCGAGTGCGGCGCGACTCTACCTAATGTCGGACGCGCCCAGAGAAAGCGATGGGGCAGAGCATGTTCATCTGGTAGACAAGAGAGAAATAAAGAAGACAGCCACTGTGGACATCAATGTAGGAGACCACCAGACAAGTTTCGTACTTGACAGCGGAGCAACATGTAACATCATGTGCATGTCCGAATACAAAAAGATGAGAGTAAAGCCACAACTACTGCCATCGACCGTGGATGTAGTTCACCTGGGGCTCCAAGAGCCCGGTAGAAAACATGGGAAAATTCACAGAGACACTAACGTACAAAGGTAGATCGTATCATGAAGAAATACATGTACTCAAGGGTGACATCCCAGCGCCATGCCTACTAAGCAATGTGACGGCACAATTGATGGGACTACTGGCAATGACCTATCACATGTCGGAAACGGGGAACATCCTGCAAGAATACCCAGCCATACTGAAAGGGCTTGGCAAACTAAAAGGGAAACAAATAACACTGCACATAAATGAAGCAATCAAGCCAGTAGCACAACACCACAGACGGGTGCCAATTCACCTACAACCGCAGGTGGCAGAAGAGATCAATAGCTTACTGGCACAGGATATAATAGAAGCGGCAGACGGCCCAACACCGTGGGTGTCTCCGATCGTGGCGGTGCCGAAGAAGAACACCTCCAAAATCCGCATATGCGTGGACATGAGAATCCCAAACACCGCAATCACAAGGGAACGCCACCCGGGACCGCACCTGAACGACATGATCAGTTGCCTCACTGGAGCGTGCCGATTCTCAAAGCTCGACTTATGCAAAGGGTATCACCAGTTAGAGTTGGACCATCAATCTAGGTACATCACGACATTCTCCACTCATCTGGGCCTGTTCAGATATAAGCGACTGAGTTTCGGAATATCATCGGCCGCGGAAATATTTCAGGAGACCATACGACAAGTGATCAGGCCGGTCCCGAACAGCTTAAACTACAGTGATGACATTTTAGTGTTTGGAAAACAGACAAGGAGCATGACACGGCGTTACGTCAAGTGTGCACACAACTGGAGAAAGCGGGCCTCACATTAAATGGAGACAAATGCGAGCTAGGAAGAAAGGAACTAGTGTTTTTGGACACATCTTCTCGAAACAAGGGATGAGGCCAGACCCCAGCAAAGTTGAAACCCTACAAAATGCAAAGCCACCGACGGATGTTGCGGAAGTACGATCATTTCTAGGACTCGCCAGCTACTGTGCGAGATACATACAGGATTTCGCTACAGTAAGCACACCACTGAGGGAACTGACCAAACAGGGTCAGAAATTCATCTGGTCTCAGGAATGCAACAAGGCATTTGAGGACATAAGAGAAGCAGTGGTGAAGGCGGGACATCTGGCCTACTTCGACCCTCTGCTCTGCACTGAATTGACTGTGGATGCCAGCCCAGTGGGACTGGGTGCAATACTAGCACAGCATCTGCCAGGAAGAGAGTCAGAAAGGAAGATTGTCGCATACGCAAGCAAAAGCTTGACAGACATTGAAAAGGCATACTCGCAACCAGAAAAGGAGAGCCTGGCCGTGGTGTGGGCGTGCGAGCATTTCCACATGTTTATCTATGGGAAGCCGTTCACCATCATAACAGACCACCAAGCGCTGGTGACAATCCACGGCAGCCCATCGGCCAAAATGCCACCCAGGATTGAACGCTGGGGCATCAGACTGATGGACTATGACTTCACAATTGTGCACAAACCAGGGAAAGAACATAATCCTGCAGACTACATGTCAAGACACCCGTTACCACAGGCTCACGAGACGACATCGATAGCAGAGGAATACCTGAACTTTGTGCTCAAGCAAAGCACACCAGCACCAATAACACTAGCGGAGTTAGAAAGGGAGACCAGAGAAGATGGCACGCTACAACTGGCAATGGAAATAACAAGGAAACAAAGATGGAGGCACATCAACAACAACTGCACCTGGGAAGCAGGAATATGCAAAGAAGAAGTGCTAGCTCTGCAAAAGATAAATGAAGAACTGTCAGAGACAGAAAGCGGAATACTAATGAGAGGGACAAGAATTGTGATACCAAGATCACTCAGAAGACAAGTAATAGACTTAGCTCACGAGTCACACCGAGGCGTCGTATCAACAAAAAAGCTACTAAGAGAGAAAGTGTGGTTTCCTAGACTGGATCGCATGGTCGAAGACACAGCATCGACGTGCCACCTATGCCAAGTGACCGGAGCACCAGCCAGACAGACACCACTACAAATGTCAGAGCTTCCAAGAGCAGTATGGACAACACTGGCAGCTGATTTCTTTGGCCCAGTGGACACCGGAAACTATTTGCTGGTGGTCATTGATGAGTACTCAAGATTTCCAATAGTGCGACACGTCCCGTCGACATCAGCATCAGCAACACTACCGATTTTAGATGACATCTTCGCTGCATGGGGCTCACCAGAAACTCTAAAGACGGACAATGGTCCCCCATTTTCAAGGGGAAGAATTCCGGAGATTCATGACTTATCTAGGGATAAATCACAGGAAGATAACTCCACTGTGGCCTCAAGCTAATGGAATGGTGGAGAGATTCATGGGGAACATCAAAAAAGCAGTTCAAAGGGCGAGGCTGGCGCAGATATCATTAGGCCAAGCTCTATGCCAGGTATTGCGGACTACAGAAATACACCGCACAACTCCACAGGAAGATGCCCAGCGGAGCTCGTGCTGGGGAGGACAAGCAGAACAAGGCTGCCGCAAATAGAGGCAATGACAGCGTCAGATCGCAGCAGTGTCGCAGAAAAAGACAGAGAGGAGAAAGAAAAAATTAAACGATATGCAGACGCAAGACGACATGCCAGCCCGTCAGATCTGAAGGAAGGAGACATGGTAATAGTGCGTCAACGACAGCAAAGAAAGTCGGACAGCACGTTCTCCAAAGACCCGTTAGTAGTAACAAAAGTGAAGGGCTCAATGGTCACGGCAGAGTCAGATCATCAGAGGATAACAAGAAACAGCTCACACTTCAGAGAGCTGAAAGGAGTGAAAGAAGAAGATCAAGGCACTGAAAGAGCAGGACAAGAAGAGCAGGAGCACGGCAGCAACGAAAGAGAAAATGGAGAGGGAGCAGCAGAAGAACAACAAACGGAGGCCCGCCACAGAAGAACATGCCGACGGCCAAAGAGACTGATAGAGGAAATGTAACTCAGTCATTCATTCAATTCATTCGTAACAAAGGGGGAGATGTAGTGACCTAAGGCGGGGCACTAGGACCCTGCAGTGGACCCTGAACACCAAGAGTGAACCGGACACCACATCCGGTCAAGGGGGTGGGAACACACTACTACGAAGAGGGATCGTGGGCGGACGGACAAGGGCAGAGCTCCACAATACATGTACATACCAATTCTAAATAAAGGTATTGAGAATCCCTACCTGTGTCCTGCGTGGTGGTATTCTGGGGCAGGACACGACACTCACAAATCGCCTCCATCTATACTCCTGCAGCAGAGGTGCAGTCCTTTGATGTGCTTTGGAGAGGGGCAGCAGTGAACACCTGTGGAAGTGTTTGGAGAGGGACATTATCATAATGATTTTTCAAACAGTCTGTGTCGGAGCATGTTCATAGTACTCTACAGGATCCCAACACTCAGCCCACCTGTACTGCTGTTGCCCATCCCCAGAGGGTAATAAATATGCATAAGGCCTGTGATGGGATCTCTTTGTCAAAGGCTGCTGCAGTCCCAGTTCTGCACTTGACATGTGTGGAGGCAAAAACGTGTAACCATTGAATGATTGGAACCTACAGACTTTGCTTTGCTAATACATGTAATTGCCCTCACTCTGTTCGCTCCTAAATTCTGTGGCTTGTATTTACACATTCTGGCGTGTGGGCACATTTATGAGGCCATGTCTGTGCTCAGTGTTAGGTCTGCATCTTCGCAGCAAGTGTAAGGAGTGCGCATGTAGTATGGTTATGCGTGAATTTGTGTACTTCCTGGTATGTACACAGTTCGTGTGGAAGTTGTAGCAGAGTTAACTCCAGAGAGCAGGCATTGGATGAAGGTGTGTGCCTGTAATGTTTTGGTGTTTGTGATATTTATGTAACCCCACAAATAACACTACCAGGGCTGCTGGTGATACATGCAATTCTTTAGGGCGATGCAACAAAAAGGCATTCCAGGTTTCCTTCAGTTTTTGCCTTTCCTGTGCAGCTGTTTTCACTGTCATGAGTTCAGTGCATGAGCAATGTAGTGTGCGTGCTGGTGTTTGTGTGTGTGTGTGCTCATAGCCAGTGTGTTTCGTGTTAAAAAAAGTCATGTTCACTTTCCTTAGCTTTGTTAATTTTTCAAGAAATGTTTCCTGTGCCACCTTCATTTAACATGTCATATGAGTAATTTAACACAGTGAAATGCTAAAAAATAAATTCAAAGTTACTTCTGAAGTAACAATTTTAGGATGTGCGCTGTAAAACTGCCAGTCTTATGTTTGCATTTTAAATTGTCCTCAATGTGACATCAAGAGATGATTGAGGGCCTGTTTGTCACCATCAAGGTCAGAGTTCCTGTTTTGAAACCTGCCTCACAGAAGATTAAGAACAGTCTTCAGCAGACATGCTGTGCAAAGGAGAGAGACCAAACTGCTTAAAGGAGGGAAAGCTTTACGCTATCATTCAAAGACTACACAAGGAAGAAAATAAAGGACTCTGCTCAAAAGCGTTTTCTTTTTAAACAAGCTCTGTTAAAAAGACAGCTTTTCAGCAGAGTCAGGTGGGTGATTCCTTTGTTTCGTGGAAGCCTGCGTGCTTCTAGAGAGACCCTGGGTACTGGGGAAAGGTAGGCTGCAGGTGCAGAGAGGCGCGCAGCCTACAGGGAACTTAGCTGTTGACATTCCCGAAGTTGGAGGCAGGAGACCTAGACACTGAAGTGAGGGATGTGGAGACAAGGCTCCTTTAGAAATCGGCCTTTTGCTTGGCAGGGAGCTGCTGATCAGTCTTCTTGAGCACTGCAATGTAGGGAATGTGGGGATGAAAGGTGGAACTGCATACTATGTTGCACAAAGTATAGGGTGACCTTTAAGGTGAGGCCAAGCCTTTTGTCACACTTTCAGGTAGGCTGAAGCAAGCCAGCTGCATAAAGCTCACACCTCTTCATGCCTTTGTTGTGGATTCCCGCTGTGAGAGGTGCCACTCAACACAAAGACTGTGCCTGGAGAGCAGTCTGGAAAGAACATTTAAAACGAGAGACACCACAAACTGGCCATGAAGACTATCACTACCCAACTTGTGGTTCCAGTCCCAATTCCTCTATGGCAAAGTAGAGAGTACTCAGAGGACTGCTGAGCATCCAGGGCTGGCATCTGCCTGACAACCAACTTCCCAGATGTAAGGGGACATCATCTAAGTCTAAAATTTGCTCTAAGAGCTTATAGCTGACCTGAAGTACCTAGAAGCTTGCCTGCTTTCTGAGAGCTGGAAGGAGTCTGACAAACTTGCAGGAGGAGTGTCTGTTCAGGAGGGGTGAGGTGAAGTGTGTTTCAAGTCTGTGGAACAGCCAGAGAAAGAAGACTGAAGAGAGAGATTTGCAGGCCCTGGTGTCTGTAGACCTGCAACCTTTCCATGGTGTTTTAGGAAAAATAACGGTTCAAACTGAGGCCTAGTTGTTGATGTGATCCTCATTCAAAATTGCCTTGTGTGTGGCCATTCCATCAACGGATGATTGGCCTGTGTTTGGCTACATTGCCATAGATCTGCCTGTACATGGCCATATCATCAAGAAAATATGGGCCTGCTCATAGCTGAATCACCATTAGGTCTGGTTGTGTGTGGCTACATCGCTATCTGAATGAAGATTGGCTAAGGCATAGCCGCATAATCACAACAAGATTGGCCCATGCGTGGCTGTATCACCAACAGAAGATCGGCTTTTGCCTCACCTCATCAAACCCAGAGAATTGGCTTAGGTAAGGCCACACTGATCCTGAAAAATCAGCCTTGCAGGGCACAACTGTCCACATCGTGACCAAGCCTTCATACGGGACTGTCGTTCCTCTCTGCTTGACTGCAGCAGATCATTGGGGACCGTGCCAAAACAGGACCACTGGATCAGCATCTATGGGCAGGCCCCACAGCTACCTATACGGATATCCCAAATAGAGTTGCCAGTAACATGACACCTCCCAGAAGTGGGAGAAAGGCGAGTGCATGAGAAGGAAGCTGGGCGGACATTTGAAGGACAGATCTAGTGTGGTCTATTGTGGGTGGTAAGAAAGTGTAAAAACTGAACTGTGAGTGATTTAGCACAAACACGTTTAAGGGAAGATCTGCTCCTCTGCCATAATTACACTAATAACCTATCCTTAAAGAAAAGAGGAACTACCTAGACCAGAAAAGGGGACTGGAGAGCAAAAGCAATAGAGGTGCCTGGGACACTAAATTATGTTATTACTATATTTGTGTGCGATACTCTGTTCTAATGTGCATTAAAGTATTTTTTTCTTTTGCACATAGTTGGGCATTCATTTATTTTGCTTCTGTGTAATTGCTGAGCCCTAACCTTGTGCACCCCCATACGTGTGTCTGCTCAGAACCACTACAACTGAGAGTCAAATGCTGAAGGGGTTGTACTAGGCCCAGTTTGCAGGGCCATTGTAGGACAGATCCCAAACAAACAGACAATTTAGTCACAGTAGTTCCTGCTTGCCCCATGGCCTTCCTACCTGGGTCTGACACGACACATATAATACAAGTCCTGCATTCTATAAATGCTGTTGTGTCTGACCCAGCTACTGTTTTGTCATGCATTCTGGAAAAAGCCTAATGGACCACTGTTGTTCATTTTTGTATGCTTTATTCTCCATTCCCATACATCCTCTTCCTATTTGACTTCCATTTTGCTGGGTCCAACTCACATCTATTTGTCTCTAACCAGAGTCACCATCCACCTTCTTACATGAAATTAAGACACATTAGGATTTTGGTCTTTCCAGAAGGGTCTATGCTGGGTCAATATCTTGATGGTATTTTGATTGCCTCTAGCTCTGTTGATTACCCCCAAGGCAGTTCCCTGTTACTGCTCACTGAGATAGTGTTGCAAATGCACAAAACTTCTAATGAGAAATTGCAATTTTGTTTACCTTATTTTCAATATTTAGGTCACAATATTTCAGGGTACCACATGAAAATCATCTGTAAGCTAACGCAACCTATTACTGTATCTCAAGTAGAAACTTTTTGGGGAATGACTGGAAATTGAAGGCAGTGGATTTCAGGATATGTGAGTATTGTAAACCATTACAGGATTTCAATTACAGAGATGTTGTGAGGATCCGGGTTCTTGTTATAGTATCCCCCTCACTTTTTGCCTGGTTTTTGATGCAACTTTGACTGAGGTGTACTGGGTTCCTGCTAACCAGGTCCTCAGTACCAGTATTTCTTCCCTAAAACTGTACCACAATTGACACAACTTCAGCAACTGCTATAAGTCCCCAGTAAATGTTACCCCTGGTACCTAGGGCACTGGGACTGAAGAGAGTCCACTGGCGCTGCAGCACAAATTGTGCCACACAAGGACCTCTCAACAAGACAATGCAAACTGACATTACAGGCTTCGTGTCTTGGTGCAGTGAAAACTGAGGTCTCGACTTGGCACCCATCCCTGTGTGCCATGCCCCCATACACTGTCTGAGGTATAGGTAAGTCACCCCTACTGCAGGCCTCATAGCCCTAAGGCAGGGTGCACTACATCCCATGTGTGGACATATCTGCATGAGCAGATATTAACCTAAAATATCTGAGCCATTCCTGGATATTGTAAGTGCACAGGAAAGCCATAGAGAGTACATGGATTGGATACTTGTCCTCATGTGTTTCCTAGCTCCATGACGGCTTCACTGTACCCTAAGATATTTGGTACCAAAACTCTTGTCTTAATAAATCCTCACTGATGCCAGTGTTGGATTTATTAATAAATGCAAACAGGAGACCCTTTAGATGGTCCCCCGAAAACCTACCAAGCAATGGTGTGGTCTCTGACTAGTCTTAGCCAGCCTGCCACCACCAAACATCTTTTTGACCTGGTGAGGGCCAGCGCTCTCAGAGGCCATGAACAAAGCCTGATCTGGGTGGAGGTACTTCATACCTCCCCCAGGACAGGATGGCCTTCCAAGACGGGAAGCTTCAAAGGTGATGCCACCTTTGAAATGCAACCCAGGCAGCTCTAGCTAGTGGAGGATGCCAACCCCCCTTTCCTGCTCCACATTTGGCAGGAGGACAGGCAGGAAAATTAGGTAAATTTGGAGGCGGGTCCCCATTCAGCCAGCACCACCCCTAAGATGGGGCAGATGATATGGACCCCACATTTCATTTCCCTCCATCTTGGTTTGAGGGGGAATTAGCCAATTAGGTTCAAGGTAGTTCCCCTTCCCACAATAAGTGGTCACTTAGAGGGAGTAGACACCCTAAAGGTAGGTAGTCTATTGGCTACTACCTGTCACTTCCTCTAACACCCCTGAATTTAGCTTTTAGGTGGCATTCATGTACCCTGAACTTAGACTCAATGGACACAGAGAAGAAAAGTACTAAGACGAGCTGATGACCCGAGGACTAAAGCCCTGCTGCATAAAACTGGTGCCAAACCCAGCCTGCTACCTTAAAGACACAAGAATCATGGTGTTCTGTCTCATACTACAACTGTGGGGCCTCCAAGAACTCCAGAGCTCCTCCTGCCTTCTACAAGTTGCCAAAGAACTTCCTTTGAGTGGAGGTACTGCTAGCCTGCTGCCGCAGGCACCGAACAGCATAATCCGGTTTTACTGACTAGCTACTCCCCGGCGACTCAGACGCAGCACTTGAACCAAAAGTGGTACACCAGCTCTGAAGGGTCAGATCTGTCTACCCAACAAGTCTGGAGACACCAGGGCCTACCAGAGCCAAAGCCGCACCGGACCCTCTGCAGCGTACACCAAAACGAAGAGTCTAATCCAGATTCCAACTGCCCAGGAAGCAAGCATCTGTTGAGGGACATCAAGACCCCTGAGACCCACATCGTGAGTGGCCCAGCTGTCCCAGAATCATCTCTCCAAGCTGCCTGTTCCTGACCACAAGAGCATATTGCTGTGCACCGCCTGGCTGACCTATCTGTTCTGCACCCGGCCCGACAGGCCTTGGTAACGATGATCCAGCTGTGCCCCATGGTCCTGAGGCCCTTGTGACCTGTTCCCTTGAGTCGGTCCCCTTGGACTTACCTTAAAGTCTCTTTGTGCAGTGTGTTTTGAAGTGGCCCCCTACTTTATAGAGCACTAGCTACCAACGAGCTCAGCACACTGCTCCTCGCCGAATTCGGGACGCTCCCGAGAATCCGCTGGTGGAACATTGGGCCTGGCCTTGCTACCTACTTAACCCCTCCCATGCTCATGACAGAATGGTTCCGTCATGAACACAAGTGCAAGTGTGCTCATGACGGGACCATTCCGTCATGAGCACACTTGCAAAAAATCCCTCTGCTGTAAACAGCAGGGGGATTTCCCATTTTTTTTTGCCTTGGGAGGTGGGGAAGAGCTTCCTCAACCTCCCAAAGCATGGTTTTGGTTTTCCTTGTAATGAAGATTGCGCGCATGGCACACTGTCGTCATTACAATGAAAACGAAACTGAAACTTAGTTTCAGTTTCACAGTTTCTGTGCTTATGGGGCTATTTCAGCCCCCGAGCACTGAAACACATGGGAGAGGTATCATTGGAAAGGGGAGAATCTCCCCTTTCCAATGGTACCCTTCCCTAGTGGATCCCTGATTGGGGATCAAGCAGGGATCCACCCACCAGCTCCAGGGAGGGGGGAGCGGCCCCTTCGGCAAGGGCCTTTGCTCCCCCCCTTAATTTTTGCCACAGTCTTTCTGCCCCCACTTGGGGGCCGATGGGGAAGTAGCCCCCAAATTGCCCTCCAGGAGGGCAGAAATCACCCTAGACGCCAGGGAATATTTTTTTATAGGCCAGGGGTGGGGGCTGCCCAGAATGGGCATCCCAATACCCTTCACTACCACACCCAAAGAAGGCAAAAGACTTTCTGCCCCCCAGGAAGCAAATGGGGGCAATATCCCCTGATCTGCCCCCTGGGGGGGGGGGGGCAGAAAGCCCACTAGGCACCAGGGATTTCTTTTTATACATAGGGGTGGAGGCTGCCCAGAATGGGCATGCCAATATCTGCACCCAAAAAAAATGCTACAGTCTTTCTGCCCCCCCCTGGGAGGCAGATGGGGCAATAGCCCCTTATTTGCACCCCGGGGGGCAGAAAGCCCAATAGGCTCCAGGGATTTTTTTCCCCTAAAGTTCGGGGTGGGGGCTGCCCCGAATGAGCATGCCAATGCCCCCACCCCAAAACAATTGCCACAGTCTTTCTGCCCCCCCGGGAGGCAGATGGGGCAGTAGCCCCTTATCTGCCCCCTAGAAAGCCCACTAGGCACCAGGGGTACATTTAAAAAAAAATTCAGGGGTGGGAGCTGCCCAGAATGGGTATGCCAATGCCCCCACCCCCCAAAAAAAATATGCCACAGTCTTTCTGCCCCCCCAGGAGGCAGATGGGGCAGTAGCCCCTGATCTGTCCCCCAGGGGGGCAGAGCGCCCACTAAGCGCCAGCGACTATGCAGGCTTTATATATGTAGGGGTGGGGGCTGCCCAGAAAGGGCATCCCAATGTACCAACCCCCCCAAAAAATAGCCAAAGTCTCTCTGCTCCCCTTGGGGGTATATCGGGGCAATAGCCCCTGATTCCCCCCTCCCCAGGGCAGCAGAAAGCCCACTAGGCACTGACTTTTTTTCAGAATGTGCCTACCTGTGGATTTCGGGTCCTAATGCAGCTGGCACCCAAGGAAACCTAGCAAACCTATACATTTTTTAAAACTAGACACCCAGGGGAATCCAGGATGTAGTGACTTGTGTGGCCCTCACTAGGTTCTGTTACCCAGAATCCCTTGCAAACCTCAAACTTTGTTAAAAAAACACATTTTCCTCACATTTCTGTGATGGAAAGTTCTGGAATCTGCGCAGATCCACAAACTTCCACCCACCCAGCATTTCCCAAAGTCTCCCGATAAAAATGGTACCTCACTTGTTTGGGCAGGCCTACTACCCACGACAGGAAATGGCCCAAAACGCAACATGTCCACACCACATTTTTACAGTGAAAAATGACTGCTTTTTTGCAAAGTGCCTAGCTGTAGAGTTTGAACCCTAGGTCTGCCGGCACCTAGGGAAACTTAGCAAACCTATACATTTTTTAAAACTAGATACCCAGGGGAATCCAGCATGGGGTGACTTGTGTGGCTCTCACCAGGTTCTGTTAACCAGAATCCCTTTCAAACCCCAACCTTTGTAAAAAAAAAAACATTTTCCTCACATTTCTGTGATGGAAAGTTCTGGAATCTGCGTAGATCCACACAATTCCACCCACCCCGCATTCCCCAAAGTCTTCCGATAAAAATGGTACCTCACTTGTGTGGGTAGGCCTAGTGCCCGCAACAGGAAATGGCCCAAAATGCAACGTGGACACACCACATTTTTACAGTGAAAACTGACCCCTTTTTGCAAAGTGCCTAGCTGTAGATTTTGAATCCTAGCTCTGCCTGCACCTAGGGAAACCTAGCAAACCTATACATTTTTTAAAACTAGACACCCAGCGAAATCCAGGATGGGGTGACTTGTGTGACTCTCTCCAGGTTCTGTTACCCAGAATCCCTTGTAAACCTCAAACTTTGTAAAAATAAAAACATTTTCCTCACATTTCTGTGATGGAAAGTTCTGGAATCTACGTGGTTCCACAAAATTCCACCCACCCCGCATTCCCCAAAGTCTTTCGATAAAAATGATACCTCACTTGTGTGGGTAGGCCTAGTGCCCGCGACACGAAACGGGCCAAAATGCAACGTGGACACACTACATTTTTACAGTGAAAACTGATCCTTTTTTGGCAAAGTGCCTAGCTGTAGATTTTGAACCCTAGCTCTGCCGGCACCTAGGGAAACCTAGCAAACCTATACATTTTTTAAAACTAGACACCCCGGGGAATCCAGGATGGGGTGACTTGTGTGGCTCTCACCAGGTTCTGTTACCCAGAATCCCTAGCAAACCTCAAACTTTGTCTAAAAAAACAAATTTTCCCCACATTTCTGTGATGGAAAGCTCTGGAATCTGCATTTATCCATAAACTTCCAACCACCCCGCATTCTCCAAAGTCTCCCGATAAAAATGGTACCTCACTTGTGTGGGTGGGTCAAGTACCCGCGACAGGTAAGGGCCCAAAACTTATTGTGGAGACACAAGTGAGGTATCATTTTTGTCGGGAGACCAAGGGGAACGCTGTGTTGTAGGACATTTTTACCAGCACGGTGATCCCACACAAAAATGTAAGGAAAATGTGTTTTTTTTAGCTACATTTTGAGGTTTGCATGGGATTCTGGGTAGGAAAACATTTGGGGATCCATGCAAGACATACCTCCCTAAACTCCCCCGGGTGTCTAGTTTTCATAAATGTCTGGGTTTGGTAGGTTTCCCCCAATGGCCACCGAGCGCGGGACCAAAAACGCAGATGCCCCCTTTGCAAACCCAGAACGTTTTCTGATAGAAAGGGGGCATCTGCGTTTTTGGTCCCGGGCTCGGCAGACATCTAGGGAAATCTACCAAACCCACACATTTCTGAAAACTAGACACCCTGGGGAGTCCAGGGAGGTGTGACTTGCGTGTACACCCAAAGTTTCCCTACCCAGAATCCCCTGCAAACCTCAAATTTTGCTGAAAAAATCACATTTTTCTCACATTTCTGTGTGGAAAAGCTGTGGGATCACCAGGCTGACACAAATTTCGTTCCACCCAGCATTCCCCCAGGTCTCCCTGTAAAAATGGTACCCCACTCGTGTGGGTGGGACAAGTACCCGCGACAGGCTAGGGCTCAAAACGTATAATGGAGACATCAAAATTACCTATCACAAAACGATCTGGTTTTTCAAGGGAGTCCCATGAGTTTTTGGTCCCTGGCTTGGCGGCCATCTAGGGAAACCTACCAAACCCACACATTTCTGAAAACTAGAGACCCGGGGGAGTCCAGGGAGGTATGGCTTGCATGCACCCCCCAAAGTTTTCCTACACAGAATCCTGTGCAAACCTCACATTTTGCTGAAAAAATCTCATTTTTCTCAAATTTCTGTGTGGAAAAGTTGTGGGGTCACCGGGCTGACACAAATTCCCTACCATCCAGCGTTCCCCCAGGTCTCCCAATAAAAATGGTACCTCACTCACGTGTGTGGGCCAAGTACCTGCGACAGGCAAGGGCCCAAAACGTATTGAGGAGACCTCAAAATTATCTATCACAAAAAGACCTGGGGCCCGATTCACAGAAGTAATCTGAGACAAAATCCTAACTTTATGACTTTCAGTATTCACAAAGCGCAATTAGGAGTAGAAAGGTTAGGCTTTTGCCTCAGTTAAACTTAAGTTAAGGTCTTAGGTTTAACTTAAGACCAAAACTTAAGTTTAACTGAGACAAAGTTTTGGTCTTAAGTTTAAGTTTTGGTCTTAAGTTTAACTTAAGCCCAAAACTTAAATTTAGCTGAGACAAAATCCTAACTTTCCTAAATGCCCTTTGTGAATACCGAAAGTCGTAAAGGCAGGATTTTGTCTCAGCTTACTTTTGTGCATTGGGCCCCTGGTTTTGCAAGGGGGGTCACCTGGGTTTTTGGCCCTGGGCTTGGCGGCTATCTAGGGAAACCTACCGAACCCATACATTTCTGAAAACTAGACACCTGGGGGAGTCCAGGGATGTATGGCTTGCGTGGACCCTCCAAAGTTTTCCTACCCAGAATCCCCTGAAAACCTCAAATTTAACTGAAACAATCACTTTATTCTCAAATTTCTGTGTGAGAAAGTTGTGGGATCACTGGGTGGACACAAATTTCCTACTCCCCAGCGTTCACCCATGTCTCCCGATAAAAATGGTACCTCACTTGTGTGGGTGGCCCAAGTACCTGTGACAGGCAAGGGCCCAAAACGTATTGAAGAGATATCAAAATTAACTATCACAAAACGACCTGGTTTTGCAAGGGGGGTCACCTGGGTTTTTGGCCCCGGGCTCGGCAGACATGTAGGCAAACCTACCAAACCCACACATTTCTGAAAACTAGACACCCGGGGGAGTCCAGTGTAGTATGGCTTGCGTGGATCCCCCAACGTTTTCCTACCCAGAATCCCCTGCAAACCTCAAATTTAGCTGAAAAAAACTGATTTTCCACATATTTTTGTGTGGGATCAACGTGCCGGCACAAATGTCCTACCACACAGCGTTCCCCTCAGTCTCCTGAGTAAAATGATACCTCACTTGTGTGAGTAGGTAAGGGCTTGTGACTGGGAAGAGCCAAAAACATAGGGATTTAGGGTATAGCACAGAGAATTCTAAGCGCTACATTTAAAAAAAATATGTTTTTAGCCAATTCTGCATTGGACACCCAAACAGGTGAGGTATCATTTTACTCAGGAGACTGAGGGAAACGCTGTGGTAGGATATTTGTTCCGGCAAGGTGATCCCACACAAAAATATGTGGAAAATGTGTTTTTTTCAGCATAATTTGAGGTTTGCAGGGGATTCTGGGTAGGAAAAGGTTGGGGGATCCATGCAAGCCATACCTCCCTTGACTCCCCCGGGTGTCTAGTTTTCAGAAATGTGTGGGTTTGGTAGGTTTCTCTAGATGGCCGCCGAGCCCGGGGCCAAAAACCCAGGTGACCCACCTTGCAAAACCAGGTTGTTTTGTGATAGGTACTTTTGATGTCTCCTCAATACGGTTTGGGCCCTTGCCTGTCGCAGGTACTTGGGCCACCCACACAAGTGAGGTACCATTTTTATCGGGAGACCTGGGGGAACACTGGGTGGTAGGAAATTTGTGTTAGCCCGGTGATCCCACAACTTTCACACAAAGAAACTTGAGAAAAAATGTATTCTTTTGGTAAATTTGAGGTTTGCAGGGGATTCTGGGTAGGAAAATGTTGGGGAGTCCACGCAAGCCATAACTCCCTGGACTCCTCCGGATGTCTAGTTTTCAGAAATGTGTGGCTTTGGTAGGTTTCCCTAGATGGCCGCCGAGCCCGGGGCCAAAAACCCAGGTGACCACCCTTGCAAAACCAGGTTGTTTTGTGATGGGTAATTGTGACGTCTCCACAATAGGTTTTGGGCCCTTCCCTGCCGCGGGCACTTGGGCCACCCACACGAGTGAGGGACCATTTTTATCAGGAGACTTTGGAGAATGCTGGGTGGGTGGAATTTTGTGAATCCACACAGATTCCAGAACTTTCCATCACAGAAATATGAGGAAAATTTGTTTTTTTTTTTACAAAGTTTGAGGTTTGCAAGGGATTCTGGGTAACAAAACCTGGTGAGAGCCGGACAAGTCACCCCATCCTGGATTTCCCTGGGTGTCTAGTTTTCAAAAATGTATAGGTTTGCTAGGTTTCCCTAGGTGCCGGCAGAGCTTGGGTTCAAAATCTACAGCTAGGCACTTTGCAAAAAAGGGGTCAGTTTTCACTGTAAAAATGTGGTGTGTCCACGTTGTGTTTTGTGCCGTTTCCTGTCGCGGGCACTAGGCCTACCCACACAAGTGAAGTATCATTTTTATCGGGAGACTTAGGGGAACACAGAATTGTAGAGCAACTGTTATTACCTATTGACTTTTGATGCATTTCTGTCTTCTAAATGTAAGACGATGTGTAAAAAGAAGTCACTTTGAAAAATGTCCTATAATTCACATGCTAGTATGGGTACCCACAATTTCGGATATATGCAAATTGCTACTGTTTCTAAACTCCATATTTTTTTGCCATTTCAGAAATACATAGTTGTCTTTCATACCGATTTTTCACTATTTATATTTTCCCAAATGAATTGCTATATACCAGGTACACAATAAAAAACCATTGCAAGACGCTGATCAGTTATTGGCTCTGGGTTCCTCGGATTCTTGGTGAGCCTACAAGTCCTATATATCCCCACAACCAGAAGGGTTGAGCGGATGTAACGGTATATGGCTTTTAAAAATCTGTCATACTTAGAAGAAGTTACAGGTGAAAACATTGGCACAAATGGCAGTTTTTTTCAACTCATTTTCAATTTTTCCTATTTTCAACTATTAGTTTCTATAAGAAAACCTTGAAGGATCTACACAAATGACCCCTTGCTCAAATTTTGGATTTTGTCTACTTTTCAGAAATGTATAACATTTCAGGATCCATTATTGCTTTCATACCCATTTCTACCATTAACTGGAAAGAGGTTGAAAGCACAAAAATAGCAAAAATAGGCTATGCCAAAACTGTGCACAAAGGGCCATATGTATCAAAAAAGAGTTTTGCGATTCTGAAATTGCGATTTTTAGTGAATCGCAATTAGAGAATCGCAAAATGCAATGTATGTAGGATTTGCTAAAAAATTTGCGAATCCTACATATTCCTTATTTGCAAATCGCAAATTGAGATTCGCAAATAAGGAATACCTTCCCATTCTTTCCTATGGGCTAGGAGGCCCATAGGAATGAATGGGAAGACATTCTCAATTTGCGATTACCAATTAGAGAATCGCAAATTGAGGTTGCAAGGGTGCCAAAAGGACACCCTGTTGCACCCCTGAAATATGCATGGGTGCACATTTTGCGCACATACATGCCCTAAGGGCATGTATGTGCGACATATGGCACTTTTAAAAATCAAAAAGTGCTTTTTAAAGAAAATCGCAAATTACCACCAACTTGAAGTTGGTGGTAAATTGCAATTCCTTAAGGCCAAATAGCAAATTTCTGGTGCTTCCAGAATTGCATTTAAGGAATCGCAATTTGCAATTCCTTAATTGCATTCGCAAAATAGAGAATCGCAAATTTCGCGATTCTCTATTTTGCGATGGCCTTTGGGATGATACATCCCAAAGGCTTTTTCCCATTCGCAAACGGTCAGATTCTGAGAATCTGCCCGCTTGCAAACGGGAAAAAGGCTTGATACATATGGCCCAAAGTGATTTATTTTGCAAATTTGAAATATTCATATCTTAAAAAGTACTTACTGTAGAACTTGGTTTGAAAAATGACATAATAAATGGTGTTATTTTTATAATTGGTCTCGGATTTATTCTTGAGTGGGTGTCTCATTTATTGCCTATCTGGGTATACCAAATACTTAGCACTACCCTCTCCTAGCCCACACTACCACAAATAGGGCGTTAGTATTATCTGCTTTTGCCTCTGTATACCAATCTGGGTCTTACTTGACTCTCTGCACAGTGTACTTCACTTTAGTGCAATATATAGAGAGCCATTGTCCTACAGATGTCCTGGAACTGTTGCCCTGTTTCAAGGAGGCAGATCAAACGTTTATGTCTTGAAAATATGCTTTATTTTTCACACTTGCTTTGCGGTTACTGAAACATGATAAAACGTTGGTCCTTATATTTTGCATTATGTGAAATCTGCGAAATTTCTTTGACATTTCACCATACTTTATTCTGCATAACTTTTTAAGCATGTGCATTCCTTCCATAAAGTGATACCAGCACGAGTCTGGCTTGCACAGAAAATGTCTCCCAAGAAATATTTTCTGCTTGAACCAGTCTCCTGCTGTCATCTCATGATCTGTATTACGTGAAGTGCATGCTGGCTTTTAGAAAAATGATACTGCCACACCATATTTTGCTATGAAAGTGTAATTTTGTGAAATGTTCTTGACATTTCATGAACTTTTTGTAGAAAAAAATAAACAATTTCCCCACCACTTGACACCACCCACCTCTGGACTATATCAAAAAGAACGTTTTAAAACTGATGTAAATCTGTCTGAATAGTGGTAGCATTTCTATTTTATTACGATACCATTATGGAGAGCAAATAACATGCAAAATGCACAGTAGCACTAGATACACAAATGCCCAGTTTTGCAAAATGTATCCGATGGTGCTCCTCTCCCTAATAATAGTGACCCGCCCTTAATTGAATATTGTCAAGAAAACTGATTTCAAAAGGCCTAATACCACCTGTTATCTAGACTGTCCTTCACCAAAGCGTCTCTATGTGAGTTAGTAAAATAGACTTCGAGTTTATCTTAATGTCACAGATAACATAAGGGTATTCTTCATTAGTCTTAGTCCTGTAGCACCACTACTTGTCAGTACATATGAGGTAAATACAACTCAATGACAGGAAAAAGAAAATAGGAAATGCTGCAATCCAAGTCAAGCCCGTTCCTCCCATGGGCACCATTAAGGACTTGGCTTTGTGCAGCAGTCACCTGTCTTACTCAAGACGTTATAATGAAGATCAGAAGAACGAGATGAGCATGTTGTGATGATGGCCTAGAGGACATCAGAACTAAGAGTAATGAAGATGAAAATAATCTGAGACCTCTGCATTCTTGTCTAATCATTACATTTGAGGAAACCCCAAGCAAACACTCTAATATGAACAAGTGAGTAGCCAGAAAATTAAAATACCCCCCACTTTGAACTGAAGCCCTTATGGCACCAAGCAAGCGAAGCAAGTTATCGCGACCTCCCCCCACCCCCAGAAGAGCTTGCTTGTCTCTTCCATCCAAGGATCTATCCCTTCATCGTTTCATCCTTCCATCCACCCATCTGACAATCACCATTTCACCTTTACGTTCTGTCATACGTTCAATCTTTTATCCAAAATTCAGCCTGTCACCATTCCGTCTATCTGTCCACCCATCCATATCCAAACCAATCCATCTATCTTCAAACCTATCCATCAAACATATCCAGCCTATCACTCAGTCATCCATCCTTTCACTTATCCATCCCCTTTCATCCATTCATCCATCGTCCATCCTTTTGGTCATCCAACCATCCTTTCACTCATCATCCATCTTTTCCCTCCATATATCCATTCTCCCTTTTCCATTCTCCCTTTCACTCATCCATCCATACACCCTTTCACTCAGCCATCGATCCTTTCACTCATCCATCCACCCTTTGGCCCATCCATCCACTTATCCATCCATCCATTTACCATTTCACTCATCCATCCATTCTTTCACTCACTCAACCATCCATCCTCACGTTCACTCATTCATCATCCAGTCACCCTTTCACTCATCCATCCATTCACGCTTTCATCCAGCCATCCATTTACCCTACCTTTTGCTCATCCATCCATTCTTTCAATCATCCTTTCTTCCATCATCCTTTCACTCATCCATCTATCCACCCTTCCACTCTGTCTATCCATCCATCCACTCATTGAGCCACCCATTTACCCTTTTACTCATCAATCCATTCTTGCACTCATCCATCAATCCTTTCTCTCATCATCTATCCATCCATTCATCAACCCTTTCAATCATCCATCCTTACATCCATCAATCCTTTCAATCATACATTCATGCATCTATCCATCCACATTATCACTCACCCATCCATCCATCATTTCACTCACGCATCCATCCATCCACCCATATCCATCCATCCACTCATCCATCCGTTTGCTTATTCATCCATCCATCCACCCTTTCATCCAGCCATCTATCTATTCTCTCTTTCATTCATCCATTGTTTCACTTATCCATCCTTTTGCTCAATCATACATGCATCTACCTGTTCAGCTTGTCTATACATCCAGCCTTTCACCCCATCCATCCATCCACTCATCCACTATCCGTTTTCCCCTTCACTCATTAGCCATCATCTGACTCACTCATCCATCTATCGACCCTTTGACTCATCCATTTTAATGCTCATTTATCCATGCATCTATCCATCCAACCCTCCACTCGCCCACCCATCCACCATTTCACTCACACATGCAACCAACCACCCATCCATCCATCCATTAATCCATCCCTTCATTCACTCACCTTCCCACCCATTTGTCTTAGATATGAGCCTTTGTCTGCCAAGTTGCAAACAGAAGCGGGCAATCAAAAACCCCACCCCGCTGTAGCTGCTAAAGTGGGGGCTTACTGACTCCCTGAATGTGAAACACCAATATATTGGTACATCCATTGATTTAATAAGGTTGTACTTTTTGAATTATCACAGAATTGAATTAAAAACCCCAGTATCAATATTAGTCTGTGGCATATTCCCAACACGTACCTGCAGTTGGGTTTTGCATCATTATACATGCTCTGCGGCGCAGTGAGGTCATAGCTAATGGCGGCACACTGAGCTCAGAGGCAGTGCTTTAGTGTTCAGTAGCACATACTAATTTAGAGGTATATAAGCATGGCTACAGTTCGGATGCGCTGCTGGCACACTAAAGGCGTGCCTGAGGCAAGCCCGTCTGAGCCTGTCTGCCCCCCTTCCACGTCCCGACCACGGCCAGTGCCAGCCACTCTGCCAGGGTTGATACAGAGGTAAGTCCTCAGATTACTTACACTTAGGCAGAGTTGTTCCATCTTAAATCCCATTTCAAAGTGTGTTATAATTCTAGATATCCTCTTCATGACAGAGACTTGGCTTTCCAAAGACTCTTGCCCCGACCTTCATCTGGAACTCCCTCCACACTTTGCCTGTCTACACCTAGACCGTGAGGGTAAGAAGAGGGTGGGGTGGCCGTTGCGTTTAGGAAATCACTAAAATGCACCACCTTTATGATTGATAACCTGGTGGGTGTGGAAGCTTTGGGGTTTGCTATCTCCTTCTCCATGCAATGCTCATTCATGGGGGTTTAGATATACCGCTCCCCTGGCAATGCTGGCGGGTTCCTTAATTCCATCTCCCAAGCTGTAGGTCACATAGCTTTTAATTACAAGAACTTCACTGTCTTAGGGGACTTCAACTTACAATTGGATAAGGCCACTAACAGCTTAGCATTACAATTGTGCAACTCTTTTGCTGATATTGATTTATCTATAACCATATTGGGCCCCACTCACAAGGCATGTCATAGTATTGATACCATTTTCTCAAATACTAAGTTAGAAAATGCCATACCAATGGAAGTTCTGTGGTCTGACCACGTTTTATTACCATTTTCTTGGTCTTGGTCCACTCCAAAAAGCATGGAACAAGGTCAATATAACCCTATTGGAGGGCATATTAGAGACCACTAAGCCTAAACGTATGAGCAAGACAGTATCAGATGAAACCAAACTGAATAACTGACTCACTGAAGCCACCTCTATAGCTGTCCCACTAGCCAAGACAGGAACTGCCAGGCATTCACAATCTGGCCAATGGTTCACAAGTGACCTAGCAGAAGAAAGAAATCGTGGCAAACAGTTGGAATGCCTTTGGAGGAAACACTATGATACTTTGGATGAAAGCCGATATAAAGCAGCCCTGAACTTATATTATACTAATTTGAAATTAGCTTGATGCTCTTTTTATACTAATCGAATTGATGAAGCAAGCAATAACGCCAAAGAGATTTTTAAAATATGATCTGACTTTACTGATTCCTCAAATCCAGCTCCACCCCTGGAAGCTAGCACTTCCCTCTGCTCTCAATTGAGCTTGTTTTTTGAGGACTAGATCAAAAATATCCAAGATAACCTGCTACATCAAGGAATGCGCCCACGGATATTGAGAATTTACCAATGCCTAGAGCTCAGGATAAACTACTGCAGTTCCTCCATCCAACAGTTAACAAATTGGAAAGTTTTCTCTCCAAAAGTAAGACTGGCTCCCCTCTGGATCCCCTCCCCCCTCAAATTATGAGACTATTAGGGAGCAACTTTGCCCCTATTTACCAGGAGGTTTTCACAACTTCCTTGCTGTCAGGGACTGTACGCCCGCTTGGAAAAGGGCCAGTGTTAATCCCTTGTTGAAGAAACCTAACGCCGATCTAAAAATACTCTCAAAGCTTAGACCCATCTCCTTGCTCCCAGGGATCTCAAAGATTATGGAAAAAATGTTAATTTGCAGCTGAGATATTTTTGGGAAACTTCAAATCTCCTCCACCTGTCACAGCCAGGGTTCAGGGCCCTACAGAGCGCAGAGTCAGTGCTCATGGAGATCACTGACTGCATTCAATTTGTGTTAGATGCGGGTCAGAATGCTGCCTTAATCCTATTAGACCTCTCCGCAGCATTTTACATGATCTCTCATAAGATCCTGTTACACCGTCTTGCAGATATCGGGGTGGAGAGGAAGGTGTTGGCCTGGTTAGATTCCTTTTTGGAACATAGGGAACAAGCTGTATGGCATAAGCCTTTTTTCTCTGATGCCAAACATATTTAGTATGGAGTTACGCAGGGCTCTGCCCTGAGCCCCACACTTTTTTTTTTTCAAACTTCTTTTTATTAGGCACAATCACATTTCACAAGATGTTTGTACATCACATAAAAGGACATGTCGCAGCTACCCCCTCGTCTGACAAATTATCTAACGAAGTTACAGTTTCTTTAGAAAGAGGGGAGTGCGCCGCCCTCCTTCATTTCCTACAGCACATCTTGTCTGGTTCAAATGATACATCAAAAAGAAGGCCTACAAATTTTTAGAACCCCCCCCCTTCCCCCTACCCACCCTAACCCACCCTCAGCAAGAGAACTTTACTGCCAAGAGGCGGTCCTTATCAATACTACTACTGGGCTCAGGATTAAGTTCTGATTGGCTGTAGCCATTATGAACACTTCTGCTGTCAGACTGGTTTTACAAGATGACCAAATGGCCTCCAACTAGAACTGGAACAGATGTATTTCCCGTAATGAGGGAGGGCATACCGCCAAGGGGAGACCGCTTGTAAGGTAGGTCTCTGAAAATATCTTCCATCCTTTCCATCGACAATATTTTCCAAAGACGGGCATGCCACTGGGAAAGCACTATTATGAACAATAGAGAGTTCTGGCCAATAATCAGCAAGGCTAGGCCAACTCAATACTATAACAACGACACAATTGCCAATACTGATGGTTACTATACTGATTCCTTTGACCAATCACACGTGACACTCATAGTGACTGGAAAAAAGTAAATTTTTATTTTTATTTCTTAATAGATTTTTAAAGATTTAATTTCATCAAGAAAACGTTAAACGTTCATGTTATTATTCCAATGAACAATTCTAACGATTTTGCACGAACCAAAAGCGCCGTCTCCACCAGCTTATTTTTTGGTTACCTGAATACTACACGGTTTGGCAAGTGTCCCTAATGGGGTTGTGTTGTGTTGCTCTTTAAAAATTTGAAAACTGTGTTTTCTATACAATTTTTCAACCTCCCCCTTGGGCCTTTTCTTCTTTTGTCTTTCCATTTATTTGTGTCATTTTTTATGTATCTTGAAAAATGTGGAACCTGAGCTTGTTCATGTACCAAGCGTTTTTGTCAAATGTGATGTTCAATGTCTCGTCATATATGTGACTCAGGATTAATGTGATATATGTGTGAAATTTGATGTGGTTCGTGCAAAATCGTTAGAATTGTTTATTGGAATAATAACATGAATGTTTAAAGTTTTCTTGATGAAATTGAATCTTTAAAAATCTATTAAGAAAGAAAAATAAAAATTTACTTTTTTTCAGTCACTATGAGTGTCACGTGTTATTGGTCAAAGGAATCAGTATAGTAAGCATCAGTATTGGCAATTGTGTCATTGTTATAGTACTGGGAAAGCACTGGCGCAGCCTTTTTCTTTCATGCGGCTGCGATTGATATTTTGGCCGCCCCATAGCACGCCCACATGATAGCCCTGTCTGCCTTGGTTTGCTGCTCTAATTCTGGATCTCTCAATCCTAAAAGCGCTCCTTCCTTGGTGGTTGGGATAGGGTACCCCAAGATGTCTTTCATATGGGACAAAATCTCCTCCCAAAGGGTCGTATTGAGGGGCAGTCCCACCATATATGGCTGACGTCCCCTAAGAGGCCGCACCCTCTCCAACATAAATCAGAAGACTCTGGAAAAATCTTTTTGAGTTTCATTGGGTATAAGTACCAATCAAAGAGAATCTTGTAGTGCGCCTCCCTTATATCTAGTGAATGATTATCTTTGGCAATATCCCTCCACAGATGTTTCCATTCTGTATCGGAGACCTCTATCTCTATCCACTGTTCCCATGTCTGCATGTACCGAGGTCTCGGCCTGTGTGAAGTAGAGAGAAGCAGGTTATAAAAAAAAGAGATCACCCCTCTCATGGACCCCAACTTCTGCACATATTTTTCCATTGGCGTCTTCCCCCGAGTTGCAGCTTCGCTGACCTGTGGCTGGAGAGCCCAGTGCTTGAGTTGGAGATAGTGGAAGTGCTCATTGGTCGAAACCTTGAAATCTCTTTGACAGCTGGCAAATGTGAGAATATTGTAGTTATGAAACAGGTCTGATAGCATCAAACAACCCCCCTCCCTCCATAAGTCAAAGGGACTCTCTCGCAATGCTGGGGGGAATTCCGGATTGAAGTGGATAGGTGTGTTGGGCGAAGGGAAAGTAGACCACTCTAGCCCCCTGGAGACCTCATCCCAAATTTTAAGTGTGGTGTGTGTAGGAGTACTAATGTATGCATTTAACGGTCTATCTTTCTTGGGTTTCCATATCAGATCCCATATTGTTCTCCCTACCACCGCCCTATCCATATGCAGCCAGTGTTTATCCGATTCTCTCTTTGACCACTCGGCTAGAATACGGAGCTGGGCCGCTTTAAAATATAGGTGGAGATCCGGGAGTGCCACTCCTCCGTCGCTCCTTGCTCGATGGAGAGTATGAAAGGGAAGCGGCGCTCTACCATTCTGCCAGATGTATCGCGTAAAGAGAGACCGCAATTTAGGCAGAAAGTCCCTATTTAAGTCTATCGAGAGGGCTTGGAATAAATACAATAATTTTGGCAGAACAGTCATTTTTATCGCATGAATACGCCCTAACCACGAGATAGAAAGGGGCTTCCATCGTTTAAGGTCTTGCTGGATTTGAAGCAGTAGTGGAGGATAGTTGGCCCTAAATAGGCCTTCTAGTGTGGGAGTCAGGTTTACACCCAAGTATTTGAGTGTATGTTTGGCCCATTTGAGTGGCATCGAGTCACGCAAACTATTCACGGCCTCCCTGGGCAGTGTAAGGTTCAAGATGAAAGATTTCATGAGGTTCACCCTAAAACCCGAAACTGCTTCAAAAGTCCTCAGTTCATCCTGAAGTTCCCGTAGTGATTGGCCGGGAGAGGTGAGAGATAACAGCACGTCGTCGGCGAAGAGCGAGATTTTATGCTCCTCCCCTCCAAATGGAATGCCCCGGATTCCTGTCACTTTACGGATCCATAGGGCCAGTGGCTCAAAGCTTAAGGTGAAAAGTAGTGGCGAGAGCGGGCAGCCCTGCCTTGTGCCTCTCTCTAAGGGAAAGAAGGTGGAGCTTGTCCCGTTAACCTGAACTCTAGAGCGCGGGCGCGCATAATTAGCTTTAATCATATCTATAAATGGTTGTCCACATCCAAACTGTTCGAGAGTGTTGAAAAGGAATGCCCAATCCACCCTGACAAAAGCCTTTTCAGCGCCGAGGCCCACCAGTAACGCAGGAGTCTAAAATTTGGTCACTTTCTCAATCAGGTGAATGGTTCTACGAATGTTGTCGTGGGTCTGTCTGCCTTTTACGAAGCCCAATTGATCAGGGTGGATTAGGTTTGGCATCAGATTCTCCAGCCGCTTTGCCAGGATTGAGGAATAGAGTTTGGCATCCAAATTCATAAGCGCGATAGGCCTGTAAGAGGCACATTCTCTGGGATTTTTCCCAGGTTTGCAAATAACCGTGATAACTGCCTCCGCCATTGATTGGGAGACGGTTTGGCCTTCCACTATCGCGTTAAAAAGAGTTGTTAGGTGTGGGGTGATGTCTGGTGTAAAGGTTTTGTAAAAGTGGGCTGTCAAGCCATTGGGAACCGGCGACTTGTTAGGTTTGAGTGCCGTGATGCCCTCCCTATTTCTTCTCCCGAAATGGGAGCGTTTAGACTCTTGTTCCAGTCCGGCGGGACCTGAGGGAGTTCTAGAGATTGTAAAATCTGGTGCTGTGCTGCAGGTTCTAGGCAGTCCCTACAGTAAAGACCTGTGTAAAAAGCCCCAAAAGCGTTGGCCTTAGAGGCATCTTCATGGGAGGTGTGCCCCGCTGCATCTATTATGTCCCAAATAAATTCTTTCTCCCACTTTTCCCGTAGCTGTCTAGCTAGATGTGAGCCAATCTTATTCCCCTGCGCGTAAGAGATTTGGCGTAATCGGAGCAGGGTATGTTCTGCCCTGTTAGAGTATATCGCTGAGAGTTTCCCCTTGATTGCTCTCAGCTGGCGCTGCACCATGCGGGAGGGGTTCTTTTTGTGTTCCCTTTCAATATCCCCCAGAGATTTTTCTAACGCTTCCCTCTCCTTAGCCCTTTGTTTATTTAAAGTAGAGTTGAGTTCTGTACATTTGCCCCTGATAACAGCTTTAAACGCGTCCCAATTATTCAGGGGTGAAGTATCCGGAGGCAAGTTTAATCGAAAGAACTCTGTGATGGCCCATCGGAGTTCCTCCCTTAGTACTCTATCTCTTGTTAGGGCAACCGGGAAGTACCATCTGGGCGTCTTAGAGGAGCCCCTCACCCAGGTGAGATAAATCGTACTCAAACTGTGATCTGAGATGGAGGTTGGGAGGATTTTCGCTTCCTGGAGAGGCCCTAGAAGACTTTGACTCATAAAAATATAATCGAGCCTCGAGTATGTTTGATGGACGTGGGAAAATAATGTATAGTCCTTAGTGTTGGGGTACAGATGTCGCCAAGTGTCAACCAGGCCTAATGTTTGTAACGATTGTCTAAAGCTCCTTGGGAAGCTACCTGTGAGGGACCTGTGAGAGTGTGTACTATCCATATCCCCATCCCTTGTGAGGTTAAAATCTCCCATCAGTATCATCGGGCCTTCTGCAAACCCTCCAATCATAGTTAGCAGGGCTGTGAGAAAGGTCGCCTGACCCGTGTTAGGCGCATATGCTGATACGAATGTGCAAAGCCTCCCTCTTACCTTCCCCTTCACCATAATAACCCTGCCGTCCTTATCGGACTTAATATCTTCGAGTTGAAATTTCAGGTAGTTGTGAAACATTAGAGCCACCCCTCTATGTTTGGTGGTCGCTGAGGATCTGTATATTAAAGCATAATGTTTGTGGCACAGCCGGAGCTCCTCCGCTCTCTTTAGGTGTGTTTCCTGTAAAGCTACCACTTCAAAGCTATGGTCTAACAGATATTTCCATACTTTCTGCCTCTTGAGGGGCGAGTTCAGCTCCTTTACATTCCAAGAAGCTATGGATATCGGCATGCTATTGGAGTACCATTAAACCTCTGCATTAACTCTGCAATGATGCCCAACTCTCCCAAACCAAAACCGACCAATACAAGAGAGCCCCCAGCCCGAACAGCGTACTGGCGCGAATTCTGAGCCATCAGCAATACATACTCAAAACATCTACTAGTGCAAATACCGCCTCCCGGGATCCCTCCCCCAACAATAAAAAAAATTGTAGAAACCCAACTTTCGCCGGTGCGCTCCAGCGCTCCCGGCCATATCCTCGTGGAAGAGAAAGTTCTTAATGTGGGGAGAACGACACAGATCCACTTCCCCCGCTGTCTTTTCTATATAGTCATCGCATCATCAAGACTGTCAGTTGCAGTTTTCAAAGTGGGAACTCGAGTGGTACAATAGTAACCAATCCCCCGCTTAGCGAAGGAGAATCGGGAGCGCCTCTGTCCCCTATAATGATTCTTGTGACCTTATGCACTTCAACTCAACTCAACGAAAGGGCCCGTTATAGCCGTATCTCTCACTATAGGGCAGACTCAGTCTTTGGAATGTCTTCCCTTAGCGCTTGTCTGCCATCGCGAAGTGTTCTCTCTGTCTTTCCCTCTTGAGACCGACTCCACTGGATCCTCTGCGCTGGTAGGCTGGCCCAGCAGTCTCAGACCATCTTTTAAGTCCGTAATATGTTTTGTTTTATTGCTCAGTTCGAAGGCTAGACCGAAGGGAAATGTCCACCTATATTTAATCTTATCTTCTCTTAATTTTCTAGTGATGGGCCTAAATTGCTATCGTCTGAGTAAGGTCGCCGGTGCCAGGTCCTGGAAGAGGCTATAATGAAATCCCTGGAAGGAAACCTCATTTTTCTTTCTAGCAGCTTGAAGAATTGCCTCTTTAGCTTTAAATGAGTGCAGTTTGAGAAGGATGTCGTGAGTGCGTCGCCGTTCTCCTCCTTGCTGGGCCCCCATGCGGTGTACTCTCTCAATCTTGACCTTCGTCTGGTTTGACCCCAGGACCTCGGCAAAAAGCCCCTCGACGAACGCCTCCAGGTCCGGTCCTTCCGCGCCCTCTTCAAGGTCTCTAATTCTAATGTTGTCTCATTGTGATCTATTTTCCAGGTCTTCTGTGTTTAAGAGGGCCACCTGTAGCTGTGCTTGTAGGTCCTGTATGCTATCTTGCGTGGCCTTTGCTTTTTTCTCTAGCTCCTGGGCCTGAGATTCCACCTCTAGGACATGCGTGCCCACCGAGTCCACATCTTGTTGGAGCGCCATCATCCGCTCCATCGGGTCCTCTTTCAGCTGGTCCAGGGAAGTCTTAATGTCCACTTTCAATTCTGCTCGGAGCTCTGATTTGAACTCCCTGAGGGACGCCAGGAGCTTTTCTTTCGTAAGGGCCATGGTGTCTGCGCTGGTCCCTTGCTCCTGCGCTTGCTTCTTCTCCGCTGTAGGGAAGTAGTTGGACACCTTAGCTGGTCCCTTTTTCTGTGGCATAAGTGCTGACCAGCCCCCCCCTCCCTCCGTAGGTGGCCGACTTCTGCTCAACTTCCAAACACTGCTTCCGGCTAGAATCCTTTTGTCCGCTGAATTGGGGGATCCCCGCACCGTTGCGCAATGCCGGCCAGGTGCTCCACTCGAGGATTCCACCTTCCAGCTTATTATTATGGCTCCTCTGGCTTTCTCAGGGACCTCTGGGTGCTTTGTAAAGGGGCTTTGGCGGCTATTTGTCCTATAAGGTAGTTCGCTAATGTTTTGCCCTTCTGTATATAAATCTTGAGGCAGTCCACCTCCTTTCATCCCCCATGGGGCCTCAGCTTCATTCCTCCTGGCATGGGATGGCAGCGCCGGCCGCCAACTTGAGGTCAGGCATCAGGGCTCCGGTCGCCCCCACGTTGTTCCCCTGCATCCAGGGTGCTTCAAAGGGTATGTTCCCGCTATGTGGAGGGGCTCCCCGGGGCCCACAGTGGTCCCCAACCTCCAAATCAAGTTCCTCCTACCTGCAGCCAGTGCGAGGCTACAGCGGAAGCGGCCCCCGACTCACGAGCCTCCCGTCTCCAATCCTGTTCGGCGTGCCAGCCGCCTCTGCTCTTCACCTGGGGTGGCCCCCGGCGTCCCGGGGGTCCTTGTCGCTCACCGCACAGCCCTCTGGTGTCAAGTATACTGCCCCGCTAGGAGCCGCTTCGGTGCTGCACGGAGGTTCCGGTGAGCATGGCCATCTTGGACTCGGGCCGCTCCTCCTCGTCACAGTCTCCCGTGCCACAGGAGATGCGGAGCGGCCCGCTCCCTCAAGCCTCCCAGACTCCGGTTTTTCCGCAACTCAGCCCCCACAGATTGGTGAATCTTGGTGCGATTTTGCTGCCACATGCACCGAACACAGCACAGGGGAAGACGGAGCCGATGCAAATTATATCCACCCGGCCATCTTGCCTGGCCACGCACCCCGCCCCACACTTTTTAACATATATCTGACTCCTCTGGCCTATCTCATTGAATCCTTTAACATCCAGGTGGTCTCCTACGCAGACGATACTCAACTGCTGCTGAGGCTAAGAATAAATGTGCAGCCTCTATGTCTGCAGTCATGAGCTTGCTCAAAACACACTCCCTACAATGCAACCCTGGGTCCTGCTATTTGGGGCCAATCCTCTCACCAGTTGGTTAGGGCCATGGCCTGCCAGCTGTACTGCTCCTCCCCCTCCTACTGAAGTGGCCAGGAACCTTGGGTTCTCATTGACACACGCCTATCTTTCCAATCCCAGATCACAGCTGTAATTAAGTCAGCATGTTGGATCCTTAGGGTGCTAAGAAAATTCCTTAAACTCCTGCCTTAGGAAGTCCAAAAAACTGTAGTACAGGCATTAATTCTGTCAATGCTGGACTATGCCAATGTTTTATACACTGGACCCCCTGAGTACTTTCTGCACAGTTTGCAAAGGATTCAAAATATGGCAATCTACCTGTTATTTAACCTCACTAAGTCTGCTTCAATCACTGAATAACGCAAACAACTACACTGACTTTCAGTGAAGAAAAGGGTTATTTTAAAGCCCTGAATGTAGCACACTCAGCTTTTTAGGTCTCGCCTAGCGATGCAGCGCCATGCGCTGCTCGCGTAGGCGAGAGCTATTGTTGTCGACTTTTTAGCGATGCGGGACAGGACATGTGCACGCGTATGGCAAGACAGGAGATGTGCATGCGTACGGCTCGCGGCGTTGTCACAACGCCTGCTCGCACCATACGCGTGCACATCTCACGGCGCCCGGACAGGCCATGTGCACGCTCACGGCGTCTCTTTCAGACAGCCGATGTGCACGCTCATGGCGTGTCCTTCAGCGTGCGCCTTACATGTCTCACCGGGGCTCAGCAGGTCTACAAAATTGCCCCCATGATGGAGCGGCCCGCTGTCTAGCGGGTCTGCTAAAACAATGGGTGCCGGCAATGCACCCAGCCAAGCCCTCACTCACCGGCTGGTTCAGGAGGGCGTCTCTCCTTGGTCTGCAGGTTCCCTGGCCGTCTCCTCGGCACGCCGCGGGGCTCTCCTCACCACTCGGGAGCCCCGTCTTGCCTCTGGTGCCATACAGTCTGCCTCGCTCTTCGCCCGGTCCCTCTGATGGGGCCGGGACTTCAGCATGGAGCCTGCAGGGTTCTGGACGTCCTCTCCGGCGGTTCCATCCTGTTTATTTTGCAGGCCCCGCCCACGTCCCAACGAAGGCTGCCTGACTTCCGGTTTCGCCGTCATCTGCACCGGAGGCATGGAGTGCGCCCCGCGATGTCGCCTCCGTTGTTCAGCTTGTTGGAGTTCAGGTAGGAGCTGAAGGTGTCTTTAAACAGTTCTGTTGTGCCTGGACTGCTTGTTTTAATTGCATTTTACTCGCGCCTCCAAGCCCAGCTCCGCCGGCTCGACCAAGCCCCCGCCAAGAGGAAACATGGGCACTCGCACGCTCACGGCGTCCGGACAGCCGATGTGCACGCTCGCACGCTCACGGCGTCGGACAGCCGATGTGCACGCTCGCACGCTCACGGCGTGTCTTTCAGTTTGCGCCCGGCGAGTGCTTTTTTTTTTTTATTGCATTTTACTCGCGCCTCCAAGCCCAGCTCCGCCGGCCCGACCAAGCCCACCACCAAGAGGAAACATGGGCACTGTAAGTGAGGGCCCAGAAAGCGGCGTCGTGCCGGCCGCGGGGGCGGGCAGCACCAGCGGGGGCAACCAGCACAAAACGCAGCGGCGGCAGCAGTGGCCGGACCAGCCCCCTAGTAAGCCCGCTGGCCCCCGCTACCTACCTGCACCTGGGCCGCTCCCTGGGAGGCGGACACCCCGCGCCTGCCGGCCAGCTTCCGCCGCATCCACGTGCGGGACGTGTCGTGCGAGACCAGCCTGGCGGCTGCACGGCGCCAGGCACAGCACATCCTGCGGGTCAACCTGGAGCCCGTGGTGCGCATCCGCCGTTTCCCCGTGGCCTGCCTCTAGCACCGCGAACGGCTGTTTACACACCTGAACAGCACTTTACCGACCGTCCTCGGACCCCCTACCTCATGGCCCCGGCATCCAAAGACAGCCCTCCTGCCGACCGTAAACCCCGACCTCACTGTTCTCTATCGGTAGGGGTGACTTTTGCACTAAATGTACCGCCATCCCAGCGACACCTTTTAGTCCAGCTGATTCGCTGTCTTCCTGTGTCAAGGCGATCACTCGCCCCACGCTTGGAGGGTGACGAACTTAAAGCTAGATGTGAATGGCTGAGGTTGAAGCTCATGGACACTTTTTTTTCGTACAGCTGGGCCCATGTGAACTTTTTGTATCTAAGAACAATGTTACTTTTTAGGAGCGCATGTGGGATGAGTCTTAGAACAACAAGGAATCCAACGTGGCATTTAGTCTGGCTTCGGAATTCCAGCTCGATGGAGTGTGTTGTAACGTTTGCGCGTATCCCCGGTATCCTCCCTGGATCTTGGGGACGGGGTCACATTTACATGTTCGATAACGTTGCCCACAACTTTCAGCGGGTACATCACGCAGAAAGGGTTGATAGAGACCGTACCCCATTGGACCCATCAGGCTCGCTGGAATGTATAGACTTTGGTACTATGTACTCATGTTGGGCTGAAACGGTCCCGCAGACTCTTTCCACGTGGATTTGTGATACAAGTGCCTTTGAACGTTGCTAGTTTTTTTTTAATAAGAGCCCTATTACAGCGCCCGTAATGCTTGCATGCCAAGAACACCCCTCCCGCCTCCCAAACAGGATCGAGTCAAACATCAACCAGCAGCGATGCCGTGGCTGGTTTCACTTTCTTTGTTCTCTATTTCCGAGCTCCTCCCTCCCCCAATCAGTCATGGGGTTCCAACAGAGCAGCGAAGCAAGGGAACGGAGAAGGCGGGTTATGCTGCAGCCTGCCTCGGAGCATGGGACACTGGTCTTTGCCTGCTCCTTGCAGCTGACCTGGCTGTGGGCTTATGTGTCTTGGCGATTTAAGTTTGCTTGTGCTGCCACCCTCGGGTGGAGCACAGAGGCGCTCTATGACGAGGCTCATCTATATGGGTTCTCACAACACACAGACGTAGGTACTCACTACCTCCAGCTGGTTCCTCCTCCCACCTCAGCTCCTCCTTCAGCAGAAGCATGAACCAGGGGCTGGGCCGGGCTTCTCTGTAGGCTGCAGCGCCTCTCCTTCTGTTAGGCTCCGTGGAGCAGACAGGTGCTCTGTGAGTGCCCGACCCGGAGCTGTGAGCACTAACTGCCAAGGAGCCCTTGCACCCCAAGAAATAGACCTGTGCATCTGGGCACCAAGGAGCCCCTGTACCCCGAAAGTTACACCTCTGCAAGAAGTCCCTGTAACATACAGACAGGCACGCCGTCGCCAAGAAGAACAGGTAAGGCTCGCCTGAGTAGGGATTTGTGCTTATTTTATGTCCTAAAACCAGTTACTTTATTGTGTCTTAAACTACAACACCTTTAGCAGGAAGGCAGCTATGTGCCTTACAGCGAGGTCATGCTTTGTGGCGCTATATAAACGCACTGATAAAGTAATTAACATCCGGATCATATCTACTTACTTTCTGTAACTGATCTCGGTATACTATCAGCATGTGGTCTCAGAGCTGGAATAGAATGGGGGTGCTGCAGGTACACTGGGGCGTTGTATATAATGGAATGGCGGGGTGGGGCAAGTTTTGAAGGCGGTGCATTGGAAAAGCAGCGTGTTGTCTCAGAGCTGCAGGTGCACTAGGGGAGCTGTATGTGGTGGAATGGCAGGGGTGGTGAAGTTAGGAAGGAGGTGCCTCAAAAGAACAGCGTGTTGTCTCAGAGCTGCAGGTACACTGGGGGAGCTCTATCTGATTGAATGGCAGGGTGGGGTAAGTTTGGAAGAAGGTGCATTGGAGGAGCAGCGTGTGGGGTCCAATTTGCAGGTAGACTGGGGGAGCTGTATGTGATGGAATGGCGGGGCTGGTGTAAGTTAGGAAGGAGGTGCATTGGAGAAGCAGCGTGTGGTCTCAGAGCTGCAGGTAGACTGGGGGAGCTGTATTTAATCTAGGTGAAATGGAGGGGGTGGTGTAAGTTAGGAGTGAGGTGCATTGGAAGAGCAGCGTATGGGTTCACAGCTGCAGGTACACTTGGGGAGCTGTATATAATGGAACGGCAGGGGTGTACGTTTTGGAAGGAGGTGCATTAGAAGAACTGTGTGTGGTATCAGAGCTGGAATCAAATAGGGGCTGCAGTCCAGGATTGAGATGCACTGGGAGAGCTGCGTGTGGGTCTTTGTGGCATGGCAGGGATGGCGCAGATCAGGATTCAGTCACACTGGCAGAGCTGTAAATTAGCCTCACAAGTACAATAGCAAGGCTCAGGATTGAGGGGCACTGGCAGAGCACACAGTGGGTCTTCAGCACTAGGATAGTACGGTGTTCTTGTTTCATTACTGGAATTGTAGGAGTGTTGCAACAGTGGACTCAGGTGCTCGTTCCAGTACAAGAATAATAGGGTAAGATCGAGGCGCACTGGCGGAGCTCTACGTGTCTCTCTCCTGCAATGGTATTGAGCTACTGGCATTGTAAATAACAAACCTTTTATCTATGTGTTAGTTTTGAAAACAGATAAATAAAAGGCATTGCCATTTACAATGACTTTTACAATGCCATTTACAATGGCAATAGCTTAAAACTTTGCAAATGCGAGACCTATTGCATTGCAAATGCTTGTTATAATACTGGCCCCACATGCCTACACAAAAGACTAATCTTGTACTGTCCTCTAGGATCCCTTTGCTTGTAGTTGGAACCGTCTCCTGTCCACCCCTTACATCAAAAGGAAGAAGTGTGATGGCTCAGCCTGCTCAGTCCTTGTGGCGAAACATTTGAATGATCTTCCTTTCTCCCTTACATGTATTTCTGATAAAAAATAATCCTGCAAGCAATTAAAAATGCATCTGTTTATAGTATAAACTATGCTGACCTATTCCTGACCATCTGCCTGAGCACAGAGACACTCTAGCAGTATCTGTGCGCTATATAAATCTTTTCATTCATTCATTTAAAATTGTGTTCACCTTTTCAATTCAATGCACACTATAATGCTGGACAAACGCATCCAATGTGGCCCATGTAGCCATTCTGCATATTTCCACCTAGAGAACAACCTTACCTTCAGCCCATGAGGTGGCTCCTCTTTCTTGCTGATCTTTCCAAAATCCCCTCAGGAAGTAGAATATCCTCCCCTAATGTTCCTTTTCCTCAAATGTAATGGGCACCAAAGATATACATTTAAGGGTAATGAATTTGATCAACTGGTTCAAAGGGATGCCCTGTTGTACTCTAGAACAAAAGGAAGATATCTTTAACCTTTTGCCTTTACCCTCCACTTTTTTGCTCAATTTGTCTTTGTTGGCCTTAGGACTCTGTATACTTTACCACTGCTACCCAGTTCTAAAATGCTGGTGCTCACTCCCCTAAATATGGTAACATTTGTTTACACCTGATTGGCATATTTAGCTTACTTATAATGTCCCTTGTGGAGTGGTATACCATATACCCAGGGACTGAAAATTAAATGCTACTAGTCGGCCTGCAACACTTATTGTGCTATTCACTTAGGTAGCCCCTTAAAAAATGTCCCAGGCCTTCCATTGCAGCCTGAAAACAGATTTAAACTGCCAATTTGACTTGGCAATATAACCTCCTTGCCAGGCCTTAAACTTCCATTTTATTGCCTATGTCACTGTGAAGGTAGGCCCTGAGTAGGCCATAGGGCAGGGTGCATTGTAATTAAAAGGCTGGACATGTACATTTAAGTTTTACATGTTCTGGTAGTGAAAAACTTCTACATTCGTTGTTCACTACTGTGAAGCCTGCCTGCCCCATAAGACAATATTGGGTTGCCTTTTTACATATAATACGTGCTAACTTTTGATTGGGGACGGATAACCAAATCATGTTTTGTATCTATGAATTTGTAATTAAAAATCCTTTTTAATGGTAAAGTTGAAATTTTATCTACAAATTTGAAAATGCCACATCTAGAAAGTTGGCATTTTCCTGCCCTTGCTATTTAATACCTGCAGCCTGTCCTAGGTCACATGACTGGGTGTAGTTGGCACCTGGACTTTCCTCCCAGACAGTCATACAATAGAGGGATTAGGTGTGCCTGAATGGGCCATCAACTCCCAAGATGGGAATAGGGTGGAGCTAGGCACAGCTCCACTTAAAACTAAATAGACAGTGCTCTGCCTTCACACAAATGGCTCATTACCACTGCATTGGTCCTGCAGCCAGCTTGGAGCTGAACCTCTAGAACATTCTCCTAACTTCAAAGAAGGCACCAGGTATAAAAATAGGGCCTCAAACCCACTCTTCAGTTCACTTTCTGGACCTGGGGAAGGAACCTGAGGACTGCCGGCTGTTGTGGCCTGCTGTGTACTCCACAAGACTGCTTTGCTGCACCTGGAAAGACTGCTTTGCTGCTTGGAGCCTGCCGCGAGCCCTTAGAGGCCAGCTCTGCTGTTTTCGCCCGGCTTCTTAACATGAACCCAGGTCTACCGGAGTGACTCCAAGAGCTAGTTTTCTGGCCTATGATTCAGAGCCTTAGGGACATAACAGGCTCTCCCCATCTAGAACCTGCACCTGGATGCAGCACGAGTGAGTCCTAAACCCCTAAGTGATGTTCCTCCAGTTCTGGTCCCTTGATTGTGATGCTAAAAGTGGCCAGATAGCCAAAATCCCAAACTTGGGACTTAGAAACCTTTTGGCTAAAAACTGCTCTGAGAACCAAGGGAAGTCCAGGACCAACCTTCTTATCTATCTCCCCATGGTGCATCACCGTTCAACCTTACTTTGTGGCTTTTCCCACTAGGTTCTTTTCCACAGCAGAAAATCCTGTTCAGCAGTCCTTCGCCAGAGGGCTTTCCAGCCTCCTGGGACTCTTGTCAGTTACAGTCTCCAGCCTTGTCTCGCTGGAGATTTTTTACTTCTAAAAAAGTAAGTCAGAATACAGAAATTTTCACCTCAACATATCCATTGGCTCCCTGAAGATGATGCTCCTTCCTCTGACACTGCCTGCATCCTTGCCCCGCAGAACTTTACCTTCTCAGAGCATTTTCCTTAAAAATTCTTCTAAGTCTTAAGGGCCAACTGGCCCCAATTCAATTCTTGCTTCTGACCCAGGCTCCATCACAGTCAGACATATTTTTCAACTTTGACCCGGTCTCGTGTGACCAGATACTTGCGGTTTGCGCTTCGATCTCACTTAAAACTTTAAAAATTCATAACTCTGGTTCTACTGATTGGAATTTTGTCATGTTAGCTTCAAGTAATTTATCAAAATGTACTCTATTTTTTCTAAATTGGTGTGGGATTTTTCATGTGTTTTCACTTTATTACTGTTTGTGTGCTACATAAATACTTTACACATTGGCTCTAAGTTAAGCCTGACTGCTTTCTGTGCCAAGCTACCCAGGGTTAAGCACAGGTCAATTTATTCTCTTTTTATGGTTCACCCTGCCAGGGATTGTGGCTGTTGCTAGACCAGGGCTCACACCCCAGTCAACCAACAGCCCAATTTCTCACACAGACTTTTCATAAAACCTTCCCGGAAAACTGCAATTTAAAGGTGAAAGAGATCTCCCATCACTCCATCTTTGGAAGCTAGACCAATGTTTTGAGAGAAAATTTAATGTGGAGGGCTTTCTGGAATTCTGAGTTACTTCCACTAAATGTGATGGAATACCATTCATTTCTAGCTATTCCCTTGAAATTACCAAACTGAAAGCAGCAAATACTTCTGAAGAAAGAGTGTAAGCTGATTTGTAGAGGCTATAAGTTGAAAAGAAGGCACCAAGGAAGTTCCGAAGCTATAGATCAGAGCAGGAGAAACCATGACTTCTTTGACCAAAATGGAACCACTACAATGATGTCATAAGAACATTCCCTAATCTTCATCAATAATCAGAGAACTAGAGTAAATAGGGGGATATATAGAGGAGCTTTTGTGGACAAATCATTGACAATGTATTCACTCCCCAAACTTCCTTTTCCTGCGACTTCGAACAATAGTTCCAAAGTTTGGCATTCTTCTGAGTTGCAAAAAAATCTAAGAAGAAAATCCCAAGCCTGCTGCATATTTTTTTACATTTACAAAGTAGCACAGACATCTCTTGACACTGGTGAAAAAACCTGCTTAGCTGCTCTGTCTCTTGATTGTTTATCCCCCTTTTGTAAATAGAATTGAGAGACAAATTATTTTCTGTCCCAAAAATCCTCTGCATGGCTATTGAACCACTGGTGAGGACCCCCTTTGATTATTTACATTGAAGGCATCCATATTGTCTGACTTTAGTAGGATATTTGTTCCTTGAATCAAATTCTTGAACTTTTCCAGAGCACTGAAGATAGTTGTCAGTTCCCTCCAATCTGAGGAATGGAGACTGTTTAAAAGAGACCATCTCCTTTCAGCTGATTGGTCTTTACATGTTGCTCTCTCATCTAAGTGATCTGGTCTCTGCTACTACCATCTTCAACCACCATTTCAAGAACTGTTTCACTAGATCCGACTGTCAGAAACCGTATCGTAGTTCCTCAGGGCTTGCTCGATGTTGTCAAAAGTCCACCTCCAGGCAGCACCAAGTCAGAGAGCGGTGATGGCACAGACTATTGGTTTGGCCAGGTGAGGGAAAGGGTGTGTGGCGAAGGAACAGCTGGTAGGGAGACCTACAAAGACAACACAAAGGGTTCGCAACTGAACTACAACTATACCCCATAACCCTTCCTAGGCTCTATAATCACCTGTGTTAGTAGTCTGCCAATCTTGCTGTACAATGGAGTATTGTGTTGAAAGAGAGAGAGAACACATACCATGATTACAGCCCACACATGTTATGGTATGTATAGTAGTATTTATGGAGGTGTGCGTGCTGTTCTGCGAGTATACCTACCATACACTACTCTTTAGATGCTGTAGGACTGATTGCCAGTAATTCTGCAATAAAGGAGCATCAGCCATTACTCTTGTATCTTTGTAAAGGATTTCTCAAAACACATGTCCTTTCCAAAATTAGAATACAATTGTTCAGTTCCTCTTGTTGTGTGTGACCAGCCTTGCTGTTTACTCAAGTACTAGGACTCTGAAGACCTAAATCTCGATCTGTAGAGTTCCTATGATCCAAAAATTTGCAAGTATTATGCTGCTATAACAAAGATAGCGCTTCTGCACTCCTACCATCGGAGAGCTGACCGATCTCCCCAATCAATGGGCGTGGTCGTGCTGCCGCAATCTGCCAGTTCTGAATCCTTCAGTAACCCCTGATGAGCCAGAAAGGTGCCTTCGGGCAGTCGAAGAGAAGGAAGATCCCTGATCTGGATCCCTGATCTGGATCATCCAATCAGCAAGGAGCAGTTGCGGCTGCCACTGGAGGTGAAAGGCAGAATAGCGAGTGCACGATTCAGGGCAGGGCTCCATTTATACCTAGAGCCCCTCCCCAGATGGCCACCGTCCACAGAATTATGGGACATGTACTTCTGTCTGAACAAGGATGCCTAGCAGGGTCATAGACACACAGAAACCTGAAATAAAACAATAACAGTAAAGGCCACAAGGTGCCAAGTAATCATAGAAAAGGCCATAGGGTGCCAACCAAAGAAGAAACAACACAATAGACAGAACCTTAGGTCTGAAGGGTCATCTCTGTATCACAGCACTTGGCATTTTGTGCACAGACGGAGAGTGTTGTAACATGTTTTGTGAAGGGAGGAGGGAGAGTGTTGTTACCATGTTATGTTTGAAAACAGTCTGTGGTACCACCGCAGCCACGGTTTTGCTCTTGCGAAGTCTCTATGGATTTTGCCACATAGGAAACTCTGATCCCTGTCCTTCTCATCCCTCCGCCAGCTGCCAACATTGACCATGACACCAACACTGGAATTAGAGTCTAGAACTTCTGGTAAACTGAAGACCTTTACTTGTGTACATGAAGAATCAATGGGTACATATAAAGAGGAGACCATGGTTTCAGAAAGACCACATCTAGGTGTGTCCTGAACTTTGCCCCAATGTCCATTATTTCCCTGCCAAGTTCCATGTGGCATGTTGTTCCCTTGGTTAGGAATGCATGATGATTCAGAAATATTTTTATGGCAATCAGATCTTCATTGGTCAGTGACTTGGATGTTGCATGCAGACAACAGTCATCCAAGTAAGGATAAATGCTGAACCCCTGAAGATGAAACTGTGCCACCAATAACTGCCCATCTTCATGAATACACAAGGTACTGACTAGAGTCTGAGTTGGATAACCTTGTCCTGCAAACAAAGCCTTAAGTACTTCTGATGTTTCTGGCAATGAGGATTCGGAAGTAAGCATCTCTAATATCCAGAGTAATTATAAAGATGCCTCTTGGTATCTAGTGTATGATACTTTGAAATGAAGCTCGCAACAAAGGAATCCAGAGCCACAGTGTTCAGACGTTTTGTTTCCATGTCTTCCAATCAAATGCAATGTTGTCATGAATCTTGTATCAGAAATCTTGACTGGGTCCTTCCATTACCTGTGCGCCACATCTAGTACATGGGAATGTATCAGGAGACTCTCCAGAGTATTTCCTTGGAGTTGTCTTGGGTCTGTTTAGATGTACCTGGTGTACATGCACCATATTTTCTTGAACAAGGGCAAGAATGAATATCTTTCCCCACATATTTGCCTTTCTGTTCTTCTGAGGATAGTAAGGCTGAACTGGTCAAGGCTCAATGGATTCATTCTGGCCCCTACTCTTAGCAGGCTTTTTCTTCAGAGCAGTTATTGTTTCAGTCACAATTCTTTTAAACCTTTCTGCCTCCTTCTCTTTCCTGTGTTTTGCCACAGGTGAAGGAGAGCAGGAGGAGGAAAAAGACATTTCCTGAGCACACTTTGTCTTTTTAGGTTTTGCCTGCACAGCGCCTGCGCTTTGCTTGTGAAATCTATTGTATTTAATATAAATCTTAAAAGGGACTTACATCCCGCCCTTGCTTTTCATTCATGTGCTTGCCACTTACTTTTCCTCCATTTCTATTGGTTGCAGCATACCATTTCCTGTTGTTCTCCATGCCTTCTTCTTATCAGTGTCCCGAGGCTGAAGTGCTCCTTTCCAGCCACTTGAACTTCTTTGTTATTTTAATTACGAGAAAGCACACTGCTTTTTTCAACCTACTTCTTGGTGACTGTGCTGCTTTGAACTTCTTTTGTTATTTTAATTGCGAGTGAGCATGCCGCTTTTTTGGATCTACTTCTTCCTGACTGTGCTTCTTACAGAATTTAAATTAACATTTCTTTTATTTAGTGTGAGTTCTTCACATATCTTTATATTTTCAGGCAAGGGAATATTAAGCGATTCGCTTAAAGAATGCTGACCCAATGCCAAGACTCGAACATGGTGTCCCATCTTTAAGGTCAATACACTTGAGGGCTTGAGGAGATTTAAGGACCTACGTGAGCTGACTCCCCACCAGGTCGGCAGCTCTGGCCTAAACGCCACATCCTCTCCCCTCTCTCCATGTCTTGCTTTCTTCAGCTGTCTGAATGAAGGGCACTTTAAGCACATCAAGCAGAGGCATAGCAAGGATGTCATACGCCTTAAATATCCTCCTTTCAACTGCATCATAGGACGGCCATTCATTTCAGTGGATTTGCAAAATACCAAACAAATTGCCTAACATGTAAACATTATATCCAATTACTCCAAGGCTTTTATAACATCTGTCCCCAAGACAAGACTTCTACAATGGCTACAACTGGTGACTTTTCGAACTTGAAAACAACTTGGAGTTTTGGATTCATGGGAATTTGGGAAAATGAGTTTACAGCTTTGTCCCCTTTCAAAATGCAATTTGTGCGAGTAGCATCCATCAGCAAGGGCTTTTTCTTCTTGCTTCCCCCATCGTCCTTGCTTCATCATTGGTGTTTGCACTACCCACACCCTGAACCCTCCATTATCTCTGCTCCCCCTCCTTCCAAGATGGACCTCAACCCTTTTGGCAGATTTGCTTTCAGTAGTGGCAGGATCTTACTGCGAGTACCAAAGAAGGCTGCTTTACACCTTTATTATGCAGCACTCCTTCGAACCAAATCAAACTGTTTACTGTTTACCCAGTCCAGCCGAGCTGTTACACAGCACTAAAACCCAAGGGATACCACTGCAAAACTCCACAAACAGCCTGTTGTTGTTTAAAAAAACAAAATTTACAGCCTGCAACAAGTAGTTTGATTTCACCAAGTTTTCTGTGGTTTGTCTTGTGAGGGGGGGGTCATTGTTATGCATTTATAATGAGTTAAATTCTCATGCTTGCAGTTTAGGAAAATGTACTTTTCACTTTACATGAGAACCAGTTATATTACACATTCATTTTTTGCAGTTGTGGGGAGAGGAAATGAATTATACAGAATGACAGGATATTGAGCCGAAACTGAGACTTGAACCGTGGTCCCTAGATATGAAATTGGCAGCTTGAATGCTACACCACATCCTCTTATCGTTTCTTTAGTGTGTTTTCTGGGACAGAGCCAAGAGCACAGAATTCCCTTCGGAAGCTCACCTAGCACTTAGCCTCTTCACTTGTGTTGCATGTTTGCATTTACTAACGAACACTCCTTACGAGTGCATCTGCAGACCATCTCTCTCCTCCCTGTGTCTTGCTGTAATCTCCTGTTTCACACCTCTTTGCTTCCCCTCTCAGTTTATTTATTTCTGTTTCCACAGGTACAGCTCCCATCTTTTTGACATCATTCGCCCCATATAATAAACTAATCTCTGGGTCTTTTAAATCGTTATCCTTCAGACTACAGGGATGAACATTATGTCCACTGTGCAGAGGCACACAAGGGACTCCCGTGGCACTACTTAGCATTTATCGCTGCAAGATGTCTTTCCAGTCAGAGCAAGGCACAGCCAGTGACATGCAGTGCAGTCTCACCTAATCTTAGTCCCCGGCCTCATCTGCATTCACACTGTATTCATTGGTACATATTTTTTTCTTTGTCCTCCCCCATTTACCTAATGTCCCTGCTTTATAATACCACCAGTAACAGCATAATATATTGCATTTCTCAATTTACAAGTCATAACACTTTAATGGAGTTTCAGTAACTTATATTGCACATCTATTCACCAAGCTACAACTTACAACACAAAACACCTTATTATAAATAACATAGGTGAAATGTACTGCATTTACCAATGCTTGCTTTAAATGCTTGCCTATTTCAGCCCTTCAGCACAAAATAATGGCATCAAATTGTCTCAGTCACAATATTTCCCCAGCGGCAACTTCACTGCACCAAGAGTAACCTTACCTTTTCAGTTCCTGCTTTGTTTTAACTGAACGCCACCACACTCGGTATAAACCGAACGTTTGTGCATGTTCACAACCTCACACTTGAGGCAGAAACATAATAGAAAAGGAGCCCAACTAGCGCACCCCAAAGGGGTTTGGCAAAATTCAAAGAAACCAAATACTCCAGCTTTCAGGTCTGCATGTCAGCATTATTTAACTTCTGATCCTGAATATAGGAGGCCAAATATTGAATCATCGCTTTCCAGAACTCAGTAGGAAATATGTTCCTGGAATTTATTGCTTATTGTTTAGGGCTGACTTTAGCGCTGGTAGTCTCTGGTGCGACAAACATTTTTGGTGCCCCCCATGACCCCCTCCTTGGATTCCCCTACTACCACCTGGCAAAAGTGCCCCTAATCTCTCCATAGCTCCATAGCCCCTCTCTCACCTGCATTTATTTTTTTATGCGCTGGTGAAGGCTGGCTTTACTATCCACTCAGTTATCCACATGAAATACAGACCTGTTCTTTGCAGCAGGCATATTAACCCTCTGCGCTACTTTATGCCAAGTCAAAATTGCTACTAGACAAAACTCCAATACCTCTGTCTAGCTGGAGCATTATTCACAAGAGTTATCTTGATATTTTTATTGCTGCCTGAAAGCTAGTTGCACAGGGAACTCTGCACAAGATGTTTTTAAATCGTAAGTTATTACTAAACACAGCACCCCCCTGAGTTCAGTACCCCCCTTCCTGGTCAGCACCCAGTGCAGCTGCACCAGTCGCACAGCCCTAAAGCTGTCCCTGAACATGCCACTCCACTCTTTTCTACTTCACTCTACTGTACTCTACTCTACAACATGCCACTCCACTATATGAGACTTCAGTCCACTCTATGCCCCTCCACTCTACGCCACTCCACTCTGAGCCACGACACTCTACGCCATGACAGTCTACGACACTCTACGCCATGACACTCTACGACAAAACACTCTACACCACTCCACTCTTCTCTACTCTACACCCCTCCACTCTATGATACTGTACTCCACTCTATGCCACTCCACTGTACAACTCTCTACTCCAACCTGTGGCACTCTACTACACTCTATGCCATTCTACGACAAGGTACTTCCCCTTACAACTCCCTCTACTCCACTTCTCTTCACTACACTCTACGGTATGACACAATACTCCAATGTATAAAACTATTCCACTCTATGCCACTCCACTTCACTGTGTGACCCGTCACTCCACTCTATGACATGCTACTGCACTCAACAATACACCACTCCACTCTACGGCACTCCATTTTATTATTAGATACACTACACCACTCCATGACACTCGACGACACTCCACTCACTCCACTCCACTCCACTCTATGATATGCCACTCCACTCTATGCCACTCATTATCCCCTCCACTCAAGGCATTCTATGACGCACTGCTCTATGACACATTACTCTACTCTACTCTACCACATGCCACTCTAATCTTGGCCACTCCAGTCTACTGTACGACACACCACTCCACTCTATGCCACTTCACTCTACGCCATTCCACTCTACGCCACAACACTCTAAGCTATACAACACTCTGCACCACAGCACTCTACACCACAACACTCCACTCTATGCCACTCTGCGATGCTATACTCCACTCTAAGACACGCTGAGCAACTCCCTCTATGCCACTCCTTGCCACTCCATGACACACCACTCTACTCCACCCTACGCCACTCCACTCTACACCATTATATGCCTCTCCACTCTACTATTCTCTATACCACACCACTTAACACCCTCTACGACACTCTACAACACTCCACTATACAACACTGTATGCCGCTCTATGCCACTCCAGTCTATGACACTGTATGAAACTCCCACTCTACAATGCTTCCCTCTATGACACTCGACTCCACTCTATGCCCCTCCACTCTACAACACTCTACTCCACTCTATGCCAATCTACAACACTTTACTCAACAACACTATACTCAACGACACTCCACTGTATGATACTCCACTGTACAACACTCTATTCTATGCTATCCCACTCTTCTCTGCAACATGCCACTCCACTCTATGCTGATCCACTCTATAATACTCCACTGCACTGTATGCCCCTTCACTCTACGCCACTCTACTTCATTCTACAACAATCAATGACACACCACTCCACTCCAATGTATGATACTCTATTCTGCCACGCTCTTCCACTCTACAACATGGCACTCCACTCCACGACATGCCACTCTGCTCTAATACATACCACTCCAGTCTACGACGCTCCACTCTACTTTACGACTCACCACTCCACTGTATGCCACTCAAGTCTGCTCTACGACACGCCACTTCACACCATGACACTTTATGCCACTGCACTCTACACCACTCAATTGCACTCTTTGAGACTCTATGATACTCTACTCCACTCTATGGCACTCTATAGCACTCTACTCCACTCAACAACACTCTACTCAACTCCCTCTATGCCACTCAATGCCACTTAACTTCACTCTACGACACTCTACTCGATGGCACTCCACTCGATGGCACTCCACTCGACGAAACTCCACTGGACAACACTCTACTGGATGACATTCCGCTCTACAATTTGAAACACATTTTTATTAAAATAAACATTGAAATTCAATGAAAAAGCAAAGGTTAAAGCTTAGTTATAGTTAGAAAAATGTCATTTATTATTTCTATACAAAAACAACTTAAACTACCCAAACCATTGAAATTCTAAAGTTATAGTTAGAACTTTTATAGTTAGAACTTAAAGTTATGATTTACACTCACCCTAAAATTACTATACTTGCGCACCTATGTACTGCGTCTTGCCAACTTGCTAGCCACACTACATTAACTATAACTCAGCAGTCTACCATGCACAGCTCTCATAAATGAGTTAATTTCAGATGGCATGAGTGTTCTTATGAATGAACTGATTAAACATGCTATAAATGATGTAATGTGATAGGGTATAACAGTACATGGGGAATGCACAAGTTATAGTTAGGCTAGTGAGTTGAGAAGACTCTCTACAGAGGTGAGCAGGTTATACTAATTTTAGGGTGGGGCATAAATGAAATCTTTAAGTTCTAACTATATATATATTTAACCTTTGGTTTTTTCAGTATATATATATTTTTTTTTTTGAGAATGTTGACGCACGGCGGCTCCGGCCGTGAGAGATTGCACCACCGAGAACATCGAAGGAAGGTCTGTGTGGTTGTGAATCTTCACAGCTTGTTCCAGCGCAAGGGATATTAGAATTTGGAATGGTTGCACGGACCTGAGGCCCACCGGAGGGCTGGTACAACTTTAAAATGAACATTGGCATAATAAATTATCGTTGGAAAACGGACCCCACCAAAGGGGAAGAATTGGGACTACTACTCCCAGCATGTTGCTTACTGGAAAGCACATGCATGATGGGTAAATATAAGTGGCAGTCCAGTACTGGTTTTCCTTCCTGCCTACCCTATGATTAAGGTGCCGGAGGCACTGAAACGCGTCAGGGACTTTATTAATTGGGTCTGTGCAACCGTTTTTTTTTAAAAATAAAAGTTCTGTGAACTGATCCCCTGTGGAGTGCATTTCTAAAAGCTCGGAGGCTTTTTTTGAGAATGTTGACGCACGGCGGCTCCGGCCGTGAGAGATTGCACCGCCGAGAACATCGAAGGAAGGTCTGTGTGGTTGTGAATCTTCACAGCTTGTTCCAGCGCAAGGGATATTAGAATTTGGAATGGTTGCACGGACCTGAGGCCCACCGGAGGGCTGGTACAACTTTAAAATGAACATTGGCATAATAAATTATCATTGGAAAACGGACCCCACCAAAGGGGAAGAATTGGGACTACTACTCCCAGAATGTTGCTTACTGGAAAGCACATGCATGATGGGTAAATATAAGTGGCAGTCCAGTACTGGTTTTCCTTCCTGCCTACCCTATGATTAAGGTGCCGGAGGCACTGAAACGCGTCAGGGACTTTATTAATTGGGTCTGTGCAACCGTTTTTTAAAATAAAAGTTCTGTGAACTGATCCCCTGTGGAGTGCATTTCTAAAAGCTCGGAGGCTTTTTTTGAGAATATATATATATATATATATTAAAAAATCCAGTCCAATGGACAAAGGATGCGGCACACCAATCTGATAAACAAACGTTTATTGTGCAAAAACCATATATATATATATATATATATATATTATCTACTGGCGGTCGCCAGTAGATAGTTATAGTTAGAACCTATTTTCCATAGGAAATCCGCGACATTCTATTTGAAATAACTCTCTTGCCGGTTGACGTATCTTCGCAAAATTTTCAAACTTTGTGGGGCGCTCCGGTCCGCTCCTACCCTGAAAGTCTCGGGGTGATTCGTCAAGCGGGGGCCGAGAAAAAGGGGGTCCCAAAACGCGTTTTCCCCATGCATTTTTCCATAGGAAACCTTAGACACGGCTACAGCCCGAACTGCTGAACGGAATTACACCAAATTTGGCAAAGAGGTAGTTCTTGGTTCAGAAAGAACCCTTTTTGTTAAATGGTGTAAATCCGTTCAGTAGTTGCTGAGAAAATCAAAAGTAAAAGTACATATATATCTATGGCCGCGTCGGATTCGCGCACCCTCCCGATCACGAGCTGTCTGCTAATTGGCTGTCAACACTCCAAACCAGGAAGTGTTGGCAGCCATCTTGTTCCTCGGTAGAACCGAGGAACAAGAAAGCAGTAAAAAAGTGCGCAAAACGCACAAAGGGGGCAGGGTAGAAACACCCTGACCCCCTAGGTCTGCTCAGGGGTCCCACAAAAACCCCTGGGCAAAAAAAAGCATTTAAAAAAAAAAAAAAATCGGCAGGATGCGCTCAGGATGCCCGGATCCTGCCGATAAAAAATCGAATGCGCGGTCTCCCGCGCTCGATGTTAATTTGCCCCGGGTGGGCCAAGTCCCAGGGGCATGCTGGGGGGTGTTTATTTTATGTATGGGGGGCCTCTAAGGGCCCCCAAGCCCGGGGACCGCCACCCCGGGGCTTTCTTTTAAAATGGTGCGGGAGGGCTCTGAGCCCTCCCGCAGCCCCGAGGACCACCACCTCCCGGGGCTTCTTTTTTTTGTTTTTCCTGTGTGGGGGCTCGAGCCCCCCACACGCCCGGGACCGCCACCTCCCCGGGGCACTAACAAATTAAAATGGGGGTCCATTTTGGACCCCGAAGCCCCGGGGACCACCACCTCCCGGGGCTTTGCTGATGTGGGGAGGGGGCCGCGCGGCCCCCTCCTGGAGCCTGTGGTGGCCCTGGGGACCGCCACCCCCAGGGCCGGCTCCTGCAGTGTCCCGGGGTGCCTACCCCGGGACACTGCTGTTTGCAATGACAGGACGGGAGCCTCGCGGCTCCCGTCCTGTCATAGCAAACTGCTTTGGATATTGGAAGAGAGAGCAGGGAAACCTGCTCTCGCTTAATATCCAAAGACAATTGCTTTCCACATGGGAGCAGCATGTTAGCTGCTCCCCATGTGTAGCTAATGCCGGCTCCCGTAGGACACGGGGAGCCGGCGGGACTGTGGGGGTTTGGGGACCCCCACAGTCCCCAACCAGAGGCCAGGCCCCGGGGGATGGGGTCCCCGGGGCAAGTAGTGGCCCGGGAGGGGGGCCACGCGGCCCCCTCCCCAGAAATAATTTTTAAAAAAGGGGTAAGGCCCTGGGGGATGGGGTCCCCAGGGCCCAAAAATAAGAAAAAGGAAGGGGGCCACACAGCCCCCTTCAGGGGAAAAAAACAAAAAAACAAAAAAACGATCGGCTCGCTGGCCCCGCCCCTTCCTTCACCACTCTGCAAACGCGCCCCTGGCCCGTTTGCAGATGGGAAGTAATTCCCCTTGAATACTGGGGTCCCTGGGGGCCAACTAGCCCACCAGGAACCTCCAGTATGCGCCAGGGGCTGCGTTGCAGAGAGGTGTACAGAGGCCACGCCCCTTTATACACCTCTCTGCAACGCAGCTCTGTGGCGCTTTTGGAGGTACATGGTGGGCTAGTTGGCCCCCAGGAACCCTCAGGATTCAAGGGGACTTAATCCCCCAACTTAAAACGTGCCACGGGGGCATTTGCACAGTGGTGAAGGGAGGGGCGGGGCTTCAGGTGACACGTGTGCAAACAGGCCCCGTGGCGCGTTTGAAGATGGGGAATTAAATCACCTTCAATCCTGAGGGTCTCTGGGGCCAACTAGCCCAACAGGTACATCCAGAAAGCGCCACAGAGCTGCGTTGCAGAGAGGTGTAAAAAGGGTGTGGCCTCTCTACACGTCTCTGCAACGCAGCCCCCTGGGCATACTGGAGGTTCCTGGTGGGCTAGTTGGCCCCTAGGGACCCTCATGATTCAAGGGGACTTAATCCCCCAACTTAAAACGCGCCACTGGGCGCGTTTGCACAGATGTCACCTCAGGACCCGCCCCCTACCTTCACCATTGTGCAAATATTCCTCTAAAATCTGCCGAACTACGAATTCGGATTTACTCACCTGTTATCAGGAGAGACCTCAGTGCTGCATCTTTCAGCCCAGTACTAATCCTGAAAAGTAATTTTAACCGTACTTACCAGTAACTTGAATTTCCTTCCATAGGATATCATTGCCTGCTTTTTGCTGAAAAAGTTTCTAAGTGTTGATTTTTGAAACATACAAATATTCCTCTAAAATCAGCCGAAATACGAATTCCGATTTACTCACCTGTTATCAGGCGAGACCTCAGTGCTGTATCTTTCAGCCCAGTACTGGTCCTGAAAAGTAATTTTAACCGTACTTACAAGTAACTTGAATTTCCTTCCATAGGCTAACATTGACTGGTTTCACTTGGAAATTCTTCTGTGTGTGGAGTTTTGGAACTTTAAAATATTCCTCTAAAATCAGCCGAAATACGAATTCCGATTTACTCACCTGTTATCAGGAGAGACCTCAGTGCTGCATCTTTCAGCCCAGTACTGATCCTCAAAAGTAATTTTAACCATACTTACCAGTAACTTGAATTTCCTTCCATAGGATATCATTGTCTGCTTTTTGCTGAAAAAGTTTCTAAGTGTTGATTTTTGAAACATACAAATATTCCTCTAAAATCAGCCGAAATACAAATTCCGATTTACTCACCTGTTATCAGGAGAGACCTCAGTGCTGTATCTTTCAGCCCAGTACTGGTCCTGAAAAGTAATTTTAACCGTACTTACCAGTAACTTGAATGTCCTTCCATAGGCTAACATTGACTGGTTTCACTTGGAAATTCTTCTAAGTGTGGAGTTTTGGAACTTTAAAATATTCCTCTAAAATCAGCCGAAATACGAATTCCGATTTACTCACCTGTTATCAGGAGAGACCTCAGTGCTGCATCTTTTAGCCCAGCACTGACCCTGAAAAGTAATTTTAACCGTACTTACCAGTAACTTATATTTTCTTCCATAGGAATCCATTGTCTGGTTTTCAGCAGAAAAGTTTCAAAGTGTCGATTTTCACAAACTACAAATATTCCTTAAAAATCGCCTGTATGACTTAAACGCATTCTTTCAACTGTTTACAGGAGATGCACCAGTGCTGGATCCAGGATCCAACACTGAGTAAGAAAAAGTAACGATAACAGTTTTTACCTGCTAAGTGAATTTCCTTCCATAGGATAACATTGGTGATTCTATGAGAAAAAGTTTCAAAGTGTCAACTTTTAAAATACAATAATATTCCTTAAAAATCACTAATGTAACCAAAACGCTTTTACTCAACTGTTTACAGGAGATGTCCCAGGACTGGATCTAGGATCCAGTCCTGTGGTTAGAAAAGTAATCCATAAAGTAACTAATTGCATTTAACTAGAAATTCACATTGAGCTGAATGTTGCATTGTGTTTGAAAATGTGTTGCCCATTGCAACAACTGTAACTACTGTACTTAAAAGTCTATTGCCTATGTGCAAAGTATTTAAACTAAAGTAATTCATTCTGAGAAAGTATTTTTGTAATGTATAATGTAATTACAATGTAATTTAAAAAATAAAATATGTAAAAAAAATTGTTTCTAAAAATGTAGTAAATCAGTATGAAAAAAATAAATATAACAATTAATACATTTAAAAATTGTCATTTACAAAACCTTTGAAATTCACTGAAAAAACCGTAGGTTTCAGACATGTTATAGTTAGGAATTAGCATTTAAAAAACCTTTGAAATTCACTGAAAAAACCATAGGTTTCAGACACGTTATAGTTAGAAATTAGCATTTAAAAACCTTTGAAATTCACTGAAAAAACCATAGGTTTCAGGCACGTTATAGTTAGAAATTTGCATTTAAAAAACCTTAAAAAATCACTGAAAAAACCATAAGGTTTTAGGGACAGTTATAGTTAGTTGGACATTGCACTCGTACAAAACCCGTAAAATTCCCCGGTTATAGTTAGTTCAGGTAACTATAACTCGCGCCCCCGCAATGCACTGCTGATGACGTCACATATTACTTCACTCATGACATGGTCAGTGACATCACTGATGACATCACTGATGACATCTCAAATGACATCACTGATGACATCACTGATGACATCATCCATGTGAGAATTTAATGCATCTTCTCACACCCTAATATAAGTTTTGAAACACCCACTCTAAATTACAGACTGCCATTCTCAAAACCATACACACTCCAATACCAATAAGTACATACCCACTCACTGATTCATAGGTCTACACACACACATCTACTCACTCACCCGTACAGTCACTCATACTTACAGTCACTCAGTACAGGACTATCATATGCACTCATACACCTATATAAACACTCACACAACGCAACTCATCCAGAGAGGTACTCACACACCTAGTCAGTCATGCAAATAATTAATCACACTCCAATTTACTCACCTATACAGTTATACACACCAGCTCACTTACTCATAAAAATACTAGCACATTCTTACGCTCCTATGCAATCACTGATGCAAGCACACACTCATCCATATAGCCACTCTCACAATCACACACTCTCACTTATAGCCATTTATATACTCCAACACACATATATACTGCCTTTCACATATGTAGTTACTCACACATGTACCACTGAGATATACATTCAATCACTAACACACCCATACACACACTCACCCACCCGTACAGTCCATCACAGACGCACTCTTGAAACCATGCACCGAGTGAATCACCCACTCACACATCTATGCACAGAGTCACACTCACCCCACCCACACAAACACTGAGGCACCCATACAGATACTCAGAGAACCAATCCATAACCCATATAGACACTCATTTAGCTAGTCAGAAACCCATGCAGCTGCTTACACAAAGACAGACAGACGGATACAGACATTCACACAGTTTAGTCACTCACCCATGCATCCAGTAAGATACGTTTAATCACTCACTTATAGACTCAGTCACGCACTTACTAAATCATCCATTCAGACACTTATACACCCACTCATTCTTCAATACGCCTTTCCCTATATATATTAAACATATTTAAACTTTACACAAACACACAGTCACTGGATGATGTCATCAGTGATGTCATCAGTGATGTCATTTGAGATGTCATCAGTGATGTCATCAGTGATGTCACTGACCATGTCATGAGTGATGTAATATGTGACGTCATCAGCAGTGCATTGCGGGCGCGAGTTATAGTTACCTGAACTAACTATAACAGGGGAATTTTACGGGTTTTGTACGAGTGCAATGTCCAACTAACTATAACTGTCCCTAAAACCTTATGGTTTTTTCAGTGATTTTTAAGGTTTTTTAAATGCAAATTTCTAACTATAACGTGCCTGAAACCTATGGTTTTTTCAGTGAATATATATATATATATATTCACTGAAAACACCAAAGGTTACTGGGATGTTATAGTTAGGCTCAGGTTTCTCTCGTACAAAACCAGTGAAATTCAGCAGTTATAGTGAGCTGAGATAACTATAACTCATGCCCCCCGCAATGAACTGCTTATGACCTCCCATATTACATCACTCATGACATGGTCAGTGACATCACTGATGACATCTCACATGACATCACTCATGACATCTCACATGACACCAATTATGACATCATGCAGTGACTGTGGGTGTTTTAAAAGGGTTATGAGTGTTATATATATATACACTAAGGTGTATTGGTGAATCAGTGGGTATATGAAAGCCTGTATGGATGATTCAGAGAGTGTGAGATTGACTGTATAAGTGAGTTGACGCATGAAGGAATGAAGGCCGTCGCCGATTGGATGAAGATCAGCCGACTAAAACTGAACACGGAAAAGACAGAGGTCCTCATCCTCGGCTCCAACCCCTCAGCCTGGGACGACTCCTGGTGGCCAACGACGCTGGGAGCAGCCCCGACACCCACCGACCACGCACGCAACCTGGGAGTCATCCTTGACTCAACGCTCTCCATGGCCAGGCAAGTCAACGCCGTCTCATCCTCCTGCTTCAACACCCTCCGCATGCTTCGCAAGATCTACAGGTGGATCCCGACAGATACAAGAAAGACAGTCACCCAGGCCCTCGTCAGCAGCAGACTCGACTACGGAAACGCCCTCTACGCGGGAGCCCCGACCAAGCTCATCAAACAACTACAACGCATCCAAAACGCCTCAGCACGACTGATCCTCGACGTACCACGCCACAGCCACATCACCCCCCACCTGAGGGACCTGCACTGGCTCCCCGTCAGCAAGAGGATATCCTTCAAGCTCACAAGGCACTGCACAAGACCGGCCCAGCCAACAGACGGCTCTCCTTCTACATCCCCAACCGCCAGCTACGCTCCGCCGACCTCTCACTCGCCACCGTCCCGCGCATCCGAAGAACAACCACCGGCGGGAGATCCTTCTCCCACCTCGCCGCCAAGACATGGAACACCCTCCCACTGAGCCTACGACAGACCCAAGACCTGCTGACCTTCAGGAGGATGCTCAAGACCTGGATGTTCGATCAGTAGCGCCCCCCCCCAGCGCCTTGAGACCCTCGCGGGTATGTAGTGCGCTTTACAAATGACTGATTGATTGATTGATTGATTCTGTTCCTGACATGATACCCTTAAATATTAACACAAAAAGTATTTTGTGGAACAACTGAAAAGGAATGTGAGCAGAATATAATGTGAACAATAGTAACTCTCTAGGCAAATCTTTTGCTGAAAACAAAATGTTTGATACACTAATTGTAGAAAATAATTATTATTTGAAGCGTCTGTAGGATTTTCACACCGGCATGCAAATAAGGGAATACCTTTGAAGATGTGCCTGTACCATATTACATACGCAATTGCGCGTATATTCAGGCTCCTCAGATGTGCACTGAGGGCCTCATTTATGAGTTTTTGACTCTGGTCAGCACAGCAAGTCACTGCTGTGCTGCCCTGCATCAAAAGGAAGAGGCAGGAATGTGCCATATTAATAAAATACGGAGCATTCCTGTCCTTTCTACCTGCGCACAAATTGCACCATGGTTCAAGGGTGTCTGCATTGTTTGCACAATTGTTTTTGTGTAGGAACTGACACCTTCCTGCACAAAAACAATCAATGGAGGACACGATGCAGCACACATAGAAAGAGGAAAAATAAGGAGAAATAAAGTTATTTCTCCTCGTTACGTCTCCTCTGGGGAGGCACACAGTTTTGGCACATTCCCAGGTTTAGAGATACTTGTAAATTTGGGAATGTGTCAAAAACCCATAGGTGTTGCCTGGGAAAACCCACCACTACGCCCATGGAACGCCTCCTTGACGTAGAGTAAGGCAACGCAGTGCTTTGCATGGCTTGCCTTACTCCATATATGAGGCAATGCGAAGCCACGCAGAGTTGCTTTTCGTCGCCCAACAGATATGACTGAGAGGCCTGCATCACCGGAGCATCATAAAAAGTGACGCTCCTGCGACGCAGGCCTCTTGTAAATGAGGCTCTGACTGGGCACACATTTCATTCGCCTGTTAAAGGGTTCCTTCCCCCCCCTTCAAAGTCAGGCTGTTCCACTTGCAGTCAAAGACCAACACAAAGTTTGAATTCGTTCACTACTCCACATTGCAGCTGTGAGTTTGCACCAAATTTGAGACTTGTGGTTCCCTTGGGCACTTGTTTTCTTAGACTGGCCAACGCTAATTAATATGTAATTATTTTGCAGCATGCTGAGCAGGTGAGCCCTCTGTTCAAGGGGCACAACAGAGTCACAATATAGTCACCAGAACGAACTGCTAAATGTTGCAAAATCCTGCAGCAATTTTTGTTCGACAGTCAAACTTTTTTTGTAAATAAAAATTCCTGATTATTCAATATTATTATAATAAATCACACGATTTCATCATTTCATCGTAATTTCTTCTTCATTTTATAAGTTGCATAAATAGCATAATCAATTTCCGATGTTAGGATTGTTCATATTTGTATAACTCCAAAGCATTTTACAATGAGCATATACTTCTTTGGAGAATTTTCATCAATTTTCATGCTTCATGTGCCCTGATATTGCACCTGAGGTGACCTACCCCCTACCCCCTCCTACCACAAAAAAATAAAAAAAATAAACAAACAAACCAAACCTTCCAGATCAAAATACATCAAATACATGGAAAGATAACAACGGAGATGGAAAGCATAAATGTGGCCTTAGAAGCAAAAATCTGAATATTGCTCCCCCAACGACAAGGACATTCCTAAAGACAAAAGGGACCCCAGTTACTTCCCCGCTGAAATAACTTTAAGAAGCTCCTGGGCTTCTTCAATGCGTGTGAATAAATGAAACTTCCCCTGGACAAGGACTTTGAGCTTGGATTGTTGGGCAATAGAGGTTTGTGCCCCTTGGGCCTTGAACAAATACAATAACTTAACAAAGTCTTTGCGTCTTCTTGCCGCTTTCGCAGACATATTGGAGAAAATTCTGCATTTTGCACCATTCTCAATTTCAAACTGTTTAGACAAAATTGCATTAGACAAAACTTTCTCCTTTATGCGAAAGTCTGCAAAATTAACAAGAATAGTCCGAGGAAACTTCAAATTGGGGGGAAGATGAGCTGGGACCCGATGAGCTCTGGTTACAGACAGATCACCCGCGAACTCTGGAATCACATCCTTCTTCAGAAAGGATTCAACCCATTTGAGTGTGTCTGTTCCTTCAATCCGCTCCGGGACACCAACTATACGAAGATTTGAGCGACGTGAAAAATTTTCAAGCTCTTCGATCTTATTTTCCGAACTTATTTTCTCACGGGAGGCTAAATCTACATGCTGCTTAATGCCATTCATTTGATCCTCAACCAGGGAAATTCTTGCTTCAGCTTCCTGGCGTCGAATTGGTAGGCTGGCAACCGCTTCCTCGATCTTCCCCAGGCGCAGATGTATTGTTGCGATTTCAATTTGTTGCGCTTTTTTCATGTCCCGAATCTCTTCAAGAATCATATTTAGCATATTTTTGACATCCAGCTGATATGCCATAACCTTCTCATTCTCACCTTCAACAACAGCCGAATTGCATTCTTTGGTTCCGGGCAAAATCTCGCTGAAATCTTTGAGCATCAAAGAATCCACCGATTCAGTCTCCCTTATGGCTGGAGCCGGAGCTACTAATTGGCTTTGCAGATCATGTTGGCCCTGCTGCTCACGCCGGTCTGCCAAGGTAGCATTGATTTGAATTTGATTGATCTTTTCACTAGAAGAGAGAGGAGGAGGAGGGACTGAGGAAGTGAAGACGCAATAGCCATTGCCAGAGTTAAAGCGGTGTTATTAAGCTGTTTTGCGTCAAGTGAAGCCATCCGGTGATCTTCTGCTTGTGTCTGCACGCCATAAACTTCTAGAGAGGAGACCCCAGGAGAAGAGGAGGGAACTGGGCCCGGAGAAATTACTTGCGCCGATAGCGTGGCTGATGTTGTCAAATCTTTTAGGGCCTTCTGCACCGGGAGATTTTGACTGGGGATGTCTGAACGCGGAGAAGTAATGGTGGTAGGAAGTAGCATCTTTTTAGCAAAAAGAGGAAAATCTCTAGCATTTTTATGTTCAAGATTTTTATCAGATGCAGCTTCTCCTGATAAACTACCCACGTTGATATCCCTTGGCTTGATTCCTGCAGCCTCTATTAAACTTATCTCCCTAAGAGACAAATCGTCAGTTTCTGAACTTTGTGAGCTGAAGGAGGACTCCCCTTGATGCATTTTACCTCCTGCTTTCATTACCATCAAATTCAGGTTGGCTTTAGCTGAACGTGTTTTAGATTTGGCTGCAATTGCAGCATCTACTTTCGCTGCTGCTGCGGCAAGCCTCAGTTGTTTCTTCATAATATAAGTTTTGTCCTAGCACCCCAAGTTTAAAACAAAAAACTACTCAAGCCGCTTGCCAGGTGGTTTTATGGTTCTCTCCAGACTCACCCTCCTGCCGCTCTCCTCCAGTCCCCGTCCCCGTCTCCTTCTCCAATACCTCGCCTTCCAGTCTCTTCTCAAAAAGTCTCCACGATTTATTTTATTCTTAGGTGGCCCTCTTTTTACAAGACACACCGCTCCAACTCTCCACCTCTCCGCACGTTAAGCTTCTCACATCATGCAAAGGCTTTAAATCGCTATTGCCGTGGGTGCCTCGCTCTCCGCAACATGAGACCTGACCCTTCCAACCTTCAAGAGTCGATCTCTGACCGTCAGCGTCCCTCCAGGAAGCGAGAGCGACCCCCCAAAGGCATGAGTCGTGAGGCCGTCAGAAACGCCGCAACCTCCGCCGTATCCAAACTTAAAAGTGCGACGCGGCGCGATTTCAACGACCGCGGCAGCCCTTAACGTCCACTTCTTTCCTTGCCGATCGCGAAAGACGCCATCATAGGAGGGGGGAGGAGCATCACCACAGACTACGCGTTAGCGGGAGGCGCCAACCGTCATTTGGGGGAGGTAGAAGGTGGACAGCAGGGTTTGCCGCTTTCTCTAGGTTGAGCAGGTATGACTATCTGCTCACGACACTGGGCTAATGGTGGGATCACAGGGGTGGAAAGGGAGCATGGGGGAAAAAATGAAATCCATATTTTTAGTCTATATTTATCAGAGTATTGTAATTATTGGTATGTGAAAGTGAAAGAAGAATATTTTGCTTCTCGATTAGAGAGGGCCTCGGGGCCTATCCTCCGAATTATTGAAAGGTATTTTTTAGATCCTTCGGGATTCTTTAAAATTTGTTCTTTCCATGCAAATGGGAAATAAGGAAAGATTGAAAGTGGTTTCGTTTAATGCAAATGGCCTCAACAATAAGAGGAAAATGCGGGCCATTGAGGCTTGGATTAAAACAGAGAATCCCTTGGTCATTTTATTACAAGAGACCCACATTCCAGCTAGTAAAATTTCCAATTTTGCAATGTTTAGATCTTGGGCAGCCTATAGGGGTTTCTCTTCCTTTTCTGCAGCATAGAGGGGCACAGCGATTTTTCTTAGTAAAAAACTTCAGGTTGAGGTAGTTAGTTCTGCATGTGATCAAAGTGGTAGATGGTGCTGGGTCACTTGTAATCTGGACCACCGGCCTTTGACATTTGCTAGTATATATGCCCCCGTAGAGGACAATCCTCTCCCATATGAGGAACTTTTTCAATCATTAATTCAAGTCTCGGGAGATTTGATTGTCGGGGGGGATTTTAATTTATTAATGAATCCTAATATTGACTCCTCATCTAATATAAAAAAGCAGCTAAAACGTAAAACTTTTAAATTTGTACTTAGTTATAGCTCAATGCTCGATATCGCCGATCCCTGGCGGGCTGCATTTCCTTCGGAAGTGGCGTATACTTGCTTCTCAGGGAGATTCCAAACCTTCTCACGCATTGATTTTTTTCTTGTTTCCAGGAAATTGGTCTTTTTACAACAGAAAATTCTCCAAAATGGGTTCTCAGACCACGCTTTGGCGGTATTAGAGCTAGCATTAGGTAAAGGCAGTTCAGTTTTTAAAAGGTGGTCGTTAAATCGGCAATATTTGTTGGAGGAAAATTGGGTGGCTACTAATAAAATACAAATCACAGAAACTTTTGAGCGAAACTATAATTCTGCATCGCTTCATGCGATTTGGGATTAGTTTAAAGCGTTTTTTTGAGGTTTAGCCATTGGTAAAGACGCAGAGAATTCTAGAAAATGGAAGGAGGAAAAGCGGATATTAGAATATAAAGTGCAAAGAGCCCTGGAGAGATTTCTTCTTAGCTCCTCGCCCTCAAATAGACGTCAGTGGGATCAGGCTAAGCGGAATTTGTCCGAAACATATTATGCTAAAAGTGATTTCCTCCTCCATCGGGATAGGCAAAAAATATATGAAGAAAGCAATTATACAGGAAAATTCTTGGCATGGCAGGCTAGGGAACGGGCCGCAATGAATCAAATAGTGGCACTAAGATGCCCCACCTCTGGCTCTCGGTCAGAGGACTCTGAGGTAATCGGAGATATAATGGTTCAACATTATAAGGCTATTTATAGTCAACATTTATCAATTGATACATCCTCGCTGGAAGATTTTCTTCAGGAATTAGAAGTGCCTGCTCTATCAGAGGAGGATAAAGGGCATATGGTGAGTCCTTTTACAAAAGATGAGTTAGGGCTTGTTATTAAAAATCTTCCTAGCGGTAAAGCCTGCGGCCGGATGGCCTGCCAGCCGAATTTATTAAAACGTTTTTAGATGTAATTGTGGATTATCTTTTATTAATTCTAAATTCAGTTTTAGAGGGGGGTCCTATTCCGTTGTCATTCCGAGAAGGAAGTGTAGTCAGTTTTTTAAAAAAAGGCAAAAATAGTGAAGATCCCAACTCATATCGTCCAATTACGCTTTTAAACTCTGACTACAAAATACTAACTAAACTTTTAGCTAATCGTTTTAATGGAATTGCCTCAGATTTAATTCATCAGGATCAAAATGGTTTTATTGCCGGAAGGCAGCTTGGCACAAACACACATTTTTTGGTGGAGGCACTTGACTATTTTGATACCCAGAAAATACCAGCATTAGTGTTATTTTTAGACGCCGAAAAGGCATTTGATTTGGTGATCTGGGAATTCCTATTTTGTATCTTGGGTAAATTTGGAATCCCCTCTAAAATCACGGGGTTGGTTGAGCGGCTATATTCGAATGCTGAGGCAAATATAATTATTAATGCTGTGAAGGCAGGTCAAGTGAAAGTAAAGAGGGGAACTAGACAGGGATGTCCGTTATCCCCGGTGCTATTTGCCTTTTTTATTGAGCCCCTAGCGATTGCCAAAAGGAATAACATTGATATCCGCCCTCCGCTTCCAAATATGGGTAAAATAAAACTTTATGCAGACAATATCATGCTCATTATAAAACCAGAGAAGAAAGTACAGGCAAAGGCCTTTCAGATTTTTGAACGATATGAGGCTTTTGGGGGGTATAAAATTAATTTTTTTTAAACTGAAATTTTATTATGCAGTGGTGGGGTATCCTCGGATTTACATCCCGACATCATGTCATGTTTAAACATAAACCCGAAGAGATATCTAGGGGTTCATTTTTCACCATTGATTTCAGAATTATATGACTTAAATTTTGCTCCACTACTGCGCAAAGTTCAAGATATGTTTTCTCGATGGAATCCCCACCCACTGACTATTTTAGGCAGGGTGGCTTTGATTAAAATGTCAGTGTTTCCACTTTTTAATTTCCTTTTATCTGCAATTCCATGTGTTTTAGGTAATTCCTTTTTATGAAAATTGAGTCTATGTTTACATCTTTTCTGTGGGCCAAGAATGTCCCCGAATTGCACTGAGCACTTTATATGAGGAGCGAGTAAATGGTGGGTTAGCTCTCCCTAATCTGAAGGAGTATTATTTTGCATACTTTGTACAATATATGTCCAGATTTAAGCAGGAATCACAGTCGGGCTTTTTGAAAAAAAATTATGAATTTAATCTGTAGGAAGAATCACATCCATTGCCCACTATCAATTTTTAGATCTCCTAAATTAGTTTGTTATAAGTGTTTACTCTGGTTTTATCATAAATGTCAGGCACTATATAGAAGATATTCTATTCCTGTAATTAATAGCTCAACTCCGATCGCGGTTCTTATTTCCTCTGCAGGAATTAAAGATTCATCTACAATCACTCAAAATTGGATTAAGGCAGGGTTTTGGAAACTCTCGGACTTCCTGCAGAATGACCGATGGTTAAATATAAATGAAATGTCCCGTTTAATTCCCGGGATTTTCTTCTTTTAGGGTCATATAATGTTTTTAGGAAGTTCCTTAACAAATTGGACCTGGCCCAGATTATTAATCAGAAAAGTTTGGTGTGTGATTTATTAGAAGATTCGGGTTTAAAGAAACCTGGGAAATGGAGAAAACGCTTAGCCGTAATTAAAGGGAAAGATCTAGAAGCGAAGGCTATAACTAAATGGGAGAAATATGAGGAGATGGAAATCACCACTAATGTCTGGTCCACAATTAATAAATTAAATGTCAGTACGGTCAGAGGGGCTAATTGGCAGAGGATGCTATTTTTTAGTAAGTGGCTTCTGTACAGAACCCCTAGTTTTATAGCTAAGGTGTACCCTAATAAATCGGGGCAATGCTTTTGGTGCCACAACTACCCTTCTGCTAATTGGACACATGTAATAGTACAGTGCCCTCTGATTAAGAAATTCTGGATAGACATTTTTGATTATTTAACAGCAGAGTGTAAATTAATAAGCGAGCCCAATGTTCTGCTGATAGTGCTAGGTTATGATCCAGATATCGGCCTGCCAGAAAAACTCATTAAACTCCTGTATATCGGAATGGCCATCGCCAGGTCACTTTTACTTCAAAGATGGCGACCGGATTTAATACCTGTGAAAAATGAATGGGTTCGGAAAATGGCACAGGTCAAAAGATGTGAACGAACTTATGCCGCACGAACAGGAGGGCTGAAGAAGTTTGATAAGATTTGGGCTGACTTTTTTAATGGTGATGTTTAAGTTGCAGAATCGGTACGGGAGTTTTTACTGGTAGTGTTCTGAATTTTAGGAGGTTTAGGAAAATAGTAGTAATAGGGTGTTTGGACTAGAATATTTCTGTCGGTGTTAAGAAAATTATATAAGATTAGGTCAAACTTGTATATACCTTTTTAGCTGGTACAGACTCTAGGAATGTAAGAACTAGGATCTGTCTAAATTATTAGTATCATCTGGCAAGGGATATTGTTTTAAGATAGACGGGTGTTTCTCCTTGTGGTTGGAAAGTTTAGCGCTCGACATGATGGCTGCTGAATCGTTGATTATCTGTTTTTATGTTGAATCATATGTTTTACAATGTTGTTGAATTTGATGATCTTTTTCATGATTGTATATTATGATGCTAATTTATGGATTTCAATAAAAAAAATTAAAAAAACTTTCATGCTTTATGTTTCAAATCTCAGAACTTTAGGAAGACGGCTGTGTAGTGTGCTCAAACTTCTACAGTGACAACCCGCTTCTAACACCGTGGAGAACAAATGCCTCTGTTCACCGCGGTGTAAGAAACGGTTCGCAAATTTTAGAAGTTGAACTGGCGTGAGCAAAAGCTACAGCAGGCTTATGTCAAAGGAAACAGTTTTTACACGTCTTAAAAAGTCACACAAAAGTAGTACCTTGGAGCGCATAAGGTCTCGATGCATACTGCTCAATAGTTGGAGATGTATGATTTTTAGTCCCGCATGTCCCTGCAGTTATAGGACACTAAACCTCTTTTCACAGCATAGGCCGAGCAGATTTATTTATGGTACAGTTCTGCTTATGAAAAAGTCATACTTTTTAATCCAGGCAAAGAAATCCTACATAAGTCATTCGTGCACTGTTATAATATATATCAAAAATCTAATTCAGAGATGAATATAGTTTTTTATATATATTGCAAATATCATTTGATAAAAACGTGTTTATATCTGCTTGAGGAACGAAGGACTCAATTAATTTATTATGGGGTCGTTCTCCTCTGTAGGCGCAGCAATTATCACCTAGTTAAGGTGTGAAAAGCTCTTCCAGGAATAGGTCAATAGGCCTGGTCCTGCGAGCATGGAGGGGTAATAGTAATTACTAGCTACTTGTCTTGGAAAGTAGGAGAGGGTAGTAGATAGGAACATTCTAGAAACTTCCAGAGCAGGATGCTTTACAAAAAAATGCTATAAAGCCAGGTACCCTTTGATGCTGATTCACTCCCAGCCAGAGAGTCTAGCTGCATAATCAGCCAGCTATAGTTTCCAGGTGGTGTTTGCTGATGTCAATAACTCAAGCCCTGGGAGAAGATCAGGAATTTTGGTTACTAACACAAGGGCTCTGCTATTTTCTAAAGACCCAGAACACGGGTTATTTGGGCTTGACTTGTAGTAATTCAAAAGGAAATACTGCAAAAAATGGTTGTTGGAATTCTGTTAGGACTGAATTAGAAGCTGTCACCAGTCACTAGCTAGTGCCCATTATAAAATGGCTTAACACCACCAGCTCTCCAGAATGCAACTGAACTTTGAAGAGACCAGATGAAAAAGAGGACGACTACATACTGACGGATGGCCTTCATGAAAGTAAATGTGCTTCTCCTTGAGAACTTGCTTTGGAAGTACTCTGAATGGGCAGTCTCCTGTTGCTACAGGGACAGAAAAGACCAAAAAAGGGGCTCTTCTGTGAAAAAAACTATTGATCAGTTTGAGTAGTTCGAACTGCACTTTGTTGGAGCCCTTGTCGGAGTGACTGGTTGAGCTTGCCTCGCACTGCTCGACTGTAGCCTACCATAGCAGCTAACTGTCGCTATTGGGGAGCTGTAGATGTCAAAGTAGTGCCTGAGACATTTTTTTCAAAGTTCATAGTCCTGGGACAAGGTGCCAAGGCTACCTAAAAAACGTTCAACCTCAGCAGGAAAGGTTTGTCCGGGTTGGAGCTGTTTGCCAGGAACAAAAAGGCTTCAGTGGGACCTCACAATGTAAGTATATGACCTCAACAGGCCATGCCTAGTTACAACATTCAGCTTTGCCTGACTGAAAGGGTATGAGCTAAAAAAAAAAAAAGGACTAAATCCAAAAGGAAAAATTGGGACAGGGACAAGGCAGCAAAGTTGCCCCAGTAGTGAAGCTCCCTCTTCAGGTAGTTGCCATGTTTGTTTTACTTGGAGATTTTGGTGCCAAAATTAAAGACTTGAGTTGTAGTCTAGGCTTGACATATCCAAATTCAAGAGACCCTAACCAAATACGGCATTCTGCCTTGTCCACTGTTGGGCTCTACCTTCATACTACTTGCTAATGTGCAACCTTTGACCAGGGTTGGGTGATAAATTCTCCTCCGTCAGTGGAGTTGGTGGAGATTTAGCCACCCTGCATTACACATGTAAGGCAGAGTTCTGGCCAAATTCCACCAACCACCGTGTGGTGGAGTTCTTTCTCATGCGCTGCCCACCAGCAGTAAGCTGGTGAGTGCGAATTTGATTTGCCGTCCTCTAGCGCAATTTTCGGTCACTAGGAGGGCACCCAGCGAGATTTCCCCAATGCAGAGGGTCGCAGGCAGTCGCAGGTATTCGCAGGCGATCACGACCATTCGTGGTCAGAAAGCTGCCGCTCGAGTAGGAAATCTACTCGAGCTGCAGGAAAATCAACTCAAGAATCAGCGTGCTCTGGTACACCTCGTGGTGCCATTTGTGCTGATTTTTCAGTGTGGAATGAGCTCCCTGCACCAAAATTCAGTACAAGCAGCTTGATGTGCCTAATATTGCCTATTCACGGAACTCAGCGGAATCTCACTGACTTTTCATGTAACTCCATAGAATTCCACAGAGTGAAACTCCACGAGTTACGCCTACCCCTACTTTTGACCCATATGACCTGCTTGGCTTAACCTGCTTCATCAAAGTCAGCCTACAATTGTACTTAAGTCCCAGTCAACTGTAACTATTGACTTACATTGGTGTTTGTGTTTTCTTGGCACTTTGTGGCTTATATCTTTAAAAATTCCTCTGCTTGATTTTTTTAATTAGATTTTGATGTATTTTGTTTATAAAACGATTCTGCTTTTTACAAAATTGGCTTCGGAAATGTAATCATTTTTTGACTTTAAAATTGTTTTGTGCAGCTTGAATACTTAACATACATTTCTCAATGAAAAAGCCTGCTCCTTGCGCCACAGTGTACAGGAGTTACACCCATGATTTCTCATTGAAGCTTTATTTTGACTCAGCAAGATCTACTATTTTGGTGTGACCCTTCCCCAAAACTAATTATCTAGAATCTTTTATTCATGTAATGCCATTCTTAACATTAGCCTTGATTATGAACTATGCCTGTATATATGTTGAGAGGGCTGAACCAGAAATACTATTACAAGAATCCCTTCCCTCCATACTTCCTTCTTTTTCCAACCAGAAATTTGAGAAATAACTAGTGAAAATGTTGTTTTTGCCAGTAATTCTGCCCGCTTTTTAGGTAACAAAAAGCTGGCAGAGAAATTACTTAGAATTTTCAGGAAATGCAGAAAATTAGTGTGACAGCTATTATTGATGTATCTTTTTAAAATTAAGGAGATGTTTCCATAATTGTCCATGATAAAAAAGTAACTTGTAGCTCAATTACCAGACATGTTTTTTCAATCTGCTCAGTTACAGACAATGCCATACTCTGGGTCATGACCTGCTAAAGGCCAAAAGACCTGGTGAGGATGCTGAGAAAGCAGTTCTTGCTTATTTATTGCTTAGCATCTCTACTGAAACTTCCATTGAATGTAATGAAGGTGATTTTTAGGTGTTGCCCGATGGCTTTAGCTGTTTTCCAGAGCTTTTATCACTTTTCTGAACTATACATAAGCCCTGATTTTGAGTTAGGTGTAGTGGTTATTACCACATGCAGGGCTAAATAGTGCATGAGAAGGTGGTTCTGACCATCTGAGCCACCTGGATTTTTCACTTTTTGAACACCTGATTTTTGAGCTTTTACTGTGGGAGAGCCTCATAAGCTGGGACTCACCCGCAGTGAACTCATGATGAAATGGATTGTATGTGGATTTCACCGGTGTCTGCCTTGTGAGATAAGGCTGCTGCGCTGCAGCCAGGGTAAAGGGGCACTGGACTGGTTACATGGGGACACGTGTGCACACACATGTGCACCTGTGTAAGGGTTGCACGGGGGAGATTCCTGTCATGCGCAGCACAGGAGCAGGTACAGATAGAATGGTGTGGCAGGGATTATGCACAGTTGGGTGGTGACATGGAATAGGCTTTATAATGTGGGGAGACACATGTAAGGGAAAGTCAGTGTGCTTTACTGTTTCACTGTAGGAACACTCCATTACTCTCCTATGGAGACCGAAACCAAATGGGGTCGTTTCAGTGCCCTAGGGCCTACAAATTCCAGACACGCACCAAAGTACACTGTAAGTTGTGTAAAAAGAAGTATTCTGCTGAGTCCAAAGCCATAGCTGTACTGCTTATGGGTCATCAAGAAATTTCATATTCCTCTGACTCAGCTCATAACCAGAGCCTGCCCGGGTGTGACCCTGCCAGGCTGGATTAATTACCTTCCTCCCCAAGCTGTAGCATCAGAGGCCTAGCCCTTCACTGCAAGCATTCCCAAGGGTGAAGGTCTTCTCTCCAAGAGGGAGAGATGGGGGTGAAGCTGCAGGTTATCCATCAGCAGCTGTCACCCGGTGCCAGGCACCAGGCCTGCTCCCGGCCCGGGCCATGAAGTCAGAAAGGGGGTAAGGGGGCTTTTCAGAGACCATGTGGCATGAGACCCCTGGACGACGCCATTTTGAAGTATCCCAGGGGCCTGTGCAGAAAGGAGGGAGCAGGGGCAGAGAGGTGATGTGTCGCATCGCAGGAAGAGGAGCTCTTTCTGGGATGTGGTCTTGCTGAGGAAGACTGGTGCTGGAGCCTGGTGTCATGGGCAGTTGGAAGGAGGAACCCCCGGACTGTACCAGGACTCTGGACTGCGCCTTTGAGGGAGTCCAGGCCCAGTGAGGAGTAGCCTGGGCCTCTGCACAAGGAGAAGAGAGGCCCAGAAGGAGAGCCAGGTGAAAGGCTGGCGTAGGGAGCCAGTGAAGACAGCTCCTTGCAGAGTCACCTTCTTGGAGGCAAGGAGGGTGGTGAAAAGTGCTCCAGGCAACTAGGGCTGGCCACCAGGAGCAGGAAGAGGCCAATATTGTGAAAATCAGTCCCCTGGGGGCTGAGCTATGCCCCCAGAAGGTAGGCGACCTTTGACCTCTGATCAGACCAATTCCGAAGCGCATGGGGCTCTGCCGCTGGTCTTGGATGTGCCCCCGGGGTGGTTCAGGTCCTGGGGGCTGCCCGTAGAAGAAGGTGAAACCGGGGTGTGCCGTCGCGTCCCTGTGAAGGTGCCACAAGCCCAGGCTCTCCACCCTGGGCCCCCCCCTCAAAGTTAAGTCAGGGAGTGCAACGGCGCCCCAGGGTGCCAGGAGCCCACCCTGGCCCCGACAAAAATGGAGGTAAGGGAGAACCGTTGCGCCCCCCTGGATATAGTGCGAGGTGCCCAGGACTCCCAACTCGGGCCCTGCAGAAGTCTGGGAGCACCGTCACACCCCCGTGAAGAAGAAAGTCAGGGAGCACCGTCGCGCTCCCCGTGAATGAATTCCTGGGGCTCGGGACCCCAACTCCGGGCCCTGCAGAAGTCTGGGAGCACCGTCACGCCCCTGTGAAGAAAAAAGTCAGGGAGCACCGTCGCGCTCCCCGTGAATGAATTCCTGGGGTCGGGACCCCAACTCCGGGCCCGCCGAAACGGAAGTCGGGGAGCGCCGTCGCACCCCGTGAAGAATTCCCTTGTGCCTGGTATCCCAAACTCCGGGTCCCGGTGTGAGCGGAGAGAAAGGGGGTGTGCCGCCGCACTCCCCCGTGACAAGAGGAATGAGGGGGGAGTGCCACTGCACTCACCCGAAGCATTACCCAACCGGCTGCCTCGTTCGTGTCTGCCTGCAGGAGCGGGCAGACCTAAATGGGGAGCCGGCTCCCGTGGCAGCACGCGAGGGTGCTGGCCAGATGGGCAGCCGGTGGGAGCAGCCGGGGGTGGGATCCCTAAACTGCTCCCTCACTTACCGGAAGGTGGGGGGGCCCAAGTTGGACCGGGCCCCCCAGAAGTTGAAAACGTGGAATGAGGCCGCCACAGAGGCAGCCGCTGCTAGAATATGTGCAAGGGGAATGGAAGCGCCCCATAATGCCTTGCAAGGCATGGGAAAACCAGCTTGTTTTGGTGCCTGGTGGCCCCCGGATGGGGGGGTCACCACCACTTGCCTAAAAAGGTGCAGGGGGAGCTGCAGGAGCAACGCAGACTCCCCCAGCACAAAAGAGGAAAGTCCCTCCCTAAGTCTCTGGGGACTTACAGGAAACAACCCCTCAAAGGTTCAGCCTTGCTTCAAAACCAACCTTTGGCTGGAATGTTTGTTCTGCAGCTGGGTGTGAGTGTTTGGGACTGCACCAAGGTGTGAAGGGCTGAACTTGGGATGTCTTTGGAGAGGCATCCCCAAGAGGTGAAGAGGTGCAATTCATCAGTGGTGCATTTACATGATGTTGTTCTTAATGGGTACTGGAAGTCACATTTATTATGTGACATGCTAAGTAAATTGGAAATTTGCTGCGAGGCATTCTTGCCAGGTTGTCTGGCTGTAATTGCATAATTCTGTGATTATAAATGTGATGCCTTTTAGGGGCTGTGATTGACTTGCATTATACCTGTTACCAGATATGATAAGTAATGTAATTCTAAGTGATGCCTAGACATGTATTCTTGCTACTGCATTAGTTGAACACCCCAACTGTCAGCCACTGTGATTTAGGTGGGTATACTGTAGGGTCAGTATGAGATTCTCAGTCAGGGTTATGTGTCACTATGGCAGGTGTTCCCATTATAAATGCTTGTTGAGATAATGGGGTGGGCCGCCATTGGGTTGGTGCCAGTGGGAAGGGCCCTCGCTCCAGGTTATGGTTAACCCACTGCATTTGGGGGCAAGATGATGTGCATACATGTGAGTGGTGGTACTAGACCCCCCCCTTCGGGAGGGGTGGGGATGTTATGCAATGTCAAGAAGAATTTCCAACAGCTTATGTATATTTGTAAATTGATACATAGTATTGAGTAGAGTGTGTGGGTAATAAATGTACTCTTCCTTTTTATAAAGCAAAGTACAGACTTGACAATCAATTATTGAGTGTTATTTCTGTGTACCTGTAAATGGTGATTACTAGCCCACACCACCTCCCTTGAGTAAGCCTTAGACTGCTCTGCAACGCTACCCTCTGAGAGTCAAGCGCTACAATGGGGTGTTTGGTTCCCAGTGAAGGACAAATGTAGACATATTGTTTGTGCAGGCCTCACAAATAATGCCTCGTTTTCCAACAATGACTTTATCGAATCGTCTGATCACGAGTTAAAAAACGCATGTGTTATTTAGCACATGTGCTAAATATCTCTTGTCTGCAGTCCAAGTGCACTATTTACCACATTCGAAAAATAATGCATGTGTTAAATAACACTGATTTACAAGCATGAGAGATCATTATTAAAACTAGTGGAAAATACCAGCCTCGAAAAGCAGGTGGTGAAAATTCATGAAAGTGTAGGGAAGGAAGGAAAGCTGTAAAACAATAGTAAAATTCAAACACCAACACAATTATACAAATAAAATACAGTACATTCACGGTTTGAGCTGAAAATAATAAAATCCCAAACCCATCTGTCCTGGGCCAGACCTATATTAACAGCCAGGAACAGGTAAAACTCTTACAGGTTGATTACAGCAATTCACAATTATATTCTGCAGTACACCACCATGGATACAGCACTGTTAGGTAACTATATCATGCTATGCCATATCCATGTTCTTCTACAACAAACCATGCAGCATGAGGACGGAAACCAGGCCACCGATCAATGACCTCAAATGGTACAGCAAAACTAAATAAGAGATTGGATTGACAGAGTAAGGCTGTAGCCAATGAATATGAGTCAGCTTTTTTTGTGTCATAATTCTTTATTAAGAATTTAAAGACAGATAAATGAATAAATATGGTACAACATAATAAACCCACAGTGGTCTAGTAACATTACATATATAATATAATATAATATAATATAATATAATATAATATAATATAATATAATATAATATAATATAATATAATATAAAGAGAGATAGCATATGGGAGAGGAAAGAAGGGGAATAGGAGGGGTGAGATAAAAGGCAGACAGCTAAAAAAGTAAAAAATTAGAAATGAAAAATCAGAAATGAAAAAATCATCTACCTACCCGGAAAGAGAAGACAAAGGTGAAATAAAGGGGAGAAATAGCAGACAGGATGATAAAAAGGGAAAATATTCAAGAGTCTCGGAAAAAAGAAGCCCACACTTGTTGGACTATTGCTTCTTGATCCTGTAGTTTATATATTATACACTCATGTGATGCCGTCTGAATCATTGCAACCATCCAATCCTCCCTGGAGGGAGGGTTAGGTAATTGCCACAATCGTAAGATACAGATTTTGGCTGTAGAATGTGCAGTATGTAAAAGTCGGCACTGAGGACGTGAGATGTGAGGTTGACTCCCAAGATTATGCAATAAAATAATAGAAGAGGTAAGAGGGCGTCAAAGAGGAATATTTTCCTTAAATGTATCTCCTACTTGTGTCCAGAAATATTGTATAGAGGGACATTCACAGAGTATATGGAAAAGGTCACAGTTAACTCCAGAACATCTCCAACACTTAGAGTGCCGTAGTAGTCCTGCTCGTGTAGTTTCAATGGCGTCCAGTACCAGTCATGTAAAGTTTTAAAAAGACAAAATTTCAGGCGCACCTTACGAGTGATCTTGTCCAGGGCTTCCAGTATGTCCGGCCAAGCATCTTTGTCTATGATAATATGTAGGCGTTCCTGCCACTTCTCGCGAAGAGCTTTAAGAAGTGGTTGTGAGTATAGGTGATTAGTTAAAGTAGAATATAATCCCGACATTACTCCCTTATGTCGACCCCAAGTATGAAGTTAAATCAAATATCGGTGATGATTCTAACGTCCAGGGAAAAGAACCAAGACATCTCCTCAGGCAATGCTGTAGTTGTAAATGTCTTGGAGCCTGATGCAAGGGAAGGTCAAATTCTTCACGAAGAAGATCAAATGATTTCAATTCACCGTTTATTATAATTTGGTCTAATGTCTGGATACCTCTTGAACTCCAATTAGTCCAGGAAAGCGCACGACCATTGATTCTAATACTTTCATTCCCCCATATTGGAGTTTTAGAGTGCAAACGATGGCAATCCCTAAAAGGCGAAGCGCATGCTGCCATGCTTGATGTGTAGCATGAAGCACAGGATGTGAAGAGGAGGTTCGAGGCTTACAGGTACTGTATAAGAAGTTAAGGTCATCGTCACATTCAAGTATTAGGTGTTCTGCTGTGACCCATTGTGGAGGATCAGTCACACCTGGGAGAAAATAAGCCAGTTGTGAAAGGTGTAAGGCTAAGGAGTAGTGTTCTAACGATGGTAAACCTAGTCCACCATGGGAACGACGAGCAATTAACTTAGCAGCAGCTAGGCGAGGATGCATAGTTCCCCAGACAAAGGCCCATATACAGGAGTCTATATGACGAAGTGTGGCCAGAGGTACTACAATCGGAAGCATTCCTAGTGCATAAGTAAAGCGACGTAAAGTAACCATTCTTACCGCCTGTACTCTTCCCCACATGGAAAAGCCCAAAAGTGACCATTTGCCAAAGTCAGTTTCCATTTGCACTATAAGAGGTGAGATCTTATCCGAAACCATCCCCTCTAGGCCGTGATTAATCAGAATTCCAAAATATTTTTCAATTGGGATGATTTCCAACAAAAGGGAAATCCATCAATCAAAGCTTTTGTGGTACCCGAAGAGAGAGGGAGAGCTTCACTTTTGTCCCAATTCACCTTATAACCAGAAAGGGCTGAGAACCCATTAATAATGTTGAGTAGGGTTGGTAATGATTGAGAGAGATCCTTAAGAGTAAGAAGGATATCATCAGCATATAGGTTCAGCTTTGATACTCCTCCCATTATAGGTAAACCCTGAATCTGCGATGTGTGGCAAATGAGTGAGGCAAGGGGTTCCATCACTAATAAGAATAAAAGGGGGGGATAGGGGACAGCCTTGCGGGTACCTATACGGATTGGAAAGGGATCAAAAAGTAAACCTCCACAGTTGACTTGGGCTATGGGATTGTCATATAGTAAGCAGACCTTGGAAATAAACTGATCCCCCAGATCAAAGCATTTCATGGCGGCAAAAAGATAGACCCATTCAATGCGGTCAAATACTTTCTCTGCGTCCAGAGAAAGAGCGACCGCATCTTCCGTCAGTCCCTTAGCAGACCATCAAGTATGGGCTAGTGTTCGGAGATGATTTCTAGAGGAACGACCTGGGACAAAGCCAACCTGTGAATGATGTATAAGGGAAGGGATAACTTTGCGGAGTAGTGACGCTAGAGTGCTTGCCAACATTTTAACATCGCTGTTTATTAAGGAAATGGGGCGGTAGCTACCACAAGCGAGTGGATCTCTGCCCGGCTTAGGAATAACCACAATTAATGCCCTATTAGAAATAGGTCCAAGAGAAGATGTCTGGACAGCTTCATTAAAAGCAGAATGACGGGTGTCAATCGTTTCTTCCCCGGACCATTCATAATATTCTGCTGGGAATCCATCTTCAACTGGGGATTTATGATAGGGTAGTTTGGAGATGGCTGTAGTCACTTCTTCCTTGGTAATGTCACTGCCCAGTAAATGTCTGCCCGCATCTGTAAGGCATGGGAGATCAATATTTGCAAGGTATGTAGTTATTTGGTCTTCAGTTGCAGGATTTTCAGGAGTGTAAAGTTCTTTATAAAAGGATGTGAAAGTATTTACTATTTCTTGTGGTTTAGTAAGAATCTCACCTGATTCTGTTCGTATTGCAGATATAGCCATGGAAGCTTCACGTTACTTCAGCTGAACTGCAAGTAATCAGCCTGCTTTCTCCCCTTGTTCATAATGTCTATCTTTTAGACGTTGAAGAGCATACTCCACTTTGGAGGTATATAAATTATTAAGTGCCATTTTGGCTAACTCTAGGCTCTTGCGGTTGGATACAGTAGGACAAGAAATATATAAACGAGTTAGAGAAATAATTTGATTCTCAAGTTCAGTACAACACATAGATGCTGCCTTATTAGCCATGGCTGCATCTCTCATTAGTTGTCCGCGAATAGTAGCTTTTGCTGCCGCCCAGACAGTTCTACAAGAAGTAACTGATGATTTGTTATTAGTTAAGTACTCAGAGAGGTGAGAACGTAAATGGGTTTTCCCCTGGGGTGAACAATATCTTTGAATGCTCATATGCCATGGTTTTCTACCTGCAGAGGTTAAACCTACTTCCAGAGCAAGTAGAAACGGAGAATGATCAGAAACAGCCGCTTCTAGAATGTGGGATTCATTAGTGATTGCAATTACTGAATGGGAAATAAGAAACTAATCTATCCTAGATTGTGTACCATGAGAAGAAGAAAGAAAGGTATATTCTTGGTCTAAGAGATGACAAAGACACCAATGATCTACTAGACCATGGTCTGATGTTATATCTCCCAGTAAGGCTCTGTCACCAACATTACATTTGTCTAAGGGGCCTGTTCTATCTAAAATCGTGTCACAGGCAAAATTCCAGTCACCACCAATGACGTAACTAGATGCTCCAATCTCCACAATTAGACGATTTAGATTGAGAAAGTAAGAGCGTTTAGCACCTGTTGGGGCATATATTGAGCCAACGCAAAAGATCTTTTCACCGATTTTTAACTTAGCAAAGACATATCTGCCCTCTGGATAAATCCAGGTTTTGACAGTTGTGATGGGTAAAGATTTATGTAAAAGGATGGCCACACCACATTTCCGTGGTTGTTTGTTCTCAGACGAGGGTTGTACTGTCAATCCACAATGAATAACTTTTCCCACCCAGTCCCGCTGTAACTTAGATGACTCCAATGATCTCTAAATGAGTCTCTTGTAAAAGAGCAATATCAGTTCTTTTCTTTTTTAGATAAGAGAGTACCTTTTTGTGTTTTATAAAGTGTGTAAGACTATTAACGTTCCATGAAATTATGCGTAACTGATGAGAGGAAGAAAATGAGTTCACTGCCATATGTGTGTTGGAGTGTAAAGAGGTTAAGTTAAAAGAAAAAACTGATGTAAGGGATGAGAGGTGTTAAGTTATGAAGATGGTGTAGGTAAAGAAGGGGATAAAGTGTAGAAAATATAGGAATTGGGGTTAAGCAGGTATTGGAGGGATATCACTGTAAAGAAGAAAAAATAGGGTTGAAAAGAGTAGGCTATGTAAGGGGCAGGAGTTAAAGAAAGGAGGAAGGAAGATAAAGAAGAAGAATCAATTCCGGGTAAGGAGAGAGGAAAGGGAGAAGTAATCAAAATTAAAGGGTTGTGAAAGAGTCACTTATATGTTATATAGAGAAGTAAGTAAGAAGGAGGAGTTGCGAAGTTCAGAAAAAACTAATGAAAATACAAGGGAAAGAGTGGCAGATGTGCTGTGCAAGGGAAACACAGCACCGGGGGGATGGGACTGTTTACTGCGGGTCTGAACTTTCGGGCTATTCGCGCCGGAGGAGCCCCATCCGGCGACAGAGTCAGAGGCGAAGGGTGCATTTAAGCGATAATAATAACAGTTTTCGAACAGTAGTATAGAATATAGAATTCGGAGTTATAGTTGAAGTAGTAAAGGGAAGAGATTTACATCTTGAGAGTATAGTGTGAGAGAAGATGAGGGAGTTAAAAGGAGAGGGGAGGAGATAAGAAAAATGAATAAGAAGAAAGATGTCAATATAGTATGAAAATGTCAAAAGCATGATACAATCAAATAAACTGTGGATAACATAATAATTAAATATTAAATATTCATATAGATAATTATTATCACAATTAAGTATAATCCCATCTGGATAATAACATTATATAATGAAACAATAATATCATAATTAAATATTAAGACAATTAAATAATAAATATTATCATATATAAATAATATATATAGTGGTTAGACAGAGGGGGGGAGAGAGAAGATGTGTAAAAGGAATTGATAAAGGAGGAGCGTTGTAGCGCTAATAATTGATAATGAATTCATGTCAAATTCATAACAAAAAGACGGTTATTCATGCATATTTTCAGTAATTCTGATACATATAATAGGAAAAGTTTTTAACAATATCTAATGAGAAAGGAAGAATATTAGCAAACAGGCTATGGAGAAAACCACAAGTATATAGAGATATTAATGCATCATATGATAGTTATAATAAAACAGACTTTACATATAATAGTAATAATAATAAATAATATTAAATGTTTCCTAAGTATCTATTATAACAATTAGGTGTTACCATACCTAAGAACCAGCATAGTATATCTGGCGACATAATCAATAGTGAAGGGTACATCTAAATATTTAATAATAACAATTTTCGAACAATGGAGTAGAATTTGGAGTTATAGTTGAAGGAATAAAGGAACAGAGGAGAGAGATTTATATCTTGAGGGTATAGGGCAAGAGGGGATGAAGGAGTCAAAAGGAGAAGGGGAGGAGAGAGAAAAAGTTAATAAGAAGAGAAAGGACAGTATAATCTGAAATTGTCTAGTATATGGTACAATCAAATAAACTATTGTTAGCACAATAATATTAGTAATTAAATATTAAATAATAGTATATATAATTATTGTCACATTTAAATATAATCTCATCTGGATAATAACATCATGTAAAGAAACAATAATATCATAATTAAATATTAAGGCAGTTAAATAATCAATATTATCATATATAAATAATATCATATATAGTAGTTAGACGGGGGAAGAGAAGATATGTATGAGGAATTGATAAAGGAGGAGCATAGTAATGCTAATGATTCATAATGAATTCATGTCTAATTCATAACAAGAGGCGGACACTCATGTATATGGTCAATAAGCCTAATATCTCTATTATAAAGTTTTAACAATATCTAATGAGAGGGAAGAGTATTAGCAAACAGGCTATTAATATATCATATGTAAGTTAAAGTAAAACAGACTTTACACAGAAGAGCAAGAAATAGTAAATAATATTAAGTGTTTCCTAGTTAGCTATTATAACAATTAGATGCTACCATTCCTAAGAGCCAACATAGTATAAATATGTATCACCATAGTTAAATATCAAAACAATTATATATTACATATTAAAACAGTTAATTTATCGTCATATGTATAGGATAGCTAAGAGAAAAGAAGAGAAAGATGTATGAAAATTGGATTAAGAAAGAAAAAGTATAGTAATACTTATAATTTATGAGTAACTTAGAACAAGTTCATAACAGATAAGCGAGAATTTATGTATATAATAAAGTATCTTGGTTCTTTATCATATGAGGTTTAACAATACCTAACGAAAAATTCTAAGGACAAAGAAATGTTAACATGTGTATAAATTGAGGAATGATAGGAGGAGGAATAGGGTAAAAGAAGGGAATAATAATTAGGCATTATAATTGGTTTGCGTTTAGAGAAGGAGTAGAGGGGAGAATAAGGGTGAACAAATCAAATAATTACAAATAATATATGACAAATATGTATAATAAATAAACAAATGCTCAAGTACTCATCCGATGATCTTTTCCAGCGATCATCAATGGGATGAACTCCCATCTGGTGGTTAATGAAGAAAGTCAATCAATCAGTCATAGTTCAAGATTCTCCTTCTTCAAATGAAGGAAATTTAAGAGGAGAGGGTGATTTATCCCTATCTCTTTCCTGTATAAGGGCAGCTACTGCCTGAAGGGCCTGTTCTTGATCTCCCAGGGAACATATGGGTCGATCTAGATCTCGTCCTCTACTCTAGGAATGGCTTGAATTACGTTGAGTTTCACCATAAGATATCATAGGTTTCAATGATAGAAGTTGGGGTTAGACTTCTGGTAGAGATTCCGCATATTCCATGTTTTGGGGGGAGAGATTATCCAGAAAATGACGAAGGTCGTCTGAATCAAACAAGTCTTTGGAAATCCCATCTTTGGTGATTCGTAAGCGTGCAGGTTCGAAAAGACCATATTTGACATCAAGCTGATGAAGACGGGGTCAAAGAGCTTTGCGGGGTCGAAAAGCTTTGCGACGTTCATTAGTTTCTTTTGAAAAATCAGCGGCTATTCTGATTTAATGTCCTTGGAATATATACGGCCCTTGAGTACGAGCTGCTATGATCAGTTGACGGACTTGTTCATGACGCAGGCAGCAGGCGATGAGCTGGCGGGGTCGTATATTTTTGCCCGTATTGGGCTCTCTGTATCTCTAATGGTGGTTCAAAAGTAAGACCTGTAAGTCTTGGTAGGGTATCTCTGAGAAAGGATTTGGCATCCAACCCTTCAATTTTTCCCGGAAGCCAAAAAAGCGAACATTATCGTGACTGTTCCTGTCTTTCAAGTCAACTATTTTACTCCTACGAAAGAGAACTTCTTGGTCACGGTCAGGTATAGCATCAAGTCGGTTCTCCACTGTTTTCATTCGTGCAGATAAACCATCCATCCGATTTTGGAATCCAGCAATATCCGTGCAAATAGATTTGGTTTCAGTCATAAGAGTAGATATGGAAGTTTCCATACCCTCTAATCATCTGCTTACAGCAGAAATTTCTTGGAGAATACGTTCCATAGTGGAATCTGAAGATGATGGTGTCGTAGGAGTAGGATGGTTTAACCGCGGCACAAATTCCGCCGCGGTGCGGCGGTTTGAACGAGTGGGCGGGGTCGCGTCGGCCAACGGACGTGCACAGCACTACCGAGGTCAAGGAAGCAGTACTCCTTACATCCGATGTAGAACGATCTTGGCTTAGAGCTTCTGAGAAAAGGGACTATTTTACAGGCTTCCCATTTGTCTTACCAGAAGGCATCTTCAACTTCTTAGCGTCAGTCCTTTGATATAGAACTGTGAGGGCCGTTTTTCTTTTCAAATATACTTCACTCAGATTAAAGGAGTAGTTCATATGCCAAGGAGGATTATTGAAGAACAGCAGACAGTAATTTATTTTATGGTTTAGAAGGTAAGCTAAAGTCTATACTTCTATATCAACTTTATATTTTAGGGGATTTCTTGTGAGATCTTCTCATTCATCTGATATGCTTGTCACATAGGGTCAATCCAGACCAGAAAGCAGTAGTTGGGCGGAAGGCACGCAAGATGGAAAGTGGTATGTTAACTGCTAGTGTATGAATCAGACTGTCCCAGTCAAGAACGCAGCAGAATTCACTTATCAGAAATCCTAGTTGATAACAGGCTGCATATGTAGAGGATAACTAGTAGGTATTAATCTCGATAACTATCTTGAACCAGGATTAGCATGATGCAAATCCAAAATTTGTCTGCAGTATAACAGGGTTAATCTCTGAGGGTCGGACAGTCCTCCTTCAATGTTTGCGTTTAATAATGTAAAGTCACTACTGTATATGTTTTGTATTGTTAAACCATAGTTAAGTAAAATATCAATACCTATTAATACGTAGTTTCTATCTTAGGTAGGTCTTCTCCTGTTCCCGAGTGTAGCAAAACAATAACTGTAGTATATTGGTAATTGTTCAATAATATAATAGTGTGGGTCCAGCACGCCTTGTCACATTAAAATTCAGGACTCAGAACACTACTGCGTTGATAAAATAGCAACAGTAGCAAAAGGTCAGGCAGAGGCACTGCTCTGGTGTAGTCTGCACCACCTGCAACAGTGTAGCCGACAATGTATTCAATCTCCTCAGAACTGAAAGGAATAAGAGTCAAGACAGACCTGTCTGGAGTGAAGAGTGCAAGTCACAACAGCACAACGTGTCGCCGTTGGAAGAGGAAGGAATTTGCCTCAGAGTTGCCAAAAACACCCAGACTGACCGGAGCCACTCGAACCTGCGAAGTACTTCAGGAGCGCTGCTCCCGTGCTCCATGGTGGCTCTCCACCTGTCAGACAAGCTCCCTCAGTATGTGGAGAGAACATATGACAGGGGTCATTCTTCTCCACTGGAAACATCGCATCTCAAACCCCGGGCTCTCCTCAATGCCAAAAGCTGATTTTCGGCTGTTATAGAGCCCTTGAAAAGCACTCGCCGTTGTCCGGGGCTCCTCACGACACGGAGCTCCGGGCTCAAGCGGCCATCTTGTCACGCGGCCAAACCACGCCCCCAATATGAGTCAGTTTGAGATCCAGAGGATACACAGGCTCGATATGGCACCATGCTAAACATATTTTCATCATTGCTGATATCCTGGAGCCCAACATAGGGATCCACTGCTATCTTCCCCTAACTAAAAATGCTAGAAGCACTAAAATTCTCTGCAACAGGCACCACACAACAGACAGTAGGTCCGGTGTGTGGCACTTCCCAGTCAACTTTTAGCAAAACACTTTGCTAAGTGGTGGATGCTTTGCAGAGGGGGAGTGAGGAGCATAAACAGTTCCACTATGACACCCACACATCTAATGTCAGCAAAGCAAACATATGTGCAGCAGCAGGAATTCCTGATATCCTAGGATCAATGGTCTGCACTCATGTACATGTGGTGACCTCAGGTAGAAAGGAACAAGTGTTCTGAAACCATAAAATGAAACACAGTATTTATGTGCAAATGCTGTGTGATGTGGATCTGTGTATCCTGAACTGGCGAGTGGATATAACCACAATGTTATGATCCTGATGAGAAGCAACATTATTCCTACTATGGTTGCACGTCACCCTTATGGTACTGGGCAGACATATCAATCCTTCATCATCACGATTACAGTGCATTATGATTGTTTTAGTTCAATCTTAATATATGTCAGCAGTACAATTGGAGAGTTGTTAGTCCCTATAACATCTACATGGATCAATGTGAATAAGCGTAACAAATTGCATTTCCTACTCTTCACAATGTTTTGTTATGTTAGGCGGATTTATAAAGCGCATGGCTGCCCCAACATCGGGGCGTCCCAGCGCTAGCAGACAAGGGGGCCAGGGAGGATGAGCTAAGTGGAAGAGAAAAGCCATGTTTTAATCAATTTCCTAAACACCCAATGATCTTGTGTGCTCCGAGCAGCAAGAGGGGCGGCATTCCATAGGGCGGGGGCCAGTGCCTTAAAGGAACGTCCTCCCGCTCTCCGCCTGCGCACTCTTGGAGTACTGGTACAATGATGATGATTGTCAACCAAGTCCACTTTTTAACAACCACAGTACTTCCGTTACAACTCGACTGATACCTAACATTCTGCTGACCTCGAAGCCGACTTACATGTCTTCCACTCCAGACAGGTTGAGGATTGTGATAATTGTTTCTTCCCACAAATTTAGGTTAGCTGCGATGGAGAACTACCATCAGTTGCCATGAGATGCCATGCTTTAGTGTTTGTGCTTGTCATTTCGCTTAAGTACCTAGAATTTGAAGGCTAGAACCAATTTTTTATGTTCTTAATATCCTGTGGATATGTTGATTCAGTATTGATTTTGGGCATTATCTTTTTGGTGGCATCTTGGGCAAGGGAGGGCACATTATACAGTTATAGTGTCCTACTACATCTTTGGCCAGGACCTCCAGCTCAGGATCCATAAACTTGTACTTCCTTGTCCTGCGTGGGTCCATGGTAAAAGATTGTGGCCAGTTTCTATGGAGTGATGACCAAGTGATATATTAGGATGGCAAGGGATTTTGTTTGACTTGCTTCAAGGTGCTTTGTCCACACAAAATGAATGTCTGCACACTCCCACACAGGAGGGAGTTGTTGGTGTACTTTTGGGGTTTCTATGTGTCTCACCTGTTTTTTTCCGCAGAAGCGAGATGCAAGAACTGATGCTAGGACCCAACTTCCCACACCCACCAAAGGCAGCTCAAATTGATCAAGCTAATAATGGTGAAATGGGGGAAAAGAGGTAAACAAAACAAGGAAAGAGAAAAGGAGATGTATCACGGGCAGACGACTCTCTCAGCGTTTGGAAGGAGCAGGTGATCTGTACTTCCTGCACAGAAAATGAAACACAAGAGTTATTCTAAACTACTCTAGAGAAGTGTATCTATAATTATGTATGCCCTTGTAAGTATGTCTACCTGTTTCTAGTCCCTCTTCCTCTCACAGTAAGGTATAGAAAGTCAGAAAGCAGAAAAGACAGTCTTGTTGTAACTGAAATAAAGGTAAATATAAGAAGAAGCATGGAGGAGTTTAATCAAATGGCCTACTTAAACATGTCTTTAGATTATGTAATAATAAGTAATGTAACCAACATCAATGTGTATTTCGTCTCTATTCAATAAAGCCCAAAAAAGCTTACATCCAATATAAACCAGGAAAAAAACATATTCTTCCATACTGGATACAAATTACACACAAAAAGGTGTTGGGCAATAGGATATAATTAATTAGCACCTTGTACATCAGGATACTAATAGTATGTAGACAACAGGATGTGGGAGCACGCCGCTGACCTCTCAGGCAAGGTTCGCCCCTGGCATTCTGGTAAATGCAGTTTCTTGTAGCTCGCTCCGATATTTTCAAGTGTTTCGCCAAGGTTGGCGCAGATAGTGCTGATCTCTAGACACGTGTTTCTGGTTTATTAATCGTCATCAGTAGAGAATACAGTCTTGTATTTTGGGGTTTGCTGAGTAGGTTGCCAAACATTATATCAGGTCCGGTACCTCTCACTGGCGCGCAGGTGCTTCATCCACGAGCTCGTCAGCTCAATGACTCACGGGAGTACTTTAAATAGACAACAGGATGTGGGAGCACACCGCTGACCTCTCAGGCAAGGTTCGCCCCTGGCATTCTGGTAAATGCAGTTTCTTGTAGCTCGCTCTGATATTTTCAAGTGTTTCGCCAAGGTTAGCGCAGATAGTGCTGATCTCTAGACACGTGTTTCTGGTTTATTAACCGTCATCAGTAGAGAATACAGTCTTGTATTTTGGGGTTTGCTGAGTAGGCTGCCAAACATTATATCAGGTCCGGTACCTCTCACTGGCGCGCAGGTACTTCATCCACGAGCTCGTCAGCTCAATGACTCACAGGAGTACTTTAAATAGACAACAGGATGTGGGAGCACACCGCTGACCTCTCAGGCAAGGTTCGCCCCTGGCATTCTGGTAAATGCAGTTTCTTGTAGCTCGCTCCGATATTTTCAAGTGTTTCGCCAAGGTTGGCGCAGATAGTGCTGATCTCTAGACACGTGTTTCTGGTTTATTAACCGTCATCAGTAGAGAATACATTCTTGTATTTTGGGGTTTGCTGAGTAGGCTGCCAAACATTATATCAGGTCCGGTACCTCTCACTGGCACACAGGTGCTTCATCCACGAGCTCGTCAGCTCAATGACTCACGGGAGTACTTTAAATAGACAACAGGATGTGGGAGCACACCGCTGACCTCTCAGGCAAGGTTCGCCCCTGGCATTCTGGTAAATGCAGTTTCTTGTAGCTCGCTCCGATATTTTCAAGTGTTTCGCCAAGGTTGGCGCAGATAGTGCTGATCTCTAGACACGTGTTTCTGGTTTATTAACCGTCATCAGTAGAGAATACAGTCTTGTATTTTGGGGTTTGCTGAGTAGGCTGCCAAACATTATATCAGGTCCGGTACCTCTCACTGGCGCGCAGGTGCTTCATCCACGAGCTCGTCAGCTCAATGACTTACGGGAGTACTTTAAATAGACAACAGGATGTGGGAGCACACCGCTGACCTCTCAGGCAAGGTTCGCCCCTGGCATTCTGGTAAATGCAGTTTCTTGTAGCTCGCTCCGATATTTTCAAGTGTTTCGCCAAGGTTGGCGCAGATAGTGCTGATCTCTACACACGTGTTTCTGGTTTATTAACCGTCATCAGTAGAGAATACAGTCTTGTATTTTGGGGTTTGCTGAGTAGGCTGCCAAACATTATATCAGGTCCGGTACCTCTCACTGGCACGCAGGAGGTCAGCAGTGTGCTCCCACCCCTTCCTGTTTGAAAAGGCTCCCTTGAGCCATTAAGCTGACGAGCTAGTGGAGATGCACCTGTGCGCCTGTGAGAGGTACTGAGACCTGTAAGAATTGTGGCAGCCTGCTCAGCAACCCCAGAAGAAAATCGTTTTTGATCTCTACTGATGACGGATAAAATCCAGAAACACATGTGTCTAGAGATGACAGCACTAATCTGCACCAACTTTGGTGGAACACTCCAGAAAAATACCAAGTAAGCATGCACTACAAACTGCATTTACCAGAATGCTAAGGGGCGAACTGTGCTGGAAAGGTCAGCAGTGTGCTCCCACCCCTTCCTGTTTGAAAAGGCTCCCTTGAGCCATTGAGCTGACAAGCTAGTGGAGATGCACCTGTGCGCCTGTGAGAGGTACTGAGACCTGTAAGAATTGTGGCAGCCTGCTCAGCAACCCCAGAAGAAAATCGTTTTTGATCTCTACTGATGACGGATAAAATCCAGAAACACATGTGTCTAGAGATGACAGCACTAATCTGCACCAACTTTGGTGGAACACTCCAGAACAATACCAAGTAAGCATGCACTACAAACTGCATTTACCAGAATGCTAAGGGGCGAACTGTGCTGGGAGGTCAGCAGTGTGCTCCCACCCCTTCCTGTTTGAAAAGGCTCCCTTGAGCCATTGAGCTGACGAGCTAGTGGAGATGCACCTATGCGCCTGTGAGAGGTACTGAGACCTGTAAGAATTGTGGCAGCCTGCTCAGCAACCCCAGAAGAAAATCGTTTTTGATCTCTACTGATGACGGATAAAATCCAGAAACACATGTGTCTAGAGATGACAGCACTAATCTGCACCAACTTTGGTGGAACACTCCAGAAAAATACCAAGTAAGCATGCACTACAAACTGCATTTACCAGAATGCTAAGGGGCGAACTGTGCTCGGAGGTCAGCAGTGTGCTCCCACCCCTTCCTGTTTGAAAAGGCTCCCTTGAGCCATTGAGCTGACGAGCTAGTGGAAATGCACCTGTGCGCCTGTGAGAGGTACTGAGACCTGTAAGAATTGTGGCAGCCTGCTCAGCAACCCCAGAAGAAAATCGTTTTTGATCTCTACTGATGACGGATAAAATCCAGAAACACATGTGTCTAGAGATGACAGCACTAATCTGCACCAACTTTGGTGGAACACTCCAGAAAAATACCAAGTAAGCATGCACTACAAACTGCATTTACCAGAATGCTAAGGGGCGAACTGTGCTGGGAGGTCAGCAGTGTGCTCCCACCCCTTCCTGTTTGAAAAGGCTCCCTTGAGCCATTGAGCTGACGAGCTAGTGGAGATGCACCTGTGCGCCTGTGAGAGGTACTGAGACCTGTAAGAATTGTGGCAGCCTGCTCAGCAACCCCAGAAGAAAATTGTTTTTGATCTCTACTGATGACGGATAAAATCCAGAAACACATGTGTCTAGAGATGACAGCACTAATCTGCACCAACTTTGGTGGAACACTCCAGAAAAATACCAAGTAAGCATGCACTACAAACTGCATTTACCAGAATGCTAAGGGGCGAACTGTGCTGGGAGGTCAGCAGTGTGCTCCCACTCCTTCCTACTAATAGTATGTATTCTAGGATAAATTAGCACCTTGTAACGCCATGCTACTAATAATATATCCTTTTTTTTTTATTTTCCTTAAAGTTTTATTGGCATTTATGAATATAAACATTACACTTGAATGCGTGAGCCTCGTTTACAATCAGTGTCCACAAATTGACAATATACTGACCCACACAATCCTTTCTAATAAAATGCATGAAGAATGTTTTATCAAACTTACTCCCCCGCCCCCCTCCCCTTCCACCCCTTCCTCCCCTTCCTCCCCTTCCTCCCCTTCCCCTTTCAGTCCGAGTCAGGTTACATGGTCACAAGTGCAATACAATATTATATCCATTTACAGGAAAAACAAGCATGATCCAGGCTGCATTCCCCTCCTGTTCCCCTCCCTGGGAGGCCACCCCAACCGAGGTCCCGTGGGTTCTAGGTGTTTGGTCCCCATTTAAGTCCGCCAGCATAGAGGCCCATGCCATGAGATCCTCCCCCACTTTATCATCTTTCCGCACAAATTTCATTCGTACGGACTCCGCTGTCACCCATTCGCCCACATCTCTAATCCATTCCTCGGGCTTCGGGGGCCGAGGATGCATCCATGCTATAATGACACGCCTCCTAGCCAGAACCAGCCCCAGGACAACAAATCGCCTACTTAGTTTCTTATGTTTTGGCATGGGCAACAATCCTAGTAATACCTGCCTAATATCTCTAGGAATGTACCAGCCCATGGCTCCCCGTAGACGTGCAAGTACTTCCTCCCAGTACGGGAGCAACAACGGGCAGGACCAGACCATATGTAGGAAGTCCGCCCCTTGCCGATTAAATCTGGGACACTCGTCCCACGTGACAGATAGATTATATGTAGCATGCGTGGGGTAAGGTATACTTGGTGTACTAAATTGTATTGAAGGAGCTTAAACTGTGTGTTGGCGCTAACTCGTTGTACCCCCTCCATTCACACTCTGTCAGGGGTTCCTCAACCAGCATATCCCACTTTTGCTGGATTCTGAGGGCCTCTCCCAGTAAATCATCTCTCAGTGCTCCATAGAGATGAGAAATCAGTCGTCTACCCTGCGCCATGTACAACATGACTTTCAGAATGTTGGTGGTAGGCGGTTCCTCCGGGAACCCCGGACAAAGTTTGCAGGCAACACTAGAGATTTTCCCATACTGCAGGAATTGAGCCGGTCCTAAATTAAAGGTGGCCTGTGCTTCATCCCGGGTCACAAATTTCCCATCCATATAAAGGTCACCCATTGTATGGCAGCCCCATCCCTCCAACGGCACACTGACATTGAGTCTGTGATACTGGCAAAAGGCCCCAGGACCCACAGCGACATATCGGAAGCAAATGGGGCATGCTGCACCACCTGCCGCACCGCATTCTCCCATACTGCGGCCACATGTTGCACAATATACGGGCATTCCCTGGGGGCTCCACAGCCCAGCATCAGCAGCTCTGCCAATGGGCAGTCGCCGCATGTCCCTGCCAGAAGGGGTTTCTCCCAATTATCTTCACCGTCCAACCAGTGGACCGCATGCTGCAACTGAGAGGCCATGTAATAAAATTCCAGGCAAGGCACCTCCAGTCCTCTCTAGGCCCAGGTTCTCTGTAGCGTTGCTAGTTTCACCCTTCTACGTTTCTTCCCCCACATGAGGTCTACCATTAGACTCTCTAGTGTGTGGAAGTAGTGTTGCGGAATTATATAGAGTGAGTGTTGCATTGCGTATAGACAACGAGGTAGAACAATAATTTTGATGATTGCAATGCGCCCCATGAGCGACAACGGCCGATTCGTCTGGAAATGTATTGACCCCAGCAACCCTTCAATGATCTGACCAACATTATCCTCGAGATAGGTAGCAGCTGTATTCGCCAAGCGAATCCCCAGATATCGTGCCCCCTCTTCCACCCACGGTAACTCGGTGCGCGGCAGCTCCGATATTGGGACCATGGCCAGTCTACCAATGGGGACCAACCTGGACTTCCCGGGGATGATGTGAAGTCCCAAGATGCCACCGAAGGTCCGCAGCTCCGTTAGGAGCAGAGGTATAGAGCTCTCAGGGTGTGTTAAATAGACCAGTGTATTGTCTGCGTATACGGAAACTATATGATTAGTCTCCCCTAGTTTATCACCCCAGTGGTCCAGCACAGCCTGCAGTCGCACAGCCAGAGGTTCCATAATCATTGCAAATAATAGAGGGGAGAGCGGGCTTCCCTGACAGGTACCCTACAAAGGGTGAGCCGTCCAGACACTGTCCTCCCCACTCGAACGCTGGCGCTAGGGGCTATTTAAAGCAGCTGAATCCATTTTAGAAACCGCTCACCCACCCCAAGTCATCTAAGTACCTGCCACATACAGGGCCATTCAACTGAATCGAACGCCTGTTTGATATCTAGCAGCGCTATGGCGCAGTCAGTCTCCAGTAAACCTGGAGCATGCCATACATGCGCCAACCGCCGCAGATTATGAGCCGTACTTCTTCGCGGTATAAATCCCGCTTGATCCGAGTGGATAAGCTGGGGTATCCTCGAGAGGAGACGTTCCGCCAAGATCCCACTGAGTATTTTTACATCAATATTCAACGAGATAGGCCTGTAAGCACTGGGTAAGTTGGGGTCTTTATTGTTTTTAAGTATCATAGCCACTAGTGCTTCCCGCGTGGAGGGCGGTAGAGATCCCCTTTCCATCGCTTCATTATAAACTTCCAATAGTCTATCCACCAGCAGGGGGGAAAATTGCCTATAAAACTCTGCCAGGATCCCATCGGAGCCCGGACTCGGTTTAAGTCCGTGTGTGGCTAAGTTTATTTCCTCTTTGGTGATCGGGGCACACAGTGCCTCAGTCTCCTCGGGCTCCAACTGGGGAATCCCGACAGAGTTCAGATATGTGTGAATTGCCTCCTGACTTGAGGAAGGTCGCCCGCTATATACCGCCTGCAAGTGGCTCGCCAGCGCCTCCGCTATCGCTTGTTGGTTGCACACCACTGTTCCTTTGTCGGTGTGGGTCTGAGTTATAGGGGCCATCGGGGTTTCCTGTCTCACTAGCCACGCCAATAAGGCTCCTGCTCTGTCCCCTTCTCTGTACAATCTGTGACGATAGGCCGTAGGGACATGCTTTTTCTAGTCTTCGGAGGTCTGTCAGTAGGGCCTCCCTGGCTGCACCCCACTCCGTCAGTTTCTGGGGGGCCATGGGGATCTCAGCCTCCAGTCTACCAAGGTTTGCCTCATGTGTAACTACATCCCACTCCAACTGCCGTCGGACCCCATAGGACGTTTTGATACAGATTCCCCTTATGACCACCTTCATGGCCTCCCATTCGATCGCGCGACAGGAGGCCGACTCCCAGTTCTCCACAAAGTAGCGATTTAATTTGTCTGAAAGTGTGGCCACAAAAGGAGGGTCTGTCAGGGCCTCAGCATTAAGCCGCCACAGGGGAATCTCAGACCTAACCCCTCTTTCCCATAGTTCCAACTTGACCGGGGCATGATCTGATGGGTATCTAGGTAGGTAAGTTATCCTGCCCACAGTCCAACTGAGGTCTATAGGGAGAAACCAATAATCAAGTCTACTAGAGGTCCTCGTAGTGGGGGTGTGACATGAGAACTGCCGAGTGGCTGGATGATGCACTCACCATACATCTTTTAGGTGCATGCCCTCCAACATGTCCTGTAGTGCGCTAGTCATTTTGGGTTTAGTGTGGAAACGCAGAGGTTCACGGTCAAGGAAGCTATCAAGGACACAATTAATATCCCCAGCAAGCATCATTGGTGCCCCCAGATATGGTGAGGCTGCCTCCATGAAATCGGGAAAAAAGGAAGCGCTATCATCATTGGGGGCATATACATTGATAATGCACACTTCCGTACCATCCAATCTTCCATGCAAAATGACAAATCTCCCCTCTGTGTCGACTACGTGATGGAGGTGTTGAAAATGAAAGGGGACCCCCGGTGACACCCATATGAGAGCCCCCCCTGGCAAACCCAGAATATGAATTGGCATACAATTGTCCTCTCCAGCGCTTCCGCAGGCTTGGTATAGTGTCCCCCCAGATATGTGTTTCCTGTAGGCAGGCCACAGCAGCCTTATACCTCTTCAAATATGCAAATACACGTTAACGTTTTTCAAAGGCAGCTATGCCTCGAACATTCCATGTGATCAACTTAGTCATGGTGGCCGCCATAGAGTGCACACATCTTCTATTTCCCACTATGCAACCATTCTGCCACAGACCATGCACCTAACCTTAACCCTGCAACCATCATTACAAGTTCTGTCGCCTAACACTCAGGAAGGGAGGACCACTTAAACCAACCCCAAACATTACCAACTCTCCCCACTCCTTGGGCAATAACACAATTCCCTCCCCATCGGAACTGAACAAGGTGAAGGCATATAGATGTCGCCCCATAGCCCACAATCAAAACCCCAAAACTTAGAACCTTATTAGGAAAGAAAAACCCACCGCTACGGGTAGAAACCCCCCTCCAACTCACCCCAAGAATAGTGGCTGGCCAGCCGGTGAGGTGTGAGGACTAGCCTCCAGCTCCCCAACCAGGTACCTGACTCTGGGGGCAGGCCCCCATCAGCAATCTGCAGGTCGTGCATAGAAGCTTACATCTACACATGTTCTCTGGTTCTCTCTGGCAACCAGCCAATGGTTTATTCTCACCCAGTATTCTAGACTGCAGTTACCTCCAAGTCCACCAATTTGTCCCTCGTTCCTCAGCCACCTATCTCTATTAATTGTCCGTGTGTTCGCCAGGGTTACTGTTCATGATTAGGTGACAAAGCTGTTGAGCCCGGCACAACATTCGAGGCCTGCAATGTTCCATCCGCACAGACCCTGATTCGACTAGGGCTCCGATTCCTGTCGCTGACCTGTGAAAGGGTTTGCTTGCGCTGAACCCGGGGTGGTCTGCCCAACCCTGTTTCCCGAGGCTTCGCTGTTGAAGGTACCAAACAAGCTCCCGGTGAGCCTCGAGCATCCAACCAGTCACTCGCCTCCGCCGCAGATAAGAAGAACAGTGCTTTCCCTTTGCTCTCGACTCTCAGCTTTGCCGGAAAAAGGAGACTGTATTTGAGGTTCAAATCTCGCAGGCACTTCTTCACTGCCAGGAAGGATTGCCTTTGTTCCTGCACTCGCTGCGTGTAATCCGGGTAAATAGAAATCTGGTGGCCCTCATATGTCAGCGGGCCCTGGCTTCAGGTGGGTTGCAGGATGGCATCCCGGTCACAAAAGTTGAGAAATCGAGCAATGAGAGCCCTGGGCGGTGCCCCAGGTCATGGTGGGGGGACGAGTGCTCTATGTGCCCCCTCCACAGTGAAAACCTTTGAGAGCTTCTTGGGGTCCAGCACGGCAACAAGCCAGTCCTCCAGGAACAATTCAGCGGACGGTCCCTACGCCTTCTCGGGGAAGCCCACAAAGCGGAGGTTGTTCCTGAGTGACCTCCCCTCCGCATCTTCAGCAAATCATTAAGGTGTACCACTCGCTTCTGAAGGTCGGTGCCCATTTTCCTAAGAGTATGGAGCTCGGTCTGCAGGGTCTCCACCATTTGTTCAGTGGTGGTCACCCTATCCAAGACTTTCCTCAGATTGCAATGAAGTAAATTAACATCAATGGTGATGGAGTCTATTTTGTGAATCATTTCATCCCTCGTGGCATGGATAGACGTCAGCACATCAGCAATAGAGGGGGCTCGCTCTTCATTTCGTGGCATCTCGTCCTCATGGTAGGCCAAAGCTGCCGTCTGAGCCCCTTGGTCCAGGGGAAGCGAGTGCGCGTAGTTGGAGATTTTATTGGTCTGAGCCACCTTGCCTCCCTTCTCCTTCACCATTCTTACTCCGTGGCCTTCCTACGCTCTCCAGGAAGCTCAGTTTGTTTCGTCAGGCCAGGGTCGTGCCCAGTTCCCTCACAGCAGGCCCACTCATCTGCACTCCACGGGCCCGAACCAGACTGCCACCACTACCCGCCTCCCCGTGACTCCTCAGGTATGCTGATCCTGGAGCAGTGGTGGATGGGCCGACCTCGCTTGGCTCCACCGCTAAGTTACGTTGCTCCAGGGTCTCCTCACCTACTCGTCTTAGGGGTCAGGTCTCCTCCGCCGATGTATCAGCCTCCGTGGCTGGCCAAGGTCACCCTCCGCCCGTGGTCAGCCGGCAGGATCCTCCACTGGTCTCTGCTGCTGTACCCCGTCACGGCCAGCCTCCGGATCCCGTCACCGCAGTTTCCCAGCACAGGCCACCAGCAACGGGCACAAGATGGCCGTTCGTTCTTTTGTCCTCCGCTCAACTCAGCCCACGGGATTCGTCACGCTTCAGCAATGCTGGGATTCTGGGTAACAGCAAGAGAGGTGAGACAACCCCTCTGCCTTACAGGTGGTCTTTACTGCTGCCTTCTGCACTCAGACTAGTGTTGGATTACAGAAGCTAACGGGAGCTCCAGGGTACACGTCTACTCCACCATCTTGCTAAGCCATGCCCTCTACTAATAATATATACTTATATGTTTTAGTTTCACAGCCAGGAAGAAGTTTCAGAAATAAGAACAGAATATGCACTCACCGTGGAAGGTGTACTTCAGAAAAGTAGTTTCATAAGTGCATCAAATAATACATAAATAAGGTTGCCGTCTTTCAAGTAACGTAGATTCTTCAGAAGATCTCTGTTATTTCTCTCATTATACACAGGACGCTAAAACGAGAGGATTTCCATGAGAAAGGAGCCAGCACGATTAAGGAGTGACACGAGGAAACTGCAGTGTCACCCGGGGGCCGTTACTGACCCGGAAAGGGAAAGGGAGTCGAAGTGAAGGACTGGAAGCAACGAAGTCAGAAACACGACATGGGATTATGCCGGCGAGTCCAACCTCGGAACAGGATTCAGGTTAGTGCGCATGCCAGGCGGAGAACAACAAACACTGAACGCGAATCGCGTTTGTGAGTTCTCTGGCCCTTAGTATACGGGCTTGGCTCCACCCCTCGCACGTGTGCGAGGAAGAGTGGAGCACGCCCGACAATTTCCTATGGTCTTTTTTTGTGTTGCTCAGGATGTTTCTGTTCTCCAGCGATTCATCTCTACACTTTCAATGCCTACAAATGTCCACTTTCTGATGGTCTGGGATCCTGGCAGTGCCGGCGGTGTTGTGGTGGGCTGGTGGCTGTCCGACCACCAGACCCGTAATCAGGCGGTCGGACTGCCTAGGTTACGGCAGTCAGACCACCACCACGGTTTTGGCGTCTCAAGATCGCCAGACTCGTAATAAGACCCTATGTGTCTTTGAGTATGAGTGTGTGATGGAGTTTTGGATGATGAGTTTTTAAGCCCAATACAGGAGCTATGTGCTTTGTGACCATGAGAGTTGATAATGAGGGTAATATACAGGAGAATAATGGCACAGCTAATTAAAGTGCAATGAACTCGATTTGCTGATATTTTCACTGAAAGAAAATTGAGCAGGCTGAAGATTGAAATACTGAGATCCAGAATTATTGTACAATAATGGGAAATAATTAAGCATGGCTGTTAGTGCTGAGCAATTATTTTTGTTTGGTGTTTTTTTTGTCATGGGTGGGATGAGCCTGTTTCAATGCCTATTGATTTATTGGCATTATTTTTTTGTTCTCTGAGTTTATGTATTTATTTGCTTACAGCCTTGATAAAGTGGTGGTCCCTGAAACACGTGTTGGCTGGCTGCATCTGTTGAAAATATATTAAACCTATTTTATTCTTGATGAAGACTCAATAATAAAAGATTTAATATTTTGGATGAAAAGAGGAGTACATCTGTATATATGAACTATTGATGATTTATTGCACTGTATAAAGTATTTAAGTAATAGTGAAATAGTAATAAAGTAAAACCACAGCACAAGAAAAATCCAAAACTAATATAGGAAAATGGAGTTAATTTGAATTAATAAATACAATCAGTAGAACTGGAGATCTGAGTTTTTAAAGTTTTTGGTAAAAATAGCACCAATAGCAAAGATCGCCACTGCCACTTAACTGGTCATGTTGGACCAGGGTAAAGTCACAAGTTCAGGCTGACAACAAAAGACCATGGGTCAGATACAAGGACCAGGTTCGTCCCACTGAAGAGTTTACCTTCTCGATTCCAAGTCCACTCTAGGATCTGCAGTTGGAGGTTTGTGCTGGAGGGGGCCTTAAGGACATCGTTGTAGACGTGAAGAGCAGGTTGGGCATTGCTGAGGGCGCTGTTGTGCCACAAAGAGCTGGTCATCACTGGAGTGTTGCGTTGACCATCAGCGCAGACTGTTGCTGCTGATGCAGACTGTCGTGGCTAACATGAGGAGCAGTTGTCACTTGAGATTTGTGTTGGCAGGCGTTGTGGACAGTCGTTGTTCATCATGAGGTGTCCATTCGCAGTCACAAGGAGCCCAGCGCTTCTGGATTTTCACCTGGAGCTTAGGAGGAGTGCACTGTGATGCAAGCCAAGGGTCCAGGTCCTGAGCGGCACCTGTTGGAGATCAAGATTCACTCCTGCAGAGGCCAGCATCAGGGTGTCAAGGAGGTCCAGGGAGATCTAGTTGGTGCTGGTCAGCTGTGCAGTTGCAGGGAGACCTCTGGAAGCCTGATATGTCCCTGTAGCTCAAATCCAGAGATCAGCCAACTGTCGCTTTGAGTGACTTCTGGGGAGCCTGAGTTCAAGGCAAGCAAGACCAGTCTTCTTTCTTCAGACAGCAGGGCAGGCCTTCTTTTGAATCTTCCGCAGGTCCAGGACTTTTCTGATGAGAGGTTCTGAAGGTGCTATTCTTATACCCAGTGAGAGCTAGTGGGTGGTAGATGTCCCCTTTCTCTAACCTTTAATTTCCTCTGTTTCCTCCAAAATGTCTAGGGTAACAAAGGGTAGACAGACCTAGGTGTGAGCTAGTTTATCAGTGACAGTCAGTCAGCCTTTAGAAGTCTGGAAGGGGGTCGGTATGGCCCTGAGGCTACACTTTGAAGCTCAGGAAGGCTGAGTACTACCCGCAGACATCCTGCTCAGGAGAGGAACACCCTTCCACACACCCAAGGCCCTTTGTCCATGTCTGAAAGGAATACACAACACAACATAGGAGAGCCATTCACAGTCATGTGACCCTGGACACTGGCAGAAAGGTACATTTGGTTTCAGGAGAAATATGCAAACTTTCTAAATGTTGAATTTTCAGAACAGTAACTTAAAATCAAACTTTACCATTAAAGATGGTTTTATATTATTATTCAAGTGAGAGGAAGAAGCACTTCTCTATCTGTTCCCAAACTGAATTTATCACTTACTAAGAATAATAAGGGAACTCAGTGTTAGTCTAAGTGGGAGATTACAACAGTGAAAAACGCCTTTAGGTGTTTTTCACTGCCAGGACATGTACAACTTAAGCACACATGTTCTACATTTTAAATGCCATACACCCTTCCCTATGAGCAGTTTGGGCCTACCATAGGGGTGTCTTATAAGCATCAAAAAGGAAGGTTTAAGCAAGGCAAACTGATTATTTTGTCAGGTCACAATAGCAGGTTAAAACTACACTAAAGCTGCAATGGCAGGCCTGAGGCATGTTTTTAGTGCTACATTGGTGGGCAACACAATAAGTGCTTCTGCCCAATAGTAGCATTTACAGGCCTTGGGTACATGTAGTACCATTTACGAGGGACTTATAAGTAAACTACATGTGCCAAATAGGTGTAGGCCAATTTTACCATGTTTAGGGGAGAGAGCACAATCACTTTACCCCTGCTAAGCAGGGGTAAAGTGATTAGAGACCTAATGCCAACAAAAATGAGTTCAGCAAAAACATGGGAGTGAAGGAAAACAATGTGGGGGATTTTAACACCAAGGATGTCAGGTCTAACACTCATTTTAAGCTTTGTCTTTTAAGTGAAATTCTGAGATTTTTCTTATATAAAGTAAGGTGTATTTCCTATACATAACTATAACATCACTTTAACCTTTGTTTTTTTCCCACACAGAGTAGTATGTTATCACCATTCCCATCGCCCCTATGGGCATCTGAATTCCTGCTGCACACAGCCTGTGGCCATGCATGGGGTGGGGCTGGCCACAGGGTCTAGCCTATGGCCAGGTTCTGTGCCCAACCCCCCTCCCCCCATCTCTGGGCACCCAACCTTCCACCGTGCTCGACATGGGATTGGCACTAGGGTTTGCCATGCCCCAAAGGACATACACACTGCTTTTTTTTATTATTTTTTTTTAATCTGTGGGACTCTCACAGCATGAGAGGGTCGCACTGGCTTGCACAAGAATCTCACAGAATCGCAGCAACCCCCATTTTTCCCCTCAAATTTTGACCCTCTGGCACCTTCCCACAAGGTCCAGGGGGTTAGGATATCCCTACCCTGCCCACTTATACTTTATTTTTTTAATTTTAAAGACATGGGAACTGAGTTTCCATGTCCTGTGATAGCAGCTGCAACATTTTCCTTCATGTTGTCGCCAACCAGTCAGAGTGTGAGCTACTGCTGGACTCACAGGAGGTTCTCGCTTGCACTGGGTGAGACTGCCAATGGGAAAAAGCCCCCTTGGCCAATCAAATCACTCTATTATTTGAAGTTGTGCAACCGCAGTACTCCCGGGAAACACCTGCAAACCCAACAGTGTAGATATCTATATATTTTTCACATTAATTTCTCAAAAACGACTAAATTGATTTATTCCGAATTATTTGCTTAGCTAATATCTTTGGCACTACGTGATGAATCATGACAAAACATTCCCAAAAAAATATTCATCCACCTCAGCTCCTTCCCGAAGCTATGCAATGTGATCCATCGAGCAGGGATGCGAAAAATGGAGGTCCTAAAACATGTTTCCCCATGCAATTTCTATTAGGACTTTTGAACTGTGCTTCAGCCAAAATGGCTGAATGGAATTAAACCAAATTTAGTGGAAAGTTAGATCTTCACCCAGAAAGTGTGTTTTTTTGTGACTTGGTAAAAATCCATTGAGTAGTTTTTGAGAAATCATAATTAAAAATGTATGGATATTTCAGGCAGTGGCTGTACCGTAGGACCAGAAGATCTAAAGACAAAATCAGATTGGCTGCCTCACATGTTTGCTATCCAATGTAGGACTCAGGGACTCAGTCCCTGTGTCTGAACAAAAAATAACTAACAGGGGCAGTGTAGGGATACCCTAACCCACCTTTCCTTGTAGGGGGAACCCAGAGGGACACACCCTGGGAACAAAATTTCGGCAAAAATTAAAAAATAATAATGCCCCCACTCTTTTCAAATATAATACCCCTGAAGTGAGCCAGGGCCCAGGGGTTTGGTGCATTTTCTTTTGTTTTAAATATTTGGAGAGGGGTTGTGCATAGGGCCCCCTGTCTTAGGTGGAAGAAGCATCTGGGGGCCCTCATCTACCGTGTGTCAACATATGTTTAGTGGGGTCTGTAGGAAGGTGGAATCTGACTATATGGTTGCCCCCACTTTTTTCCTGGTGTTTTGCTGGTTTATGACTTAGTTGGACTGGGATCCTGCTATTCAGGGCCCCAGTCTATCTGCTTCCTCTCTAAAATGGTTTCCATGTGCCTTAGGCACATCTCTGATTGGAATCTGGAGTGCCCTTATCAGTCCCTAGTATATGGTATACTATGTACACAGGGCATAGGTACCTCAGAGGCCTACCAGGGGCTGCAGCATGTATTGTGCCACCCCTGGAAGGCCATCCAAAATGATCCCACAGGTCTGCTACTGCACCCTGGGTAAGGTGGTGCATGCACCCCTTACAGTGGTATGGGCTACCTATATCACTACCATTGCACACACATATAAACCTATAAGTCACTCCTATGGCAGGCCTTACCAATCCTGAAGGCAGAGTGCTTGGTTTTTATGTGAGAGGGTGCCCCTGCATGAGCAGAGCCCATCTGCAGCATTCGGAGTCCCTCCTCTGATGCTGTTTGTGGTACAGCCTGACCATATACTCTTAAGTGCATTATATCCTCGCGGTACAATGCTAACTTTGGACTGGCTGCACCAAAACATGTCGTGTTTGGTGTCAAACATCTTGAAATACTACCCCCCCGCCAATCCTGGCGGCGGGGGTAGCATTCCACCCTTCTAGAGGGAGAGACATGTACACACCGGGCTACCCGGTAACTTCTTTCCAGAGCCCTGACATCACAAAATGGATGCCGCTGCCACAGACACGGGTCTGGCCTCCTGCTGCTGACTGAAACTCCGGCAGGGGAGGCCTGGATAATAGGTTTCCTGTCGGGATAGTGTGTATTGGGGCTGGGCGGGAGCACCCTCTGGTGCTTTGAAGTCCTGCACTGGGGGCACATTTGGTGTCCCTGTGCATATGCCAGTTCAAACCGGTTGCAGGGGCTACCTGCCCCTGCTCTGGTGCGAAACTGGACAAAGGGAATGGGTGTAACCACCCCTCTTCCCTGACCCTCCCATAGGTGGGTCCCCAGAGTATGTCCAACCCCCTAACTTAGTATAAGTATGGGACCCCAGTCCTTAGGACTTCAGATTACCCTGGATGAAACTCTGACGCCGAATCCTGGACCTTCGACGCTCTACATTCAAGATTAGAGGACTGAAGAATCTCCCTTGGGGTCAAGGAGTGACTCCCCTGCTTGGCAGGCACCTAAGAAGCAATTGTCTGGTCTGCATCGCTGAAGCTCCCGCCGGACGGCGAAGTCTTTGCATCACCAGAGGTAGGTTTCCAAACTTCCCCGAGGCTGCCCTGAGTCCCCAGCAAAGCTGAGACCCGTAGCTGTTGTGGGTAATGTGGAACTGTGACCCCTGGACACCGAGCACATTTGCAAGTGCATCCTCTTCCTGGTCTCCCATGAAGTTGTGCTTTGGGCTCCAAGTAGCCCCTGCCTCCAGCACCGACTGCACCGAAGATCACTGGCCTCCACTCCACGAATGTCCTGCAAGCCAGCTCCAAGTGCGTCCACTTGAGGCTCCTTTGCGGTCGCTAGTCCGTTGGCTAGTGGGCCCTCCCGAAGGCAACTCTTCTTCTGCTTGGGCTTTCCTAGTTGCTCCAGAGGTGCCCTGACCTACCCTTGCTGGGTGAGTCCCCCAGACCTTGCTGGTCTGCAACATCGTCCTTTCTTTGTTTCTTCAAGACTTGCCGTTGCCAAGGCTTGTTGGGTCCAATCCGGTCGCCGACACCGCAGCAATTGACAGACGTCGTGGGACAGCTCGAATCCAGCTCCTGTTTGTCGTCGACGCCCCCTGGACCTCGTGGCTGAAGAGTCAAGACGACTGTCAACCTACCTGAAGCACCCAACATCGGTGGGCATCTGCTCATCGCCTTCCTGGTCACTGGCTAGTGACCCAGACTCTGTCCCCTCTGCTTTCAGGTTCATCACATCTTCGATCCACCTTTGGATCCACCCGAACACTTCCGACTTGGTCGCCAGCAGCACTTTGTAGCAGATCGCCATTGAAAACGACAACGAAACCCGACCCCGAAAGACACCTATGCACCCGGCTCCCCTGGGTGAGGTAACTCGAGTACTCCGGTGCACCCGTGGGTATAGACTCTAGAACCACCTAGTTCTAAAAGGGTTTGCTCCAAGTCCTCCTCTAAGTGTCCTTTTTCTTTAAAACTCCAACCGCGACATTCCCCATAGAAGTCAACGGCGGCTCGCGGCTGTGTTCTCACACTGCACGCGTCCCCCGTGGGTCCCCTGTGTCACTACCTTGGGTGGTTCCTTGTGGTCCAAGCCTTTCTACAGGCTCTAGGCCTTGTGCCTAGCTCAGTCGTGGTTCTTATACCACTTTATTGGTATATGGTTTGGTACGCCCCTAGGGCTCAAACGTGTATTTGTGCTATTACTGTTGATAACTGACTTGTAACTTATGTACTTCGAACTCTAGCCTCATAAAGGGACTAGAGGGGTGTGTTTAAGACTAAATACATATATTTTATATATATACCTGGTGTGGTCCTCTTTCATTTGGTCACTCAAGAGATTATAGACTGGTAAAACAAGCTGCTTTACATTCCTTCAAGACTTAGCCTGAAGGCTGCTCTCCATAGCTACCACTAGGATAGCTTTCAATAAAGGTTGTCTTTAACCTATCTCCAATAAGGGGTTGTTTGGACTGGTGCAAGGTGCCCACTATAATTAGTGGACAGCATATACCAGGCCAACTTCTCACATGGTCCCAATACCCCATCTCAAGGGCCCCAAAGCAAGGAGGGGACTCCACAGCGTACCCTCAGCATTGCAGTGTGCTGTTCCCCCATGCCATGACTAGGGGAGTGGGGCGCACACCTTGCCTGCATGGAGTGGGCAGGCAGCAGGAACAAAGAAGCATGCTCTGACACAAGGGGAGCCGACTTTGCAGCACAGGAGTGGGCTCCCCACACTGCCATTACTAAAAAAAGAGGGAAGGCTCTGGTTGCCCCGGCAGTACTGGGGCACCAAAACTGAAAATAAACATGGTGGACTCCCGGTAGGCAGCACAGGAGTGGGCTTCCCAGGCTGCCATTTAAAAAAGAATGAAGTCTGCGGGTGCCTCGGGTGGGACCGGGGCACTCACAATATAAAAAAGAGAAAAGGAGATGCAGCCTCATCACTTCAATATTGAAGCGGTGAGGCCACTCATAAAATATTAATTTTACTACTGCTGTAGCACCCTATAATGCTCTGAGTCAACTGTCTTTTAAGAATGTTTGTATTTGTAGTGACCAAAGAAGGGGCAGAGGCACCACCAACCTTTCAGCTACAATGTTGTGGAGGGCTACAGGGAGTGTGGAACCCCCATGGGAATATTTTTTCTAAAACCTACACTAAGTCTCCTGGGTCATGGAATTGACGACAACAAGAGAAGCTTTGCATTGTTTTTTTAAAGCACTTCCAGAGCTGGAACTTTTATTCATGGGCTCCAAAGTACAGAGACTCTTAGTGGTCCCTACATGATGTGGGCTGAAAAATGTAAAAAGACTCTAACACATGTTGATTATTGTATTGAATATAAATGCTTTATTGAGAGTTTCATTATAAATATCTAAATGTTTATATTGATAATGAATGTATTTAATGGAATTATTTATTTCATTAGATTTGAATGAGCGTCCTAACATGTGGTTACTGTTAGTATTAATGTAGTGACTTTTTGACTGTCAATAGATCTGCCTTATATATTGATGTGGTGATCCCTTTTCAAAACTAGTAGGCCTGCCTTGTGTAAATTGAAACCCCTTTATATTGAGTTGAGCCCGTGCATGAGAGGTGGCGCTGGGCTTGGGCACAGGCTGAAGGCAGTGCACGATGAGGTGTTGGCATCCTGTCCTACGATCAACCCCACGCTGTACACGACCAGAGGCAGTGTCCAGAGGGGGTTGGCTGCCTGTGGTGGGAGGTTGCTGCAGGGCCTGGGTTCGGCACAGTTAGGTATGGAATTAAAGGCTTACTTTACATTTAAACTGATGGAGCCTAAATTTCATTTAAATTGCAGGGGTGAATTATAATCACTCGTAGAATGCATCCGCATATAATCTTGCAAATTCTGTTAACATGGGGTGTTAGAGTTTTGAAACGTATTTACGCAAGTACGTGATGTGTCTTAGGCTATGGACAAGAGCTGTGGAGAATTAACATAGAAAATAAATGTAACTAGCAGAGAACATTAACATGTAAAATGTGTGCCGTGAAGCTGACACTACCCATATACTAAATGTGATTAACAATGATATTTCTATGGGTTTAGATATTTTGGGATCAATATTGCAAGGGACCCCCAGATGTTCTATGACACAAACCTGCTACCCCAACTGGACAGATTTAAAAGTGACGCCAGGAGGTGGAAGACGCTGCCCTTAACGCTAATGGGCCGAGCTGCCCAATTTAAAATGATGATGATTTCCCGTTTACTCTATGTCCTGCAAAATTCTCCATATCCAATCCCATCATCGTTCTTCAGAGCGGTGGAGGCGGAACTGCGCTCCCTTCAATGGATGGGTAGTGCGGCAAGGATAGCCCTACATAAACTATAAAGAGGCATCTATGACGGAGGACTGGCAGTACCAGATGTAAGGTTGTATTACTGGGCCGCCCAGCTAATTACTGTAAATAACTGGATGTTCAGAGACAGAACTGAACCAGCCTGTAGAGTGGACAGAGCATATATGGGTGCTAGGGGTTGTGTACAACTACGTTATGGTAAAAAAGTGACTAAGGAGCTACCGACACATACACAGACGGTAATCGGTAAACTGCACTCCCTTCTATGGATGGGAGGTGCGGCAAGGATAGCCCTACATAAACTATAAAGAGGCATCTATGACGGAGGACTGGCAGTACCAGATGTAAGGTTGTATTACTGGGCCGCCCAGCTAATTACGGTGAATGACTGGATGTTCAGAGACAGGACTGAACCAGCCTGTAGAGTGGACAGAGCATATATGGGCGCTAGGGGTTGTGTACAACTACTTTATGGTAAAAAAGTGAATAAGGAGCTACTGACACATACACAGATGGTAATCAAAGCCCGGCATGAAGCGTCAAAACAGTTGGTTGGGGGGGGGGGGATTGACGGTGATGACCGCCCTGTGGGCAAGTGAACAATTAGAGAAAGTGGTCAGATTGAAGGGCTTCGGGAAATGGTAATTGCTGGGGCTGGAAAACCTAGGCAATGTTTGGAGGAATAATGCGTTCGTGAAGTTTGAGACCCTCCAGCAAGAGTACGAACTAGGACCGAGGGAGTAGCTATGGTACCTGCAGCTGGGCCATGCCATCAGGAGCCACATCTATGAGGGTGAAGAACTGGCTGAGGCCTCTCCCTTGGAGGATAGACTCTTGACAGATCCCTTGTAGGGGATGGAAATATCATTAGTGTGCAGAAAACTAGTGATCAACACACCAGACCCCTTGGGACCATTGAGAGCCGCGTGGGTGGGAGATGTCAGCCCGATAGAGGACGAAGATTGGATGGAGGCCCTACAGGGACCGAGGGAGGTAGCAATTAGCTCCCATTTCCGTCTAATTCAATTAAAGGTCTTCCACCAGATATACTGCTCCAGGAGGCTACTACACCGTTTGGGCAGGGTAGAGCCAACACGATGCCACAGGGGTTGTGGCCAGGAGGAAACATTCCACCATCTTATATGGGAATGCCCACAAACACAGACATATTGGGGTTAAATTGGAAGAATTATGGCACAAGTGGTGGGGGCAGAGGTCCCCCTGGAACCAAAGTGGTTCCTGTTGAAGATCCCGGGGGACGTGGCATGGCCGAGATACACTGGGATCTGGCTGGCGTTGGCAGCGGTGCTGGCCAAACACAACCTAACCAGGTGCTGGGGAGCCCGAGCTTAACCAAAGGTTGAGGACTGGCAGGCGGATCTAGACTGGTGCTGGTTGGCAGAACAATCTATTTATCACAACAGAGGCTGTCTAAAGAAATGGGCAAAGATCTGGTGGCAGTGGCAAACTTATTGAGGGCTGTGAAAGGGACTTTAGGCATATAGGGAGGGCCATGCACCACTGGTGAGATACCCACTCCGATAGTAGAAAAGCAATTGTAAACTAATTGGTTGGATTATATGTTAAATGATGGTATCACTGATGTACTGCTGTTCCGTTGTTTGCAATAAAAAGATTTTTTTTAAAACAATGATATTTCTACTAGTAGGTAAATGTATTAGTTGAAACGCTATAATGATTATGCAAATTGTATTGCTGAAAGTGACATGTTCTTGTGTTAGTTAAAGTCGTAGGCCTGAAATGCAAGTCTCTGGAAACTTGAACTTTAGAATTAATAGTTGAATTTCATGTGAACTGTAGAATTTGTTCTCTCTCACGTTTGCATTGCAGGTGGAGAAGCATTCTCTTAGGAAAAGTGATGTCTTTGTTTTAGTAGCTACAAAAGGAGAGAAGAGGTTACAGTTAGATGGTCTGGAGGTGATAAGGATGGAGACAAACTCACACGGGAGAAGGCATGGGAACCAAGGACGAATTGCTACGAGAGATGTACATGGAGAACATCATGGAAAAGCACCCACATGACTGTGCCCATCGTGAACTGTGCGCACGCTGTGCATTATGGGAAAGCCTACCTGTGGATAACTGATTGCTGGAATTAGGGTAAGCGTCCACTTCTTCCTCTTCTTCAGAGAGAGAGCATCTCAGAGCAAGCTCTTTCTTGTGATAGTGGCTTTATGCTGCTTGACCTATTGATGGTGGAGAAACTTCTTAGGAAGACTCAACGCCCTGACACCTTTTTCCATTTTTATTGAAAATGCTTAAGTAGGGATGTCATCTTAGCGCTAGAGTAGGGATAGATGTAATGCTTTTTACTCATCAACCCTCGATGCAGGGAAACTTGGACTCATGCTTCCTGATTCTCTGTATCCTACTTCTTGAATTAATAGTCTTGTTCATGTTGCACTGATTAAATTGGATGCATAGATTTGGCTTCATGCTAATTCGTTTGTATTTCCATACCCTCGTGTTGAGGTGTCTCTATACCCAGTTGTTTTTGGCTTTGTAATAAATTAACTAATCATTTCTAGTTGTCCGTGGATTATTATGCGGTAAGGAAAATTGTTGACTAGTTGCCTGTGTATTAACGATTTTCTCCCCTTTACACTTTCATGCTGCGAAAAGAACCATCGGAGTGTGTCTCTTGAAAAGGTTTAGAACTAATGGGCCTGGCCCTTTCAAAACCAACTCAGAAATTCACTGAAAAACCCAAGGGTTAAAGTTGGATAGATGGATAGATAGATAGATAGATAGATAGATAGATAGATAGATAGATAGATAGATAGATAGATAGATAGATTCCCACTATGAGAAACTGATTAAAAATAACAAAAACACACAATTGTGTTGGGTGCAGGGAATGAGCAGAGGCCGACCTCTGATGTGCAAGGCCAAAAGCTTTGTTCAGTGGGGGTGTCCCTCTTACCCACTTGTGCTAGGTTGAGTGCAGGCCATGTGATCATCCCCCAAAGGCTATGCATGGCAGTGGTTTGCCACCCAGTGCTGGTTTGTCTCAGGGTCTGGCTAGATGTGAGAACCTCAGCTCAGCAATCATTGTGCATGGCTGAAAGCTGAAGGGGGTTGGCTCCCTGCCGGGAGTTAAATACATCATAAAAAACATGAAACTGAGGTATGATTCTGGGTCAAATGTGCAAATCCATTGAACTTCGCCAGTTCTGCTGAGAAATGCATACAATGCACTCCATACCTTTCGCCAGCCATGCTCACAACACCGATTTGCCAACAGTACAGAACTAAAAAAGACCTATCAAGACAACAACATGCAAAGTGATGCAAGTTATGGCATGTGTTGTGTCTGTTGCCAACTATAACTTGGTAGAAAGAGATAAGTAATAACAAATCCAAAGAAAGATAGAAAAAGAGATGAAATGCAAAACACAGAACAAATTCCAAGATGGCATGTAAAAAAAAAAACACTAACTTTTAGCACAAAACCGACTTGCAGTGATGTAAAATGTAAATGTAACCTAGTACTTGTAAAGCGAGAACAAATCCCCGAGGGCGTCAAGGCACTGGGGGTCGTTGGGAAGATTAAGTGAACTATTGCCCAGAGTCACACGCTGCTGGGCTGATCTGCCGCCGGCGTTCGAACCGTGAGCCCCCGGGGTCGGGAGTCAGCCTCCCTGGCCGCTGCGCCACACCTCTTTCCCCATCATAAGTGATCATAGCAGTGATGTCATATGTGAAAGATGGCACTGATGTCATCAATGATGTCACGTACGATGATACACAAGGGTGTAGCACGAGTTATGTTTGCACCACAAACCGCAATTGGGTGACAGTAAAGTCCCACTTGTGTGTGTGGTGTCGATCCGATCCCCAGAGGTCGTTTGAGATCATGAAATTAACAGTGAGATTTCCAAGAAGGACAATTTTAGACCATCTCAAAGGTCTCATTTTGTAGAGGAATGAAAGTAACATCTTCCAAGAAGAGGTAGTATGCAGTAGGATAATATGTTCTTGTGTGTTGTTGATAAGAAATTGGGTTTGGAAGAGTGTACCATTATCAAATTAAAAAAAGATGTGAATCAAGAAATTGTTGTGACTCCTTGTGTTAAGATTGGTGATGTTCTAGTTGGTGATTTGCAAGGTGCAGTGTTGGAAGAGGTGTTGAAAGAGAAGGTGAAAAGAGAAATTGGAGGATACCAGTCCTGCACAAGGATTATAGTTTTTGATTAGGGTTCAAAGGGCTGGAATTAGAGTTCAGAGTATGGATTGTACTCCGTCGCCCTAATGGGGTACTCATACTCAGGATTTAGACATGTCCGCCAAGCCTTGTGGATATTTTTAGTCATTGTGGCAGTTCCTCTCAAAGGGTTAACAGTTTTACAGACAGTACTGTCAACTTTTAACTTGTTTTTATTTTTTCAAAAACAAAATACAAAATGGAATTTGTTTTTGAATAAACAAAACTAATGATCCCCCCACCAAGGTAGATTTCTCCCATGGTGGGGGGATCATTTAAACATATTTACTGTGCTCGACCTCCAGGTTTTTCATGGTGGCAAGGGAGAGTAAAAATCTGGACATTCAACTGCCAGCTCTAAATCTGGAGGCTGGTCGAACGGCTCAACTGCAGACTGCCCTTACACGTTTGGGCCATCGGAGGAGTGTGTCAGTGATGGAAATGGTGTATTCTCCATCACTAACATACTTAAGTGCTGTCAAACACACAAATGGGGATGGGAGGATGCTTGCAATAAGTCTAACCACTGGCAATTGCTCGGGTAACATTCCAACCCATCATTCATTCTCCCATTATGACACCTCAGATTAGGCCCAGCCATATGCATATTCATCTTGACCCTGCTCCAATGAGAACAGTAAAGCTCAAACTGCCAAGCCAGAGCAAAGCCAGTCTTGGGATTCCTGTGTTCCGATTCAGAGCTGACATGGCGTGCCAGCTCGGGCTGGACTGTTCCCATTGGAGCAGGACTAAGACTGATTTGCATATTGCTGGAACTCATCTTCATCAAACCACTTTATTTCGGTTACTAAAAACAATAAAAGTACACCACATGGTACAATATATTAAAACACTTAAAAAGACACAGATCCAATTCAGCAAAATAAAAACAATCTAATAAAAAAGGGAGATTCACATAAAATCAAACTTCAACCAATTACATATAAATCAGGGCTACCATACGCAAGCAAATCAAAAGATCGACACAGGAAAAACACAATAATTCCAGGTAATGAACACTAAGTAGTAACTCTGTAGGGTATCGGGTGGAACCGCGCTTTTTTCAATCTCACAGCAGCAACTAAAAAACTGGCAATATAAAAAGTTTCCTGCGGATTGTTCAGCAGCTGGAGATAAAACAAGGCAGGTTTCGCCTGAATAAAACCCTTTCCCTTCAAAATTGGGATTAAAAACCTCCTACGAATAACGCTATAAAATTCACAAAGCATCATAAAATGCAATGTGTCCTGGGTTGAGAAATCATCACACGTACAAGGACCCAGGTCACATGGCCTACCCCAGCCTTGCAGGTTGCCTAGGGAGAAATGAATTAAATTAAAACGGAACCTAGTTAAAAGTGCACGATGGGCGGGCCTCGTAACCCATCTCAAATAGGGTTCAATCAGGGGGGAGGTTTTCAGTAAGAAAGATGCTCTAACAGTGGATTTTTTTTAGCTCAATTTCCTCCCGCTCCGCCATCAGCCCATTCAGGAAATGTGTTTTAACCACTGTTCCCTGTAATGTGCGCGCCCGCGCGCCCGCGCACCTATGTCTCCTAGAGCGCGCAGTGTAATATGCGAAGCGCGCACACGCAGCTGAGGAGGACAGTTCGCGCCGCCGCTTTTAAATGCGTGCTGTGCGAAAGGCGGAGGGAGACCACCCGAAGTTCGTCAGCAAGTGGCTCCTGCTGCATTTCTTTTGTTTAAAAGGGCTCGGCTGCTGTGGGGCAAATTGTATGCTTTTTGAAAGTAATCATGTTAATCACAGCGCCCATGTGCGCTGCAATTAACATGAATACTTTCACAAAGGCACACAATCTGCCCCGCAGCTGTGCCCTATTAACATAAGAAAGGCAGCAAGTCCACAAGCATGACGTGTGCTTTTAGAAACACCTAAAAGCACACGTCATGCTTGTAGACTTGCTGCCTTTCTTTTGATAATATGAGGCATCATCGTCGTGGTGATTCGCGGGCCGCGGGCGCGAAGACTGTGCGGCCGGGCTACCGGGGACGAGTCAGTAGTCTGGGAGAAGACTGCATCATGCAGTGTCACACACTCACTGACTGGCACGGTCGGTCCTCGTGCGATCAGTAAATACAGCACTGATTGGTGACGGCAGGTGGTCAGAGGGGGGGAGAGGGAAGGCAGTGTTGGAGGCGCAGGATGCTGATTACCTGCATCAGGAACAGCCATGTGATTGCTCTCTACAGTCCTTGCAGGCCCGCACTGAACCTGGATTTCGCCGGCAGCATAAATTATAGTTTTAATATTCACATATCCGTGACACTCTTGAGTGAGGAGAGCAAAACTGATGCCTGTGACTCTCTTTAAGTTCGACCGGGACACAAACTTAAACTGCCGCCTGCTGCTGCAGCCCTAGCCCCTTTCCCTGCCCATTCTGGCTGAAGACCTTCAGCCCCAAGCAGTCTCACACCTCGTGATAAAGCAATCCAGCAAAGTGCTGAGCCTGGAAGCGACACTCCCAGACTCTTGTGGACAGACAGCAATCCGGTGAGTCAAGTACTCAGAATCTAATGACTGCACTGTCTTTATCTGATCTCTTCAGCACGAACTACTTAAACATACTGGGCCACTCTTCCTGGTAGTTTACAGCGTTCAGCCCATGTTTTCCTTAATATATATTTCAGGCCGGGAGCACAGACCCATATGGGATGGGGAACGAAGGGGAGGGGATTATTTTGTGATTCACAAGGAGAATGAATTATATTAATATATTAATGGCTATGAAAGATATGTGGCAATCTTCAGCCCCATGCAGCTGTAAAAGCTATACTGTCAACATCGCTTGAAATATACGGCTCAGATGCCCTGCTCTGAAGCCAGTCTTGCATATCTGCTGAAATTTGAAACTGCAGAGGTGTTTAGGGTGTAATGGGCTTTAACTCTTACTGCTCCAGCAGCAAATGCAGCCTGGGTCTCACAACAAAACAGATACAGGGAAAAATATTCAATAGCTATGTTGTTCATCTTTTCTTTTAGCTAACTATGTACAAAAAAACCACACACCTAAATGAAAGATGATGAATCACACAAGTTAAAGACATTTATGGGAAATACATTATTTTATGTTAACATTATGAAACCTCAATTGGTTAATGAAATAACTGTAAATGTTTTGTGTGTAACTAGAGAGAAACAGAATTTTGTCCTGGTTGGCACAGTGGGGGATAGTGGCTTCTGTGTTATAATGCTATGATGTTCCAATCTCCAACTAAAGCCACTCTAAATATATATACATTGTTTCAAAATTGTACTATATGCAGTATAAGATAGACTGCCTCAAAATATGCAGAGAATTAGTGGCTATTATAAAGGAAGTGTTAACTTTCTTCTATTTCAGGGGTTTTGGAGCAGTTTCAAGATATTTTTAGAACTTCTCATTGCTGAAACAGGTGTCAGGAGGCCACTGCAGCTTGCACCACACATTGCCCCTACCATGCTGCCAATTATAGTAACAACACAACTACTAACCATCACACTCCTCCTACAAGTGTGACAATTCGGACTATTACAGGCCCCCAAAGCTTTAACAATGGCTTGGGCGGCAGGTAATAATAGTTTCCAACGTATATTGAATTAATAATTAACTGTTGTTGAGGTCATCTCTAAATTAGCCAGACACTGCCACCTTGTGGCATACTGTCACAAGCGCTGGTGTTGACAAGTAAGTGCTGGTGCCAACACTGGAAACCACCAGCTCAAATTAAGCACTGAACCCAGCGCTAATAAGATGGCAAGCCATCTTTTTCGAGACTCTCCGCTTGGACATGCGGACAAGCGCCACACTGTCAGGGATCCAATATGGCTGCCTGCTTTCGAGGAGACCGCAAGGAATTTAGTGTGACCAACAAACCACTAAGGAGAGCTTTCTTTTTGGTTCAGCAATCCATGAGAGTGCATGTGTTTTCCAGCTGTCTCCCTCGTGTACTTCTCTTCCATATTCTGCTATGCTTCATGTTGCCCTCTCTTGCCCATGTGTTTCCTCCCCCTCTATGTGTTTCATGCATCTTCGTGTGCTACTCCACCACTTTGCTTCTACACTTCTGTTCTTCTGCCACAAGTGATATCTTCCTCAGCCGCTTCCCATTGCTTCCCTCCACACTCATGCTCCCCCAAGCTATCTCCTCCTCCCCTTCCAACTTAAAAGCACTTTTGTGCTACTTCTATTCTATTTTTTTTAAATCTACTATTCCATCTGAGATCTGTAAACATAAAACATTTTGTAGGCATGAATGCGCAATGCAGCATACTCGTGCCTACAAAATAGCATGGCTGCATAATAGTACCTTCCGTTTTTTAGCTTTCCATTCTGCTGCACAGCATCTTGATAATGCTGAATAGCATAGCTAAAAGGTTTTGGCAAAGAGGCCGTAAAAACAAGACATTGGATTTGCCAATGCTTGTTATTATTTTGCTACTTTTGCTGCAAAGACGTTCCAGGCATTTACTACACATTCTGAACTACTCCTCAACAAATCCTGATCTATAGAAATGCTTCCCCTTGTATATGATGGTCTCTTCAACTGTATTTATACCGTTGGGTATTTTACTGTCTACCTCATCTTACTCCTCGCCTCCACAAAATATGTATCAATTTTATGCCTGAACGAGTCCTCCAAAAATTGAAGAAAACGTGAAAAGTAGTGCAGTGCGTTACATAGTAATAGGAAAGTGAAACCATTTTAGTTCACGTGGAGACTAGGGAGCAAGTCAGAGTGTACGATGGAAGGAGAGTTAAGTGGGACAGAGTTTCTTCATAGTTGGGCTCATAGACAGAGGAGCTACGAGGTACTTATCGATGCCAGATGAGGTGATCACTGAAGAGAAAAGACTTTAGTTCCTTTCTGAACTTCGAGAGTGATGTGGTGAGCCTGAAATCCAGAAGGGGTTTTCTTGGAGGTCCTGGTGCGTACACTGTCCCCAGTTTTCATTCTTGCATTTCTCGATCTGAAGTCTTCCAATGTCATGATTTTCAAGCAGGTGAATCAGTGGACCTGTTGTTAATGATTTGTAGGTTCAAGCCTTAAAGTCGATGCAGTCTTTGATGGACAGCATTTGCAGATTCATCACTCTCGCTGTGATGTGATATATATTGAACCCCGTGATGAGATGGGCGGTGGATGCAATGTTATGGAGCGAATGCGGAGTGATGGAAGCTGGTGAGAAGAACATTGCCCCCACCCAGGTGAGAGAGGATCAGGGCTTGTGCATTGCTTCTTACTCAGTTAGAGCTGTGACTGAGATCTTTAATGTCTCTCAGGAATTGAAGAATTTATCCAACCAACCACTCTTTCCTGTAAGGTGACCTTACACTGCCGCACACAGAGTAAAAAAATTAGAGGGAACATTGGTCGCTGCTCCCACATGTGCGGTCTGGTTCCTGGCGCACATAGCCTTGGCTGCAGCGCACAGAGACCTTACACTGCCGCACACAGAGGAAAGAAATTAGAGGGAACATTGGTTTTAACCCATGCCAGGTCCTCTTTCTTTAGTTTGTCAGGCTGGTCAAATAATTCCTGCCGCCCTAATTTAATTAAAGCGGACTTGACGTAGGCGAGCCATGGAATATTGTTAGCTCGATCCATGGAAACACAATCCTTTAAAATCATGTGATTCAGGGTTAAATCTGAGTTAAGCCAGGTCTTGAGCCAGCAAACCACCGGGGCCAACTTCAACTGATCTCATACGTAACCCACTCCCATTTCTTGATGTATTGTGAAAGTCGGGGTTGATTGGGGGACCGACAGAAGGGAATGCAGGAACTTGTTTTCACACACCTGCACACCCTCCATCGTCTTATAACCCCAGATGGCCGCGCCATATAAAGCGATGGCCAAGCATTTTGACCTGTAGATGTTCAACATAGCATCAATTGGTTTGGCTCCCAAACGCTGGGCAAATCCATGCACAGCAGCCGTAGCCCTAGCCATTATGTTATTCTTAACTTTCTGTTGGGGTACCCAAGATCCCCTCTCATCAAAGACTACCCCTAGGTAAGTGAAGGAACTAACCCGAGTCAGCTCAGTACCTTCACAGAACAGGGTTTTGGATTTCCTCGGTTTCAAGCCCATGGTCATAACTTGTGATTTTGCTTTATTGACCACGAGATCCAACAAATTCATATAAGCCCCAAAGGAATCCAAAAGTCTTTGTAACCCTACAGCAGTGCGGGCAAGTAGCACGGCATCATCCGCGTATAGGAGTACAACCCTGACCCCTACTCGTGGTATGTCCAGGCTGGCTAAATCTAAAACTTTGCCCAACTTATTTATATACAACGTAAAAAGTAATGGGGCTAATATACAGCCTTGACGTACGCCTCTACCAGATTTAAAATGCTGTGTGCATTTCCCATCCTGGTTAACCCTCACCCTTGCCGAAAGATCACTATGGAGGTCCACCAGGAAGTAAACTAAGCTTGGGTCTATGCCCATATCTAGCAGGACAAGCCATAGCTTAGATCTGTTTACCAGATCAAAAGCCGAGGAGAGGTCCATGAAAGCTAACTGAAGCGACCCCTCTTTGGCTATGATGTATTTTCCTGCTAAAAGATGTAAATTAAGGCACTGGTCCAGAGTGCCTCTACCGCTTCTAAATCCGTATTGGAGATTAGTTAAAATATCATTCTCATCCAACCAGTCCATTAACTTTGTTAAAATCACTCTCCCTAAAACCTTTACTGCAGAGTCAATAAGTGAAATTGGTCTATAACACCGTGGGTCCCCTCTCTGGCCTTTTTTAAAGACCGGGATTATAATAGACGTCGACCAAGATGGCGGAAAACCCTGATGACTAGCCCTGTTGTAGACATTCGTCAAAACTTTAGCCCAGAGCGATGGGTTTTGTTTATACAGATCTGCTGGGACACCATCTGGTCCAGGGGCCTTATTACTGGCCATTTGCATAATGGCCATTTCCACTTCACCTGCGTCAAAAACCATAATAGGAGAGACCCTGCAGGGATCTAGGTTATCAGATGAATCCAGGCTAGGAGTGGACTCATAAATATCTTCAAAATATGCGAGCCATTGATCTTCTGTAATATTATAATCAACAAAGCAATTCTCAGACCCTGACAGGGCAGGTTGATTAACAATGGCCCAGAATCTAGAGCTATCCTTGAGGACCTCCACCGATAGAAGTGCATTCCAGTCTTCTTCTTTAAGTTCATTCTTCCGTTTAACCACTGCAAATTTATATGCCTTTCTTAGCCTAGCAACATGGTCTTTATCACGTGGGACCTTTTTAAGTGCGGCTATCAGTTTACGGTGGGTCTCAGAGCAATCCCTATCAAACCATCTTTCTCCCAGGAAATTCCCAGATCTTATAGGTAGGGAGAGGTCTAACTTCACCTGAGCACAAATGCCCTCAAAGGACAAAAGGACTCCCGCCCCCTGCCCAAAGTTATCAAGGCAGGTTTCGAACAGATCCCTTGCCTTATCATATAACTCCTGGAAAAACTGGTCCGGGATTACCTTAGCCCATTTTAGTCTGCATCCTTGGTCAGATGTTTTCAGACGGGTGGCACCCCCTGGGTTCTCCAACCTCCCTTTTATACCACAACCATTGTCTAAGACAAGAATAACAGGGTTATGGTCACTAAAATAAGTCCACTTTGCATTATAAAAAATTACCTGAGACAGCAGTATAGGAGAGAGAAAAATAAAATCTATAATAGTATCTATACCTCTCGCTTTAAAAGTAGGAATCCTTTCCTTTGTGACGGGAAAACCTGGTTCATAAAGATTAGCTTCTGCTAAGAGTTCCTCAAGACTTTCCCCCGCCTGTGTATGTTCAAAATGAGGGGTTTGAAAGTTCAGGGGCCCTAAATAATTATCCCCCTGACAGTTCAGTCTGCAAACATGAATATTAAAATCTCCCATAATTATAATTGAATAATAAGTGGTTTGTTTCTCTTGGTACGCCTCTAAAAAAAGTTTCAGATTAATTAAATGTTCATTTACCATAGACATAACACCAGAATTATAAAAATTAACAAACAAAAATTTCTTTGAGTTGTGTGCATTAAATTCTATTGCCAAACAATTTTGGGAACCCACATCCACCCTCCTATGAACCCCTGCTAATTTTAGGGAAAAAGCATTAAAAGACCCCCTTCGCTCTACCTGAGGCAGACGGCTGCGCGGGGACACTATATGAATGAAACCCATCTACCCAGAAATTATCTTCCGTATCCCAGGTTTCCTGTAAACGAATTATCTCATAATCTTTTAGCATGTTACGCCACTTGGGATCCTCTTTTTTGCTTCTCAGATCCGCAATGTTCCAGCTAATGATATGACAGTTAAGGGTTTCCCTTCCCTTTATAGCCTGGCTTCTTCTACAGATGTAGGTTAAACTCTGTTGATTGCAGGGTAACTCCCCACTAGCCACTAAAGGACTAACCTTATCATGTAAAGCAGGGTTCAATGACTCAGGCGACTGTGTGTATGTGTGCTGACATGTCTCTGATAAAGGGGGCCATCTTCACTAGATAACGTGTGCGAGATTAGTCAACCCTGGCTGTCAAGATCAGACAAGGGGGAAAACCTGTTACCCACTGAGGGAAAGGGGGCATCAATAGGCAAAGGTATTGGAGCTAGCTTATAAAAGTAGCCCAAGGGTAGTGCACAGATACTGGTGGAATTCAAGGCAAGATCTTCCTGGGCCCTCAAAATTGATCTAGCCACGAGCGGGCTGCGAAAGTTGACCACTATGCAGTCCCCTCGATATTTTTTGATGTCATACCGACCCAGACTACCCTTCTAGCCATAATGATGTTATGCATGTCTGCCACCCCGAACCTCCTATGTTTAGACAACCAATCCGCACACTTATTTCTCAACTGTAACCATGTTTCCCCCTGACCTTTCTCAAGGGTAGGGACCCCTGCTAATACTACAACATATGGACAAGCCTCTGGAGGTAGGCCTAAAATCTCCCCATTGGTATCACCGCCACCCCTACCCCTGGTTTTCACAAGCCTATTATTTGGCTTTGAAGTACCTGTAGATAGATTCACCACAGGATCAGGCGCGCTGGTGGTAGGTAGCTTTTGGTGAGTACCTGCTGTGTAATATATATTAGGGGCTGTGGGGTGGACTACTTTACCACCCAACACGTTGGTCTGACAAGGAGCAACCAGCGCCTTAACTTTCCTACAAGTTATACATAGGTTACCAAGAGGGAAGCCTATATGTGCAGTAAGTGAAGTAGGATTAGTGCCCATCGCTGTTAAAGCGGGCAATACCCCCCTGCACTATCAGTATTCTGCAAGAACTCCATTTGATTATTCTGATTAATCACTGTAGTTTCTACCCGATCAACCCGCTCCCTAAGGGAAATAAAGTTAGTATCCATATGCTCTTTTAACCGAATAAAAGCCTTGTCCAGGGTATCCATAACAATGTCCAAGCCAGAAACAACATCTCTTGCAACAGCGGAAACAGTAGCTGCAGTGACAGAGGCACTCTGAATTGATGGTAAAAAAGCAATGTCTGTCTGAGTGCTAATAGAACAGAATTGAACCGTCTGGGTCTTCGCGGCTCCAGACCCCTGTTGTTTCTGTTTATAGCCATTAGTATTGGCTCCCTTCTTGCTCCCCACTGTTGAGGTGTATTTATTTTCCTTACTGCGGGATTTGGTAGTCCTTGCCCTTGTGCCTAAAGACGGCCCATTTGATGCGGCCTTAGGGGTAACGGGAGACGATATGACCGCCTCTGACACCTCTGCCACAGGTACGGCAGGGGACTGGGGCTGGTTAGGCAGGCTTACAGGCATACAATCTTGTGGGGCCCCACCAGCAAGGGGGGGACCTAATGATAGTCGTCGATGTGCAGTGAGAGAGTCTAGCGACAATCGTCGTTCGGTAAGCTCAATCTCGTGACTTAACATAGATTCCGCCCTTATGATAAAAGCATCCAAGGTCCCAGCTACCCCCTTACGAATACTCATGATAGAAACCTAGCCTCACAAATAACAAACATCCAATCAGGACCTCTGGCGCCGCTGTACCTGCAGCTTAGATGAGCAATTATCAGTGCTCTCCTTTATCCACATAAGCAGATGTTAGGGGGGGCCCAGCCCTGCCCCCTCCTGACTCTGACGGGCGTGGACGGGCCCGCCCTTGGCCCGGGCTTTGCCCGGGCGTCCCACGCTGCGGGAGCCTGTGCGAGCTTTAAAGCGCCGGCTGGCGCTGGTCCGTGACGCGGCTCCTGCCGCGAGGCGAACTGGTCCTGGTGGTCCCTGTAATTGGAGGGCAGCAGACAGGGCAAGAAACAGCGTCCAGAGGCTCCCGCGCTGCGGGAGCCTGTGCAAGCTTTAAAGCGCCGGCTGCCGCTGGTCCGTGACGCGGCTCCTGCCGCGAGGCGAACTGATCCTGGTGGTCCCCGTAATTGGAGGGCAGCAGACAGGGCAAGAAACAGCGTCCAGAGGAAATGGAACTAATCTCAGGAGACGTGGTGGGCAAAAGAAAGATGGGTTGGAATGCTACCTCGAACCTCGAACAGTTGCCAGCGGTTAGACTCATGAAAAGCATCTCCCCATCACCTATTGTGTGTTTAATATTCTTAAGTTCCCCCCAACTACAAAGCAGGCAGGCCGGCCTTCAATTTGGTGGAGATGGTACTCCATTGCCCCTCTGCCAAACTTTATATCAGAACCATCATTAGGTCGAGCCTAGAGTAGCGCGCAAGCGCTGCTTCTGGCAAGACTTTATGTAGGGGGTTTGAAAAAGCTGACCAGACGCTCGTGCGTCATGGCCTTTTCCCTGCGGTTACCCGCACGGGCGCCATGTGGTTTCAATTATCGTGCCCTGACACGGGCGCGATAATTAAAACCAGATGTCTCGCTGTGGCGCGCGCGCGCGCACCACTCGCGTCGCCCCCCCTCCTCCCCGCTCGTGCCTTCAGATGCTTGTTATCTTTTGCAGCTTTATATAGAACGAATTTGGCCCAGGAGCAATAAAGCGCTTTACATGTACCCAGATTACATTACACGTAGATTTGTTAGGCGCAGGGAGATTAAGTGATTTCCCCGAATCACAGTACGCGGAGTTGAGGCTGGGAATTGAACCCGGTTCCGCAGTTCCAAGGTTACCCGCTCTGGCCCTTCGGCCACATCTCCTCCTGTTTCCACAACACATCATATTGACTACGCTTTGTGTTGGAAAAATATTTCTAGTATATTTCAAAAGGAATACGCTATTTACTTGGTCTCATATCCTAGTTACCAGTTCGCTTATGTAACAAAACAATATGGGCAAAGGTAGCCTGCTTTTAAAGTAACGCTCGATTGGATAACAGTGCCAGATAATGGCAACATCTAGGGTGACTGCTAGTGGCAAATGTATGCCTTGCGATTCACAGAATGAGCAGCTGACTATATAAGAGCATCAGGAGTTCGAGACTCCGCTTGGATGTTTGCTAGCACTTGGTTTACGAAGCGGCAAAATAATAGGGTTGCTGCAGGCTCGAAAAGAACCATAATTCAGCTCGGGACGCGTGTTAGTCATTGGCAGAGGCTATGTCTCTGTCTGAAAAAGATTTCGGGGGGGGGGACGGGACGGGGGGAGCCAATTCTTCCGGCCATAGGCAGAGTGGCTCTAAGAAAGGGTGGAAACACAACAAAAACCACATTAACAAGTAAATGGTCTTTTAAAGACCTGTGAAGTACTCGGGTGCGGCTGCAATTAGACGGTCGCCAGCCCTTGAAGCTGTCTGAGCCCGGGCTGACACACATGACGGGGGCGGGGGGGCTGAAGCCCGGTGAGCCCAATGGGTGTTGCGCGCCTGGCTGTGCATACCTTTAAGAACATGTTTCATTGAGGCATAGGCTTCATGTCAGTAGCATAGTTACCCGTTATTTGAAATTGCTGCATTGTTTACTAGGAGTGAGCGAATTATCTGTCCTCCTGGATCACAGAGACAACAGTGTGGGAGAGAAGGCTAACGGAGTCAGTAGCATGCTCCTTGCCGGAGAAAACGCTTCGACGCCTCGTCGGGTGGTAGTAAGCGCTATATATTAGGCAATTAAAATACAAAACAACGCCGCTTCTGTTGATATTAATACACAATGCTTAATGATCTGCATCGTCTTTTTCTCCTTGGTTCAGACTGCATTGCTCCTAGGAAGCGATATTTAAAACTAGTTTGGGAGCACGGTAGTTGTATATTTATTTTCCTTTGCCCCAGGACCAACTTTCATTTATTCCAGTGTTCTACTCTTTCACCTTTCAGGGCTTCTTTGAGACTATTCAGCCATCGTAACATTGCTGAAGTTGACTTCTGTACCATTCGTTGGAGAGTTCTCTTTATCCACCACGTACTTAGCCCTTCCTTCATTAATTTGATTTGGCAAATTTCACGTATGGTTCTGTCCGAACTATACAGAAGCCAAACGTGTTTTTTCTGCGATGTGTCCGTTACTGAGGGAACAAAAATGAAGTGGTCTGAGCGCTCACTGAGTCTGTGCAGGGAGACAGTGTCTCAAAGCTTTGACAGATGTGTAGGTCGCCCAAAACACATGCGCAGATTGTCAGTTTCCGCGTCTCGCTCTCTTAGTTTTCACTCTGCCGTGTGCTTACCCTTTCCCGATTGGACTGTGGCAAGGGCTTATTGCCGATCCCAGTGTGTGCTGTGCATACCTTTAAGAACATGTTTCATTGCGGCATAGGCTTGATTTCAGTAGGATAGTTACCCGTTATTCGAAATTGCTGCATTGGGTTTCTCTGATTTTTTTGTCCAATTTAAGCCTGGTGTTCTTTCACAAGCTATAATTTGGAAGCCTCCGGTCACTTTTTATGGGAATTCAGGATTCAATGAGCCGAACATTCACAGAATGCACAGAGCAGCTCACACTGAGTCTCAAAGTCAACTCAGGTTTAGATGGTTAATTTTCATATACAGAATACTTTCACAAATCACTAGTGTAGATTTTCTAAAAACCGATTGTTAGAAATGGGATCTCTAGTTGGCAAGGGCTTGCACCTTTGTCCAAGTAGGGACCCTTCTTCCTAGTCAGGGTAAGGGTGTTACACTCGTGAAGTAACCCCTGCTCACCCTCGTGGTAGCTTGGCACGAGCAGTCAGGCTTAATTCAGAGGCAGTGTGTAAAGCATTTGCACATAACCAACAGTAATACAGTGTAAGCACTACAAACGGACACCACACCAGTTTAGAAAAATAACCAATATTTTATATACTCAAGACAAGACCAATTACGACAAAAATCCACAATACTATACTTTAAAAATGAATACTTGATACGGAAACTTCTTCTTTGCAGGAATAGCACAAAAGCAAAGTTTGTACGAGTCGGTAGCTCCGTCCGAGTCTACCGTGATGCTGAAAACCACAGAGTCTAACAGTTCCAGCCGACCGCGTCGATACGGGCCAGCAGAGTCATGAACAGACTCGGTTACAGTACCTTTCTCGTTGTGGCTGGTACGGAGTGTACGAGCCGGTCGGCGTTCGTCGCGGTTGCGGTGCAAGACGGAGCGATGCAAGGTGCGGTGTCCCTCGATGCGGTGCAGGCAGCGGCTCGATGAGTGTCGTGCAGACGGAGTCGGTGAGTCCAAGGCGTGCGATGCAGGGTGAGGCGATGCTCAATGCGGTGCTGACAGGTTGCGATGCAGGCGACCAAGCCGGAGTGAGGGAGCTGGCGTCGGACAGTGGTGCGAGTCGGAGCGGTGCGTCGCAGACGTGCGAGCGGTGCCCCAACTGCGGTGCGGTCCCGACTCTTGAGCCAGTTGCAGCGACCGCGTCGGTCGGGTCCGGTTGGTTCAGTGAAGCAATGCGATGCGAACTGCGGTGCCCACAGGTCACGGTGCAAGCAGCGGCTCGATGTTGGCGGCGTCGGACGTCGCCCACGGTGAGACCAGGGTTGCGATGCGAAGCGGGGCGATGCGGTCTGCGGTGCAAACAGGTCACCGGCCAGGGATGGATTCGGTTGACGGAGTCGGTTGCAGTTCCCTTCCTCTGTGGCAACTGAAACAGCGTTCCAGAAGCGGTACCCAGAGGCTTGTGAAGTCTTTGTAGTCCCTGAGACTTCTTAACAAGAGGCCAGCTCGGTTCCAGGCCCTTGGAGATACTCAGCACAAGTTTGTAGAAAGTTCAGTCTTAGTCCTTTCACTGCCCAAGGCAGAAGCAGCAGCTGCAGGCCAACCCAACAAAGCAACAACACAGCAAAGGGGCAGTACTCCTCCTGGCAGCTCTTCCAGCGCTTCGTCTTGGCAGGTTCCTTGATTCCAGCGAGATCTAAATTCATGGGGTCAGGGCCCCAATATTTATATCCCAAATTCCTTTGTTCTCTGAAGGCAGAGAGGCCTTTGCCTAGTCCAAACCAGTTCTGGAGCACTTTGTTGACAAGTCTCCGTCCCTTCTTTCAGTGAGTAGGCCAGGGACATCAGACGCACCACAGGAGGTGGAGCCAGCATTGTGGAGGGAAGGCACTGTCCTATTCAGGGCCCAGGTGCGACCCCTCCCACCCATCTACATGTAGATCTTGCTATTCAGCCCTGTCTCCTGGCATCCCCCAGCCCCTGTCACTCACATTCCAGACAAGGAATACACAACCTCGCAGAGGCAGGCTTGGATGGTTAGACAAGAAAATACCCACTCTCTAAAAGTGGTATTTTCAAACACAGAATGTTAAAACCAACTTCACTAAAAGATGCCTTTTATCATTCTGAGTCCAGGCATACTAAACTCGAATTTCTACCATGTTCCCGGGGTCAGTTAGGATTATAAACTGTAATAATCAAAACGGCCCGTTCTGGCCTAGGGGGAACAGGTAGCCTTGCAATAGTGAAAAACGAACTAGGCTGTAATTCACTATCAGGACATGCCGCACACACCAGGGCATGTCCTACCTTTCGCGTACAACGCACCCTGCCCACAGGGGTACCTTGGGCCTACCTTAGGGGTGACTAACATGTAGCAAAGGGAAGGTTTAGGGACTTGCAAGTGTGTGCACTTGCCAAGTTGACATGGCAGCCCCAGGCTGCGCACAGGCTCTGCGATGGCAGGCCCGAGTTACACTTTACGGGCTGTTTGCGTGGGTGGCACAATCCAGTGCTGCAGCCCACCAACAGCATTTGGTCTATAGGCCCTGGCACTCGTAGTGCACTTTACAAGGGACTGACAGATAAACCAAATAGGCCAATCATGGAAACACCAATCCATAACACATTTTATACAGGAGCACTTGCACTTTCCCACTGGACCGCAGTGAGGAAAGTGCGCAGAATCATTACACCAGCAAAAACAGAGTCAAAACCGGGAGGTCAGAAAGCAAAAAGTCAGGGGAAACACGCCAAAAGATGCCAAGTCTAACACATGTCCCCTCCAGCTGAAAGTAGGGAGAACTACCCAACCCCATTGGAGTTCTCTTCACTAAGGCGGAAGAACCTGGACAGACCATCTGCGTTGGCGTGTTCTGTACCAGGACGGTGTTCCACCGTAAAGTCCATTCCCTGTAGGGAGATGGACCACCTCAGCAGTTTTGGATTCTCACCCCTCATTTGCATCAACCATCTGAGGGGCCTGTGGTCTGTCTGAACCCGGAAGTGAGTCCCAAACAGGTATGGTCTCAACTTCTTCAGTGCCCAGACCACAGCAAAAGCTTCCCTTTCTATGGCACTCCACCTCTGTTCCCTGGGAAGTAGTCTCCTGCTAAGGAAGACTACAGGCTGATCCAGGCCCTCTTCGTTCAGTTGTGAGAGCACCGCTCCCACACCATGCTCTGAAGCGTCAGTCTGCACGACAAATTCTTTGGAGAAGTCAGGTGCCTTGAGCACGGGCGCCGTGCACATGGCTGCCTTCAGGGCATCAAAATCTTTCTGGCAGGACTCAGTCCAGATCACTTTCCTGGGCTGCCTCTTAGAGGTCAGCTCTGTTAAGGGGGCAACGATGGTGCCATAGCCCTTAACAAATCTCCTATAGTAACCGGTGAGACCTAAGAAGGCTCTCACCTCTGTCTGGGTCTTGGGGGTTCCCAAGCCAGAATGGTGTCAATCTTGGGTTGTAGGGGCGCCACCTGGCCGCTTCCTACCTGGTGTCCCAAGTACACCACAGAACCCTGCCCGATCTGGCACTTACTGGCCTTGATCGTGAGGCCTGCACCTTGCAGAGCCCTCAACACTTTCTCAAGGTGCTGTAAATGTTCTTCCCAGCGGGAACTGAACACAGCAATGTCATCCAGGTAGGCGGCACTGAAATCCTCCAGCCCAGCCAACACCTGATTGACCAACCTCTGAAAGGTGGCAGGGGCATTCTTCAACCCAAAGGGCATCACCCGGAATTGGTAATGACCTTCTGGGGTCGAGAATGCTGATCTCTCCTTGGCCCCATCGGTTAAGGCAATCTGCCAGTACCCAGACGTCAAATCAAACGTGCTGAGGAACCGGGCAGCTCCCAACCGATCAATGAGCTCATCAGCTCTGGGGATGGGGTGCGCGTCAGTCCTGGTGACGGCATTGAGCCCACGGTAGTCCACACAAAACCGGAGTTCTGGAGTGGCACCGGGCGCCGCAGCCTTTGGGACCAAGACCACTGGGCTGGCCCAAGGACTGTGGGAGGGCTCAATCACCCCTAACGCCAACATCTTAGAGACCTCCTCCTTGATGCTGGCCCTGACCCGGTCAGTCAACCTGTAAATCTTGTGCTTCACAGGAGGGCTGTCACCGGTGTCCACGTCATGGGTACACCAGTGAGTAACACCGGGGGTCAGAGAGAACAGTGGGGCGAACTGTCCCAACAACTGGCGACAGTCCCCTGCTGCTCCTGAGTCAGAGTAGGGGAGAGGATCACACCCTCTACTGACCCATCATGCTCCTTGGTAGACAGGAGGTCAGGGAGAGGCTCACTCTCCTCTTCCACCCCATCATCTGTCGCCAAGAGCATACTCACTTCGGACCTCTCGAAGTGGGGCTTGAGGCGGTTCACGTGAAGGACCCTCAAAGGGTTCCTTGGAGCCTGCAAATCCACCAGGTAGGTGACGTCACTTTTGCGCTCCTTTACCTCATATGGCCCAGTCCACTTGTCCTGCAAGGCACAAGGTGCCACTGGGGCCATGACCCACACTTTCTGCCCAGGTTGAAATTCGACCAGAGTGGCATTCTGGTCATACCATCTCTTCATTTCTTCCTGGCTTGCTTCTAGGTTCGCCTGAGCGAGTTTCCTGAAGCGGGCAGTTTGGTTTCTAAAGGCCAGCATGTAGCCAAATACATCCTGGGGAGTTTTCCTGGGAGCCGCCTCCCAGCCTTCCTTTACCAAACTCAGAGGTCCTCTGACAGGGTGGCCATACAGGAGCTCAAAGGGGCTGTACCCAAGAGACTTCTGAGGCACCTCCATGTATGCAAAGAGTAGGCATGGCAAGAGGACGTCCCACTTACGCCTCATGGGTTCTGTTAGACCCTTGATCATGCCTTTCAAGGTCTGGTTGAATCTCTCCACCAGACCGTTTCCTTGTGGGTGGTAAGGAGTGGTGAACTTGTAGGTTACACCACACTCCTTCCACAGGGATGTCATATACTTCGATATGAAATTAGTCCCCCTATCAGAAACCACCTCTCTGGGGAATCCCACACGGGAAATGATCCCCATTAACGCCCGGCCCACCACTGGCGCCGTCGTTGTCCTGAGAGGGATTGCCTCCGGGTACCGGGTGGCATGGTCCACCAAGACCAGGATGTACCTGTTGCCCATGGCTGTCTTAGGATCCAGTGGCCCCACAATATCCATCCCTACCCTTTCAAAGGGTGTACCAACAACAGGAAAAGGTTGGAGAGGAGCTTTGACCTTCCTCCCACTCTTACCACTTGCCTGGCAAGTTTGGCAAGACCTACAGTGTGCATCTGACTGCCTTCGCATTTGGGGCCAAAAGAAGTGGGTGACAAGCCTGTCAAAGGTCTTGTCCTGCCCCAAATGTCCTGCCAAAGGCACGTCATGAGCCAGACCCAGTAGGAAGGTCCTGAAGCGCTGGGTACCACCAGCACACGGGCTGACCCAGGCTCAGCAACCTTAGGCTCACTGTATAGGAGACCACTCTCCCAGTAGATCAGATGTGACCCGGACTGATTACCAGCTGCCTGGTCTGCAGCCTGGCACCGCAGACCCTCCAGAGTAGGGCACTCGTTCTGCTCCCTGCAGAACTCCTCCCTGGTGGGACCCCCTTCTTGCTGCCAATGGGTCAGCTCAGAGATGTCTCCCAGTTCGGCTACCTGCTCCCCTGTAGGCACCGGGCGTCCCCTCGAGGTCCGCCTCCTCCCGGTCCGTGGGAACTTCAGGGGCCGGTTTCCCGCGCCCCTGCCCTTTCTCTTGGCAGGGACTTGGGCCACTGTTTCAGGCTCCAAGTCCTCTTGATCACCCTTTCTGGCTGCCATTGACCGAGTAGACACGCATGCCCACTCTGGCAACCCAAGCATCTCCAAGTGAGACCTGAGCTCAACCTCCTTCCATGAGGACTGCTCCAGGTCGTTTCCTAGCAGACAATCTACAGGCATGGTAGGGCTCACAACCACCCTCAAGGGACCTGAGACCCCCCATTCAAAGGGAACCTGCGCCACCATACACTGGCGCTCTGAGTTGTCTACAGCAACTACTTGGTGGAATGCCCCGGGGACTACTTGCTTCTCAGACACCAGGTGACACCGGACTGAGGTCACACTGGCTCCAGTATCTCTGAGAGCCTCTACCCTGTTCCCATTAATGGTCACCCAGGTGCTATATTTCTTTGTGTTAGGGGGCACCTGGTTTCCTGGGACCATCTCACTGTCCCCTAGTGAGACAAGGGTCATTTCTGCGGGATCCCCACCCTCCTGTGGGCACCCCTCCTCCCCAAGCGCTACACTAGCCAACACTTTGGACTGTCCACCGGTGGGTGGTTGTGTCCCCTTTGGGCACTTGGGGTCCCCCTTAAAGTGACCTACCTGGTCACATGCATAACACTTGCAGGGGCCGGTCTCAACAGGCTTCCCTGTAGAGACCCCTTTCTTCTTATCACCGGGGGCTGGGAACCTTTACCCTGGGTACTAGTTTGGGGCCCTTTAGAGAACTCCTGTGCTTTACCCTTGTCCCCCCACCTTTCTGCTGGGGACCCTGCCCACCTTTGGCTGAGTCTCCCCCAAATGCTTTCTTGTGGACCCTGGTACTCACCCAGCGGTCCGCTTCCATAGCAAGCTTCCTGGGGTCAGTTAGCTTACTATCAACTAGGTGCTGGCGCAGATCTGCAAAACATAGACTAGACAAGTGCTCCCATGCAATCAAGTTGTAGAGCCCCTGAAAATCTGTTACACTACTGCCCTTTACCCAACCATCCAGAGACCTGCAGAACACATCCACACATTCCAACCAAGTGTTGGCATCAGACTTCTTACTGGACCTGAACTGATCCCTGTACTTTTCAGGAGTAAGACCATACTTCGTGAGAAGGGCATCCTTCATGTCAGCATAGGTGAGGTGATACCCCTTACCCAAAGCTATCAGAGCATCCCTTGCTTCTTCCGGGAAAAGTGGCCACAATCCTGCTCCCCAATTCTCCTCAGGGACCCCATTCATGTGTATGGCTGCCTCATAACCCTGAAACCACCTTTGTATGTCATCCCCCTTCTTGAACTCCTTGCCTACGTTCTTGGGAATGTGCACAATCCTGTCTGCCTTTCTGGACGAATTGCTGCCACCATCTGAGCCTGACTTACTCCTAAGTTCTAGCTCCTTCAGTTCTCTCTCATGCTCTAAGAGCATCTTCCTCTCCTCCATGGCCAATCTCTTCTCCTCCCGCTCACTCTCCAGCCTGAGCTTCTGCAGCTCAAACTGCCTCGCCTCCCGCCTGTCCTCCAGCTCCTCTGGGGACAGACTGCTGCTGCCTGACCTGGCGGGTTCCCTCCTACCCAAAAGCACATCCACCCTGGAAATAGGCTCCTCCACCTCCTCACTGAGATTACCAGGCTGCCCATTGGCATGTCTGGCTGCTACCCAGGCCCTCAGCGCCTTCTGTAGCTCCTCCTTCCTTGTGAGGCCTTTAATTTGGACTTTCAGGTTTTTACAAATTGCTCGTAGCTCCTTTACGGCGTAGGATTCCAACCTATCCTCCTCAAAGATAACTTCCAGAGATGCAACGGATGATGCAATTGATTCAGGCATGACAAAAGTAGTGAGTTGAAAACTGGCAAGATCAAAAATAGGCCAAAAGAAAAAGAACCAGTATGTGGTACGTAATGGTCTGCGATATGGTAGTAGTGCACACCAATCACTGTAAGTCAAGTGCAAACACAAGTCCTATCCTCACCGCTGACAACCAATGTTAGAAATGGGATCTCTAGTTGTCAAGGGCTTGCACCTTTGTCCAAGTAGGGACCCTTCTTCCTAGTCAGGGTAAGGGTGTTACACTCGTGAAGTAACCCCTGCTCACCCTCGTGGTAGCTTGGCACGAGCAGTCAGGCTTAATTCAGAGGCAGTGTGTAAAGCATTTGCACATAACCAACAGTAATACAGTGTAAGCACTACAAACGGACACCACACCAGTTTAGAAAAATAACCAATATTTTATATACTCAAGACAAGACCAATTACGACAAAAATCCACAATACTATACTTTAAAAATGAATACTTGATACGGAAACTTCTTCTTTGCAGGAATAGCACAAAAGCAAAGTTCGTACGAGTCGGTAGCTCCGTCCGAGTCTACCGTGATGCTGAAAACCACAGAGTCTAACAGTTCCAGCCGACCGCGTCGATACGGGCCAGCAGAGTCATGAACAGACTCGGTTACAGTACCTTTCTCGTTGTGGCTGGTACGGAGTGTACCAGCCGGTCGGCGTTCGTCGCGGTTGCGGTGCAAGACGGAGCGATGCAAGGTGCGGTGTCCCTCGATGCGGTGCAGGCAGCGGCTCGATGAGTGTCGTGCAGACGGAGTCGGTGAGTCCAAGGTGTGCGATGCAGGGTGAGGCGATGCTCGATGCGGTGCTGACAGGTTGCGATGCAGGCGACCAAGCCGGAGTGAGGGAGCTGGCGTCGGACAGTGGTGCGAGTCGGAGCGGTGCGTCGCAGACGTGCGAGCGGTGCCCCAACTGCGGTGCGGTCCCGACTCTTGAGCCAGTTGCAGCGACCGCGTCGGTCGGGTCCGGTTGGTTCAGTGAAGCGATGCGATGCGAACTGCGGTGCCCACAGGTCACGGTGCAAGCAGCGGCTCGATGTTGGCGGCGTCGGACGTCGCCCACGGTGAGACCAGGGTTGCGATGCGAAGCGGGGCGATGCGGTCTGCGGTGCAAACAGGTCACCGGCCAGGGATGGATTCGGTTGACGGAGTCGGTTGCAGTTCCCTTCCTCTGTGGCAACTGAAACAGCGTTCCAGAAGCGGTACCCAGAGGCTTGTGAAGTCTTTGTAGTCCCTGAGACTTCTTAACAAGAGGCCAGCTCGGTTCCAGGCCCTTGGAGATACTCAGCACAAGTTTGTAGAAAGTTCAGTCTTAGTCCTTTCACTGCCCAAGGCAGAAGCAGCAGCTGCAGGCCAACCCAACAAAGCAACAACACAGCAAAGGGGCAGTACTCCTCCTGGCAGCTCTTCCAGCGCTTCGTCTTGGCAGGTTCCTTGATTCCAGCGAGATCTAAATTCATGGGGTCAGGGCCCCAATATTTATATCCCAAATTCCTTTGTTCTCTGAAGGCAGAGAGGCCTTTGCCTAGTCCAAACCAGTTCTGGAGCACTTTGTTGACAAGTCTCCGTCCCTTCTTTCAGTGAGTAGGCCAGGGACATCAGACGCACCACAGGAGGTGGAGCCAGCATTGTGGAGGGAAGGCACTGTCCTATTCAGGGCCCAGGTGCGACCCCTCCCACCCATCTACATGTAGATCTTGCTATTCAGCCCTGTCTCCTGGCATCCCCCAGCCCCTGTCACTCACATTCCAGACAAGGAATACACAACCTCGCAGAGGCAGGCTTGGATGGTTAGACAAGAAAATACCCACTCTCTAAAAGTGGTATTTTCAAACACAGAATGTTAAAACCAACTTCACTAAAAGATGCCTTTTATCATTCTGAGTCCAGGCATACTAAACTCGAATTTCTACCATGTTCCCGGGGTCAGTTAGGATTATAAACTGTAATAATCAAAACGGCCCGTTCTGGCCTAGGGGAACAGGTAGCCTTGCAATAGTGAAAAACGAACTAGGCTGTAATTCACTATCAGGACATGCCGCACACACCAGGGCATGTCCTACCTTTCGCGTACAACGCACCCTGCCCACAGGGGTACCTTGGGCCTACCTTAGGGGTGACTAACATGTAGCAAAGGGAAGGTTTAGGGACTTGCAAGTGTGTGCACTTGCCAAGTTGACATGGCAGCCCCAGGCTGCGCACAGGCTCTGCGATGGCAGGCCCGAGTTACACTTTACGGGCTGTTTGCGTGGGTGGCACAATCCAGTGCTGCAGCCCACCAACAGCATTTGGTCTATAGGCCCTGGCACTCGTAGTGCACTTTACACGGGACTGACAGATAAACCAAATAGGCCAATCATGGAAACACCAATCCATAACACATTTTATACAGGAGCACTTGCACTTTCCCACTGGACCGCAGTGAGGAAAGTGCGCAGAATCATTACACCAGCAAAAACAGAGTCAAAACCGGGAGGTCAGAAAGCAAAAAGTCAGGGGAAACACGCCAAAAGATGCCAAGTCTAACACATGTCCCCTCCAGCTGAAAGTAGGGAGAACTACCCAACCCCATTGGAGTTCTCTTCACTAAGGCGGAAGAACCTGGACAGACCATCTGCGTTGGCGTGTTCTGTACCAGGACGGTGTTCCACCGTAAAGTCCATTCCCTGTAGGGAGATGGACCACCTCAGCAGTTTTGGATTCTCACCCCTCATTTGCATCAACCATCTGAGGGGCCTGTGGTCTGTCTGAACCCGGAAGTGAGTCCCAAACAGGTATGGTCTCAACTTCTTCAGTGCCCAGACCACAGCAAAAGCTTCCCTTTCTATGGCACTCCACCTCTGTTCCCTGGGAAGTAGTCTCCTGCTAAGGAAGACTACAGGCTGATCCAGGCCCTCTTCGTTCAGTTGTGAGAGCACCGCTCCCACACCATGCTCTGAAGCGTCAGTCTGCACGACAAATTCTTTGGAGAAGTCAGGTGCCTTGAGCACGGGCGCCGTGCACATGGCTGCCTTCAGGGCATCAAAATCTTTCTGGCAGGACTCAGTCCAGATCACTTTCCTGGGCTGCCTCTTAGAGGTCAGCTCTGTTAAGGGGCAACGATGGTGCCATAGCCCTTAACAAATCTCCTATAGTAACCGGTGAGACCTAAGAAGGCTCTCACCTCTGTCTGGGTCTTGGGGGTTCCCAAGCCAGAATGGTGTCAATCTTGGGTTGTAGGGGCGCCACCTGGCCGCTTCCTACCTGGTGTCCCAAGTACACCACAGAACCCTGCCCGATCTGGCACTTACTGGCCTTGATCGTGAGGCCTGCACCTTGCAGAGCCCTCAACACTTTCTCAAGGTGCTGTAAATGTTCTTCCCAGCGGGAACTGAACACAGCAATGTCATCCAGGTAGGCGGCACTGAAATCCTCCAGCCCAGCCAACACCTGATTGACCAACCTCTGAAAGGTGGCAGGGGCATTCTTCAACCCAAAGGGCATCACCCGGAATTGGTAATGACCTTCTGGGGTCGAGAATGCTGATCTCTCCTTGGCCCCATCGGTTAAGGCAATCTGCCAGTACCCAGACGTCAAATCAAGCGTGCTGAGGAACCGGGCAGCTCCCAACCGATCAATGAGCTCATCAGCTCTGGGGATGGGGTGCGCGTCAGTCCTGGTGACGGCATTGAGCCCACGGTAGTCCACACAAAACCGGAGTTCTGGAGTGGCACCGGGCGCCGCAGCCTTTGGGACCAAGACCACTGGGCTGGCCCAAGGACTGTGGGAGGGCTCAATCACCCCTAACGCCAACATCTTAGAGACCTCCTCCTTGATGCTGGCCCTGACCCGGTCAGTCAACCTGTAAATCTTGTGCTTCACAGGAGGGCTGTCACCGGTGTCCACGTCATGGGTACACCAGTGAGTAACACCGGGGGTCAGAGAGAACAGTGGGGCGAACTGTCCCAACAACTGGCGACAGTCCCCTGCTGCTCCTGAGTCAGAGTAGGGGAGAGGATCACACCCTCTACTGACCCATCATGCTCCTTGGTAGACAGGAGGTCAGGGAGAGGCTCACTCTCCTCTTCCACCCCATCATCTGTCGCCAAGAGCATACTCACTTCGGACCTCTCGAAGTGGGGCTTGAGGCGGTTCACGTGAAGGACCCTCAAAGGGTTCCTTGGAGCCTGCAAATCCACCAGGTAGGTGACGTCACTTTTGCGCTCCTTTACCTCATATGGCCCAGTCCACTTGTCCTGCAAGGCACAAGGTGCCACTGGGGCCATGACCCACACTTTCTGCCCAGGTTGAAATTCGACCAGAGTGGCATTCTGGTCATACCATCTCTTCATTTCTTCCTGGCTTGCTTCTAGGTTCGCCTGAGCGAGTTTCCTGAAGCGGGCAGTTTGGTTTCTAAAGGCCAGCATGTAGCCAAATACATCCTGGGGAGTTTTCCTGGGAGCCGCCTCCCAGCCTTCCTTTACCAAACTCAGAGGTCCTCTGACAGGGTGGCCATACAGGAGCTCAAAGGGGCTGTACCCAAGAGACTTCTGAGGCACCTCCCTGTATGCAAAGAGTAGGCATGGCAAGAGGACGTCCCACTTACGCCTCATGGGTTCTGTTAGACCCTTGATCATGCCTTTCAAGGTCTGGTTGAATCTCTCCACCAGACCGTTTCCTTGTGGGTGGTAAGGAGTGGTGAACTTGTAGGTTACACCACACTCCTTCCACAGGGATGTCATATACTTCGATATGAAATTAGTCCCCCTATCAGAAACCACCTCTCTGGGGAATCCCACACGGGAAATGATCCCCATTAACGCCCGGCCCACCACTGGCGCCGTCGTTGTCCTGAGAGGATTGCCTCCGGGTACCGGGTGGCATGGTCCACCAAGACCAGGATGTACCTGTTGCCCATGGCTGTCTTGGGATCCAGTGGCCCCACAATATCCATCCCTACCCTTTCAAAGGGTGTACCAACAACAGGAAAAGGTTGGAGAGGAGCTTTGACCTTCCTCCCACTCTTACCACTTGCCTGGCAAGTTTGGCAAGACCTACAGTGTGCATCTGACTGCCTTCGCATTTGGGGCCAAAAGAAGTGGGTGACAAGCCTGTCAAAGGTCTTGTCCTGCCCCAAATGTCCTGCCAAAGGCACGTCATGAGCCAGACCCAGTAGGAAGGTCCTGAAGCGCTGGGGTACCACCAGCACACGGGCTGACCCAGGCTCAGCAACCTTAGGCTCACTGTATAGGAGACCACTCTCCCAGTAGATCAGATGTGACCCGGACTGATTACCAGCTGCCTGGTCTGCAGCCTGGCACCGCAGACCCTCCAGAGTAGGGCACTCGTTCTGCTCCCTGCAGAACTCCTCCCTGGTGGGACCCCCTTCTTGCTGCCAATGGGTCAGCTCAGAGATGTCTCCCAGTTCGGCTACCTGCTCCCCTGTAGGCACCGGGCGTCCCCCTCGAGGTCCGCCTCCTCCCGGTCCGTGGGAACTTCAGGGGCCGGTTTCCCGCGCCCCTGCCCTTTCTCTTGGCAGGGACTTGGGCCACTGTTTCAGGCTCCAAGTCCTCTTGATCACCCTTTCTGGCTGCCATTGACCGAGTAGACACGCATGCCCACTCTGGCAACCCAAGCATCTCCAAGTGAGACCTGAGCTCAACCTCCTTCCATGAGGACTGCTCCAGGTCGTTTCCTAGCAGACAATCTACAGGCATGGTAGGGCTCACAACCACCCTCAAGGGCCCTGAGACCCCCATTCAAAGGGAACCTGCGCCACCATACACTGGCGCTCTGAGTTGTCTACAGCAACTACTTGGTGGAATGCCCCGGGGACTACTTGCTTCTCAGACACCAGGTGACACCGGACTGAGGTCACACTGGCTCCAGTATCTCTGAGAGCCTCTACCCTGTTCCCATTAATGGTCACCCAGGTGCTATATTTCTTTGTGTTAGGGGGCACCTGGTTTCCTGGGACCATCTCACTGTCCCCTAGTGAGACAAGGGTCATTTCTGCGGGATCCCCACCCTCCTGTGGGCACCCCTCCTCCCCAAGCGCTACACTAGCCAACACTTTGGACTGTCCACCGGTGGGTGGTTGTGTCCCCTTTGGGCACTTGGGGTCCCCCTTAAAGTGACCTACCTGGTCACATGCATAACACTTGCAGGGGCCGGTCTCAACAGGCTTCCCTGTAGAGACCCCTTTCTTCTTATCACCGGGGGCTGGGAACCTTTACCCTGGGTACTAGTTTGGGGCCCTTTAGAGAACTCCTGTGCTTTACCCTTGTCCCCCCACCTTTCTGCTGGGGACCCTGCCCACCTTTGGCTGAGTCTCCCCAAATGCTTTCTTGTGGACCCTGGTACTCACCCAGCGGTCCGCTTCCATAGCAAGCTTCCTGGGGTCAGTTAGCTTACTATCAACTAGGTGCTGGCGCAGATCTGCAAAACATAGACTAGACAAGTGCTCCCATGCAATCAAGTTGTAGAGCCCCTGAAAATCTGTTACACTACTGCCCTTTACCCAACCATCCAGAGACCTGCAGAACACATCCACACATTCCAACCAAGTGTTGGCATCAGACTTCTTACTGGACCTGAACTGATCCCTGTACTTTTCAGGAGTAAGACCATACTTCGTGAGAAGGGCATCCTTCATGTCAGCATAGGTGAGGTGATACCCCTTACCCAAAGCTATCAGAGCATCCCTTGCTTCTTCCGGGAAAAGTGGCCACAATCCTGCTCCCCAATTCTCCTCAGGGACCCCATTCATGTGTATGGCTGCCTCATAACCCTGAAACCACCTTTGTATGTCATCCCCCTTCTTGAACTCCTTGCCTACGTTCTTGGGAATGTGCACAATCCTGTCTGCCTTTCTGGACGAATTGCTGCCACCATCTGAGCCTGACTTACTCCTAAGTTCTAGCTCCTTCAGTTCTCTCTCATGCTCTAAGAGCATCTTCCTCTCCTCCATGGCCAATCTCTTCTCCTCCCGCTCACTCTCCAGCCTGAGCTTCTGCAGCTCAAACTGCCTCGCCTCCCGCCTGTCCTCCAGCTCCTCTGGGGACAGACTGCTGCTGCCTGACCTGGCGGGTTCCCTCCTACCCAAAAGCACATCCACCCTGGAAATAGGCTCCTCCACCTCCTCACTGAGATTACCAGGCTGCCCATTGGCATGTCTGGCTGCTACCCAGGCCCTCAGCGCCTTCTGTAGCTCCTCCTTCCTTGTGAGGCCTTTAATTTGGACTTTCAGGTTTTTACAAATTGCTCGTAGCTCCTTTACGGCGTAGGATTCCAACCTATCCTCCTCAAAGATAACTTCCAGAGATGCAACGGATGATGCAATTGATTCAGGCATGACAAAAGTAGTGAGTTGAAAACTGGCAAGATCAAAAATAGGCCAAAAGAAAAAGAACCAGTATGTGGTACGTAATGGTCTGCGATATGGTAGTAGTGCACACCAATCACTGTAAGTCAAGTGCAAACACAAGTCCTATCCTCACCGCTGACAACCAATGTTAGAAATGGGATCTCTAGTTGTCAAGGGCTTGCACCTTTGTCCAAGTAGGGACCCTTCTTCCTAGTCAGGGTAAGGGTGTTACACTCGTGAAGTAACCCCTGCTCACCCTCGTGGTAGCTTGGCACGAGCAGTCAGGCTTAATTCAGAGGCAGTGTGTAAAGCATTTGCACATAACCAACAGTAATACAGTGTAAGCACTACAAACGGACACCACACCAGTTTAGAAAAATAACCAATATTTTATATACTCAAGACAAGACCAATTACGACAAAAATCCACAATACTATACTTTAAAAATGAATACTTGATACGGAAACTTCTTCTTTGCAGGAATAGCACAAAAGCAAAGTTCGTACGAGTCGGTAGCTCCGTCCGAGTCTACCGTGATGCTGAAAACCACAGAGTCTAACAGTTCCAGCCGACCGCGTCGATACGGGCCAGCAGAGTCATGAACAGACTCGGTTACAGTACCTTTCTCGTTGTGGCTGGTACGGAGTGTACCAGCCGGTCGGCGTTCGTCGCGGTTGCGGTGCAAGACGGAGCGATGCAAGGTGCGGTGTCCCTCGATGCGGTGCAGGCAGCGGCTCGATGAGCGTCGTGCAGACGGAGTCGGTGAGTCCAAGGCGTGCGATGCAGGGTGAGGCGATGCTCGATGCGGTGCTGACAGGTTGCGATGCAGGCGACCAAGCCGGAGTGCGGGAGCTGGCGTCGGACAGCGGTGCGAGTCGGAGCGGTGCGTCGCAGACGTGCGAGCGTTGCCCCAACTGCGGTGCGGTCCCGACTCTTGAGCCAGTTGCAGCGACCGCGTCGGTCGGGTCCGGTTGGTTCAGTGAAGCGATGCGATGCGAACTGCGGTGCCCACAGGTCACGGTGCAAGCAGCGGCTCGATGTTGGCGGCGTCGGACGTCGCCCACGGTGAGACCAGGGTTGCGATGCGAAGCGGGGCGATGCGGTCTGCGGTGCAAACAGGTCACCGGCCAGGGATGGATTCGGTTGACGGAGTCGGTTGCAGTTCCCTTCCTCTGTGGCAACTGAAACAGCGTTCCAGAAGCGGTACCCAGAGGCTTGTGAAGTCTTTGTAGTCCCTGAGACTTCTTAACAGGAGGCCAGCTCGGTTCCAGGCCCTTGGAGATACTCAGCACAAGTTTGTAGAAAGTTCAGTCTTAGTCCTTTCACTGCCCAAGGCAGAAGCAGCAGCTGCAGGCCAACCCAACAAAGCAACAACACAGCAAAGGGGCAGTACTCCTCCTGGCAGCTCTTCCAGCGCTTCGTCTTGGCAGGTTCCTTGATTCCAGCGAGATCTAAATTCATGGGGTCAGGGCCCCAATATTTATATCCCAAATTCCTTTGTTCTCTGAAGGCAGAGATGCCTTTGCCTAGTCCAAACCAGTTCTGGAGCACTTTGTTGACAAGTCTCCGTCCCTTCTTTCAGTGAGTAGGCCAGGGACATCAGACGCACCACAGGAGGTGGAGCCAGCATTGTGGAGGGAAGGCACTGTCCTATTCAGGGCCCAGGTGCGACCCCTCCCACCCATCTACATGTAGATCTTGCTATTCAGCCCTGTCTCCTGGCATCCCCCAGCCCCTGTCACTCACATTCCAGACAAGGAATACACAACCTCGCAGAGGCAGGCTTGGATGGTTAGACAAGAAAATACCCACTCTCTAAAAGTGGTATTTTCAAACACAGAATGTTAAAACCAACTTCACTAAAAGATGCCTTTTATCATTCTGAGTCCAGGCATACTAAACTCGAATTTCTACCATGTTCCCGGGGTCAGTTAGGATTATAAACTGTAATAATCAAAACGGCCCGTTCTGGCCTAGGGGAACAGGTAGCCTTGCAATAGTGAAAAACGAACTAGGCTGTAATTCACTATCAGGACATGCCGCACACACCAGGGCATGTCCTACCTTTCGCGTACAACGCACCCTGCCCACAGGGGTACCTTGGGCCTACCTTAGGGGTGACTAACATGTAGCAAAGGGAAGGTTTAGGGACTTGCAAGTGTGTGCACTTGCCAAGTTGACATGGCAGCCCCAGGCTGCGCACAGGCTCTGCGATGGCAGGCCCGAGTTACACTTTACGGGCAGTTTGCGTGGGTGGCACAATCCAGTGCTGCAGCCCACCAACAGCATTTGGTCTATAGGCCCTGGCACTCGTAGTGCACTTTACAAGGGACTGACAGATAAACCAAATAGGCCAATCATGGAAACACCAATCCATAACACATTTTATACAGGAGCACTTGCACTTTCCCACTGGACCGCAGTGAGGAAAGTGTGCAGAATCATTACACCAGCAAAAACAGAGTCAAAACCGGGAGGTCAGAAAGCAAAAAGTCAGGGGAAACACGCCAAAAGATGCCAAGTCTAACACCGATCGTACCATTCATTTATCTTTGAAGATGGCGAACCAAATGTAAGGATAGAAGAAACAGTCCCACTTTGCATATTCAGGATCTCATCTGTATGAGAATCACAAACAATTCTTTACGTCGTGCTATTTACACCATCTTCCCTTCATGGTACAGGTAATTGTCTGATTTACCACACTCTGCAATCAACAGCATCTGCAGCCATCTAGATTTGCTATACACTTCTACCCTGCTCGCAGTCCCTAGTCATATGCTGTCGGAATGTTTTTCTTCAGCTAGGAAAAAACATCCCCTCAGCTCCCTATGCTGGGGCACAGAAGTCTGTGTGTTTCAATAATGGGAAGTGTAGAAATTAAGGCAGTTGCCGGAGAATTGTATGACGTCTCCGAGCACAGGTTGGGAGCATCATTCAGTAGCAGAGTTAACAGGTCTACAAACAAGCAGTGGTATAGCCAACAGGTCTCGCCTTTGGGACCTTATAAGTGTTTAACCATGCAACAGTTAATGTTGTTGCACCAAGGATATTGCGCTGCATAACTAAATACTTATAAGGTCCCAAAAGCGAGACCTATTGGCTATGCCAATGCTTGTTTTTAGTTTCCTGTTGACAATTGTGTCTGTGTTAAGGATGAAGATACTGGTACTGGTATGCTGCATTGTGAGTGACAGAGTGAAGGAATGGAATGCACAGTGTAGAATGTTGGATGAGGTGGGAATGTAAAGTTGTGTGCGTATGTAGAGGTTTGAAGGAGAGCCGAGGGGGAGTCAAGTGGTCAGAGATCAGTTGTAACCTTTGTCGCTCCTTTGTAGTTTGCATCAATAAACTCAAACATACCTTCAAACCAGGTCTGGATTCCTCGTTGCTACAGTACAGCATGTTCACTCCTGCCCAGCCATTTTGCACAGGGAGCTTTGTGATGCCCGCCCTGAGGAGAAGGGTTCTGCGCCCGACTTTTTGATACTGGATGGTGCCCCTTGGGACTCCCTGGCAATGCGCGACGGGTCACCTAGAACCCCGCTGTCAGCCTCCTCCAAAGCGCCTGTTCCAATACCGAAACGCACCCCTTCCTGGCACTGCATCCCAGTAACGTCGGACCGGTAAAAATGGCCACTCGTCGGGAGTCCTTTGGACTTCCATCCATTCAATAAAGTGCCGGCAGATTCTGTTCGGAGCTGGGCTCTCCATCACCAAAGCAGAACCAAACCAATCACCCTTTTATGTAAGCCACACATTGTTTCTTGTTGTTAAGTGTAATATATGTGAAATCAGGACATCAATCATCGATACCCGCATGTATTTCCTTTTCCATCGTGACTGATTATTATGGGCCAGTCATTTAATATGCGCTTCAATTCCTTTATCTGTAAGAAGGGTAAGCACTCACAAACACGCTCAATTCTGGTATGCAGAAGTATATGAACACTCGCAATTTCAGCATTTTGTAGCAAAGCAGAGGAAAACAATAAATAGAAGCATCACTTCTTATGAAATCAAAGGAAAACGGTGTTTTTCAAAATGACAACGTTTTATTTAGTGAACGACACACAGCGCACCGAGCTTATCCACGGAGAGGGGCAAAGACCGCGAAGTCTTGCCTTTTGTGTCTGACAAAAACTGGACCGGAGAAAATACAAAATAAGTGCTGTTTGGATTCTCTTGGTTGCAGCTCCGTGCTTAAGAAAGGAAGCAATAAGTATTTTTCAAAGAGCGGGCGCCTCCATTGACACTTGCAGTATTTGTTGATAAAAACTCATTGCTTTTAATGACAAAACTTGGCGAGAATGGCGCACCCCGCCGAGCCGCTGTGCGCTGCGTATTACATTGCTTAAAACTGATGCTGGCGACCACAACACATAAGTGTAACGGATTGCCCCAGAAAACACCGGGAGAGGAGGACAGCCACTGTGGAGCTAATGGACCTGCTGATAGAAACGCATAAACGGGCCTCGGAGTGGCGCGTCTTCCTTATTTAGAATCTGCTTCAGCCGGTCGGTGACGACGATATCCATTCGTTTAAAGACAAGAATTTTTTTCTTGTTTAAAAATGCCAAATGTTTTGTATGAATGATGAGTGTCTCTATTTTACCCTTTTATTGTTGCATGAAGTATAACCAGTAGTAAAATGAAGACTTCAGGCGAGGTTTATTCGTTTATCCAGTAGTCTTTGCCCCAAGATTCAAATATTCACCACGTGGTTGTGTCCCATGGACCATGGTGCTCTCTGTGACACAACGTCATTGTCCCCTGTCATTAGCAGTTGCACACTCACACTTGCTGACTAGCCTAGATGTGATTTGTTTATTTATAAGAAGTGTAATGGCTGAACTAGAACAACGGAGGCGATTTATAAATATTAGTTGTCGGAAGTTTAGTGTTGCACAATATAATATATTATATTCAAGAGATCAGCTAAGGTCTCTGCTCCAATTAAAACTTGGAGGTGGGAACAGGATATTACTCGGACTGAAAGCCCCCTATTACTATCAAACACAGATGGCCCAAAGAAGACTGGACCGGAAGGACAATACAAAGGGGCGGATCAGGAGATAAATGGCATTGGAACAATAGATCCCCGAGTTCTTTCTTGAAAATTTGGCAGAAAGGCAGCGGTGCGTGCATTTACTGAGAAGGATGGTTTCAGCGTCTTTTCTTTCATGTAGGCTGAGATGTTTAACCCCTTGATGTGTTCTCAGGAAGTGCTGGCCACCTGAGATGGTCATTCTCTAGGTGAGGTAGTTCGGAGCCCCTGCTTGCACAGCTTCGTACATAATGCAGGTGAGTTTGCACTGGCTTGCAGCTTCTATTGATAGCCAATTGAGAGAGATAACAGGGGTGTAATGTGGTTGAATTTCTTCTCCCCTGTATGGAAACTGACTGACACATACAGCATTCCTCATTGTTTGGGTTACTTTGCTGATACTGAGAATGTCACCGACAGTATCCGTGCACCTTTGTTGTTCATCTTTATTTATGACACCCTCTAACTTTCCTTTGACTTTACCGTGAGTCTCTGTCTTATGGACTTGGGCTGAACCTTACAACTTCGCCGCTTGCAACTATCTTGAACATGGCTGCCCTCTCTCCTAACATTCCAGTCTTGCTTCTTGGTTAGACACAGAGCTCAACAGTGCTAATCTCCGCTGAGAAAGGAGTACTTTTATTATTGAAAATTGAAATATATTTGTATGGCATTTATCTTTAAAAAATACTGATTTGTCTTTGTTGTGTTTGCTTTCAGAGTCCTGTGCAACGGTTCTGAGAAGTACGACTCTGGGCTGATATCCAGTGCCTCTCCTTAACCAGTGTCTATATTGTCTCGCTTTTCCTCCATTTTTCAGCTAGTTCCTGCCTAAGATATTTTTCACATACCATATTTTAGCAGGAACAAGCAACCTAGTGAGGTTTTTAGCATACCACATTATGGCAACCTCACTAACCTCCTCACATCCTGACATTTATTTTCTTTGACCTCTGATTTCAGCATAGGAAGTGTACCAGTTAAGGACTATGAATTCCATGCCAATTCTTTATTTTAGATTAGTTAATAGTGTTTGGTGATTTATAATGGCAGACTCAGTGAAAAGGTGCAGAAGAACGAGGATACAAGAGACACTAGAGTTAAATAGCCTAAGGGCTTCATTAACTTTTTAATGAGATCTATTTTGTGTTGATCCCTCTCTGAAACCAGATTGCCATTCATCAAGAATATTGTTTTCAGTGATGAATTGTTTCGACTCTCTAAGCAAACAGCTTTCTAAAACTGCTGTAAGAAATGGTAGGTATGGGACTGGTTAAATGTTGTTCAGATATTCAGGGTCTTAACCTGTTTTCGCATGAAGAGGAGTGACGTATCCAATTTTGAGGCAGTCTGGGTCTTTCGCTTGCACTAGAGATGCATTGATCACATTAGTCTAGAATGGTGTTAAAGATTTGCTGATTTCCTATAAGGCTGCTGAGTTGTGGTGCTCTGATAAGTGAGATGATCGCCTAGTTCTGACAATGGTCTGCAGGCCTAGTTAGACTAGGTAGATTATGTTTGTTTAACTTGAACATAGCTAAGTTCATCTTCTGAATTAATAATAATTAAGAGTTCAATCTTTTTGATACCTTGCCATTGAGGAAACCAGCATACTTTTTCACATTTCTCTTCGGGATCATTTACAATCACCAAATTAAAGGGACAGTCTTTCCAAGGAGTTTTTGTCTTGGTTGATTTTCTTCCTGATAAAAGTTGAAGTGGCCTTTTTGATTTTGTTTTCATAATGTATACTTCTTTTCTTTAAAAGTTTGTGGTTGGGTGATGTTGGATTTTGTCACCATAACTGTTTAACCATTCATAGAATGTCCTTTTCTTCATTGAGCTCTTGTGTGAGCCACTACGTTAATCATTTGTTTTTCAGTCGCTTTCATTTTTCGGGAGCATGAATCTGACATGACATTAACATACTGTGTAAAGATTATGCTGATATCTTGCTCTGTGGGAATTGTTTGTAGAGAAGAGCAGACCAAATACTGTAGGGTGTTAAGACTGATAAATCAGAGGTCTTTAACCCAGGCTTCCTGGTTGTCCACTCTTATTGGCGCTGAATGAGTGAAAAGGGATCAAGAATATGTAGGAATAAAATCAGTCAGGAGTGATGGAGAAAGAGGGTTTCTGTCTTACTTGTTCCATTTATTGAGAAGATGAGGTCTAGAAGATGCCTTTCACATGCATTGCAATTAGGTATAATTGTAAGAGCTCATAGTTGTTTAAGAATGAGGATATTTGGGTTGCTGCTCTATCCTTCTAATCTCACCAATGTAAGCTAAAGTCACCAAGGATTTCAGTGTTCTAAGAGGAGATCATTTCAATGAGCTGATCCATAAATATGTTGTTGCCAGGTTGATGATATATGATATGAATTTTACTGGAGTTTTATCTTCTCAGTTTTTACTTCTACCAATAGGCTTTGGAATCAGAGGTATTGGTTATTTTTTATATTCTTGCATAGAGTTTGGTTTCTATAATTCAGATGACCCCCTCCACTCGTTTTATATACTCTCTCCAGTCAGATGATATAGAAATGAGGAGGATGTCTAAATCTTTCACTGGCTGAAATGTTTCATCCAGCTGGGTCTTGGGTAGAAACATAAGGTTTAGTTTATGAATCTTATTCTGTTCTGCAGTTTCAATTTGTTTTTTGACCACTGTAGCTAATCTGCCTTTTCTGCATGGCCATCCTAGATTTTATCTTTTTCTTGACCCTATTTTTGCTGGCTTTAAGACTCTGTGCACTCTACCATCGTTAAACAATAATAACGTATCTGTGCTTCTTCTCTAAAAAATGTGCTGTACCTTGAAATTTCCTGTTTGGACTATTCATGTTCCCTGCAAGTCCATTGTTAAATGGTGGATAGAGTGCATCTATGGCATGGAAAGTTGAATGTCATATGCATGGCTGTAATGTATATTTACATCACCCACATATGCGGCAAAATGTACTTTTTCCAGGAGTGTCACTGTGCTGTGGCCAGGCTGCAGTTTAAATGCACTGCAGTGGCACACAACAGGGGAAAGTTCTTTACCATGTAGGAATAGACTATTTTTGTATATTCATAAGATGCCCCTAAAGTGTGCCATGTAAGCCCAAAGAACATAGTGCTAAAATATAAAAATAGAGCACAGTTCATATTGAGTTTTATGTGCCCTCACAGTGAAATAAAACTCAAAAGCTATTTCACTATGTAGGACTGGCTAGATTTTTCCTTAGTAGGCCTAGTTGGGATTAAAATCTTTATTTTCCATTCCCGCACAGGAAATGTCTATGAACTGAAAAGTGCTTCAAATGTATTTTCAGATTAGTTTTTTTTAATTGGACTTATGTTGAAATAAGGTGTTTTATATCTTAAGCAGAAAAGTAACTTTGTAAAAATATATTTTAGGCTGCCTGAGATGAACTAGCTTAAAATCAATTCTGTCACTCATTACACCTCCAGAGCTGGAATGCATGTCTTTTGCTGGGAAAGTTAAGGATCCTGGCTCAGAGACATTGGCCTGCCTTTGAGCCCAGGTAAAGGCCAAGTGGCTGTTAATTGCAGAATTTACCAGAAAAAGCTTTCTCAGATGTCTGAAGGTAAAATCTTTGACTGGGACAACCTGCTTGGTATATCCGACCTGTGCTCCTTTGCATTCAACCTGAAATTGTGCTGAGGTCCTGGTCACCATGAACGTTTTTTCTATTGTGCTTGAATTTTTATAGGCATGCTTTACCTTAAAATGTAAAAATTCATTTGTCTAGTTCCCCTTTACCTATTTTGATGATTTTTCTGTCTGTATGCTAATTAAACTTTTCCTCAATTGTTTTCTAAATTGGGTTGGGAATTTGTAAGAAACTGGGGTATTAGTTGAATGGGGTGAGTACCCACCTCAAATAATAACTGGGGGTGATTGGAATTGGTGGAATTTGATTATGCGGAATTCCACAGAATTACATTTAAATTCCATGAGATTCCACAGAATTCCACGATGGAGAGGAGTGGGCGTTTGATGCTATTTTCTTAGTGCAAAATGCACCCTCAAGTCCAAAAATAGATGTGAGGATACATTTTGTGTTAAGAAAATGGCACAGTCGAATACCACTTGGTGCCCTTACATGCTCTTCAGTGATTACTGCAGATTATGTAAGGGCGCTGCCGCCAAGTGGTTTGCATTGGTTTCTAAACTTTAGAAAACACTGCATATACCTCCGCAGTGCATACCCTTCGATGCCCTCACATCCTCTGCAGTAATTACTGCAGAGGATGTAAGGGTGCCGAGATGTATGCACTGCTGTGCAGTGATTTTTAAACAGGGGCAGAGAGGGAGCAGTCTTTCGTTGTTTAAAAGCCATTGCAGATTACAGTTTAATCTACAGTGTTTTTTAAACAAAGAGGGACTGCTCCCTCTTTCAGCCCTGTTTAAAAATCACTGCAGTTCATACCCCATGGCGCCCTTACATACTCTGCACTATTTACTGCAGAGAATGAGAGGGTGCCGAGGGGTAATACTGCAGAGCATGAAAGGGCGCCGAGGTGTATGCACTGCAGTAGTTTCTTAACCGGGCTGCCAAAGGGAGCAGTTTCTCTATGTTTAAAAACCACTGAAGATTAAACTGTAATCTGCAGTGATTTCTAGACTTTGAAGGACTTCTCCCTTGTCCAGCTCTGTTTAGAAACAATTTACTGCAGATTATTTCCCCTGGGGGAGCGGCAAACTTTATCCATAATTGTGCGTTACAAGAGTAACGTGCAATTACCAAAGTTCTCCGATTCCGTCGGCGGAATAGGCTTAATAATTATCAAAATCCTTGTGAGGGTGAACTCTTAAAGTCACTAAATTAACCTGAGCTGAACCCTCTGCTAGCTATGGCAGAGAGCAGGCAGGCTTAACTGAGAGGCAATGTGTACATTATTAATGTAGTACTCCAACAGTAAGAAAGTCAAAACATAACAAAAAGAAAAATCCAATTTTTGAAAAATAGAATACATTTTAATAAATAAAATGACAAAAAAATTACAAAAATCCAATAAGGGAAACCGGAGTTATGAAGTTTTAAAGTTTAAATGTAAAAAATAGTGCCATAAAGTGTTAAGCACCAACTGCAGTCATCTGGTCGTGCTTGACTGGTCCATTGGAGCAAGTTGGGGCCAACTGCTATGGAGAACAGGTCAGATACAGAAACCAGGTTCATTTTAGTTGGAAGTTTTATCTTCGGGCTTAACCTCTGAAATGAAAGTCAAAAATCCTCCAAAGCTGGCTCCACATCATCGGGTAGCTGCTGGACGAGATCTCGGTGAAGCCATTGACTTTTGAAGGGAAAGCTCGGAGCGGGAGAAATTTGAGTTTCAAGCCCACGTAAAGTCCACCACCAGCTGGATACTTTTGGCATATTCACCTTCAGATGTAGTCCCTTTTTGGAACTTTGATTCTTCCAATGGGGTAAGACTGCAGGCTGTGGCTGAAGAGGGCTCCACTAGGCCAGAAATCTTCTCCGTGAGGTCCCGCAGAGTAAAATTTACTGCTGCAGAAAAGCTCAAAGCTTGACCAACATGAATCTCTGGCCCAGCTACAATGCACCTTTGTCAGATCGACTTGTCGGGTTGGTCCCGGTCCTCCGAAGGTCTTCGAAGCCCAAAACGTTTTACGTTCAGAATTTCAGGATTTGTAAAGAGAAAACACTTTGACACCAGTCAAGAATCCAGGACCTTGGGACTATATTTGGGGGTCAAGACTCACTCCAGCATAGGTAAGCAGCAGCCTGTAGGCCATGTCCAGTTGGAAATAGTCAGCTAGGAAGTTGTAGGTAAGGACTCTTTAGCTTGTTGTGTCCCTGTAGCTGGGGCAGGAGGCCAGTCCTATGGCCATTGTCATGGGTAAAAGAGGAAGAGCAGGTCCAGTCTTCTTGGCTCTTCGCAGGTCACAGACAACAGGTACAGTCCTCTGCTGTTCTTCCATAAGTCCAGAAAGTGTCGCATTTATGCCTGGCACCAGTCTGTTGGTGGGGGTGACTCCTGGATCCTCCCTAGCCAATGGGGTAAAGGTTCCCAGGGAAAACCTACCCACTTTTTCAGCACTTCCTGTGCACCCTACTACAAGCAATCCCTCAGTGCTCCTCTCTGCCCAAAACTAATATGGCAGACGGTTCTTGCCCTATGCAGAGCTCCTGTGCCCATCCCAGAGGTGTGACCAGGAAAATGGGCAGCCTCTCACTTGTAGTCACTCCAAACCAGCCCTAAGGGTGTTTCCTCTCTTACTGGACCTCGTTCTTGAATGGCTAGGGTGGACAAAGGAAGTAGGTAGGCTCAGGTGTTAGCTACATCTGCCTGTGGCAGGGCTCTCCCCTTTGAAGTTAATTTAGTTCCAACGCACACCCTGGACAGACTGCCAGAGTAACAGAATACCTCACCACTCACAAGGCCTTTGTCTCAACTCTGGGAGAAAGTTCACTCCTCATCAAGGGAGCTACAGTTACAGCTTATAGAAATAGCCCACTATAAGCATTAGGCAGAGAAAGGGTACTTTTTTTAAATGATATTTTCCAAAATGTTTAACAAAAATGGTGAACTGGGTTTGTAATAAATATTTCAAAATGTCCAAGCATTAATTTTTGTAGCTGTTTCCTAGCCACATATAGCAATATTAGATGTAATATTGTATCCCAAGCTTTCCCATGGAACAGCCAGATCTGCTACAGTGAAAATAGCTTTTTGGCCTCTGTCACATGTTTAACCTTACACTTTTACACATCGTATTTTTAGAAACCCTGCCTTATAGGGCAGTTACACCTCCTTAGGGGTAACTTAATATTTGAAAGGAGGGTTTAGGACTGTCAAAAGGGGTTATTTTGACAGGTTGAATTTGCAATTAAAACCTGCACAGCCCAGCTACCATATGGAAAGCTTGCAGTCATTTTTACTTTGTCACTGCAGTGAGCGGCACAATGAATGCTGCAGCCCCCTCATGACATTTAACTTACAGGCCCTGGGTGCTCTTTGGGCACCATATACTAGAGACTTATCTGCAAGTTAAATATGCCAATTAGGGGTGTGCCAATTTATTCATGTTGAAAGGGATAGCATAGGCACTTTATCACCGGTTAGCAGGGGTCAAGTACACAGAGTTCCACAGCCAGCAAAAACAGTGAAGGCAAACGTCTGAGGATTCACTACACAAAAAATTATGATTTCCAACAGAATATTACTGTGTTGGGTTCTTTACTTCTCTATTTTATTTTTTATTTTTTACTTTAATATTGTTGGTACTACTTGAACCTATCACACACCTCTCTGGAGATTGTCTGCTGTTTGTGCCATAGCTACCAGGGGTTAAACAGAGGTTCTCTCAGGACTGTGTTTTGACCAATTCAGAGGGGGTTTATTAAGCTAGTAGAAGTACCCCCTCCCAAAGCAATAATCCCCGGTGTCCCAGACGCTTATCTGCAGTTTTGTGATATACATTTGAGTGGTACTGGATTGGGAATTTTACGGTGGTGCTTAAGGTCCTAACATTAATAATGTCTCAATGAATGATTTTTTCTTGGCATTTGGTTATTTATCTGTTTGAGTTCATGATGGTCTGAATATTATTGAGATTTAGGGGTGTTTTATAAGCTAAGCAGATCCTCAATTTTTTCGATACTAAAGAGGGAGAAAGACCTTCTTGGTCATGCGTCTCTGTTTTTACATGATATATATTTGGTAGTAGGTTTGATGTGTACAGTAATTATGATGAGTTGAGGTTAAACAACCACATGTGTATGTGTGCTTCAAGTTATAAGAATGTGATCACACCTCTTTTTGTAGAGCCTCAGTTTCAGTGGCCAGGGTGTTAAGCTCCATGTTTTTGAGTAGAAGGACTGAGCCCATAATGAAGCCTCTTTTACTGTCTTTTATGAAATCTCAGAGAGTTCACTCATATTCTGTGGGTGTTTCTTACATCTATTAATATTATTCAAAGCTCTCATGAGTAAATGCTTGTGTAGCAAGACTATTTCCTTCCGGGTAGACTTCATAAGCTGTGAGGTTTCTCCTATATTGTTCCTGGTGTTTGCAGGAAAGCTTATTTGGAATAGTGTAGTTTTTTTTCAGGATCTCTATTGAGATGATGCACACTTTTAATAAGATGCTTGGAGAAAGTGACATGCTGCCCCTCTTTTGATGTGGGAGATGGTCTGACTGCATCAATTTTATTATTATTTGACTTTGCAGTGGAGGTTTTGAAGATGCTCATCTTTTCGGTAGACCTAGTTCCTGTTATGAAAGATGGAAAGTGTACTTCAAACTTTTCAAAGTTATCATTTGATGCATGGATCATTAACTTGCCATTTTTACAGATATTTCTGGAGATCTCAGCATTAAAGTAGAATGAGGGAGATATGTTGAGGTTTAGACTCATGTAATTTTCAAGTCTTTGGATACATGAAGATAAGCAGAGAAGAACTCATGCCAACTTTTTGACTGGTTGAAAATATACAAAACAACTTTCCACAATGGCCACCCACTGCTACTGGCTATACAAGTGCCTCTGCTGCAATTCTACAAAGATTTGCAAAGTCAATACGAGCAATTAACATGCTTTAGCAAAGAGTGACCATTTGGCCTTGCCATTGCTTGTTTTGCTTTTTTCTCATTGAAGTGTCCTAAATGCAATAGTTATGCTAAGCTTGTTTTTCATGCCCCACCCTGCTGATGACATTGCACGTGTTGCTTGTGTTCTTACAGAGACTCAAGTAGACCTAGCATGTAAGGCTAAACTTTCCGTGTTGGATTGGGACCAAGGATAATTGATTATATATTTTGTTCCTGCACTTAGAGGCATTGTGAGCAAAGAAGAAGCATTTCCCAGATTTCATCTCTATGGGAATAGACATAACTGGTTTTCATTTGTCATTTCCTGACTTCTCCCCTACTGTAGTCAACGTTTCAGTGCGTCACTGCCCAGGTGTGCCCATCTAAAAGAGGACACAGACAATGGTATCACGTATTTGGACCTGTTCGCACTTATTTTATCATTGCCCCAAGCAAACTGACTGCACTGTGTGTTTTCCAGACATCACACATCACACCATTCCCACACTCACACACAGACCATACAATACCATTCACCCTAGTTGCATATCTAACACCTAGAAGCTTAATTGCATACCACTCACTACAATTCAAACGCCTTCTACAACATAATGCACTGAATTGATGCTCATCAATGCACATTCTGCAGTCATACACACTCCAGACATCATTGACATCATCACTCAGCATAACCAAAATGCACTCTTTATCACTGCACTGAAACCTCACCCTCTAATCTACACACGTCCCTGAATATCCTCATCCTTGATGGTTGGATCATACAGGATATACACTGCACTCTCAAATCAGGAGGGACACATGGAATCACGCACAGGACATCTGCACATTGCACTCATATCACCTCTACCACACGTATGTCTTTTTTGGCTTCTGTCCCTTCCACTTTCCTCTCTCAACCTCAAAAAAGCCCTCATTTAATCTGATCTGCAGACCCCCACCCAGACTAAACAAGTACTTCCTAGCAAGAAATTCAGACCTCATCAGGTTTGCCTCCATCCAACACACCTGCCATCCATTTCTCGGAGACTTCAAGCTCCCCAGCAATTCTATCATAAAATGAATGAAGGAAGCCTTTTGCACATTTCTCAAAACATTGGAAATAAAACTGCTTATCATTAACCCATTCCAGTTCAAAGACAGCGCACTGGGCCTCACCCTATCAGCGTTTCCTAATATCCAATACTCGACACCTAAAGACCTGGATCGCCCACTTTGCCATCTCCTTCACCATCACCTATAATACATCCCAGAATGAAGGACAATGGAAAAGGCAAAAAATAACCTTCGGCTCTATCAAAAATGTATATCAGGAAAATCTAAAAAGAGCTAACATTAAAGCTAAACAACCTGCCAAATCACTTCCAATACAGAGAAGAAGTCATTGTTCTCCTCAACATCTACACCACCACTATGAGAACGCATGTTGAACTCTATGCTCTACTACAAATCCAATCTACTAAGCCAAAGTCCGACAGCATCCTGGTGCACTCAAAGGCTGAATGAAAATAAATGCACCACTAGAAAGCAGGAAAAGAAATGGAGAAGACCAAAACTCCTGGATGACCTTATCTTACTCAAAACACTCCATTCTAAATGCAGATCCCCCATCATCACACCACAAGCCTATTACTACGAAAACAACTTTTGTGATGCAAACAGTGATGCAAGCAACAGAAGCGAAGCTCTCTTCAAGGTGATCATACTCTGCACCAATCCCCTCCCAGAGCCCAGTGTCCCTTCTTCAGTTGACAAACCCAACGCAATCAACCTCTTCTACACCAAGATCAACAAAATTAGATGCAGCATCATTATCACTTCAATACCACCCTAACTTCCAGCCATCCCCATCACCTCACCACCAAATGGACCTCTTCAATCCAGTCTCGCACATGGACCTCTCCAACATCCTGAACTCTCGCAAGACAACATCCTTTGAAGACAATACCCTTCCTTTTTCCTTCATCAAATTTGCTTTAAGGAAATACCTTCACACCCCTTCTCCTGCCTCCATAAACCAAGAAAAATTACCATACACTCTTAAGTCAGGTCCGATCCTTTTCATTCTGAAGAAAGCTGGATCAAGCTGACCTGATCAACTTCTGCACAATTGTCCACCTTCCATACACAGAGAAAATAATCAACAAATCAATTTCTACCCAGCAGCAGCAGAAGCACATCAAGAATTATATCCTACAGAACTACCAGTCAGGCCTCCAACTGTGCAATAACAATGAAACAGTCACACTTCAAGTAATTGATGGCATCCTGCTCCTCAATGACAGGAATGAGCTCTGCTTCCTGGTCCTGCGTGGCCTCCTTGCAATGTTCAGTACAGTCGACCTTTCAGCTCTGACTTACACCTTGAAAACATGCGTCAAATTTTCAAGTACTATCTGAAAATGGCTCACCTTAGCCACCAATCAGTGCCAGCTCATGGAAATAGGTACCACATGATCACAGACACTCCCTGTCTTCTATGGTGCACCTCAAGGGCCCATCCTTTCCATATTAAAGCTCAACAAGGAGCCTCTTGGATCCACTACTACAGACAGTAGCATCAAGATCTATCAACACAAAGATGATGTCCAGCTCTACCAAACAATATCCTCACCCAGAGACATATAGAGACTTAAATACTGCTTTACACTTATCCAGTCTTGGATTCCTGAAGCTAAAACCCACAAAGACTGAATTCCTTTATTTTCCAATAGTACTAAACAACTCCAAATTGAATCCTGGTTCTCCAATTTAAATCTACCAGGCTCTACCTCCTTGCTGATTTATTATGTAACCTATCTTGAATTCGCCCTTGAAACAGACCTCTCTTTCAAACAACACTTTGCAAGGAAGAACAAAACAGCTTGGTTCCAATTGTCCCTCTTAAAGAAAGTCAAACAATTTCTCCCTGCAGATGATTTCAGAACAATTGTACATTTCAGGGTGGCAGTAACACTTTGCTCAGTGATCTCTATGGTACACCGAAGCACCCCTGAAATGTTCAACCATACCACCCCCACATTCAAAGACCTAAACTGACAACCTGTTTCATTCCAGATCATCTACCAGACGATCTGCATCACTTATAAACCTTATAAACTTTGAACAGTAAGGGCCCAGCTCACTCAACAAATAAACTAGCTACATCAGGGGGTAATCCCCAGACAAGGAGCCCAGATATTGCTAACCTGACGATAAAACATTTCAAGAAGTTAAAAAAAACAGAAGACAACCCTTTTTTGTTCATGCTTGCAGGATCTGGAGCAGAATTCCTATCAATACTAGATCAGCACCAACTATATTGCAATTCAGAAAAAAACGAAAGACAAGCTACTTCAAGAAGCACTACCCCTTACTCAACAGTCTATCCTTAACCTTACCCCAATAATTGTAGCTGCCCTGGGCCAGACCCCTGTTTAGTGCTCTGTTGCACTTGAGCTAGGTTCATGCTCTACGAATTCCAACACATACATACATGTTTACATACTTGATTTGGATTATGGTTTGGAGCAGCTACATTTGAATTTGTCTAATAGGTGACAGGGGTTCAAAGTTGTACTTCTTTTAACATGGGTAGCTACTGCCCTCATGAATATGGGCATGACACAGCTAACAGGTAATGCTATTATTCCACTGAGGAGATAGCCTACCAGCTTCTAACTCTATAAATCTGTGTAGTATGTTATGCCTGCCCCCCCCTATATCTCCCACAGTTACATGAAAGTGCTTGATAACATGAGAGTTTGGTTTCCATGGAATTTCCCCCTGGATGTATGCAGTCCATAAGATTGTAGTGTGCTCCATCGGGTTTAGAGGAATCTAGTGCTGTTGTGTCCCTTCTCTCTGTTGACTGCCTACTGTTCTCCTAATTTTTCCTCCCCGTATAACACATTGAAAAGTCAAGTGCAAGTGTCTGTGTTGAAAGCCACCTCCTCTGGATGAAGCAGTAAGGACCTTTTGTGTTCACTGGACCAGTTCAAGCTGTCTAGACTGTTACCTGACAGAAACAGCACCTGAACAATAACTGTGGGCAATGATGTGCCCTGATCTGCACAGCCTTAAACAAAGATTTTTGCTACCAGCCTAGCCACCTCATCTTCTGTCCTTTTACACTTCTTAGGCAGATCCTAAAAACAGCACCTTTTTGATAGAGTTTGTCTTGGTTTCATTCCATGCCTAAAGAGTAACAGTTTCCCTGAAGTTGATTGCTATGTAAATGTGGCCCACCTATAAGGAAAGTGCACCCTGATATGATTGGCTCCAGCACAAATGTTTGTGGCCGACTTTGGATCTTGAATAGTAAATTCGTAAGAGTCTAGCTACTACTGCACTGGATATATGTGATCTTCATTTGTTTCTCCAGGGTTCAGCTTTAACTTGAAAAAGTTCTAAACACATGTATAAAAGAAGGATGGGCTACAGGCAAAATTCTTGGCTGTTTCTCTTGAAGGGATAAAGGATAAATTTATAGGAATGATAAAAGACTTTGGGCCTGATATAGATCTTGGCGAATAGGATACTCCATCACAAATGTGACGGATATCCTGTCCACCGTATTATAAGTGCATTATATCCTATGGCACTTGTAATACGGCGGACGGGATATCCATCACATTTGGGATAGAGTATCCCATCCGCCCTTTGTTATTGCTTTCTGAAGGAAGAGAAAAGAGAATGACTGCCCAGTATGGAGTGAACATACCATGCTTTAGGAGGGAACCTGAGTTCAGTGATTCTGAAAGCTGCCTTGAAGAACTTGAGAAGATATGTGAAATATGATATGGAACGTGTACACCAGGTTGTAAGACAGAAGTCGTTTATGGTGCAAACTTATATTGAAAATGATATAATTCATGCCTATTCTCTGGTCAACCTTGTCAACCCCATATTTTCTCATTACAGGACTTGCACTTCATTGTGGCTTTATTTAGCACAGGTCAGGGCATCCGTTTTCTGGATGCTCAGGCCTTCAAACTTAAATATTGTCTGCTGTATCTCTGGCAGAGGAATAAAAAATCATTTAGGGGTCGGTCCAGTTGCCAAATACTATGGAAGGGCTGACTAGCCGTTGGAGAATTCACTATCAATGTTTTCATTTAGTTCACCATGCTTGCATGCTGCCAGTGACTCTGTGGTGCCTTGGGTTTGCTTGTATCGGGGACTTGTGACTCAGCAACTGGTTTGCATTTGGTGCCTGACTTACCAGGTATGTGAGGTGGATATTCTGATGAGGGAAGGAAGAATTGTGGAGGCTTATCCAGAGGCACTTACATTCACGAAGTCTTTCTAAAGGTAAGTGGAATGGCCATTTCTTGGGAAGAGTTGGGAGATGTCTCTCTAGGGCAGATTTTCTGGACAGCAATTTGGGAAGCTACCTCTAGGTTTGTAACTCATTAACTCTTAAAAATGCTTCATAAGCTTGAAATAAAGTTTAGTATCTGTGTGCATTTTACTGTGGAAGTTGGTGTTTGATTTTTGGCATCATAGATTAGATAGTTTGGGCCTGAGTTATAGTCTGGCGGGTGGATACTCCATCGCAAACATGACGGGTATCCCATCTTGCTTATTACAAGTGCATTAGCATAAAGTGCAAATAATTCACTTGTTAGTAAGTGGATGGGATGTTTGTCACATTTGAGACGGAGTACCCGCCCGCCAAATTTAAGTCATGCCCTTTGTTTTGTTGCCTATGTCATTTGATATCAGTTAAGGGTCACTGGAGGTATTTCTATTATCTGGCCAATGGATCACAATGCAGACATCCCATAATTGTGTATCCTCACTATTATATGGACGGAAAGAAAGTGATGTGGGGGTAACTCTCAGAATATTCCACAAGGCCTTTCCTCATTTGAATACGCACGCCACTGCCATCTTTCTGTGAGGAGGTTCTTGCTGAATTCTTGATGACGCTTGAGGAAATCTACAAGAAATATTTCTTTGTATGACCATTAAGTACAGGGGAAGTTACACTGGGTTGGAAGGTGTACCATCTTCCCGAGCCCTGGAGCATGCGAATGAAATACGTCACACGATGGCTGCAGTCAGACACTTCTTTATTACTCAGCATTCATTCACACACTGCACATTGTCCCATACTGAACATTAACCACTCCCTAATACCTCCCCACATATGATGTAGTTCCTGTTCAGGGTCCGCACCAGAACCATGAGGGTCCTAGTGCATATTACATCAATATGCTACAGAAGGGAGTGTGGCAAATATGTTTTTTGCAAAGAAAAGATAGTATGAAAAGTGATACTTATGCCAAGAAGTGGCTACACCTCCTCAATACTGTAAGTGGTGGGATGAGGAAGGAAGAGTCAGAGTAAAGAAGATTACCTCCTCGTAAGTCTTCCTCGCCACATGATTAACGAAGTGAGCTTCAGCTCCACACCAGAACCCTCCAAAGCAAAAAAGTTAGCCTCCCATCCCTTCCCAATATGGCCGACCCCTTTCACCCTTGACCTCTATAACGGGTGGGCCGGCCCAACCCTTGAGCCAGTTTTTTTGGTTCTGCGCTGCAGATTCTCCAGGGCGTGTTTCAGGTAAGTGGTTCCTGCTGTATCAGGAGCATGGGCCCCTGGTTGGTGGCCCTGCTCTAGCGGGCCCTGGGATTTTGGGACCCTCCCCCCTTCCTTCCCCCGGTTTCCTGTCAGGTCCGGTTAGGCTCTGCCTTAGCAAGCCATGGGTTTACAGGGGGGCGGCCGGGGTGGTCTGGGGCTCTGCCTAGCGGCCCCTTCTGACCCCCGTCCGTGTAGTCACTGGGGTTGTGATCATTGTTGGTGCCCGGGCCTCCCATCGGTTGCTCCTTGGTTCTGGGGTTTGCTTTCTGACAAGCCTTTCCCCGGGTCTCCAGTTACCTGCAGGGGGGGCGGACCGGTGAGGGAGGTGCCTATGGGTTGATCCGGTTTGTCCAGGCGGCAATTCGCTTGATCTCCCCGTGCCTGACTTCAATGGATGTGCTCAGGTGCGGTGCTCTGATTCCCGATTTCGGGTCTTTGCGTGCTTTATTTTATCTTCGGGGCTGTTGGCCTGTTTGAGCCATTCGTTTCCTTGCTCGGGCTCGTGGCGTGAGTGTTGGGCTAGGGGCCCCGGCGGACGTGTTACGGTTCCGGCCGCGCCCCGTTTTTCTGATGGCGGCGAGCTTCCTCACTGGGGCCGATGCTGGATCCTGCAGGGGCTTGCCGTTCGGCGCGGGATGCCGCGGCGCCCACTGTCTTTTGTTTTTGCCTCCTTGGGGCTCGTAGGGCTTGCCGGATTGAGGCCGGGTCGGGTACAGTCCCCCAGTGCAGATTTGTGCCTCCCGATGCGGTCGAGGCTGATGGTCTGTTCTCTCCTGCGGGTGTTCCTCATGGTTCTTCTGAAGGCGTAGTTACGCTTGCCGCTGCGTCCCTGGCTCGCCCTCGGTGGTCCGGGCTTGTCCGGCTTCCCACGTGGCTGTTTGCTCGCGGGGCCTGGGCTCTTTATCAGGGTTCTGGTTTCCTGTGTAGGCACGCTATGGCCAGCCGACTGGTGCGTCTCAGTGTGTGGTGGGCTTCTGCTGCCGCCTGCCTCTGTCAGGGAGATCATGGGGTGTATCCCCGGGTGGGGTGTCACGCCCTGTGGGGTGTTTACGTCTGACCTCCGGGTTTGGGACCAGGTTTTCTTTGTATTTACTGGTCTCCATGTTTCCGGAGCACCTACGGATGTGTCGCTGTGGCCTAGTGGTTAGTGTCTCTAACTATTACCCTTTACGGTTTTGTGCGTTCAAACCCCGGTGTACCACTGGTTGTGGCTTTTGAGGTAACATTACCTTTCCTTGCACTTTCCCCTCCTTTTCCTCTGCTGGGGTTTGGTGGCCGGCCCGGTTTGTGGGATCAGGAGGTTGTTCTCCTTGGGGGTTCCATTCATTCACTTGTGGGTGTTTTTATGCCGGCGTGCGGCCGTGTTGGACTTCGCTTCCATGTCTCCGTGGGAGCATTGGATACCGTCTACGGTTTTTGAAGTCGTATTCTTCTATATTGGCAGTTTTTGGGTGGGACTCTGGTTCTGCGACTGCACTCCCACTGTTTTTGCTTCCCGGTGTCACAGGATGTCTCAGTGGGGTCCGATCAGGGCTCTTGTTTCCTTGGTCGCGGCGGCACTGCTGTCGCCGGCACCCTCCTCTCGCCCCCTGCCTTTCCGGGTCTCCGTCCATGCCTGTGGCACCCTGCGCCTGTTCCTCAGTCCTTGGTGCATCCCGGTGGGTCTCGGTGGTGCTCCCCCTCCCCGTGGGGACCCGACTCCCTAGGGTTTTCTGGCGTGCCCGGTGTCGGTTGCCTGTCTTCTGCCTCGCATCCTTGTGTGGCACTGTTGGCTGCCTTTTGGACTCTTCTTGGGCGGGGCCTTTCCTCCTGTTCCTGTTTATCGTTGGGGTGCCAGGGACTGGGTTCTCTGGTCTGTCTTGTGCCTTTGGTGACTCTGGCTCTCACGGGTCGAGGGTTCGGAGTTTTGCTATGGGCCCCTATGTCGGTGGTCTTCGTGACTATGGCCATACCGCCCTGTTCGTCTCCCGCTTGTGCTTTCTATGTGGCACAGGGTGCTCTTTGTTCGGGCGGTGCTTTTGGGGTTCTATTGGGGGGCCGTCTTTTGCCGGTTTGTGCGGGCTGTCCTCACATCCTGGGTGGTGTCTGTCTCGGGTCCTTGGATCCTGTCTCCTCCCTGGCTGCCCTCCTACCGCCTGTTTCTGGTTGTTGGGCTCACCTGCTCGTGCCCGGTGTCGGTTGTTCGTTGTTTGGGCTGCTGCCTTTAGGTGGCACCGGCTGTGTCAGGTCAGGGATTCGGCTCTCGCCTTTGCTCTGGTTGTTCTATTTGCCTGGGCTTGCTGTGGCACTGTTAGCTGTCTTTCGGGTCCGCTCGTGTTCAGCTATAGGCCTGTTCCCCTTCCTCTCTGTGTCTCTGCCTGTTTCGGTGTGGTGACGTGCTCTTCTCGTGCCAGGCGCTCCCCCTTGGTTTATCCTCTGCCCCGCTGGTTTTCGGGTCCCGTCTGGGTCCCGTGGTTGGGGGTGCTGGTGCTGCTTTCTGCTTCTGCCTGTTGCTCCCCTGGGCTCTTCTTCCTCTGTTCCTTGGTGGGTGCCTTCGGTTGTCCCAGTGGCCTCTTTGTCCTTCGATTTCCGTTCGGCCGATGGTTGTGTTCCCACAGATTGATCCGGTTTGGGTTAGTGGTTGGTGGTGCCCTCTTTCTTCCCCTTCTTCTGGGTCACGGGCCGGGCGCGCGGCTCCCGTCCCTCCCGGTCTGCAGGTGTGGCCTGCGGTCTTTCTGGGTCTGGTGGCTTAGTGGACTACTGCATCCAGATTAGGGGCCTGTGTTCGGCCTCATGGTCTCTGGTTCAGATCCCGGTGGGTCCGCTCAGCCTTTCCTCCTTCTGAGGTCGATGAACTGGGTACCTTAGAGTCGGGTTACAGCACACATTTCTTTTTGGCACCAAGATGCCCTTGGGTGACATTCGCTTTACATATACACGTTATGTTTAGTGTCATTTATGTCGGGCTGACTTTTCCCTTTCCGGGTGTCCCCTTCTCAGAGGGTTGTGGCCTTTGCCGGCCTGTGGGGCTGTGGCACGGGCTTCCGTTCCCGGTTTGTGCGGGGTCAGTTGGTTCCCCTGCTAGTGGGTTTATCGTCCCTCCATTTTGTTGCCGGTACCTTTGGCTTGTCCGGGGTTTGCCCATCCCTGCGGGGGTTTCTGGTTTCTGGGCCGGTCAATTTTTTGCCTGCCTCGTTCTCCAGGGGGGTTGTTTGGTTCGCTCCCTTGGGCTCTTTGGCGTGGTTTTCTGTCCTTGGCGGGGGTGCCGGGGTTGTGTTCCTGCGGTTCCTCTCCTGGGGTCGGGGGCTCATGGGTTGTCTCTGGTGCTGAGTTTTTCCCCCATTGGCGTCCGTCTTCCGGTGGGTGGCTGTGTCCCCTTGTTCCGGGCCTGATTTGGGTCCCCGGCGATGGCTCTGTTGGTTTCCTCGGGGTGTGGCGTTGGCCTACCTGCTGGGCGGTCTGCCTTTGTTCTTGGGGTCCTGATTTGGGTCTTGGCGGGCCTCTCCTCTGTTCTCTCCTCCCGTGTTCGGGGGCTCGGTGGCTGGTGGCGCTGTCTTCCCGTTGGCCGGGCTCCGGCTTTGCGCTTTCCTCCGTTCCCTTTGCTCGAGCGGGTTCTGGGCTTGCTGGTCCTGGAGGGGGAGTTTGTTCTATTGATGGTGCTCGCCTGGGTCTGTCTCCCTTGCTTTCCGCTGCTGTGGGAGTTGGTTGCCCGGGGGTGCTGGGCGTCCTGGTTCTTCCTTCCCCTTTCCGGGACCCTCTGCTTCCGGTGGGGTTTTCTTCATCCTCTTCTTCTTCGGCCCTAGCTCTTGGGTGTTTGGGCCTGCTGGCTCATTGTTGCTCCCTGTGGGTCATACTGGCATTATGACTCCCTGTGGCCTATTGGTTGGGGTTGCATACTCTTACACCGGCGGTTGTGGGTTCACTTCCTGGTGTTGCACTGGCTGTGAGTGCTCTTTCAATGGCAGCGGTGGGGCTCTTTTCGCCCGGCTCTTCTGTTTTCTCTCACCTTTGGGGTGTTCTGTGGCCCCGTGGTGGGTGTTCACGTTCCCTCCTGGTACTGGTCCCTTCTGTTCTTCCGGCTTCTTGGGTGGCCTTCCGGGCTTTCGGCTTGCTTCCGGTTTGGATCCGTTGGTGGCCGGGTTGCCTCGGAGTTGTTTCCTCCGGCCCCCTGTGTCCGTTTTGTGTGGCTTCTGCCCTCAGTCCCCTCGGTTTCCGCTGCGTCCGGTGGGTTTTTGCTCTTTCTTCCGTACGGTTGGTGGACTTGGTGCGGTTTCTGCTCTCTCGCTGTTGGTGACCCGGCATGCAGTGGTGCGGTGTTTGGGTCGGGCTGCGCCATTTTGGCTGCTGTGTCTTCTTTTGGTCACTTTGGTGTGTGCTTGGCTCTTGGCCTGTGTTCTTGTCTGGGCCTTCTGTGGTGGGGTTTCGCTGTGGCCGGTCTCGGGGCTGGTCTTTCCGGCTTGTTTGCCGGTGGGTTGGATGGTTTCATCCATTCCTCTGTGTTGTTGGTTTTGTCAGGCTTCTTTGACTTCTCCTTCCTATCCGTGGTTTCTTGTGAGTTTCCATGAAGCCGCTTGGCTTTGGTATGTGCTCACTTCGTTAATCATGTGGTGAGGAAGACTTACGAGGAGGTAATGCCCCGGTTACTTACCGGTAATCTTCATTACTCCGAGTATAGTCTTCCTCGCCACATGAGTTCCCATCCCTCCCTCCCTGTCTGGCTATCGGCTTCATTTTTCTGCTTGGTAGTTTCAGGCTGAAGGGTTGGGCCGGCCCGCCTCTTATAGAGGTCAAGGGTGAAAGGGTTCGGCCATATTGGGAAGGGATGGGAGGCATGGGAGGCTAACTTTTTTGCTTTGGAGGGTTCTGGTGTGGAGCTGAAGCTCACTTCGTTAATGATGTGGCGAGGAAGACTATACTCGGAGTAATGAAGATTACCGGTAAGTAACCGGGGCATTACTGGTATATAATTGTATCATTAGATTGACTTCTTTAAAAATCTTATCTGTTTTAAGTTATTCCATAACTCCTTGTGGACCCACCCGATCGGATTTTGAAAGCCATTAAACCAAAATAATGTGTGTTGCCTAACATGTTATCACATATGTTTTCTCCATTTAAAAACGGATCCCTTTTAAAAGGATTTGGTGAGTTTGTTCTCTCTATCTGAATCCTTTCGGGATCAACATACATCAAACTTAACAAATCCTGCATAGAAAATACAATTTCTCAACCAACCCTTTCGCCTTGCCTGAGCTTGTCATTGCAGTGCCCAATTACCAAGAAGAAAAGACATCAGACTATTCGCCAAAAAACAACTCTTAAACCAGACTGGCGAAATGTAATTATCCATTTTTACCAGCACTTCTTAAAATATATCTTTGGGAAATGCCAGCGGCCTAATTCAGCAAGATATATGGACATCCAAGTTCAACTTAGGTAACTAAGGTATTCAAACAATTAACTTTATGGTAATAAAATTCCACACGAATTATAACAAATGTACAACTATGAGCAAGGTTTGGTTATTAGTAGAGGGAGTATGAGCAAAAATTGGTGAACGTTCATAAACTAGCTACCATTTTGCAGGTAGTTTCCCTGAAAGTGTGCTGGAAGCTTTACTTCTGTAAACAGCAGGAGTAAATGCGGTTTCACGGCGTTACTATTGAGAGAACACCCCAAATTGGATGGGGCAGCTGTAATGGATGAGTTTTCTCCACGGCGAAAAATGGTAGAAAAAAAAATTGCAAGTGCAAAGGCCCTTTTGCATCACATTTCACTGCACTGAACTACGCACTTGTTGTATTCCCCTGAGTCACAATAGTTGAGAACGTGAGTACTCGCGGTATTCAGCAAACATCGCAAAATCTCAGGTGGATCACTGTAGTTGTTTCTGAATTCCAGAGAAGTCAGGTACTTACTGCAAATGTAGGACCACCCCTAGGGGAGAACATTTCCATCGATATTTATAGGAGTCCAGTGAATCGGGCCCACGCTCCGAGCATGATGCTGCCAATGGTAAAAGTTCACCAGACTGGTGGGGCATCATTCACACGTTTTAACCACGGTGGCTGACGCGGTTTAACATTAAAAATAGGACAATGGAAAGGGAAGGAGTGACAACACCGGTCTTAAAATAGATGTGGGGCGGATGAAGAACTGCTTGGAAGAAGAGACACGCATTACAGCTGCAATGAGGAGAAAACAGTAGAAGCTGATTCAAACTTTCATCGGCGGTCAGATCCGGAGTGCTTGGGCGGCATTAAATAATGTTCCTAAACATAATATGCACAGAACTATGCATTACATACATCCTTCAAAGATAGGGCTAGAGGAGACGCGGTACTGTTTTTTGGAACGGACATCAAGTTGGGTACCATCAATCAGCTACCAAGGAATCAAAGGCAGCACTTGTTTATGACGCAAGCTGCAGACCAGAGTTAATATGTACAAAGTAAAGAACACCATTAGTGGTATATAATTAAACCTTCCTGAGGGAACAGCTAACAATTTACCAGAAAGTCACTTCTGATATCATAATTTCAGTGTTCAAATAACCAGCGACACGCTGTAGTTCTTATTTTATTGAAATCAAAGTGGGTGTAATGTAAAGGAATTAGATCATGTCAAGAGTTAAGAGCCTTTTGGGTGATAAAAATAGTCACTGCAATCACAGGGATTCAGTTAAAAAGAGGAGGGTGTTTTAAAGGGCTTAATACTGTGATTTAGCCTTATAAATAAAGTTACAGCTATATAAATAGAATAGGGGCACTGTACGTTGGAGTTACATTGGAAAAGATTGATTACTCTGTTCCAGCGAATTTGTTGATAAAAGGGGGTATAGTGTACAATGTGTAAGAAATTGGGTTGTTGGTTGACTGGGTTGTAAGACCCGGTTAAGCAGCAACCCTTATCCTTGTCAGTGCATGGCACAAGGAAACCCCAAATCAACCCGTGTTCACCTCCTTAGTAGCTTGGCACGGAGCAGTCAGGCTTAACTCAGAGGCAATGTGTAAAGTATTTGTGCAAAATTCAAACAGTGAAACAGTAAAAGCTCACCACAAAAGGAGCCCACAACAGATTTAGAAAAATGGAGTAGGTTTAAATTAAGAAAACAAGAGCAACATCACAAAAGTCCAATTAGTAGAACTGGAGATATTGAATTTTAACGCTTGTAGTGAAATAGCATCAAAAAGCACAATGCGCCAATTTGGGAAATCTGGTCACACCGGACCAGTATAAAGTCACAAGTTCAAGCCGGCTGCAATAGAGCATGGGCCAGCAACAGGGACCCAGTAAGGCCCACTGAACAAAGTACTTTAAATCTTGGTTGTGGAGCTTTGCGTGGATCCGCATCGAGGATGTGTTGTCCAGCCGAAGCGATGTGCCAGTTCCGAGATGTGACCAGGCTGCGATCTGAGGTCCTGTGGCGTCCTCATCTAGGATTCCGTTGATGGGGCTTGCAATGTGAAGTTTGGCATTGGGGATGCAGCACTCAGCTGGTGTTCTGTCAGTTCTGAGTAGCTGTGAAGCTGCGATGCAGAGTCTGGCGTCATTGAGGCTGCCATCAGCGAGAGATGCAAGGACTTGGGCTGTTGATGCGCTGTGCCATCGGCGATGCATCCGTTCCGAGGACTGTGGTGGGCAATGCGCATCTTTGCGACAGGTTCAAACCACTCAGCAGCGGCAATGCTTTGGTTCTGCTCGGGCTTGCACCACTTAGCCAAAAAGATATGTCGGTTCTGCTTGGGGATGCGTCGCTCAACAGTGAAGATTCATCATATCCGCTGGCAAGTACCTTAGGCCCCCTTCCAAGGGTTCAGGACTGGGGTGGCACCAGTTGGCAGAGCAGGAGTCCAGCAGAGTGTAGCCTAGCAGAGTGGCAGTCCTTCAGCTGCACAGCAGTCCTTCCGCCTTGCAAAGTATACAGAGGTCCAGAAATGTACTGAAATGATGGCATCTGGGGTCCTTCTTTTATACACAGTTGTGTCTTTGAAGTGGGGAGAAGCCTCCTTTGAAGTGCACAGATGCACTGCCTTCCCTGCCCTGGCTCCAAACTAACTACAGGGGGTATGCAGACTTTTGAGTGGGGACAGGAGCCTATTCAGGTGTAAGTGAGGCTTGGTCCAGCTCCTCCCTCCCATCCTACCAGTGATGGCCCACTCAGTCACACCTAAGCTCCCATTGTGTGTGGCTGTCTAGGGGGAATACACAAAGCCCAGTTGTCAGCTACACCCAGTCATGTGAACCAGGCAGGCTGCAGGAACCAAATGGCAAAGGCAAGGTAATGCCAACTTTTCAAAAGTGGTATTTTCAGAATTGTAATTTCAAATCCAACTTCACCATAAGTTAGAATTTTAAATTAGGATTCCAAAGACACCAAACTTGAACCAGTTAATCAGTTATATCTTCCTATTTGGAAATTATACTTATAAATTGTAATAAGGTGATCCCAATGTTATCCTAGGGGAGATATAGGTCTTACCATAGTGAAAAACGAATGTAAGATATTTTTTTACCACACGGACATGTAAAATCTAAAAGTACATGTCCTGCTTTTTAAATACATTGCACCCTGCCCTCTGGGCTATCAGGGGCCTACCCTAGGGGTGACATATGTATTAAAAAGGAAGGTTTGGGCCTGGTAAAAGGGTAATTTTGCAAGTTGGAAGAAGCAGTTTAAACGCCACACACAGGCTGTGCTAGGGCAGGCCTGAGATATGTTTAATGGGCTACAATCAGTGCTGCAGACCTATTAGTAGCATTTCATTTACAGGGTCTAGGCACATGTAGTGTCACTTTATTAGGGATAATGGGATGGAGTCCAAGAAGCAAATCACATTTCCAGTTATCATCAAGGATGATCCAGAGGCAGATACCTCATCGTGTCTTAGAGAGAAGGAGCTAAAAGCAGTGGCTGAAAAACCATCATGTCCCACCTCATTAAGTTTCGCACTGATCTACAATGCTGCTGCTTTCTTGAATCAAATCACCATCATCATTCGATACTACCAAAACACAAATTATTGGCAATCAATGGACTACGCGGATAGAGACATTTGAAGATTTCATTGATGCACTTGAAGAGACTGATAATAAAAGATTATCAAATACCTCAAAAATCTTGTTGGTGATGGCATAAAGGAAGTCATAAAGAAAATGCCACAAACTCACAAAGAAATTACATATTGTTAGATTAAAGAAACCTTGAATCTCAAGTTTAATCCAATGCCAAATGTTGACTATAAAAGATATATTTTCAGTCAAGAACGACAGAAAGTTGGTGAGACCATCGATGAATTTGTAGAGAGACTTGACACACTCATCAAACTTTAAGTTCAATTAATTTAATGATGAAGAGGTCATAAGTATTAGGGTCATTGATGGATTCTTGACTGATTCATTCAGATGGCGAATGCTGGGAGAAATTTTGAGTCTGGAATGAGTGTTGATGGCTGCTAGAGCTGAAGAGTGTGCCAATCGAAAAGCTGCTGATATGACATGAAGGCCGCAGATGTCCAGAATGAATCAGCCATGAGCTTGAAAAACAAGTCAAAGCGAAAGAATGGAGGACACAAGATGATGTCTACACGTAAAAAGAAGTTATGTTTTAGATGTGGATTTTCATTTGCACACGAAGACAAATGTCCTGTGTTAGAAATGGGATTTCTGGTTGGCTATGGGCTAGCGCCAGAACAAGCCAGGAAGAAACCACCACTCTAGTCAGGGCAAGGGAGTTACACGCTGAAGATAACCCCTGCTCACCCCCTTGGTAGCTTGGCACGAGCAGTCAGGCTTATCCCAGAGGCAATGTGTAAAGCGTTTGCGCAACACACACACACAGCAGCAACACACTAGGCACACTACAAAAGAAACTCCACACAAGGTTATATAAAAAATAACCTTTGTATTATCATAAACACATTAGAGCATAACCACACAATGTACACTGTGCCAACTGGCACTAGGCAATATTTTACAGGGGATTATATACACATGACAGGGCCAATTGGGCCACTGTCAGAACCCTCACAAAGCACAACTAGTAAATGTAGAACACAACCAGTAATTACTGGCAACATACTGTACTCAGCATTATATCCTGCAACATAAATCACACTATGCAATAAGCGTCACAATAAGCATAATCACATTATGCAATAATATCCTCACCCGCATAAATACATTATGCAATGACCTCATAAGTATAAATCAGAGGCCTAAGTCATGGTACATAAATCACATTAGGGCCTGGCGCCACATAAATCACATTAGGGCCTGGCGCCCTACCAACCTAACACTGACCCCCTGGCCAACTGGCCTTCTCTCTGGGGCTCAAATGCCCTATGTCCAAAATGTCAGGGCTTGGCTGCCAATGCAGCAACATCAAAAGGGTGCGCAATGCGCTGGGGCAGGGCAGGAGTGTACCTAACTCCTTTCTCAGCAAATTAATAAAAATGCCCCCAAAAGAAATAGTGGCACTGGCACTACTGTGCCTCCTGGGTCCCCACTGGGACTCTTCACAAATGGCCCCCACGTTGCAGTTGCCCGCTACGGCGGAGCAACTGAAAAACAAAAGAGGCACTGGCACTTCTGTGCCCTCTGGACCCCCACTGGGGCCCTGAAAACAATGTGCCCCACGTTGGAGCGGCCCGCTCTCCTGCGGGTCCGCTCAGGACAACAGGCACCGGCAATGTGCCTCGATCGGCACCAACAATGCTCACTGGGAGCCCCACTCACCGAGGCTCTCCGACGCTCCTCCTTCCTCACGGGGAACCAGAGGGCCAGGACACGGACCTCCGGCTTCCTCCTTCCTTCGCTGGGGAGCACGGAATCTCGTTGGCAGGGCAACGGCCCGACACAGGTGATCCGGGGCTTCCTGCCCGGCTCCTGGCATTGACCGCAAGACGCCTCACAGGGCACGGAGCGAAGTCTCCGTCGGCCCCGCCCACCACAAGGCTTCCTCTCGCCTCACTTCCGGCGGGCACTTCCTCCCGGCCACAACTCCGCCCCAACCAGGCAGCCGTGCCTGACTTCCGGCCCGGGCCTCGGCGGTGATTTCACCGGCAAACGCGGGGTGGGCTCCCGCTGTAATTAAAACCAAACGCGGGGTGGGCACCCGCTGTAAATCACAAACACGGGGTGGGCTCCCGCTAAAGCACACAAATGCGGGGTGGGCACCCGCCTTTCAAAGTGGCATAAACGCGGGGTGGACACTTGTGAATTGCTGCAAAATGCGGGGTGGGCACCCGCTCCTTTCCACCGCAATGCGGGCTAATCCCTATATGGGGATTCCCTCTCCAGGCATCGCAACTTAGTGCTGTAAGGCCCCAGCACTCTCCCTGGCCTGGGAGAGAAAATAAAGCGCTCACGAGGCGCTAAAGTCCTGGAAAGGTTAGGGGCACAGCTGGGCCCAGGCAGGCCAGCACACAGGGCCCTCCAGCAGGGAGGCAGTCCCTCGTGGCGGTTCCTCCTGAGGCCCAGCAGCAGCAAGCCCCCAAGCACAGGAACAGCACACATTTCATGGGGTCACAGCCCCTATATTTATATTACATCTTGGCTTTGTCTGCCCTGGCACAGGGCTCGGGGGAACCAGCAAAAACTGGTTCAGGGGGGAATTGGAGCACTTTGTTTACAAGGCTCCTCTTCCCCTTTGTCAGGTGGGGGCTCGTCATCAGACACACCACAGGGGGGCGGAGCCAGCATTGTACAGGCTAGGCACAGACCTATTCAGGGACCAGGGACTTCTCCTCCCACTACTCCAAATGCAGATGCCCTATTCAGCCTAGCGCTGACTCACCCTGCCCCTCCTGGAGCCACACACACCTCACCAGCCCCTGTCACTCAAAAGCCAGACATGCAATTCACATCAGGCAGGCAGACACATAGCACACAGAAATGCCAACTTCTAAAAGTGGCATTTCTAAAATAGTTATAATAAATCTGCGCACACCATTGCGTAGCATTTATTATCACTATTCCAAATATACCAAACTTGACCACGCTGCTCCTCTCATATCAGGAATTACCACTGAAACACTTATCAGGGAATCCCCAGTGTATTCCTATGGGAGGGCAGCCTCACAGTAGTGAGAAACCAAAATGGCTGTTTGTCACTACCAGGACATGTCACACATTTAAGGTACATGTCCTGCCTTTCACCTACAATGCACCCTGCCCATAGGGCTAGTCTAGGGCCTACCTTAGGGGTGACTGACATGCAGTAAAAGGGGGCTCACAGACAGGGCACACACTTTAGGTGCCACGTCACAGCGGCAGTAACACTGCGCGCACAGGCCCTGCAATGGCAGAGGCCTGAGATAGGTTTGAAAGGCTACTTTGGTGGGTGGTGCAATCAGCGCTGCAAGCCCACCAGTATCATTTAACTTTACCAGCCCTGGGTATATGAGATACCACTTTACAAGGGACTGACAGGTAAATTAAATATGCCAAACAGGTGTAGACCAATCTTACCATAAGTAACACAGAGAGCACACGCACTTTACACTGAACAGCAGTGCTAAAGTGCCCAGAGTCCTAAAACCACCAACACCATGTCAGAAAAAAGGCTAGGAGGAAGGCACAAAGTTCAGGTATGACCCTGCAAAAAGGGCTAAGTCCAACATCCTGCCAGTGGACAGACACGTAAGGGCTGTGGGAAGAAGAACCATTTTGTGATGGTGTGCAAAGCAAAGGGAAAAAAAAGTGTGTTATGGTGTGAAGACAAAATGGCCACCGTAACTTTCCAGAAGCAACTATCAACGTGCACCCACACAGCCCAGCGAAGGCATCAGGTACAACAAATCAACACTGAGTGAAATTGATTGTCATCTAAATCATCGTCAAACAGTTAATCCCATGTCATTATGAAGAGAAAGTGAAGAAGATGGTTGTGCCATGTCCATGTTTACATCAGAAAAGTGTGCTCATGTCGGACTGGCCGCATGTGAAAAAAATGTCAGACAACCTGCAGTTGACATGACAAACACTAAGGTCATTCAAACATTGTCTGGAAATTGCACTGAAAGTAAAAGGTTCTTCGATCCCTTTCATCATCGACAGTGGTGCATCAATGAACATTATGCCTGAGGAGAAATACAATGAATTGCCTCCCTTATCACAACTTATGCCATCAACACTCTTAAAAAGTCAAGGTTAATTTGTTGTGATGATGAAACACAAGAAAATGAAGGTGCAAATGCTCATCCAAGTGCTTCAAGGGACAGCGTCAAGTCATCAGCCTCAGCACAGCTTCTGATATGGGACTGATTTCCGTGAACAACAACATGAATGCTCACCATGAAATAATAAGTCAACTCCCTTCATTGTTTCATGGTTTGGGTAAGCGTAAGACTATGAAAGTAAAGTTGTATATTAATGAGGACATCCGTACTGTTGCTCAGAGACATAGGCAAATTGCTTTTCATTTACAAGATGCTGTTGAAGGAAAATTACTTAAGCATGATATCATTGAGCATTCTACTGGTCCAACGCCATGAGTTTCTCCCAATGTGGTAGTGCCCAAAAAGGACAGTGAAGGAGCAGTAAGCAAATGCGTTGACATGCGTCAGGCAAACAAGGCAATTGAACAAGATGACATCCAGGTCCACACATTGCTGACAAGATAATGCAAATAAATGGTAGAAAGGCCTTCTCTCACCTTGATTTAAAGAAAGGTTATCATTAGGGGTGGGTGGCAAACTCTGCTCCGCCCGTGGAGTGCATGGAGTTTTGCTGCTCCACACTCTGCTTGGAGCACAGAGTTCAGCAAAAAACCTCTGCCAGCAACCGGCTGAATTGAGTTTACTAGCACGCACACCGCTCACAATTAAATGCTGATTGCTGACATGGTGACGTTGGGTGCACAACTGGGCCTGCATGTGCTTGGGAGGAGGGAGGGATGGGCATGGAGTGTGGTGGTGAGGGGGCGTCGTGAGGCTGTACTAGGCCTCTCCTCCCCATAGTAGGATTGGCTACAGTGACAGTCTCGCTTCAGGGAGAAGGCAGCGTGGGCTAGGGGGAGCTGCCGGAAGTGAGGGAGCCCAGACTACCGTGCTGGAGGGAAAGACAAGGGTGAGGTCCAGTGTGACACAAGAAGCCAGCCTTAAACACCTGTGGTTCAAGCAGAGTCTGCAACTGTGCTGCACGGGAAGGGAAAGGTTAATATCCCTACCCATCGAGGGCCGCACAGTCTGTGGTGAGGCAGCAGCAGAAGGGTTGACACCCTAAGGGCCGCACCTCGAGCAGCAGGTGGAACAGACTAAGATCACTCTTGCAAAGGGAACCCCTGTGATGATTTATTAGCAGCTGGGTGGCTGCCGGTCTGTACCAGAGTTGGAAGAGGTCACCCTGGCTGCAGGTGAGACCTTTGTGCCTTGCAGTTGCTTTACCCCCGGCAGACTGCATGTACCTCTGTAGAAAAGCACAAGCTTCCCAATCAGAGTACCTGGGCTGCTGCTGTGAGCATCACCAGCCAGTACAACATAATTTGCATTGGCTGCAGATGCTGGCAGGACCAGGCATGCAAGTCGTGGGCTCTTCGCTCTTAGCTCCCACTGCCCAAGACATAGAGAGACTGCTGGCAGTGGTTGAGACAATAGACGGGACCTGAGGGTTGGAGACAGAGGTTCTCCCCACTCTGGGCAACGGCAGATACATATATCTGGCAGCGGGGCTTTGCCTTTAACTCTCCATTCATTCAGTGAGCATAGAAGAGTGCAGGCCAGAGCCCGCAGCAGAGAAGGGCACTGTGACTGTCCCCTGTGCCCTGAGGAGACACCGACCAAGGTACATGTAAATAGCAATACACTTCTTATGTTACTGCCTTCTGGCCATTGCCCCGCTCTCCCTGCTGTGCAGTTCTACACATTGCACTCCTCTCCACCGCTACTACTCAAGTGGCTTGTTCCTGCTCTCAGAAGCCACAAATAGAGCTATGCTGAAGGCCCAGTAGTCCCTATATGACCAGCATGTTTCATCTTAAGAATCAGGTGGAGCTATGTGATCTGAGTGCTATATAAGTAATTTGGAAACCAAATGGGCAAGTAGAAAGATGTATTTTCACATACTTAATATGCAGTAGGAATGTATGCCGCATCAAACTGGGGTGGTGTGGTAAGCAAAAGAAAAATTGATTAAACCCAGATCCTTGTGACTGGGGGTGAATGTTTTCATTGTTCAGCATTCTGTTCCTCATTTGTTCCTTTTGCTTTTGTCACCCTAAGTGGGAAGAGAATGCCCAGACGTGGGTCCCCTGCTCACTACGCCACTGGATTCAAGCTATGCTGACTGATGAGGGGTGATGCCTCGAAACTGGTCCCAGGATACTTGTTTCCGGTCCAGGGAGGACCTGGCTTGGCAGTTCCGGATGGACTGTTCCCCTGAAGAACAGGTTCAAGACTGATTTGCATATGGCTGGGTCCAAACTGGGGTGGCATGGTGAGTAAAGGAACGATGGATTAAACCCAGATCCTTGTGACTGGGAGCTTGCATTGTTCAGCATTCTGTCCCTCATTTGTTCCTTTTACTTGTATCCACTTTCAGAGCCTTGACAATTAGCGGCAGGGGGGGCAATTACAGAAGGTGGGTTGTATTAATAAATAGCGATATGGCAACATTTATAACCTGTGCTTACTGATATTTTGACATTGTTTGCAGAAACAGTAAGAAAAGTTAATTAAACTTTTGGGCATGTGGACCACAAAGGAGAAACGTAAAATAAACCACACAAAGCCATGTGGGCCAGCTGCAAGCAATGGTGACGTTACTCTAGTAGTAGTTTGGCCTCCCTACTAAGTGACAAGGCAGTGTGTGCATATCTAAGTGCCCTTGAAAAAGAATGTTCTTTTCCACCATGGCATTTTATTTTCTATTAGTCCAATAAAAAGTATCAAAAACATGCAGTGTTTTTGAAAAGATGGTACGAATGTGTGTATTAGCTGAGCACCGTTTTCTTTTTGGTCAATCCAGAATGTGGAGCAACACTGCGCTCAAGTGGCCATTTGAAGAATATTATGAGGCTGCCTAACTGCAATTATTAGTGTAAAAGTACATAACAGGCTGTGAACTCTACAAGTTGAGAGAACTCCGAATGCTTGCGGAACTCCACAGAATTTCTCATAATTTTCCGGTAACTCAGTGGAATTCTACGGAGTGAAACTCTGCGAGCTCCACCCAGGTCATATTCACACATCCATACAAGCACTCCCATATCTGCTCACTCACCTATACAGTCATTTACACAGACACTCACTCTCCAATACAACCACTCACACACTATCTCACTTAACCAAACAATCACTCAGACAGACACTAACTCACCAACACAGTCACATGCACACCCAGTCACTCAGTCATACAGCCATTCAGACACCCACTCATTCACCCATACAGTCACTCACACAGCCACTCATTTGCCCATACAGCCACTGACACACCCACTCACTCACCAACATAGTCAATCAAACACCCACTTACTTACCCACGCAGCTACTCACATATGTACATACACACCCATACAGTCATTCACACACCCATACAGCTGCTCATATACCCTCAAAACCACTTGCACACCCATACAACCACTCAGATACATACTCACACAACCATACAGACACTGACATAATCACTCACACACCTACAGACCTAGTCAGAAATCAACTCGCTCACCCACACAGGCACTCATGCATGCATGCACACACCCATACAGCCACTCACACACTGATACAGTCACACACTCACCCAGATCACATGTTAGAGATAGCATCATTCATTAGTAGTACAACTACTTTACTAATCTAACTTTTGTAGTAGGTTAGTATATATGTTTAATACTGATAAACTCATAAAAACACTTACACTCACTTGATGATACCATCCGTGATGTCATCAGTGATATAATATGTGATGTCATAAGCAGTGAATGGCAGGTTCGTAAGTAATAGTTAGCTCAGGTAACTATAGTGCTGATTTCCAATGGTTTTATACGAGTGAAATCTGAGCCTAACTATAACGTCCCTGTACCCTTTGTTTTTTTCAGTGAATATGTATATATATATATATATATATATATGTATATATATATATATATATATACATATATATATATATCCTCCCAACTTGGTTCACCTTCGTCTGGGTCGTTGGCGCTCAAATTAGGTGCGTTACCACCGCGGTTGAACCAAACCACTAATTATCCAAACAAATCCTTCATTGCAGAAGAAAACGGGTCGCACTCTTGCAGCGATATTAGTCAAAGTTAATTTATTCTTAAATCCATTTGACAGGAACACAGACACACAACCAACGCGTTTCGGTATTTCCTAATACCTTGCTCACGGTTCAAGCAAGGTATTAGGAAATACCGAAACGCGTTGGTTGTGTGTCTGTGTTCCTGTCAAATGGATTTAAGAATAAATTAACTTTGCCTAATATCGCTGCAAGAGTGCGACCCAATTTCTTCTGCAACGAAGCATTTGTTTGGATATATATATATACATATATAAATAAATATATACAAATATATATGTATATATATATATACACACCCACACACACACACCACACACACACACACATATGTATATATATATATGAATACGATTCCTCCAAGATTACCTCCCGACAGTTTTCAGGGTTTTTCAACGAAGGATCACTGCACCACAACCGGCAAATAGTTTCAGTGTTGCTTTATTTAAACCAAAGTGCAAACATGAACGGTAGAGGACGGTCTACGCGTTTCGGCTCCCAGCCTTCTACTGGACCATAGAGTCCTGGAGCCCAGAATGTCTCATTTAAAGTGCAAGTGCGATTAAAAACAGTAAAAAGTGAAGACAAACTAGACATAAAAACAATCTTATTTTTTGTACGAATAATTTTTTTGTTTTGATCATTTCATTAATTTTAAAACGAGGCATTTTTATATATTTCATTTGTTTCTTTCTTAAAGTGCCAACAAAACAGTTTCTAAAAGGTGCAAGGATATTATTTTTCTAGAGTGCAAAGAGCATATGTTAAGAGCATGTGCAAAATACAAATGGGATCATCAATCATTTCTCTCTTTTTCTCTCATCATTGCCCTATTTCAGATTTTTCCAATATGTCTCAAGAGTAATAGTATTTCAAAACATATGTTTCAATTAAAGTATCCACACGTTGTTATGTTACAGGACCAATTTGGATAGTTTATAGGCTAATAGTCGTGAAGTACTCTAGTAGCTTACCCAACAACATGGTCATTTTGTGTTTTGAGTATACCCTTCTTGAAATAAAGTGACTAGTGCATTATCTCAGAATCAATTTAGGAAATTCCGTGGGCAAATAGTTGTAAAGTACACTAATAGCCCTCCCAGTCAAATATATAAGTATATGTATATAGGTTGTAAAGTACATTTGTTCAAATAGATTGTACCATGAGGGTATATGTTCACATCTCAAAGTTCACAATTTCACAGTTGATTGGTCCTGAATCTAAAAATGTAAAATCTTAATAAAACATACAGAAAAATAGAAATAATTTTTTAGTAACTTCTTCAATTAATACATCTAGAGAGAGCAATGTATCTTTATTTTGTGATCCCGTAATTTCCAAACTATGACTCCAGCAGACAATCTTGATTCCTTTTGAAGGTGTTTCAAAGTTCTCATATTCATAAATGAACATGCAGTTCAGCATCCGAGTTATGTCCCCACGGGTATTCTGTGCCAATGGCTAGGATTAGTCTAGACTCAGTTCTACGTAAATTGAGGGTTCGATCTCCACCTCTTTCTCTTTGTTTTACAATCTTGATTCCTGAGTATTTCAGTTGTTGACTGTCTCCGGAATGGAATTCCTGAAAATGTTTAGCCATTGGGTAGCTTAAATCTTTGTTTTTGATTGCTCTCAGATGTTGTAAAATTCTTAGTTTTAACTTATTGATGGTACTACCAACGTACAATTTTCTACATGGGCATTCTAACAAGTATACAACAAACGTTGATTCGCAGGTGATATGTTCTTGTATTTTCTCAATTTGGCCATTTTGGAGCAAATATGTAGTTTTATTTTGCCCATGATCACAAGCTCGGCACTTGGAACATTTCCAGAATTCTGGATTATTTAACCATGATGGTACAGTTTCTTTTTTTGATTCCAGATGACTCTGTGTAAGTATGTCTCCCAACGAGGCAGTCTTCCTATAGGTGATCCTGGGTTGGGGAGATATATATATATAGTCACAGAACAAAAACATAGGTTTCAGGGACGTTATAGTTAGTTGGACATTTCACTCATACAAAACCAGAGAAATCCAGCTGTTATAGTTTGTTGAGCTAACTATAACTCACGCCCCCGCAATGCACTGCTGATGACGTCACATATTACATCACTCATGACATGGTCAGTGACATCACTGATGACATCACTGATGACATCATCCTGTGAGGTTGAGTGTTTCTAAAAAGTTTAACAATGTTATATATATACGCCAAGGTTTATTCGAAGAATGAGTGGGTGTATGAGTGTCTGTATGGATGATTTGTTGGGTGCATGACTGATTGTATAAGTGAGTGATTAAACATGTCTTAGTGAATGTATGGATTCGTGAATAATCTGTGTAAATGTGTGTATCAGTCTGTCAGTTGGTGTGTAAGTGGCTGCATGGGTTGGTGAGTAGGTACATGAGTGTCTATTTGGGTTATTGATTAGTTTTCTGAGTACCTGTATGGGTGCCTGAGTGCCTGTGTGGGTGGGTGAGGGGCTGTGTGAATCCCTGCATGGATGTATGAGTGGGTGAATCCCTGGGTGTATGCGTTCATGATTGTGTCTGTGAGTGACGGTATGGTTGAGTGAGTGTGCGTATGGCTTTTTCGGTGAGTGTATGGATGTCTCAGTGGTATATGGGTGAGTAACTGCATATGTGAAAGGCAGTATATGTGAGTGTTGGAGTATATAAGTGACTGTTTGTGTGAGTGAGTGAGTGTGAGAGTGGCCATATGGGTGAGTGTGTGCTTCTGTGAGTGATTGTAGATAGGAGTAAGTATGTGTTACTATCTGTATGAGTAAGTGAGGTGGTGTGTGTATAACTGTATAGTGAGTAAATGGCAGTGTGATTGATTCTTTGGGTGAATGACTAGGTGTGTGAGTAACTATGGGTGAGTGGCAGTGTGTGAGTGTCTGTATGGGTGTATGAGTGCATATATCAGTGGCTGCAATGATGAGTGACTGCGTGTATGAGTGACTGCATGGGTGAGTGGATGTGTGTGTAGACCTATGAATCAGTGAGTGGGTATGTACTAACTGGAATTGGTGTATCTATGGTTTCGAGAATGGTAGTCTATATTTTAGAGTAGGTGTATGAAAAGTTATATTAGGGTGTGACGAGGTCCATCAGATATTAAGTGGATGATGTCATCAGTGATGTCATCAGTGATGTCATTTGAGATGTAATCAGTGATGTCATCAGTGATGTCACTGACCATGTCATGAGTGATGTAATATGTGACATCATCAGCAGTGCATTGCGGGAGTGCAAGTTATAACTAGCTCAACTAACTATAACGGCCGAATTTCTCTGGTTTTGTACGAGTGAAATGTCCAACTAACTATAAAGTCCCTGAAACCTATCATTTTTTCAGTGAATTTCAAAGGTTTTTTAAATGCTAATTTCTAACTATAACGTCCCTGAAACCTTTGGTTTTTTCAGTGAATTTCAAAGGTTTTTTAAATGTTAATTTCTAACTATAACGTCCCTGAAACCTATGGTTTTTTCAGTGAATTTCATAGGTTTTTTAAATGCTAATTTCTAACTATAACGTCCCTGAAACCTTTGGTTTTTTTCAGTGAATTTCAAAGGTTTTTTAAATGCTAATTTCTAACTATAATGTCCAAAAATACTTTTTCTTAATTTTTTAATTTTTATAAAAATAATGTGATGTTTTCTCTTTTCTAAAATATGAATTTACATTTTTTTTCTTTTTTTTTTAAAGTGGATTTGCGTACCGATCGTGTACCAGTCTCGGTGGGTGAGCGAATCAAAGAATTTTGCCGCCATATTGGCTAAGTTGTGTACGATGCGCGTTCGGTATGCGAAGGGTGCGCGGTTCTCGGCCCCGCGTAACATCACGTATGTATTTCCGGGAGTCGCGCCAGGTGCGCGAATCCACCGCAAAATTTTAAGTTTTAAAAGTTTATGTATATAACTTTAATATGTATATTATACCAAGAGATTATTTAATCTAATTGTAAATATCATATATTTGTAATTGTAATAAAGATATATTATTGTTAAATATATTTTTCAGGAATCGCGCTGGGTGCGCGCTGGTTGCGCGCCGGGTGCGCGAATCCCATGTGACTTCAAAAGAAACAATTTCATTGGTTAAGAAGCTTTTGATTCTAGAACTTGAAGGACCCCACCCATTTTTTTCATTCTTTCAAGTGCATCTCAGCAGATACTCCTGTTGTCTTTTGCTCCTCTTCTTTGCCTTTTTTTGGTGTTTTTTTCTTCCATCTAAAAATCGCAGCTGGCAATCCATCTCAGCAGCTTCCACCTGAAGAGGAAGAAGACTTGGAGGAACCCGTGAAGACCAGGTACGAGAGTATCGTTTGGGCATTTTTCTCCATTCCACCTGGGGAGAAAAAGGTGAATGCCCGTAAAGTAACATGCACCATTTGCGACAAGGTCCTCTAACGAGGATCAGAGAAGAAGTATTCTTGCGGCACGTCATCTTTGTTAAAGCATTTGCAAACAATGCACCCTCTGCATCTCGCAAGAGAACAGCTGCGACATGAGCAACAAAAGCAGGCAACTCAGGAGAACGCTGTTGGACCTAGCACCTCATCTGCTTCCACAGCAACTGCTAAATCAAACATCATCCCTGAGTTGCCAGAGTGGAGCAGCATTGTGTTAAATGCAAGATGTTATGTCTTGGTGAGCAATCAGTGGATGCCATCGTGGTTGCCATTAAGAACCACCATTGTTAATTTAAAAAAAAAAAAAATATGCAATGACTTTCTAATTGCATAATTTTTTGAACGTTTTCACTGTTGGTTCTGTTTATTTTTTCATTTTTTTTAAAAAAAAGAGTTAAAAAAACAAAAAAATATATAAAACAAAAAAAGAAGAAAAAAATGGGTCTTTTCAGAACCGCCTATTTGGTTAAAAATAGACAAATTTGTAAGTGTTGTATGAATTGTGGCAAGTGGAATATATGGAGAAGTGTATGGGTAGTGCATGTGTGATTGCATAAGTGCATGTGTAGTGCCTGGGTGATTGCAGTAGTGCATGTGTACTACCTGGGTGATTGCATGAGTACATGGGTAATGCTTAGGTGATTGTAAGAGTGCATGGGTAATGTCTAGGTGCATTGAGGAGTGCATAGGTAGTTCCTGGATGATTGTATAAGTGCATGGGTACTGGATGGGTAATTATATGAGTATATGGGTAGTGCTTGAGTTATTGGATGAGTGCAAGAGTAGTGCCTGGGTGATTCAAGGAGTACATGGATATTGCATGGCTGATTGGAGGAGTGCATGGGTAAGGCCTAGGTGCATTGAGGAGTGCATTAGTAGTGCCTGTGTGATTGCATGAGTGCATAGGTAGTGTCTGGATGATTTTATAAGTGCATGGGCACTACCTGAGTAATTGAAAAATTGCAAGGGTAATAGCTAGGTGATTGCATGAGTGCAGGGGTAATGTCTGGGTCATTGGAGGAGTGCATGGTTAATGCCTAAGTGATTGCATGAGTGCAAGAGTAATGTCTGGGTCGGTGCATGACTGTAGTGGAAATGCCTGGGTGATTGGAAAAGTGTATAAGTAGGGCCTGGGGGATTTTTTTAAGTGCATGGGTACTGGCTGGATGATTGGAGGAGTGCATGGGTAAAGCCTAGGTGCATCGAGTAGTGCATCAGTAGTGCCTGTGTGATTGCACAAGTGCATAGGTAGTGTCTGGATGTTTTTAAAAGTGTATGGGTATTGCCTGGGTAATTATATGAGCACAGCAGTAGTGCCTGGGTTATTGGAGGACTGCAAGGGTAGTTACTGGGTGATTGAAGGAGTACATGGATAGTGCATGGCTTATTGGAGGAGTGCATGGGTAATGCCTAGGTGCATCAAGGAGTACATCAGTAGTACCTCTGTGATTGCATGAGTGCATAGGCAGCGTCTTGATGATTTTATAAGTGCATGGGTACTGCCTGAGTGATTGAAGTACTGCATGGGTAATAGCTAGGTGATTGCATAAGTGCAGGGGTAATGTCTGGGTCGCTGGAGGAGTGCATGGGTAATGCCTAAGTGATTGCATGAGTGCTGGGGTAATGTGTAGGTAATTGGAGGAGTGCATGAGAAATGTGTGGCTGATTGTATGAGTGCAAGAGTAATGTCTGTGTCATTGCATGACTGTACTGGTAGTGCCTGGGTGATTGGAAAAGGGTATAAGTAGTGCCTGGGTGATTTTTTAAGTGCATGGGTACTGGCTGGATGATTGGAGGAGTGCATGGGTAATGCCTAAGTGCATTGAGGAGTGCATCAGTAGTGCCTGTGTGATTGCATGAGTGCATAGGTAGTGTCTGGATGTTTTTATAAGTGTATGGGTATTGCCTGGGTAATTATATTAGTACAGCGGTAGTGCCTGGGTTATTGGAGGACTGCAAGGGTAGTGACTGGGTGATTGAAGGAGTTCATGGATAGTGCATTGCTGATTGGAGGAGTGCATGGGTAATGCCTAGGTGCCTCACGGAGTGCATCAGTAGTGCCTGTGTGATTGCATGAGTGCATAGGTAGTGTCTGGATGATTTTAATAAGTGCATGGGTACTGCCTGAGTGATTGAAGGACTGTATGGGTAATAGCTAGGTGATTGCATGAGTGCAAGGGTAATGTCTGGGTTATTGGAGAGTGCATAGGTATTGCCTAAGTGATTGCATGAGTGCTGGGGAAATGTGTATGTAATTGGAGAAGTGCATGAGTAATGTTTGGCTGATTGCATGAGTGCAGGAGTAATGTCTGGGTGGTTGCATGTCTGTAGTGGTAGTGTTTGGGTGATTGGAAGAATGCATAAGCAGTGCCTGGGTGATTTTTTAAGTGCATGGGTACTGGCTGGATGATTGGAGGAGTGCATGGGTAATGCCTAGGTGCATCAAGGAGTGCATCACTAGTGCCTGTGTGATTGCATAGGTAGTGTCTGGATGTTTTTATAAGTGTATGGGTATTGCATGGGTAATTATATGAGTATAGCAGTAGTGCCTGGGTTATTGGAGGACTGCAAGGGTAGTGACTGGGTGATTGAAGGAGTACATGGATAGTGCATGGCTGATTGGAGGAGTGCATGGGTAATGCCTAGGTGCCTCGAGGAGTGCATCAGTAGTGCCTGTGTGATTGCATGAGTGCATAGGTAGTGTCTGGATGATTTTATAAGTGCATGGGTACTGCCTGAGTGATTGAAGGACTGTATGGGTAATAGCTGGGTGATTTCATGAGTGCAAGGGTAATGTCTGGGTCATTGGAGAGTGCATGGGTAATGCCTAAGTGATTGCATGAGTGCAGGGGGATTGTGTACGTAATTGGAGAAGTGCATGAGTAATGTTTGGCTGATTGCATGAGTGCAGGAGTAATGTCTGGGTGGTTGCATGTCTGTAGTGGTAGTGTCTGGGTGATTGGAAGAATGCATAAGTAGTGCCTGGGTGATTTTATAAGTGCATGGGTATTGCCTGGGTAATTATATGGGTACAGGGATAGTGTCTGAGTTATTGGAGGAGTGAAAGAGTTGTGCCTGGGTGATTGAAAGAGTACATGGATAGTGCATGGCTGATTGGAGGTGTGCATGGGTAATGCCTAGGTGCATTGATGAGTGCATCAGTAGTGCCTGTGTGATTGCATGAGTGCATAGGTAGTGCCAGGATGATTTTATAAATGCATTGGTACTGCCTGAGTGATTGAAAGACTGCAAGGGTAATAGCTAGCTGATTGCATGAGTGCAGGGGTAATGTCAGGGTCATTGGAGGAGTGCATGTGTAATGCCTAAGTGATTGCATGAGTGCAGGGGTAATGTCTGGGTCATTGGAGGAGTGCATGGCTAATGCCTAAGTGATTGCATGAATGCAGGCGTAATGTGTGGGGGATTAGAGGAATGCATAGGTAATGCCTGGGTAATTGCATGAGTGTAGGGGTAATGTCTTGCTGATTGCATGAGTGTAGGGGTAGTGCCGGGGTGATTGGAGGAGTGCATAGGTAGTACCTGGGTGATTTTATAAATGCATGGGTACTGCCTGAGTGATTGAAGGAGTGCATAGCTAATGCCTGGGTGATTGCATGAGTGCAGGGGTAATGTTTAGGGGATTGGAGAAGTGTATAGGTACTACCTGGGTGATTGGAAGAGTATACGGGTAATGTCTAGCTGATTGCATGAGTGTACAGATAGTGCCTGGGTGATTGGAGGAGTACATAGGTAGTGTTTGGGTGATATTATAACTGTATGGGTACAGGCTAGGTGATTGGAGAAGTTCATGGATAGTGCATGGGTGATGGCAGGAGTGTGGGAATAGTGCCTAACTGTATAAATGAGTGCATGGGTAGTGTTAGAAAATATGGATGAGTGCAGTAAAAGCAACTGTAAACATTAGTTCATATTATCATGCGTATTACATTATTTAATCTTACCTTTTTTATTAAAGAAGATACAAAACTCAGTGAAACTATTTTACAGTAGTTTTGTTGTAAACTGAATTTAAAATCTTTTCAAACTTTAGTATTACTTTCTGGAAAAAAATACAATCAATGAGATTGTAAAAAAAAACAAATCTGCGTTGAAAATATTTACAACAAGTTCAACTGTCTGTTTACCTATCTACAGGTTCTAAATTACATTCTTCAACTACATTAAATTATTTATTTCCCTGAAGTACATTTTGTAAAATATACACTCCCATTTACATCATGTATAATATAAAGATCAAATATATAAACTACTTCTTTCAAACACAATTTTGCAAATGCAATAAGATTTAGCACAAACAATAATCCAAACAGTAATTGTTCAGATCTTCCCAATAGGCCGAATAATGTTTCCAAAACCATTTGCATTGAAAATATCCAAAATAAACTCGTTAATTCGTGTTCACATCTTCCCAATAGGCCGAATAATGTTTTCAAAACTTTGGCATCAAAAATATCAGATATGAATTTGGTAATTCGTAAGGCAACCGGCATTTGAATTCCAAATGGGCATCATTACAATGTGTCCATCCTTTATTGCACTTTAAATACACAGTATAATGTCCAGATGTTGTAGTAGGTCCATCATGAAAAATAATAGCCACTGCTTTAAAAGTTCTTCCTGAAATTGATACTTGACTTGCCATAAATGTTTTAATTTTGGTTTCCAATTTTCTTCCATCTGCTCTACAACGTTGTAGCATTAAAATCACATATTGTCCAAATCTTTCTATAAATAATGTTGACAACATTTCTGATTTACAATGAGAACATTTCATATCTTGATTAGCTGTTTTTAGTAACTTGTTAAAAGACACTGATTTGCAATCTGGTATTGTCAATATATGAATCGTTCATTGTCTATTTCAGTGGTAGAAGAAAATGAACACTCTTCACATTTGTGATCCCATCTGTAACTTAGTTCAAACTAATTTTCTATTCCTTCATCTTCCAATACTGCAAGCATAAACATAAGAAATTCTTGTGCATCTTGTTGTACATTCAATGTAAATTTCAATGATCCAGTACATTTATCCAAAAGATGCCGAATGCCAGAAGCAGTATGGATTTTAGTTCTATCAGTTATCAACTTTTGAAAAATATAATGTAGTAAAGAACAGAATCTTTTTTCTCGATTTTCCATAATTTCATGATGAAGATCCTCTGGATAAAACACAACATTCACAATTACATTAGCATAGCAGTTGATACCTGAACAATTTTCTAACTGGTATCCTACAACATCATCAACTGAGTCCATTTTCATTTTCTTTGCAGTTTCATCATTCTCTTGAATTGTTTTCTTTTTTTGAATCTCTGTGAAATATTTGTCATATTTCTATTTTGGACACACTATACGTTTCTCATATACGGGATATTCACCTAAGTTAGGAGCATAAAGTCTTCTTAACCGATTGTACTCTCTTACACAATTTACATCAGCACTAATCTTTTTCTCATCAAAATCAATCAAATACAAACCAGATAATGTCCTTACTCGACACAATGCAACATATGCCATGCCTTCTTTAAACACTGTACTTCCAATATTTACCAAAGCACTGTCTGCACTTAAACCTTGAGATTTATTAATGGTTACAGCATATGCTAAAGAAAGAGGAAACTGTTTTCTACGAACATACAAGTATTTTACAAGCAAAAACGAACACTACAACGTCCATTCTGTTTTACCTCTTCAATCTGATCAAATGTAATCTTCAAAAATTCAATTCCATCTCTGTTCTGAAAATTTACAAAATCAACAACTTTTCCCATTGCTCCATTTACTAAACCTTCTTCTACATTCAAATTACGCCATAAAATTACCCGACAGTTCACAAATACATAAAGTCTTTTCTAAACCTGCAGTCTTAGACACCGACTTTTCCAAAGAATCCAATTTTGACTGTAATTTCTCTGAGAGAAGAATAGTATCTCCTTCGTGTTCCATTTTATCGATAGCTTCCATTTTCAGTATTGGTTGTTTTTCTAATTTCAAAAGCTCTTGATTGAATGTAGAACACTCTTGCAGTGTAGGCATTAGGCAAACTATAGACTTCTTTCTCCAATTTGTTTGTATATTATTTCAGGTGCTATGTTTTCATTTGGAAACAAGTTCATTAAAAGCCAACTTTGTAAAGCTTCTTTTCCATGTTTTGTTAAAACACCAATTCTTATCTCTTGAAGAACGTTTCCATAATGTTCATCACTTGCTTGTCTCATATTCTTAATAAGTTCTTTATATTCAAAATAAGACCAAATGTTGACATTTCCAATACTTCCCAAAGATTTCTTAGTGTCTTCATGGAGAAGTGTTTTAAAAACAGGTTGTCCTTTTACAGGAGTAAGTTGTAGTAGGTCGCCGAATAGAATTACATGTTTTCCTCCAAATAGAACATCGTAATCTGTTTTTAAAATCTGTTGCATTGTTAAATGTACAAAGGCAAGCATTAAGTTTGAGACCATGTTCACCACATCAATGATTAGAAGTTTCATTTTCTTGAGTACTCTTGAAACTTCATAACAAGCTTCTCCAGATAGCTTGTGATATTCCAACTTATTCTCATGTTCAACTGGTAGCATGAGTAATCGATGTAATGTAATCCCTTTATTGTTGTGTGCTGCTAACCCAGTTGGAGCGGTTACAACAGAAGATAAATGTGATTCAGTGGTTTTATGTAGATAACTGGTCAAAACTTTAATTAAGAAACTTTTTCCTGTTCCAGCTTGCCCACTGATGTACATTCAAATAGGTTTAAATGATGTGCATTGGCATTCTTTTTTTCATGCAGTAAACCATGCTGTATCTGTTGTGTCACTTGCTGATATATTTCTTTCTGTTCAATATTTAGTTTTCTTCTAAGTTTCCAATCAATAATATCCTGTTGTGCTTGTTGCATTGCCGTTTCTACTTCATTCATGGCTACTGCTGCTTCATTTTCAAGAATTGGTTGTCCTAGTGGATCTTGACTTAGTGGAGCAGAACTTTGACTATCTTGAGAACTGTCTCTAGCTATTTCAGCTGCAATAGTAGTTTCTTGTTCAATCTCTTCATTTAACATTTGTAGATAAGCTGGAAAAACTGTGCATTGAATGCTATCTTTACATGCATTAAAAGAATATTCATAGCACTCAAAATCTCCAAGTAATTCCATTTCACTACGCCAAGGCTTGAAGAGTTGCAGAAGTGCTAAATAGAAAAATTCCCTTTTATCTAGAGTTTCGCAACTGAGTTTCCTGTGGTTAATAAGATTTCCTTTGGCATGTTTTACCAAACATCCATTACATCCAATTACTGCATATTTTTCTTCATTTATATTTTCTGTAACATTTCTCTTAAAATTGTAATGTTCTTAAAACTGTAATCTTGCAGTACTTCATAGAGGCATATGTTTTCCAGATGTGGACTCCTTTTGGCATAGTACGTATCCAACATATTTGATTTAACAATATCTGTACTTTCCGGTTCATTCAATGTTAAGTATTCAATTTCTTTTAGAGATTTCAATACTCGATTTCATGTTGCAGCAAGACCCAGACTTACCCAAATGATTCCTCTTGACTTTGAATATAAACTTGCGGGGGTCAACCGATCCAAACATTTGTAGGATCTAATCTCTCGATGGCAAAGCATCTTCAAACTAAAGCTGTACAATTTGTTACTAAGTCTTCTCTTGTGAAATTTCTTCCCACCTTTCTTTCAACCCTGTCTTTTCAGATTTCGTTATATATGATGCAACATAGCGAGCAACAGCAATCGAATTATCTGCAACATCCTGGATATCCATGTCTGCATTCCACATTGTCAAAATCACTGGATTGTAGTCATTAATATACTTTGATTCTTCAGTTCTTTTTATGTTGTAAGTATTCTTCAGAGATTTTCGAGTTATAGTATGCCTTACTGCTGACATGAAACTATTGACAGTTCCTTTTGAAATTACTGGACGTGGGAATCCAAAACGACATTTTGTATAACATTTTCCCTTTGACGTGTATTTTCGTCGACAATATTTTCCACATCGATGACTTTAAAAACCATAAAACTTGTTGTCTTAAGCTGTTTTCTCCTCCTTTTTTTGGAATGGCACAGGTAACATAGTCTTCAATGAAAGACAAAACATTTTCATCAGAATCGGTTCCAAATTTAGGTGCATTCTTGATCCATAATAGCATGTGTATATGAGGAGCACCTCTGGCTTGGTACTCCTTTCTCCAAAAGAAATCAATAACTTCTCCAAGAGGTGGATTATTTTTATTGCAGATAAAAGACATCATAGCTTGAAACCTATGATTAAAATATCTACACACATTTACAGGATCCAAGGAACACAGTTCTCCAGCTGTCTTCAATTCAATGTTTTTTACATTTGAATTTGTATGTCATAGAAATTCAAGTAAATCGTCCCATGTGTATTCAGCACAGCTAAGCATAACAAACCACGCAGGGGTTCCTAAGTTTCTTAACATACATTTAAGTTCTCTGTGACGCCAATACCAATACTCATTAGTACCACGTTGACACGCCATCAAATTAATTAACTGAGATTCTAAATGATCATCTCTTTGTTAATCTTTGTCCAAAAATTCCTTTGCAGAAACATGTGTAAGATGAACTCCTGTTTTTAATATGTGGTTCACCTCATATGAAAGTCCATACAAGTCACTTTCAAACAGAAGAGGAAATAAATATGGAATACACTGTCGAAGTCTTGGATCTTCTGAGTACAATCTTGTTGTACGATATTCTGAAGCTGGAATCTGTACTGGTCGTTCATCATATCGTCCACCTTTTCCAGTGGGGAAGAGCTGTGGAAAACAACGAGCTTCTAAACTTTTTTCCCATACACTTATGGGAGTTCCCTTCGCTTTCTTCATTTGGAATAATTCAATAGTGTTTCCTATAACTTCTTTTGAATGTAGAGGATGTATACTGTAATGTTCATAAATTTCTTCACTCCTGGAGTTGTCCACTTTTTCTATTTGGCCAGTTGAAATTTCTCTATCATCTTCTAAAGATATTTCTTGTTCTTCCACATGTACATTTTTATAATAAATATTGTTTTGTACAAGATATAATGTAGCCTTTTGAAGTTTGGTGACCTCTACTAACTCTTGCCATATTTTCTGACTCTTTTGGTACACCTTTAACTAGAATAACTACAGGATCACTTCCTCTCTCTCTATACCAACAGTTTCAATATTTTTCCTAAAATCTAAAGGTAAATACAAAACTCTCCCTTTTAAACCTCTTTGTAAATCTGTTGGAGGCAGCTTACCTGTTTTAGGCTCCATACGAACTATAGCCTGAAACGGGTGCGCAGATTGAATAAGAATGGAATCATATGTATTTAAATCTACCAGTTCTGGAGGAATAGCTACCAAATCTAGGTTGTTATGTACAGCTCTAGCTGGCATTTTGTTCTCTTCTAATTTGTTGTAACAATATTTACAAATACGTTGATCACTACCCAACTCAAAACGACCTTCCACCAACAAACAAGCACCAAATTGCTCCCACTTATCATTGTTTTCCTTTTCACTTTTTAAATACACATCAACATTCCTAGTTTAACTTCTATAGTGAGTACGTCGACAACAAATACAAACATAGTTTGGTTTTTCACAAGAAAGTACCTTAAACTTTGAAATTTCTTCTACAAACTTCTCAGTAGTACTATCTTCCACCTCTTCTTCAACACCTACACTTATCAAACTCTCACTTTCTGTACACTCCTCTTGAGGACCAAAGAAACGAAACTGTATATCATCAGAAACTTTCTTTACATCCAATACTAAACCATGCAAAAGAGCTGTGTTTATTTCACTTAAAGATAATGCAGGACTTTTTACATAGTACAATCTTCTTACTAACTTCCGCATTTCTGAGTGATGTACTGCTAACATTCTTAAATGATAAAACGTACTTTGACACACTTTTCTTGAAAGACAAGCCAGAGAATGGCCCTGCAAGTTAGTATATTTTCTCACTTTACAAGGATCTAGTCCTTGGAACATCTTAATCTTCTGTTTAACACTTTTTTTACCATAATCTCGTAAGAAATTTTGCAATATATCAATAGATTCCTGTCGTATACTACAAATACTACTACAATCCCACTTATACACTGGAGCTTGTGTACATCTCCCTTGAACTTCTTCAGCTATTACTTCTTCCACATTTCTAGGAACCATCTTTTCTTTTTCAATTGGACAACCATTTTTAACCTCATAACAATGACCACTGGTATCAACCGCATGAACTAATGTATTTTGTTGAAAATAGTTTTCTTCATTAAAAAAAGGTTCAGTACTAGAAGTGTGCTTCCATTCTCCCGAATTTGTTTTGCAAAAGTTAGTTCTATTATCCAGTCTTTTTCTTTTACTTTTCTCCTTCATAAAGTGGATTGTTTTATTCAATGTTCTCATTCTCTTCAATACTAATATAAACAATCTTCTTTTCAATTCAAAAGCCTTTTCGACTACACTTTCAATCTGGTTTTTTTTCTTGTAAAATGCTGATCTTTTATATTTTTTACAATCTTTCAATACATTTTGTAGTACTCTACTTTCATACATTCACTTCCTAATGTCTTTATATTCTTTCCAGTTTTTCCATTAATTTGTCCTTTTTTTGTTTCCTTTTGATTGGTTGTAGTACTTTTCTTTCACTTTTCCCCATTTTGAAAATTCCTTACATTCTTTAAAAGTCTTTTAACAAATTCTTTAGTTCTCTTACCAGAAGACTTTTTCTTCAACGTCACATGTTGTACTTCATCTAATTTCTGCTTTTCTCTCTCCTTTAAACAGTACTGTTTTTTTGTTGTCTTTTCTTTTGCACTTTTCTTGTCATACTGAATCTTTCTTAATAATTATGGAGAATATCTGAAAAAAAAGAAAAGTTTAAAGACTTTCTAAAAATTATTTAATGTTATTAACATAATTATATACAGATATTCCCATCTATAAATAAATAAATACATTCAATTTAAAAGGTACAGACATATGCATATATGATTTCAGAATATAGTAAGACTTACAGCTGACACATGTCATAGGCTTTTCCTTTATATTTGCCTAGGTCCAACACCCTGAGCATTACTAGAATGGTGAAGCAGCAGCACAAAAGTGAGGTTTAAGGCATGTTAGGAGATGGATTAGTTATTACACTACTTTGTATGAGTCTGTACAAAAGTTCACTTGAAGTATGCACATATATATAGGTGTGTATTTGAAATGTAAATACTTTCTAAACCTCTCTTGCTCCTTTCTGTACTCCTCTTGCTTCTTTCTGCAACCCTCATGCCTCTTTCACACCACTCTTCCTTCTTTCTGCACCCTTCTTCCCTCTTTCTACACCTCTATTGTTTCTTTCTGTATCCCTCTTGCCCCTTTGTCCATCCCCCTTCCCCCTTATTACATCTCTGTTGCTTCTTTATGCACTTCTCTTACTTCTTTCTGTACATCTCTTGCTTCTTTCTGCACCCCTCTTGCTTCTTTCTGCAAACATCATGACACTTTCACACCCCTCTTCCCGCTTTCTGCACCCCTCTTACCTCTTTCTGCACCTCTGTTCCTTCTTTCTGTACTTCTTTTGTTTCTTTCTGCACCTCTCTTGTTTCTTTCTGTATTCCTCTTGCCTCTTTCTCCACCCCACTTTCCCCTTTCTGCATCTCTTTTGCTTCTTTATGCACCTCTCTTACTTCTTTCTGCACCTCTCTTGCTTCTTTCTGCACCCATGTATCTCTTTCTGCACCCCTCTTCCCTCTTTCTGCACTCCTCTTGCCTCTTTGTGCACCTCTGTTGCTTCTTTCTGCACCTTTTGTTTTTTTCTGCACCCCTCTTGCCTTTTTCTCCTCCTCTGTTCATTCTTTCTGCACGTTTTTTGTTTCTTTCTACAACTCTCATGCTTCCTTCTGCACCCCTGTTGCTTCTTCATGCACCCCTTGTACCTCTTTCACACCCCTCTTCCCTCTTTCTGCACCACTCTTGCATCTCTTACACCTCTGTTCCTTCTTTCTGCACTTCTTATGATTCTTTCTGTACCTCTCTTGTTTCTTTCTCTATTCCTCTTGCCTCTTTCTATACCCATTTCCCCCTTTCTGCATCTCTATTGCTTCTTTATACACTTCTCTTGCTTCTTTCTGCACCTCTCTTGCTTCTTTCTGCACCCCTCATGCTTCTTTCTGCACCCTTCTTCCCTCTTTCTGCACTACTCTTCCCTCCTTCTACACCCCTCCTCCCTCCTTCTACACCCCTCCTCCCTCCTTCTGCACCCTTCCTCCCTCTTTCTGCACCTCTCTTGTTTATTTCTGTATCCCTCTTGCCTATTTTCCCACCCCACCTCCCCTTACTACATCTCTGTTGCTTCTTTATGCACTTCTCTTACTTCTTTCTGTACATCTCTTGCTTTTTTTCTGCACCCCTCTTGCTTCTTTCTGCAAACCTCATGACTCTTTCACATCCCTCTTCCTGCTTTCTGCACCCCTCTTACCTATTTCTGCACCTCTGTTCCTTTTTTCTGTACTTCTTTTGTTTCTTTTTGCACCTCTGTTGTTTCTTTCTGTATCCCTCTTGCCTCTTTCTCTACCCCACTTTCCCCTTTCTGCATCTCTTTTGCTTCTTTATGCACCTCTCTTGCTTCTTTCTGCACTGCTCATGCTTCTTTCTGCACCCCTCCTCCCTCTTTCTGCACCTCTCTTGCTTCTTTCTGCACCCATTGTGCCTCTTTCTGCACCCCTCTTCCCTCTTTCTGCACTCCTCTTGCCTCTTTGGGCACCTCTGTTGCTTTTTTCTGCACTTTTGTTTTTTTCTGCACCCCTCTTGCCTTTTTCTCCTCCTCTGTTCATTCTTTCTGCACTTATTTTGTTTCTTTCTACACCTCTCTTGCTTCTTTCTGCACCCCTGTTGCTTCTTCAAGCACCCCTTGTGCCTCTTTCACACCCCTCTTCTCTCTTTCTGCATCCCTCTTGCATCTCTTACACATCTGTTCCTTCGTTCTGCACGTTTTCTGTTTCTGTCTGCACCTCTCTTGTTTCTTTCTCTATCCCTCTTGCCTCTTTCTCCACCCCACTTCCCCCTTTCTGCATCTCTATTGCTTCTTTATACACTTCTTTTGCTTCTTTCTGCACCTCTCTTGCTTCTTTCTGCAACCCTCATGCTTCTTTCTGCTCCCCTCTTCCCTCTTTCTGCACTACTCTTCCCTCTTTCTCCACCTCTGTTGCTTCTTTCTGTACTTCTTTTATTCCTTTCTATACCTCTCTTGCTTCTTTCTGCATCCCTCTTGCCTTTCTCTACCCCTCCTCCCCCTTTCTGCATCTCTGTTTCTTCTTTTTGCACTTCTCTTGCCTCTTTCTGCACCTTTGTCCCTTCTTTCTGCAACCCTTATGTCTCTTTCTGCACCCCTCTTCCCTCTTTTTCTCCCCTCTTGCTTCTTTCTGCACCTCTGTTGCTTCTTTCTCAACCTCTCATGCTTTTTTTGCACCCCTCTCACTTTTTTCTGTACCCCTTGTGCCTCTTTCACACCCCTCTTCCCTCTTTCTGCACCCCTCTTGCCTCTTTCTGCACCTCTGTTCCTTCTTTCTGCACACATTAAAACTAAAGAAGCTGCACTTCTCATTTCAAGTAGAGACCTAAAATCATGTGGTGTATTTCATGCAAACCTTTCACATACAAATATAAAGCAGCAACCTATCACATTTGTATGCTGTAAGTGTCACCATCTTCCTGAAAGCATCCATGCATATGTTTGTACGCCACATAAATGTAGGTGTCTATGAACATATGTCTCTACTTACTCATATACTCTGACATGTGTTATCCATCTGAAGATGCTACATGTGTAAAACACAAGTATACATCTATTTCTATCCGTCTTTTATATACGGTGCACTACCAAAAGGTACAGACATATGCATGCACAGTTTGAGGAAGATGGTGAGACTAACAGCAGAGACATGTCAAATATTGCTGCTTTGCCCTTAGCTATGCTCAATACCTAACTAGTAGTGGAATAGTGAAGCAGTAGCAGTAGAAAAGTGATGTTTAAGATAAGTTCGGTGACTAAGTACTGATTATGGTACTTTGTAAGAATCTGTGGAAAAGTTCACTTGAAGTATGCCACATAAATCTACGTGTCTGTTTGAAACGTAAAGTGCAATCTCTCAAATTTTAAACCCTTTATAGTCTTGTAACTGAGGTTTATCTCTACTTGCATATCCATTTTGATACATATCATACATGTGAAGTTGATAGATGTTAGACCTGGCACCATTGGCGTGGGTCTCCCTTCCATCTTTTGCTTTTTGTCTCCTCTGTGTTTGCTGGTGTTAGATGCTCTGGGCGCTGTGCCACTGCCATTCAGTGCTACAGCGCGAATGCTCCCTATTGTAAATTGACTGGATGAATTGGTATTCCCATAATTGGCTCATTTGATTTACCTGTTAGTCCCTCGTATAGTGCACCGTGCATGCCCAGGGCTGGTAGACTGAATGCTGCGGGTGGACCTGCAGCGCTGATTGCGCCACCCACCTAAGCAGCGCGTAAAGTGTGTCTCAGACCTGCCATGGCAGAGTCTGTGCGCAGTCCAGAACTGCCATTCTTTGACTGTAAAGTGAACCCACTTCTCAGTCCCTCAACCTTCCCTTGGCATCATGTAAGTCATCCCTATGGCAGGGTGTGTTGTATGTGAAAGGTAGGACCTGCCTTGGTCTATGTGGCATGTCCTGATAGTGAATTACACTCCATTTCGTTTTTCACTATTGCAAGGCTATGTGTTCCCTTAGGCCAGAATGGGCAGTTTTGATTATTATATCCTATAATCCTAGCTGATCCAAGGAACACGTTTGGAAAGTCGAATTTAGTATGCCTGAGCTCAGAATATTAAAATACATCTTTTAGTGAGGATTATTTTGATATTCTGTGTTTGAAAATACCACTTCTAGGAAGTAGGTATTTTCTTGCCTAAGTCGCCCCGTGTGCTCTGCTGTTATGTGTATTGGATGTCTGGTCTTGGAGGGACAGGGCAGGCTGAGCCGACCTGGGGTGAAGAGCGGAATCTGCAGCTTGAGTATGGGGAGGGGTGACCCTTTGGTCTGAGCAGGGCTGGGCCTGGCAAGGTGAATGATGGCTCCAGCCCCCACTGTTCGTCTGATGGCAGACCCCCTTTTCCTCAAAGGCAGGATGCCGCCTCGTAAATAAAGTGCTCCAGCACCAGACCGAACTGGTTCTGGCTAGGTTCAGTGACTTGTGACTTTTGAGAACAAAGACCTGTGGGGTATAAATATCTGTGCTGAAACCCCTACGTGGTGTGTTACTTCTGGATGTCAAGACGAACCTCTGTCCGTGTAACGAGAGGAAAAGGACTTTGAAACTTTCATCCATCTTGCTGAAGCAACTACCCAAGGGCCTGATTTGAGCTTGCCTCCTGCTGAAGTCTCAGGGACATTAGAATTCACCCATCCGCCTTCTGAATTCCTATTGAGAGGGGTTCTACTCACAGGTGAGGCCTCTGTCGAGAATTCCAGAGCCTCTGGGTCTACTGCGGGGAACGCGGGTTGAGAATCATCGCTATCGCTATTGTGGGCCGCTGCAGCTGAGGAGCTGTTGCCGCTGAGAGCCCGCATTTGTCTGTGTTACGAGAATCATTGCTATCACTATTGTGGGCCGCTGCAGCTGAGGAGCTGTTGCCGCTGAGAGCCCGCATTTGTCTGTGCTACGAGAATCATCGCTATCGCTATTGTGGGCCGCTGCAACTGAGGAGCTGTTGCCGCTGAGAGCCCGCATTTGTCTGTGCTACGAGAATCATCGCTATCGCTATTGTGGGCCGCTGCAGCTGAGGAGCTGTTGCCGCTGAGAGCCCGCATTTGTCTGTGCTACGAGAATCATCGCTATCGCTATTGTGGGCCGCTGCAGCTGAGGAGCTGTTGCCGCTGAGAGCCCGTATTTGTCTGTGCTACGAGAATCATCGCTATTACTATTGTGGGCCGCTGCAACTGAGGAGCTGTTGCCGCTGAGAGCCCGTTTTTGTCTGTGCTACGAGAATCATCGCTATCGTTATTGTGGGCCGCTGCAGCTGAGGAGCTGTTGCCGCTGAGAGCCCGCATTTGTCTGTGCTACGAGAATCATCGCTATCGCTATTGTGGGCCGCTGCAGCTGAGGAGCTGTTGCCGCTGAGAGCCCGTATTTGTCTGTGCTACGAGAATCATCGCTATCGCTATTGTGGGCCGCTGCAGCTGAGGAGCTGTTGCCGCTGAGAGCCCGCATTTGTCTATGCTACGAGGATCAGCGCTATTGCTATTGTGGGCCGCTGAGGAGCTGCTGCCGCTGAGAGCCCGCCTTTTTATCACTGCCTCAGGAGCCTCGTGAGTGCATGCCGCAGACCGCTGCAGCTGGGAGCTGCGGCCACTGCGAGTCCGCCTGTCATCATCGCGGCATCCTCCCGAAGCTGCGTGCCGTGCCCCTTTAAACCTCAGGTACATTGAGCATCACCGGGTCGCGTAGACCCCTGCCTCGAACTAAGTTCGTTTCACACGCTTTCGAGTGCTTTTAGTTGCATTTATTTGTGAACTTATATTTACGTGCATTGTGGATTTTTGATCGTATATGAGCCTTGTGTTAAACTTATATAAAGATACCTATTTTTCTATAGCTACTTGTGTGGTGTTCCTTTGTGGTGTCGTCACTGCGTTATTGTGTATGGTCATAAATGCTTAAACACTGCCTCTGAGATAGGCCTGTCTGCTCATGCTACGTTACCACAGGGTTGAGCAGGGGTTATCAAAGGGTGTAGCCCCCTCACTCTGACTTAGGAAGAAGGGTCCCTACTTGGACATTGGCCAGCCACTGCCAACTAGAGACTCCCATTTCTAACAATAGACATATAAAACACAGGTATACATCTACTTGTATATTACTTTTATATATGAATTTGCTAGGAAAAGGTACAGACATATGTATACAATATTTCAGGAATATAGTGAAACCTACAACTGATACATGTAATAGATCTGCCTGAGTGATTGCATAACTCCATGGGTAGTGCTTGGGTGATTGTATGATTGCAAAGGTAGTCGCTGGGTAATTAGAGGAGAGGATGGAAAGTGACTGGCTAATTGCATGAGTGCACACGTAGAGGTTGAGTGGATGGATAAGTGTATAAATAGCACCTGAAGGCATAGATGAGTCATTGAGTAGTGCCTAGGAGAATAGATGAGTGCAACAGTAGGGCCTGGGTAATTCTACAACTACAAGGGTAGTGCCTGGGTTATTTTATGAGTGCATAGGTAGAGCCTGCGTGATTGCAAGACTGCAGAGGTAGTACATGAATAGTGTCTTGGTGATTTTATAAGTGTATGGGTACTGCCTGGGTAATTGCATGAGCACAGGAATAGTGCCTGGGTGATTGGAGAACTGCAAGGGTAGTGCCTGGCTCATCATATAAGTGTATGGGTAATGGCTCAGTGATTGAAGGAGTGCTTGGTTAATGCCTAGGTGACTGCAGGAGTGCAGAGGTAATGTGTGAGTGATTAGAGGAGTGCATAAGTAATGTCTGGGTGATTGCATGAGTGCAGGGGTAATGTCTGGGTGGTTGTATGAGTGTAGTGGTAGTGCCTGGATGGTAGGAGGAGTGCATGAGTAGTGCCTGAGTGATTGAAGCAGTGTATAGCTAATGCATTAGGGATTGCATGAGTACAGGGGTAACGTCTGGGGGATTAAAGGAGTACATAGGTAATGCCTGAGTGATTGCATGACTGCAAGGGTAATATCTGGGGGATTACAGGAGTACATAGGAAGTGCCTGGGTGATTTTATAAGTGTCTGGGTACTGCCTGAGTGATAGCAGGAGTACTGAGGTAGTGGCTGAGTGATTGGAGGAGTGGAAAGGTAGTGCCTGGGTGATTTTATAAGTGCATGAGTCCTGGCTGAGTGATTACATAAGTACAAGGGTAGTGCCTGGTTGATTGAAGGAGTGCAAGGGTAGTACCTGAGAGATTATATAAGTGCATGGGTAGTGGCTAGGTGATTGAAAGACTGCATGGGTAATACCTAGGTGATTGCATGAGTGCAGGGGTAATGCCTGGGTGATTGTAGCAGTGCATAAGTAGTGCCTGGATCATTGGAAGACTGCATGGATAGTACTAGGGTTTTTTTATAACTACATGAGTGTTGGACCTAGCCAAATATAAAGCAGCAGACTATTACATGACTCAACTGTAAGTCTCTCCATATTGTTAAAAGCATGCATACATATGTCTCTACCTTTTCATATCATCATCATATCTAAAAGAAATATGTATACAATATTTCAGGAATATAGTGAAACCTACAACTGAGACATGTAATAGATCTGCCTGAGTAATTGCATAACTCCATGAGTAGTGCTTGGGTGATAGTATGAGTGCAAGGGTAGTTGCTGGGTATTTGGAGGAGAGGATGGATAGTGACTAGCTAATTGCATGAGTGCACACATAGAGGTTGAGTGCAAGGATAACTGTATGAATAGCACCTGAAGGCATGGATGAGTCATTGAGTAGTGCCTAGGTGAATAGATGAGTGCAACAGTAGGTCCTGGGTGATTCTACAACTGCAAGGGTAGTGCCTGGGTAATTACATGAGTGCATAGGTAGAGCCTGCGTGATTGCATGACTGCAGGGGTAGTACATAAGTAGTGTCTGGGTGATTTTATAAGTATATGGGTACTGTCTGGGTAATTGCATGAGTACAGAAATGGTGCCTGGGTGATTAGAGGAGTGCAAGGGTAGTGCCTGGGTCATTATATAAGTGTATGGGTAATGGCTCAGTGATTGAAGGAGTGCATGAGTAATGTCTGGGCGATTGCATAAGTGTAGAGAAATGTCTGGGTGGTTGTATGAGTGTAGGGGTAGTTCCTGGGTGATTGGAAGAGTGCACATGTAGTGCCTGGGTGATTTTATAAGTGTATGGGTACTGGTTGGGTCATTGGAAGAGTACAGCGGTAGTGCCTGGTTGATTTGAAGAGTGCAAAAGTAGTGCCTGGGTCAATATATAACTGTCTGGGTGGTGTCTGGATGATTGAAGGAGTGCTTTGGTAATACATATCTGATTGCATGATTGCAGGGATAATGCCTTGGTGATTGCATTACTGCAGGGTTGGTGCCTGGGTGATTGTATGAGAACAAGGGTAGTGCCTGGGTGATTGGAAGAGTGCTAGGGTAGTGCCTGACTGATTGCATAAGAGCATGGGTACGGGCTGAGTGATTGGAGGAGTGCATAGATACTGACAGTGTGATTGGAAGAGTGCAAGGGTAGTGCCTGGTTGATTGAAGCAGTGTATAGCTAATACATTTGTGATTGCATCAGTACAGGGGTAACGTCTGGGGGATTAAAGGAGTACATAGGTAATGCCTGGGTTTATTGCATGACTGCAGGGGTAATATCTGGGGGGATTACAGGAGCACATAGGAAGTGACTGGGTGATTTTATAAGTGCATGGGTACTGCCTGGGTGATTGCAGGAGTACTGAGGTAGTGCATGAGTGATTGGAGGAGTGCAAAGGTAGTACCTGGATGATTCTATAAGTGCATGAGTACTGGCTGAGCAATTACATAAGTACAAGGGTAGTGCCTGCGTGATTGAAAGAGTGCAAGGGTAGTGCCTGGGTGATAGAAGCAGTGTATAGCTAATGCATTGGTGATTGCATGAGTACAGGGGTAACGTCTGGGGGATTAAAGGAGTACATAGGTAATGCCTGGGTGATTGCATTAGTGCTGGGGTAATATCTGGAAGATTACAGGAGTACATAGGAAGTGACTGGGTGATTTTATAAGTGCATGGGTACTGCCTGAGTGATTACAGAAGTACAAAGGTAGTGCCTGAGTGATTGGAGTAGTGCAAAGGTAGTGCCTGGGTGATTTTATAAGTGCATGAGTACTGGCTGAGCAATTACATAAGTACAAGGGTAGTGCCTGCGTGATTCAAAGAGTGCAAGGGTAGTGCCTGGGTGATAGAAGCAGTGTATAGCTAATGCATTGGTGATTGCGTGAGTACTGGGGTAACGTCTGGGGGATTAAAGGAGTACATAGGTAATGCCTGGGTGATTGCATGAGTGCAGGGGTAATATCTGGGGGACTACAGGAGTGCATAGGAAGTGACTGGGTGATTTTATAAGTGCATGGGTACTGCCTGAGTGATTACAGAAGTATAAAGGTAGTGCCTGAGTGATTGGAGTAGTGCAAAGGTAGTGCCTGGGTGATTTTATAAGTGCATGGGTACTGGCTGAGTGATTGGAGGAGTGCATAGATACTGACAGGGTGATGGGAAGAGTCAAGGGTAGTGCCTGGGTGATTGAAGCAGTGTATAGCTAATACATTGGTGATTGCATCAGTACAGGGGTAACATCTGGGGGATTAAAGGAGTACATAGGTAATGCCTGGGTGATTGCATGACTGCAGGGGTAACATCTGGGGGATTACAGGAGTACATAGGCAGTGACTGGGTGATTTCATAAGTGCATGGGTACTGCCTGGGTGATTGCAGGAGTACTGAGTTAGTGCCTGAGTGATTGGAGGAGTACAAAGGTAGTACCTGGGTGCTTTTATAAGTGCATGAGTACTGGCTGAGCAATTTCATAAGTACAAGGGTAGTGCCTGCATGATTGAAAGAGTGCAAGGGTAGTGCCTGGGTGATAGAAGCAGTGTATAGCTAATTCATTGGTGATTGCATGAGTACAGGGGTAACGTCTGGGGGATTAAAGGAGTACATAGGTAATGCCTGGGTGATTGCATGACTGCAGGGGTAATATCTGGGGGATTACAGGAGTACATAGGAAGTGACTGGGTGATTTTATAAGTGCATGGGTACTGCCTGGGTGATTGCAGGAGTACTGAGGTAGTGCCTGAGTGATTGGAGGAGTACAAAGGTAGTACCTGGGTGCTTTTATAAGTGCATGAGTACTGACTGAGCAATTACATAGGTACAAGGGTAGTGCCTGCGTGATTGAAAGAGTGCAAGGGTAGTGCCTGGGTGATAGAAGTAGTGTATAGCTAATTCATTGGTGATTGCATGAGTACAGGGGTAACGTCTGGGGGATTAAAGGAGTACATAGGTAATGCCTTGGTGATTGCATGACTGCAGGGGTAATATCCGGGGGATTACAGGAGTACATAGGAAGTGACTGGGTGATTTTATAAGTGCATGGGTACTGCCTGGGTGATTGCAGGAGTACTGGGGTAGTGCCTGAGTGATTGGAGGAGTGCAAAGGTAGTACCTGGGTGATTTTATAAGTGCAGGAGTACTGGCTGAGCAATTACATAAGTACAAGGGTAGTGCCTGCGTGATTGAAAGAGTGCAAGGGTAGTGCCTGGGTGATAGAAGCAGTGTATAGCTAATTCATTGGTGATTGCATGAGTACAGGGGTAACATCTGGGGGATTAAAGGAGTACATAGGTAATGCTTGGGTGATTGCATGAGTGCAGGGGTAATATCTGGGGGATTACAGGAGTACATAGGAAGTGACTGGGTGATTTTATAAGTGCATGGATACTGCCTGGGTGATTGCAGGAGTACTGAGGTAGTGCCTGAATGATTGGAGGAGTGGAAAGGTAGTGCCTGGGTGATTTTATAAGTGCATGAGTACTGGCTGAGTGATTACATAAGTACAACGGTAGTGCCTGCATGATTGGAGGAGTGCAAGGATAGTGCCTGAGTGATTATATAAGCGCATGCTTAGTGCCTGGGTGATTGAAGGAGAGCATAGATAATACCTTGGTGATTGCATGAGTGCATAAGTAGTGCCTGTGTGATTGCATGAGTGCAAAGGTAGTGCCTGGGTGATTGCAGCAGTGCATTGGTAGTGCCTGGATGATAAGAAGACTGCATGGGTAGTGCTTGGGTGTTTTTCTAAATGCATGAATGTTGAACCTAGCCAAATATAAAACAGCAGTCTATTACATGACTCAACTGTAACTCTCCATATTGTTAAAAGCATGCATGCATATGTCTCTACCTTTTCAAATCATCTTCATATCTAAATATACAAATAGATGTATACCTGTATCTTCACATGCATAGCAGACATGAGAACACATGTGCAAGTACAGACATACAGCAATCACAAGACCATGCAGACCTTAAACTTAAAACTTGACAGACTGCACTTTACATTTACTCATACAAATTACTCTAATAAATAATATCTCCTCAAACATATCTCAAACCTCACTTTTGTGCTGCTGCTTTACCATTCTACAACTACTTATAATGTTACACTTAGCCAAATACAAACCAGGAACCCTTCACATGTCTCTGCTATAAGTCTCACCATATTCTTGAAAGCATACATGCATATTTCTGTACCTTTTTCTAGCACCATCATATATAAAAGAAATATACAAATTGATGCATACATGTGTTTTATACATTTAGCATCTTCTGATACATAACACATATTAGAATATATCTCCTAGTACAGACTTATTCTATCACAACACTATGCACACCTCAGAAATTCACAGAACAAACTTCCAATTTCAAGCAAACACCAAAAATTATGCGGCATATTTCAATTGTACCTTTCTAGAGACTTATAAAAAGTACCCTAATCACTAATACCTTATGTCAACTTCTTTTAAACCACACTTTTGTGCTGCATCTTCACCATTCTACTACTACTGACTTGAGCCTACCACATAAAAAGCAACAACACCTCTTTGTTATACATCATACACCTTCAAATGTGTAAGACATATGAAAATAGATATACAAGTAGAGACATTCTTCAGACACAACTCCATGCACACCTTAAAACTTGACAGACTGCGCTTCCAATTTAAAAGCGACACCTAAAATTTTGCGGTATACTTCAAATGTACATTTCTACATACTAAAACAAACTACCATAATCACTAATCCATCTTTCAATATACACATATTACTATACAGAATCTATTTCAAACATCATTTAAGTACAATAAAACAAACTACAATACACATCTCTACATTTAATAATATATTTCAAACATCACAGTTCTTGAATAATTTTTAAACTTTAAAAATAAAGCTAATACATAATACACCTCACAAATATATAACTCACCTTCCAAATTGATTTGTAGAATATGTAATATCAGAAACTCATAAAAGATTACCAGAAAACCAGTAATGGCAAACTTTCCCTCTCTTTCTCAACAGAAATAAATGTAAGTAACAAATTACATTACTTCCTACATTATTTCAAATTGTAAAACACATTTCTATTGGTTAGACATATTAACCCTTACCAACTGACTTCTATAAGTGCTCAAACTGATTCTGCAATTTTCTAGAGTCACGACTCCACCGTGCACCATCGGGATGGAGCCACGAATCCACACGGGAGTTCAAAAATATATTACTAATTATGATAGCACTATATTTTAGGAACACAACACTTCTAAACACAATGCTGACTTGGGAAATCTTACTTTAATAACATATTACTTATATATTAATTATAATTCCATATTTTAAAGCCATAGTAAAGATTCAACCCTTCCCCCATACTGCTTAATCCCAGTTTCCATAGTAACGGTTTTTGCAACATTCAACTGAACAGGCAAGTCACAAGTTCACCATATTTTCAACTTCAGCACACAAGGTTGCAAATGCAAACAGCAGGTGTGGTTGACTTTTACAAAATGCTACCTTATCCTATTTACTGTACCTTTCAAACATTTTTAACAAACCAATAAGAAACATGCTTTTTAAAGAAAGTAACATGCACCCTATTTTTGAGTGTACAATGTTCATAAACAGCCAATCAATTATCTACTTTTTTTAAAACAGCATCTTGTTCACCATTTTAGCTATCTCTCATTCTACCAACTGACTACCTCAGCTACAGACATCTTTTCATTACTTCCAGACATCCCTTCAAGATGCTTACAGTGTGGATTGTTGGACACAGCTATGTTTTCTGATGCAAAAGGTATGCTGAACGCAGAGGTATTGACAAAGACCTAGCTTTACAAAATGTAGACATTAAATGGATTGCACAGAGAGGATTAAAGTGGTACCACTAGTTGATGCCTTTCGTTAAAACCTTTTGCATCTCCAAACCCCTGACCTCATGATTGTGCACTGTGGTGGCAATGACCTAGGCTCATTGACTGGGGTAGGTCTGGAAATGCTAATGAAGGACACCTTTGCACAATTGATGTTGCTTTTTCCTCAAACTGTCTTTGTATACTCTAATATATGCCAAAGACAGAAATTGAAGTGGTCAAATCAATTCTGTCCACAGATTGAGAAAGCTAGGAAGAATGTCACTAAAGCTGGTTCTGCTTACCTCAGAGACCATAGGATGGGCTCCATCTATAACAACAATATACGTTTTGATATGGAAGACATCTACAGAAGTGATGGAGTACACTTCACAGATCAAGGAAACAGAGTCTTTCTCAACAACCTAAAGCTCTGCATCCACACTTACATGTAGCTGCAAAAAACTCATAATAAAAACAAGGGCTCTTTTTAGAGCCACCCTATAACACAATAGTAAATCTATATGTTTTTAACACATACATACTCTTTTTTAAATTTTTTTGTGGATTCACGCACCCGTCGCGATTTTGCAAAAGCATGAATTCAATGTACTACAACACAATACACTTTACAAGTTTAACTTTTAATTTTTAATTTTATATATTTTTACTAACTCTATCAATTTTAATCTTCTCATTAACTTTAACCACACTCCCTTTTTAAAACAACTTCACAAATGCAACACTACCATCTAAATGATATACTACTAAATTATTTATTTAAGGAGGAACCTCAAATCCAACGCAATGTTACACGGGGGGGCCGCGCTGGGAGCCGCGTTGGGGTTGCGACTCCAAACTCAAAAGGGAAAAAAAAGCACTCCACTTCCAATATTCAAAAATCGCCCTGGGGACATTACCTCTTTCCTTTAAAAAAATATATAAAATAATAAGGAAGAAGGGCCGCGTGGCCCCCCTTCCCTTGGCCACTTTCCACCCTGGGGACCCCATCCCCCGGGGCATGCCATCTAATTTTTAAAAAATAAAATAAAAATAATAAAGAGGGGGACCGCATGGCCCCCCTTCTGAGGCCATTTGTTAGCCCCGGGGACCCCATCCCCTAGGGCTTTGCCTCTGTTTTTAAAAATACAAAAATACCGGAGAGGGCCGCGTGGCCCCCCTTCCTGGGCCATTTCTCACCCCGGGGACCCCAATCCCCGGGGCCGGCCCTCAACATTGGGGACCGTGGGTGGAGCCCCAATGCCCCCACAGTCCCAGCCGGCTCCCCGCCTCCTCCGGGATCCGGCATTGCTTTTGGACAAGGGGAGCTGCTAACATGCAGCTCCCCTTCTCCAAAAGCAATCTGCTTCGCTTCATGGAAGCGAGAGCAGGTTTTCTGCTCTTGCTTCCATGAAGCGAAGCACAAGTTTGCAATGACAGGGCGGGAGCACGGCTCCCGCCCTGTCATTGCAAACTGTAATCTTCCGGGGGTGGGCACCCCGGGACATTGCTGTAGCCGGCCCTGGGCCAAGAAGGGCTCCAGGAGGTTGGCCGCGGGGCCCCCTCCCAACATTGACATAGCCCCGGGGAGGTGGTGGTCCCCGGGGCCAGGGGTCCATAACGGACCCTCATATTAACATAATTTGTGCCCCGGGGAGGTGGTGGTCCCCAGGGTGTGTGGGAGGGCTCAGCCCCCCACACTATATTTATATCACAGCCCCGGGGAGGTGCCGGTCCCCGGGGCTCTAAGGGGGCCACGTGCCCTACCTACCACCGCACAAATAAAAAAATCCCTGGGGAGGTGGCGGTCCCCGGGGCTGCGGGGGCCTCAGAAGGGCCCCCGCATAAATATAGACACACCCCCAGGACCTGGCCCACCCGAGGCTCATTAAAACGAAACACAGGAGACTGCGCTTCGTTTTTTTTTATTTTCTCGGCGGGATTCGCGCACCCAGCGCGTCTTCCTCTGAAAAAAACCCCCCAAAAATGCTTTTTTGGGCCCTGGGGCACCCTGTGGTACCCCCTGACCACACATAGGGGGTCAGGATCTTAATACCCTGCCCCCTTTCCTTCTTTTAAAACATTTCTTTCACTTTTTCCTTGTAACTCGGTTACCGAGTCACAAATGGCTGCCAACACATTCTGGTTTGGAGTGTTGGCAGCCAATCAGAATGAAGCTCTGCTCGGTAGGAGTTGTGAATCCTCCTCGGCTCTCAGATATCGATATTTTTATTTTTTGAATTTCTCAGGAACTACTGAATGGATTTACACCATTTAAAAAAGGTCACTTTCTGAACCAAGAGCTACCTTTGTGCCAAATTTGGTATAATTCTGTTCAGCAGTTCGGGCTGTAGCCGTGTCTAAAGTTCCTATGGAAATTAACATGGGGAAAATGTGTTTTGGGACCCCCCTTTTTTCTCGGCCCCCACTTGATGAATCACCCCGAAACTTTCAAAACAGGAGCTGAACTGAGTGAAGCATTAGTTTTGAAACTTTCACGAAGATTCGTCAAACGGCGTCAAAGATATTGGCAAAAAAGAAAACGCTTTTTGAATAGAAACAAGGTCCTAACTATAACTACCTACTGGTGACCGCCAGTAGGTAATATATAAATATATATATATATATATATATATATATATATATATATATATATATATATTCACTGAAAAAACCATAGGTTTCAGGCACGTTATAGTTAGAAATTAGCATTTAAAAAACCTTAGAAATTCACTGAAAAAACCATAGGTTTCAGGGGCGTTATAGTTAGTTGGACATTTCACTCGTACAAAACCATAGAAATTCCCCCGTTATAGTTAGTTCAGCTAACTATAACTCGCGCGCCCGCAATGCACTGCTGATGACGTCACATATTACATCACTCATGACATGGTCAGTGACATCACTCATGACATCACTGATGACATCTCAAATGACATCACTGATGACATCATCCACGTGATAGAGTGGCAGACCTCCTCTCACCCTAATATAACCTTTGATACACACACTCAAAAATACAAACTAACATTTTCAAAACAATGGACATACCAATACCAGTTACAACACACCTATTCAGTAATTCCAAGATCTACACACACATCCACTCATTCACCAACAGTCCCTATACAGTCACTCATACATGTACTCACTCATCATATGTACTCATACACCTATACATCCTGTTACACACCGCCACTCATCCATAGAGTTACTCACACACATAGTCACACATGCAAACAAAGTATCAAACATCCATTTACTTGCATATACAGTTATACACACACTACCACACTTACTTCTACAGAAACTTACACATACTTACTCTCTTAAACAATCACTTATAGAAACACCTACTTATTTGTACAGGAACTCTTCCAATCTCTCACTCTCACATATACTCACTTATATACACCAATACTCACATATACTAGTTTAAAACATATGTAGTTACTCATAAAGACACTATTGAGACAGTCATTCACTCACTAACACACCCATACACATACTCATCCACCTATACAGTCCTGCACACATGCTGTCTTCAACACATACAAACAGTGAGTCACTCATTCATGCATCTATGCACTAAGTAATACCCCCACCGAACCATACAGACACTCAGACACTCATACTGATACTCAAAAACCAACTAATAACCCATATAGACACTCATGTAGCTACTCACCAACCCATGCAGCCACTTATACACAAAGTGAGAGACTGATACAGATATTTTCATATTTAAACATTACTCACTAACCCATGTATTCACTAAGATACACTTAGTCAGTTATACAATCAATTTTACAAAACAAAATCATCCATTTAGACACTTATATACCCATTTATTCTTCCATCGACCTTGAGATATACATATATAAAACATATTTAATTTTCAGAAAAACACACATTCACTGGATGATGTGATCAGTGATGTCATCAGTGATGTCATTTGAGATGTCATCAGTGATGTCATGAGTGATGTCACTGACCATGTCATGAGTGATGTAATATGTGACGTCATCAGCAGTGCATTGCGGAGCGCGCGAGTTATAGTTAGCTGAACTAACTATAACGGGGAATTTCTATGGTTTTGTACGAGTGAAATGTCCAACTAACTATAACGCCCCTGAAACCTATGGTTTTTTCAGTGAATTTCTAAGGTTTTTAAATGCTAATTTCTAACTATAACGTGCCTGAAACCTATGGTTTTTTCAGTGAATTTCTAAGGTTTTTTAAATGCTAATTTCTAACTATAACGTGCCTGAAACCTATGGTTTTTTCAGTGAATATATATATATTTATTATACTATGTATACATGTGAAAATGTCTCGGTCCCCTGTTTGCCTCGGTGGCACGGAAAAAATGGGTGGAACTGACGTCAGCACGCCGACGAGGTTCTTTTATGGCTCCGATGACGTCATACGGTGTCGCGAGCGGAGCCGTGCTATTATGATGTCCTCGTTGACGTGAGAGAGCTAGGAAAGAATTTCCGTGGAATGCTGGTGCAGGGGATATTCACCTAAGTGTTCAGGCTAGTCCTTTGGGAGCAACTGTTTATGTTGCCACTCCAGAAACCAAAACCAGTGATCCGAGGGCAGAGGCCCTGCAGATGGCACACGAGATGGGGTGCCCAGTCGTGTGCACCGGCGGGGCAGCGAAGTGACAAGCACCACAACCCACAAAAAAGGTAACAAGGGCACTGAATAACACAGGATCTTCTCTTTGTATCTGGGAGGAACAACGAAGTTAAAATGCCCTAGTACCAAAATGTAGAATTAGTGCTACAACGGTCTTCAAGAGGACCTGCGATGCCGCTTCTGCCTCCCGTACCCTGGAGGTGGCACATGGGTCACGCGGTACGGTCATACTGCGGTGGGACGCATACTCGTTGACCTCTCATGGCACTGCTCCACACTTCAGGGAGGACGCTTTCCATTAGCTATGTTTTCTGATGACATGTCGCGCTGGCCCCGTCCAACAACAGAACTCCTTTAGATCCAAACAGACTCTTCCACTCTCTCACCGGAAGTGAAACCAGGCCACGCGGACACTTTCACAATACAACAGCCGGGAATGCACTTTTCGGTAAAAAAAACACATTCCTTCCTCCTAATTAATCAAATAAACGTCTCACTGAAGAACAGGGGCCAGCTTCGATCGGTAAACAGCCGTTACAACGACTTTTTAACTTTGCGATACCATTACAACGCATGCATTACCACGCATGTGTTGTACATCACGAAGTCATTACTACGCATTTTTTAGAACGCATGGTCATTTACCACGCATGCCTTTACAACTAATTTTGTTGTAAAGGTATGTATGGTAAATGACCATGCGTTCTAAAAAACATGTAGATGATCCATGTCGTTGTAAGGAAACAGAGGCTGTTCCGTTTCCTCACAACGACGTGCACCGCCCCTCAGAGACAACGTGAAGCAGGAACCACGAGGAGAGAGGAACCACGAGGAGTGAGAGGTAAGGGGGATTGGGCATGGGGTGGGGGTTTCTTTTCTAGGGTTTAGGGTAGTGCAGTGGTGTTTGGGTGGTGTAGGGGGTCATGCTGGGGTTAGTGTTTTAGGGTTTAGGGTAGTGCAGTGGTGCTTGGGTAGTGTAGGGGTCGTGCTGGGGGTAGTGTTTTAGGGTTTAGGGTAGTGCAGTAGTGTAGGGGGTCGTGCTGGGGTAGTGTTTTAGGCTTTAGGGTAGTGCAGTGGTGTATGGGTAGTGTAGGGTGTCATGATGGGTTAGTGTTTTAGGGTTTAGGGTAGTGCAGTGGTGTTTGAGTTGTGTAGGGGGTCATGCTGGTGGTAGTGTTTTAGGGTTTAGGGTAGTGCAGTGGTGTTTGTGTAGTGTAGGGGGTCATGCTGGGGGTAGTGTTTTATGGTTTAGGGTAGTGAGTGGTGTTTGGGTAGTGTAGGGGGTCGTGCTGGGGGTAGATTTGGGGTTTAGGGTAGTGCAGTGGTGTTTGGGTAGTGTAGGGAGTCGTGCTGGGGGTAGTGTTTTAGGGTTTAGGGTAGTGCAGTGGTGTTTGTGTAGTGTAGGGGGTTGTGCTGGGGGTAGTGTTTTAGGGTTTATGTTAGTGCAGTGGTGTTTGGGTAGTGTAGGGGGTAGTGCTGGGGTAGTGTTTTAGGGTTTAGGGTAGTGCTGTGGTGTTTGTGTAGTGTAGGGGGTAGTGCTGGGGGTAGTGTTTTAAGGTTTAGGGTAGTGCAGTGGTGTTTGGGTAGTGTAGGGGTTCATGCTGGGGGTAGTGTTTTAGGGTTTAGGGTATGGCAGTGGTGTTTGGGTAGTGTAGGGGGTCGTGCTGGGGGTCGATTTAGGGTTTAGGGTAGTGCAGTGGTGTTTGTGTTGTGAGGGGGTCGTGCTGGGGGTAGTGTTTTAGGGTTTAGAGTAATGCAGTGGTGTTTGTATAGTGTAGGGGGTTTAGGGTAGTGCAGTGGTGTTTGTGTAGTGTAGGGGGTCATGCTGGAGGTTGTGTTTTAGGGTTTAGGGTAGGGCAGTGGTGTTTGTGTAGTGTAGGGGGTAGTGTTTTAGGGTTTAGGGTAGTGCAGTGGTGTTTGTGTAGTGTAGGGGGTCATGCTGTGGGTAGTGTTTTAGGGTTTAGGGTAGTGCAGTTGTGTTTGTGTAGTGTACGTGTCGTGTTTTAGGGTATAGGGTAGTGCAGTGGTGTTTGGGTAGTGTAGGGGGTCATGCTGGGGTTAGTATTTTAGGGTTTATGGTAGTGCAGTGGTGTTTGGGTAGTGTAGGGGGTCATGCTGGGGGTAGTGTTTTAGGGTTTAGGGTAGTGCAGTGGTGTTTGTGTAGTGTGGGAGGTCATGCTGGAGGTAGATTTAGGGTTTAGTGTAGTGCAGTGGTGTTTAGGTAGTGTAGGGAGTCGTGCTGGGGGTAGTGTTTTAGGGTACTCCAGTGGTGTTTGTGTAGTGTAGGGAGTCGTGCTGGGGGTAGTGTTTTAGGGTTTAGGGTAGTGCAGTGGTGTTTGGGTAGTGTAGGGGGTCATGCTGGGGTAGTGTTTTAGGGTTTAGGGTAGTGCAGTGGTGTTTGTGTAGTGTAGGGGGTCATGCTGGGGGTAGTGTTTTAGGGTTTAGGGTAGTGCAATGGTGTTTGTGTAGTGTAGGGGGTAGTGTTTTAGGTTTAGGGTAGTGCAGTGGTGTTTGTGTACTGTAGGGGGTCGTGCTGGGTTCTAGTGTTTTAGGGTTTAGGGTAGTGCAGTGGTATTTGTGTAGTGTAGGGGTAGATTTAGGGTTTAGGGTAGTGCAATGGTGTTTGGGTATTGTAGGGGGTCGTGCTGGGGGTAGTGTTTTTGAGTTTAGGGTAGTGCAGTTGTGTTTGGGTAGTGAAGGGGGTCGTGCTGGGGGTAGTGTTTTAGGGTTTAGGGTAGTGCAGTGGTGTTTGGGTAGTGTAGGGGTCAACCAACATGAATTTGTCCTTGTGTGATGTAACCAATGCTCATGTAAAGCACTCCAATACCTGACCAGTCTGCACTATATAAAACTGCAAAAAACAAAAATAAAAAGTGTTTTGCACACTTCTGTCATTGGGCTATACGTGGGCTACCTCTGGGTGATATTTGTGCTACATTTGGGCTCTTTATTCTCTGGTGGCCATCTTGGGAGACTTATTTGTTATGAAGTTTCCTAATTTCTTCATTTACTACAGTCTCCTCAGTAGGAAATGCTTTCAGTTTTTTACTTTGATTCCATCAAGAAGGCATTCAGATGTGTCACACATTTGCCATAAATTCAGAATGTTAGCACTCTAGTTGTTCATTAGATCACTGTAGTAAAGCTACTGCTCACCAAGGAGTTAACTGGAAGTCTACTGCTGGTATTGAAAGTGATTGTTTCAGTCTGCATGTCAGAATGTTCTAATGAAATAGAAGAGGATTTGAGATCTCACTTAAAACATGCGCTAAATTTTCTTTTGCAGCACTAACCATAATTTCTATGGCAAAATGAACCCCCTCATTTTGTTCCTTTTTAAATTAAATGTTTTAAGTGTTACCAGTTTATTCCAATCAAGATGGCTTCAGGTGTGCCATACTTTTGTCATAAGTAAGGCTGTTAGCACTCTAGTTGTTCTTTAGAACACTCTGGGAAGCTGCAGTAGAACACAAAGGCATCAACTGACAGGCTGCTCCTGTTGAAATATAACAGGAAGATATTTGAGATCTCACTTAAAACATGTCCTAATTTTTCTTTCTACAGCACTAACCATAATTTCTATGGCAAAATGAACCCCCTCATTTTGTTCCTTTTTAAATTAAATGTTTTAAGTGTTACCAGTTTATTCCAATCAAAATGGCTTCAGGTGTGCCATACTTTTGTCATAAGTAAGACTGTTAGCGCTCTAGTTGTTCTTTAGAACACTCTGGGAAGCTGCAGTAGAACACAAAGGCATCAACTGACAGGCTGCTCCTGTTGAAATATAACAGGAAGATATTTGAGATCACACTTGAAACATGTCCTAATTTTTCTTTCTACAGCACTAACCATAATTTCTATGACAAAATTAACCCCATCATTTTGTTCCTTTTTAAATTAAATGTTTTAAGTGTTACCAGTTTATTCCAATCAAGATGGCTTCAGGTGTGCCATACTTTTGTCATAAGTAAGGCTGTTAGCACTCTAGTTGTTCTTTAGAACACTCTGGGAAGCTGCAGTAGAACACAAAGGAATCAACTGACAGTCTCTGCCATTGTTGGATGTACATGTTTTACTGAGAATGTCAGACTTCATTCTCACATGACTGAGAAAGATAATGTGAATTTACAGAAAATATGCTCTCATTTTAGCTTCTGGAGCACCTTCCAAAACTGTATGGGACAAGCATGTGAAAATAGTTTTCTCTCAAACATGATTCATGATATCCCAGCAGAAGGTTTTTCACAGGGTAAAATCACCTTAGGACACACCACAATTCCTGAAATGAGTATGGTACCATCAACAAATGAATTCTAATGTAACTAAAGTCTGTTATCACCCTTTATAGTTCTCCTTTTGGTAACCCTCAAAATCTTCGATTCACTACAATGCATTTCAATAGGGTACTATCATTTATATTGGTCCCAAGATGGCTGCCAGCAATTCCAGGATGAAGTGCTGACAGCCAATCAGATCTCACGATGACATGTGTGTTTAGGCTCCGCCCAGATATATATGTGTTTTTACTTTTGTTTTTCTCAGCAATTACTGAACGGATTCACACCATTTAACAAAAAGGGTTCTTTCTGAACCAATAACTACCTCTTTGCCAAATTTGGTGTAATTCCGTTCAGCAGTTCGGGCTGTAGCCTTGCATAAAGTTTCCTATGGGAAATTGATTTTTTGACTCTTATTTTTTTAATTTCTCCGCAACTACTGAACGGATTTACACCATTTAACAGAAAGGGTTCTTTCTGAACCAAGAACTACCTCTTTGCCACATTTTGTGTAATTCTGTTCAGCAGTTCGGGCTGTAGCCATGGCTAAAGTTTCCTATGGGAAAATGAATGGGGAAAACACATTTTGGGACCCCCCTTTTTTCTCGGCCCCCACTTGACGAATCACTCTGAAACTTTCAGGGTAGGAGCGGACTGGAGCGGGCCATAAAGTTTGAAAATTTCGCGAAGATTCGTCAACCGACGCAAGAGTTATTTCAAATAGAATGTTGTGGATTTCCTATGGAAAATAGGTCCTAACTATAACTATCTACTGGCGACCGCCAGTAGATAATATATGCCCTGAAAAAAACAAAGGTTACAGGGACATTAAGGTTAGGAAATAGAATAAAATAAAACAGAAATTCACTGAAAAAAACAAAGGTTACAGGGACGTTATAGTTATGTTCACATTTCACTCATACAGAACCAGAGAAATTCAGCAGTTATAGTTAGTTCGTTTTTGCATTTTATTGTATTACAGGCAAAGCAGTGTGGTTTAGCATGCAGCCTTTGCTTGGCTATTATAGGCCTGTTTTCAGTACATTGTTTTCCAGGCCTCCTGCTTGTTGCTTGTGATTTGTGAGTGTCCATGTGGCTGGTCGCCATTTCTGGTGGGAGTTATAAGTGTGCTGCGTTTGCCATATAGGCCTGTATGTGTTTCCTTTGTGGCCTAGGCTTCTTGTTGTTGTGGGCCTGGCCATGAGGCTGGTGGCCATTTTGAAGCCAGGCAGTGTTCTTTTTTCCATAGGCCTGCATTGTCTGTCTTCAGTTTCTTGTTGTTGTGGGCCTGGCCATGAGGCTGGAGACCATTTTGAAGCCAGGCAGTGTGCTTTTTGCCATAGGCCTGCATTGTCTGTCTTCAGTTTCTTGTTGTTGTGGGCCTGGCCATGTGGCTGGTGGCCATTTTTAAGCCTGGTAGTGTGCTTTTATCCATAGGCCTGCAAGTTTGTGGCCTAGTCTGCCAACAGGCCTTTCATCCAGTAGGCTCAGAGGTAGTCAGGGGTGCATGAAACAACTGTTTCTGTGTGTTCTGTTGAATTTAAACATCATTTAGGGCATGGATGGCATTGGATTGAATTGCAAAATGTGTATTTTTGGGTGTATTTCAGTGTTTGGGTGTGTGTTAAATAAATGCCTTTGTTGTGTGTGCAGTGTGTTGTGTACCTTGCAGACCTTGTTTAGCCCTGTGGATTTTTGTTTTTGCATTTTATTGCATTACAGGCAAAGCAGTGTGGTTTAGCATGCAGCCTTTGCCTGGCTATTTTATGCCTGTTTTCAGTACATTGTTTTCCAGGCCTCCTGCTTGTTGCTTGTGATTTGTGAGTGTCCATGTGGCTGGTGGCCATTTCTGGTGGGAGTTATAAGTGTGCTGCTTTTGCCATTTAGGCCTGCATGGTTTTCCTCTTGGCTTACTGCTTCCATCCATCCCCTTTGCCAGCTGCAGCTCCCTGAATGATGTGATGAGCAAATAATTTAATGCCAAACAGGGTCCACTTCCATTACATTTGTATTTTTGTTGTTGTTCCTCTTCTTTCCTATCCTTCCTGAGAGTGTACACAGTATACCATGAAAGCCCTTGTTGACAAAGTCTCACAAATGGCTACACTAAGGGGCATATTCACAAGGAGCTATCGCCGAATTAACGGCACTTTATCGCAGCCAAAGTCGTGATAAATTTACCCCCCATTCACAAGCCGGTGTTAACAGCCCACAGCACCAGTTTACCCGCGATAGCAGCCGCAAAAACATCGCCACAGAGGACCCTCGCAAATATCGCTAATGAGATGCAGAGTAGGCGTTCCCGTGACAAAAGCAGAGACAACAGCACACCTCAACATTCACAACGACCAGCCACATCCGCGATAAAAACACAAAACAGGCGATAAGGCGCGTTAGCACCAGGAAATCTACACCTGCTCTGACCTGGTGTAAAGTCGGACGGCAGCCAGCACCACAAAAGGGAGCACAGCCCAGGGCCACATCCCAAGGGCAACAGATGCCATGGAGCCACACATCATGCGGCCCGGACACCCAAGAGGGCCACAACACCCACCACCACCACCCCAGGACCACTCCTCCCTGGCACTCCCCCCGACCAAAGACATGCCACATCAGCCACACCTAAACATGTACAAAATATTCCGCCTGATGCCGCACAATCACAACTGGTGACATGGATGTGTCGTCACAGAAATGACCAGCACACATTCACTTTCGAAGCAACAAATGAAACTTTATTAAAATGAACAACGAAATGAAATGAAGACACATGGCCGCTCCCCTCCGGACAATACGTAGGCCACATCCTGTAAAACAAAAAACATGATGAGAAGGTGTGTCCTACGCACATCAGAGGACAGAGACAGAGAGCGAAGGAGAGAGAGAGGAAGAGAGGTAGGGAGAGAGAGAGGAAGAGAGGGAGAGAGAGAGAGAGAGAGAAGAGCAGAGAGAGAGGAAGAGAGAGGGAGAGAGAGAGAGGAAGAGAGGGAGAGAGAGAGAGGAAGAGATGGAGAGAGAGAGAGGGAGAGATAGAGAGAGAGAGAGAAGAGGAGAGAGAGAGTAAGAGAGGGAGAGAGAGATAGAAGAGGAGAGAGAGAGGAAGAGAGGGAGAGAGAGAGAGAGTGCTGCCCCTGCGCACCCAGGCCACACTGCTCACCTGCTGCCACCGGTGTGTCTCCAACCAAATGCCGGTATGTAGGGCAGTTCACCAGGTCACACATCTCATTCAGAGCCGTCAGCTGAAACAGAGCCCAGATACATGACTGGCACAGTACACACACTTGCACAAGACAACATCGCCTGCCCGCCCATGCACACCCAGGCAGAGGCACCCCAACCCCTCCCGCCGCCCATCGGAGCATGCCGCCCATGCACACCCAGGCCTCAATGCTCACCTTCCGCCACCGGCGCGTAGACAGGAGGTCCCACCACGTGCCGCTGCAAGCCACAAGCCCGGGGCCCGCGGACATGGCACCCTCCACATCATGCAGCCCCGCTCCGCAGGCCACCAGGTCTCACGTTTGGTGCTGGGTCTTGATTACTCCATGGCAGAGGACATACCAGTGCACCCGGCATCATCACAGGCTGCACACCCGCTCAGCCCAATGGGTGCCACCAACTCTGGCACCCCGGAAGCGACGCCACGGGGCGGTAGGCCCGCGCTGCCCGCTGGCTCTGGCCTACACTGCGGTCCAGCAGGGCACTCAAAACCTGAGCTGTCCGGACCGCCGGGACGGGGCATCATCGCAGGCTGCACACCCGCTCAGCAGCTCAAGGTGCCACTGACTCAGTGCACCCAAAGTCACCGTCCCGTGGCAGGGTGCCTGTGCCGTCCGCAAGGCCTCGGATGCCACTAACCCTGTGCAACCCCAGTCTGTGCCAATGTGGTGGTAGGCCCGTGCTGTACTCCAGGCCTCGGATGCCACTAACCCTGTGCAACCCAAGCATGCGCCACGTGGTGGTAGGCCTGTGCCATACTCCAGGCCTCGGATGCCACTAACCCTCTGCGCAGCAACTCATGGGCCCTATATGAGTGTGAACCGTGGGGCGTCCGTCATCCAGTCACCACCGGAAGAGGGGAATGTGACATCGTCGGACCCTTATGTTGGCAGAGTCACATGGCCTGTGACGCCTGTGCCGGATGGGTGACGTGTGTGTGAAAACCTGCCCTCAGGGAGTGGCCGTGACATGCTGACAACTAGACCAGTGACCCGCACACCACCAGCGAGTACGGCTGCGACAGGTAGCAATGAGGGCCCCACCTCGGTGCGTAAGCGGAGTGGACTGGCCTGCCGTACGACGGACCATCGCAGGGCCTGAAACAATGACTCGTGGGCTCTGGGCGTGGTCCAGGCCATGTCCGGACAAGGAAGTGACTGATGCGTGTGTCCCTGCTGCAGTGTTCATGGAACCCGCTACACAAGATGCAATGTCGCACCCCCTTACTGGCATCCCACAGGATGAACATCATTGACGCAAGGGAAGGCACTGTCCCCACATTCATCCACACATCCACACAGGAATGACGTAAGACATCACACAGCAGTGCATCACTGGATGTTTATTTGCACATCCAGTGCAGTCATGCAGCTGGAGAGGGTCAGGGCAATGCCGAGCACACCACACAATATGGGCCCGTGGAGGGCCAGCCAGTGTCCATCCGGGGATGACCTGTACTGCGGAAGAGGAAGGGTACAGTCCGCAGTCTGTCCGCCGTGTCATTGGTCATCAAACAGGATGTGGCCGTCCATGTCGCTGTCCAAGGTGAGTGCCTCGGAGTGTATCGGGGGTCAGTGGTAGGTCTTGAGGCCATGTGTGGCACCAAGCAGAAACAGGCAAGGTGGCGGTAATGGATGCTAGTGGCTGACCCTCCTGACCACAGTCCCATCCACGTCCTCGTTCCCAAGTGTGTGCCCTGCCCCACCTGTGGGTGTTGCAGTGCCGGCTGCGGCACTGTGTGCCACTGACTCATTAGGGGCCGGAGGAGGATTGTCAGCAGCACTGTGTGGCAGTGACACATCAGGTGCCGGAGTGGATACGCCTGCCGCACTGGGAAGCACTGACACACCAGGGGGCGGAGATGTGGATGGTGTTGGGGCACCAGCATTTATCATCGCCACGCCTTGTGGCAGCAATGCCATGACGAGGACATGCAGGGCACGGTAGATCCCAGCTACATTACGCTGATGTGCACCGGAGGCTGCCATCCTTTCCGCCTCCATCCGCACCATGTCCTCCATGAGCCTCCACATATGTGCCAGCTCAAGGCTGGCATCGCTAGGGCCACTGTGAGCGGACAGGTATCCTTCCCTCCGCGTCATGACTCCAGAGATGTCAGTCAGGGCTTGCTGGAGACCCTTGGGGAGGACATAGACACCCAAGGATGGCGTCCAGTTTGTTTGCCATGAGCTCAAACCCCACCCGGACCTGCTCGGCCGTCTCCCTCTGGCCCTCTAGCACACGGCGTTGGAAGGCCATTTGTTGTTCCTGGGGGTCTTGGGAGGGTGCCGGGGCTGTGGGTGCCTCCTGCTGGGTGGTTTGGGTGGTGGGTGGGGTCTCATGGATGTAGCTGGGCTGCCCTGATCCTGGAGGTGAGTTGCGTAGGTGGTCAATGAGGTCTTGGATGGTTTGGATCTCGATGCTGGTGTTGTCCTCCTCCTCGTCATCAGTCGAGAGTGGCTGTGACTGCTCTGCAGGAGGTGTTGTAGATGCCCCTGCGATGTGAAGGGGAGATGTTGTATTACAATGTGTCCACATGTATGTAGCCGCATGGTACAGGTTGACATTCAGACAGCATGGCATTGTACATTGTGACAGTGTGTGGGTCTGGGCGAGGACCCAGAGTGATTGTGGGTGTGCACTGTGCCCTGCTTACTTGTGCATGTGCGCCATTGTGGCCATCTCCCCCATCCCCCCAGTACCTGGTGGTCACTCACCCTGTTGCGGTTGTGTTGTGTCCTGTCAGGCAGTGTCCGGTCCTCCGACTCCGGCCACAGTATCCACACTGATGACTGTCGACACCAGCTCCTCCCTGTCATCCCCCACCTCCGGTCTGCGTTGCTGCCTTCAGGTTGGCTGAGAGTTTATCCTTGGTCTTCTGCTTGATGTCATTCCATCGCCTCTTGACCTCGTCCATTGTCCGCTTGTGCTCTCCGACGGCATTCACCTTGTCGACGATGTCCCGCCATATTCCATTTTTGGTGCCCAATGACACGTTGGAGCTGACGAAGAGTTGTTGATGGTGTTCCATCACCTCCGTGACTATGATCCTGTTCGCCTGCGGACTGAACTTGGTCTTCCTCGTCTTCTTGTCCTTACCCTTCCCTGTCCCCGAGGTCCCAGGATGGTCGTCCGGGGGGCTTGTGGGGTTGCGCTCGTCCTCTGCGCCTGCTCCGGCTGCCTCCATGGTGCTTGTGTGTTGGTCAGTTTGTGTGTGGGTTTTTTTTCCTGCTTTTATGGAGGTTTCTGACGCCTGCCAGGTGTGTGTTGCAGGCCTGGCGCTGCTTGTTGCTGGTTTCCTCATCGCGCTTTGGCCCATCGCGTGTTTTTTGGTGTTGTGGTTTGTGCTTTTATCTCCATCGTGGTGGTTGTATCGCGGACTTTGTCTGCGGGTTCAGCAGGCCATCGCATGGTACCGCCTTGTTGTGAATTCCACGTTGACACGTGGATATTTTCCTGCGATGGGCTGCGATATTGAAAGTTGCGTTACGCTACTCTTGCGGTAGTTATCACACGTTCTTGTGAATATACCCCAAAGTTATATATTTTATTTGTTTGTTTGTACTAGTAGTAATTGAACCACAACAACAAATGCAACTTTTCACTGATGTTCTTCTCCTGGCTTCTTTGCTTTTAGGTGCACAAAAAGACAGAGGAGGAGGTGTCATCATCATCACCCGTTGTACTGCCAGACAGAAGTCCTACTGCGCATCACGTCACGTCCACGTGTGACCACAGACATCTCTGCAACTTGTGCACCTCTGTCCTGCTGACATCTGAAGAAGATGGCCCCAAAGAAAGGTACCAGGTCCTCCAGTACCAAGAAAGTTGCCAGTGAGAAGAAGAAGGAACAGAAGAAGGAAGTGGCACTTGCCAAGACTGGTGTGCCGCCCGATGTGTTTTTTGTAAAAAAAAAACTTACGCCTGCAGCAGCGGTGTCCGGCGGGGACTAAGCTGGGAGCAGCACCTCCGCATCAGCGGGCCCACCCCACCAACCTAGGCCCAAGCCCATGAGTGTGGCAGAGGTAGCCAGTCTACTAACGAGCAGTGATGTTGAAATGTCATTATCGCAAAGTAGTACCCAATCAACGCACTCGCAGGCGGAAACTCAGCAGATAAATGGGCAACCACAGCCGCAACCACAGCCGCAACCACAGCTGCAGCCGCAACCACAGCCGCAGCCGTAACCACAGCCGCAACCACAGCCCACAATAGTAGTTGTTCCACCTGAAGTAGGGGCAGTTCAGGAAATCGAGCTTTTTGCAGACGAAAAGGAGCAAGCCACTGTTTCAGAAGATCCATTGTCTTCCAGACCCCCAGCAAGGAAAAGGAGGGTTAGTCCATCAACTTCTTCTTCAAGCCCCGCTTCTGATGATCTAGATGCCACTAGGAAGCCACCAGCTCAGTCTGAGAGTGATGCACGCCACAAGACAAGGCTAGTGAAAAGGAAGGTTCCAGAAAGCCTTAGAGTTATGGAGGTAGATGTAGACGAGGGGGGTGATGATGATGAAGAGCCAGTCATCATGAACATCACTCCCGGCCCAGCGGAGATGGAGACCAACATTATTAGACTATCCAAAATTGCTGCGAGGGATGTAGCACGGATACCACCAACACAGGTAACACCAACACAACCTCCAGCTTCCATATTTGCCTTTGCAAAGGCCCGGCAGGGACCTACATCCAGCTCAACCACCACCTCAGTAGGTAGTGGTAGTGTAACTGCACAGAGTCAAATTCCAGGCACACCCTCCAGTTCATCTGGTATTGAAAGTGGCACCTCCAGCAGCACCAGAAAGTTCTCCTCCCCAGTTTGGGACTTCTTTTCGGTTAGCAGTAAGGAGGAGAACATTGCTATATGCTCAATTTGTCGGCAGGCTGTTAGGCAGGGTAAGCTTGGTACAAACTATGGTACCGGAGGCCAAACAAGTCATCTCAAAAACACCACAGTATCAAGTAGGAGGCTCACCTACTTCGCTTAGAAAAAAGTAAAACTGGACCCATTGCTGTTGTTGGGGATGAAGAAGTAGGGAAAGATATGATCCCGGTGGAAGGTCAACAAGAGGGAGACATTTCTAGCCCTGTCCCCAGCAGTGTAGTGGTACCGCCCACATCCTCAGCAACATCTCAGTGGCACCGTAGTAAGAGTCAGCCTGAGACACCAAGGCAACCAAGTACTGCAATGAGAAAAAGTGTGTCGTCGTTGAGCCTAACTGGGTTCAAGAAGACAGCTGCACCACAAAGGAAAATATTCCAGCCTACCATTGACAGCATGCTTAGGTCGGAGGGGCAGTACCAACGCAACCACCCAACGGCACGGTTGTACAATGCGAAGCTGGCTAAAATGTTAGCGCAGGACCTTCTCCCTTTTTCATTTGTGGAAGGGGTGGGTTTCCTTGAATTTGTGTCAGCCATCTGCCCTAAATGGAAGTTTCCCAGCCGGTCCTATTTCACCAGAGTTGCTGTTCCAGCACTACATCACGATGTGCTGGAATTGGTTGGACAAGCTTTGCAGCAGAGTGCTGTTCACAATATCCACCTGACAACAGACATGTGGACCAGTTGCCAAGCCACTGATTACATGTGCATCACTGCACACTGGGTCTCTTTTGTGGGGGTTAGAGAAAAGCTATCTGAAGTAGGTGCTGTTGACACAGCTGAGATTTTTAATGCTACTCGGAAACAGGCAACTGTAGCCATGTTCGCCATGGAGAAATCCCATACTGCTACAAACATTTTGGAAGAGTTTAACAGCAAGGTCTTTGAATGGCTGCGCCCAAGAGGGCTTAACATTGGTTTCAAGACTTTCTGAAAAAAGAACCCATAGTCAGCAACTTACTGACCACCTGCCGCAGAATATGCACTCATTTCAGCCATTCTTTTAAAGCCCGGAAGCAGCTGAGGATCATTCAACATGACTATAGAATGCCAGTCAAAGCACTCATCCAGGAGGTGGCAACACATTGGAACTCAACGTATTACATGCTTGACCGTCTGTTTGAGCAGTACAGACCAATCAATGAATATGTCATGCGAAGGGCGGATGCTACTGTGAAAGGCATGACCCTTCAGATGGACCAATGGTGCCTAGTTAAATGCCTGACAGAGATGCTTCTTCCTTTCCAGGTCTTCACACGTGAAGTCAGCAAGGAGGACTGTACTATGGGCCAAGCTATCCCATTGTTGCACATGCTAGAGCAACAGCTGAAGGAGGTGTCTGAAGCGTACATAGGTGTGGAGGAAAAAAAAGAAGCATATGAGTTGGTGGAGAGCTTATCATGTCGCCTAGCTGAAAATGCAAGGGTGCAAACTAAGATTTTGTCACAACAACATTACATTTGTGCCACAATTCTGGATCCACGGTACAAATCGGCACTGAACAGTAAGACATTACTCCCTTTTTCAGAAGTGGATGTTGCCCGGTTCAAAACTTGGATAGCTGAGGCAGCCAGTAAATTGGAAAATGAACGGCTGGTAATTAAAGGCCCGCTACTCAAACCCACAACAAGTACTGCAGCAGGGCATCCGGCGTCAAGTTCAACTTCAGAGCCTGAAGGCAGTGCGTTTGGTTCACAGCTGTCACCAACACTATCGACAACAGCAAGAACCGGATCATCAGCCCCAGTAAAAACGGCACAGGATTGGTATTTACAGCAAGGACTTGCTAGGTCCAGTGCTGATGCAAAGACAAAAGAGGCCGAACAAAGTGTAGCACCCCTGAACATTGAGCAGATGGTCCAGGCCTATCTGGATGACCCAACAGAGGTCTACATTGATCAAAACCCATTGCGGTATTGGTATGGCAAAAGGGGCCAATGGCCAGTGCTCAGCAGGCTGGCGATAAACTATCTGGCTTGCTCTGTCGCAAGTGTCTCTTCTGAACATGTTTTCAGTGCTGCTGGTTCCATTGTAACAGTGAAAAGGACCAGTCTCTCACCCAAAAACGTGGAGAGGTTAACCATGATCAAAATGAATCAGCAATTTATACCACCGAATTACACAATACATGAATCAACGCAGGAAGATGAGGACAGCGGCTCAGGTGATGGAAGTAGCATGTTAGATGATGATTACCTACTTCTGGTTGGACCCCCAGAGATTGAGGACAAGCTATACTTCCCTGACAACTAGGCTTCCACTTCTTACTGTCGTCCTCCCTTATTTACTTTTATTTGTGTGTCTGTCTTTCTGGTTGGAAACTTCAATCACAACAAATCCATCACCACCGTCTTCTAGTCTTTTATTGCCATATATGAGTTTCAGCTGTCTGCATTTCAGTCCACTCCTCCGAGTCCTGCTCCTCCATCCTCCTGAATCGCCCTAAATCTATTGCCCTCAAGCCAGATGATGATTGGATGTAGCATAATAGAAGAAAAAAGAAAATTTTGCCTCGTTGAGTCCCTCCAAACGAAGTGGAACATGATGATAACTACTATAGCTATCCTCCTTTCCGAGCCGAGAGAGACTGCCCATTAAGTGAAGATGAGAAGGAACAGGTAATGAATGATGACATGCATTGGACGCTGACTGAGTGATTTGTGTTGTTGTTGTTTCTAGTGCATGAAGTTAATTCATTGTGTACTGTTATCTAATCTACACACTAAAAGTAACTCAAGGCAATGTTTGTTTCCCTTCTTGTTTTTTAATAATAAATTTGTACTTCTACTGCAGGCCGATCCATTGCATTTTGAATATGGAAAGGGGACTCAATCTGTACACTGCACACTGAGTTGGACAACACACCATGATGATGACCACTGTGACATAATATCTTCGCAGTCACTCAGTAGGATCCGAGATGATTGATGGAATAACTCAGGGCGTTTCATGAGTGGCATAAAAGGTAAACAAGTCAACAACAACCACTGCAGACCTACATGTCTGTGTAGTGGTGGAGTCGAGTGTGGTGGTATGACTGACAGCGGTGCATTGATTTAGTCACTTAATTTGTAAAATGCTATGTTGCTGTATATCTGCTTTGTCTGCCTCTGTCAAAAAATGTACGCTAAATGGAGGATGGGTCACGGGTGCCGTGGGCCTGCTCTGTCCTGTTGTTGTTGGAGGTTAATGCTGGAAACAGACTAGAGTAGACATGATGTATCCATGCCGCCTCTGAAAGTGTTCTTGTTGCACTCCACCGTAATTTATGCATTTTTTTTCTACTTGATTTTTCAATATCCCTTTTGTTTTTTCATCTACAATTACAGGCCGGCCCTTACCCTGTGCTATACTGGGAAAAACAACTCACACTTACCTTACCAATGAATCTACATCTGCCAGGCAGGCAGTGGCGTCACCCAAGATTGATGGCCGGAGCGTCCATGGAAGGGAGGACCAAGAGGAATGCCGAGATGCAACTCCCCATTTTGACCAGGATAACATACAGTAACAGTATCAACTTTCATCATCTTTTAAATAATTTGATTCATTTTTTGTCTTCAATCATTACTACTGTGTGTTGTTGTTATTATTATGTTTGCTCTCTGCTTATAATTCAATTCATCCCTACAGCTATTTTTGAATTTTCTTTGCTATCTTTAATAGTAAGCCCGGGCCGATACAACAGAACAGAAACTGTATGTAATTCGGGTCTCTCGGAGGGCAGACAGGCAAGGCAAATTGCATAATATACTGCTGCCCTGTACTGTCTAATTGACTAGTAGTAGTTAGTAAGTACTACTTATCATTAACCATCAAGTTATCATCATCATGCATGCATTTCCTTTTTCTCCCTTAACAGATTTATGGATTTTGGTCGTCTGCCAAGATTGTGTTTTGTTGTTGTCCATTCGTACTGTTTTTCTTTGTCAAACCTATACCCAAACCCCCCTTCCCAACCATTCATCAAACCCTAACCCTCTTCCCCCGGGCTGTGTGACTTATTGAGGTGTGACTAAATTAAATGTACACCAATAATTTATCACACGCTTGCTGGGGCGGATGTGGCAAAAGCAACACTAATTCAATTTCAAGGCAGGGCGAGGATCTTCTTCTGCTTGCCCACCCATGAGCAGTATATTTGTGAGGTAATTTTTTTACCAAAGGAACCTAATCCATCAGCATTAATTGCCGGCATCGATTGGATTTGTTGTCATCCTCCTACACAGCACTAATGGTTACGCTTGTGTCGAGTGTACTGTAGGCCTAGTCGAGTGACTCGACACAACTAGAGTTTGTAACTCTATGTACTAGGCAATCCCCGCCACCATTATGTTTTATTGTATTTTGGCATATTATTGTTTGGCAGTAAGTTCTGTACTGTATTTCATTCTACTACTCCTCCCACAGTCTCTCTCAGGCAACTGACTGTCTCATTTTCTTTTTTTGCAAATGCTACTGCCAGTGTCTACTACTACTACCACCACAACCATGGCATGTTGGGAAAGAAAACCATCATCACCATGCAGCCATCGCTGTGCCTAAGTTAAACATCAAGCACAGGTAAGAGAAGAAGTTTGGGGGAGGCATAATTAATAATGGAAATTATTTTTTCATTAATTCAATTTCACACACCCCTTTGAGTCCAGTTGCAGAATGCATAGACTAGGAGGAGAGACTGACAGTACTAGTAGGACAAGTCACTCAGTGAGGGGTACCGCATCTATCAGTTTGTGTCTTACAAAGTCAGCCAATTATTTAAATCAAACAGTGGCTGTGGCCCTGCACCAGCAAGGAAACAGTGTGACGTAAAACAGTAAACCCACCCACAAAACATTAACAACATCGTATGTAAAGTATAAATATATAATTTAATCCCCTAACAAAATAAACTATGTAAAAAATCCCACAACAATACCTGACCCACCCCTCTCCCTAACCCCAACCATTGTCCATTGTCCGGAACGAAAAAGTCCAACAAATTAAATGTCCAATTGTCCAAATAAAGTGAAAACCCCAACGCCCGAATCCCACCCACCAAAATAAGCAATAAAAAAGGGGCAATCAACAGGGTCTGTTCATCGGCAGGCTCGCCTCTCCAGGACATGAATACACTCCTCTAGGCGGGCCATGTGGCGCTTCAATGCGTGGCAATTGCATCCACGGGGGGCAGCAGTGCTATTAAATGAATTGCGGCGGCGGGCGGCTGCCAGACGGTGGCGCCGTAACACTGGAGGGGGGTGGCTGGGGCCCAGGGCATTGGAGGAGGCTGCAGCTGCTGCCTCCTCCTCCTCCTCCTCCGCCAGAACCACCAGCTGCTGGAATTCCGTTTGTATGGCCTCCAGCTTCCGGCGCCGGGCCTTGGCTGCCAACTCCTTCCTGTCTGGTTTCCCTTTGGAAGGAGTACCTATATCAAGAAGAAAAACAAAAGACTATTGTAAAATATACTCTTAGCAAAGCAGTAAGACAAATTAATTCTACACATAGTGGCACAGTAGCACTAGCAAGCACAGTACATAACATTTGTGGTATGTATCTATCCTCCCACTTCCTCAGCCTCTAACATTTGTGGGAGTTTCAGGCATTCAACCACCCATGCATCTGATTCCTATCAGCCACCTATGCATGCATGCATCCCACATATCCTTCTCTGCCAGTCATAAATATTAAATCTCGCTCGTCCTTCCTCCTTCCTCCTTCCACCCTTCTTTCCCTTTTCGTTCAACCCATCCATCAAGGTCATCTGATCTGACTTTTAGTCTTCTCCATAAAACTTTCACAGCTGAGTTGAAGCCAGATAGAAGAGGCCATTGGTTACTCAACAGTGTTACAGCAAACAAATGATGGACGGAATGCTGACAATGCAAACCTTCTCCCCCAGTCAAAAGATCTGGGTTAAATCCATCGTTCTTTTGCCCACTATGCCACCCCAGTTTGGACCCAGCCATATGCAAATCAGTCTTGACCCTGTGCCCCATGGGAACAGTCCAGACCAAACTGCCAGTCCAGGTCCTCCCTGGACCGGAAACAAGCATCCTGGGACCGGTTTCAGGGTATGTCACCCTTCTTCAGCCAGGCTAGCTTGAATCCAGTGGCACAGTGAGCAAGGGACCCACGTCTGGGCATACCCATCCCACTTAGGGCGAAAAGTGTTACAGCAAACAAATGATGGACGGAATGTTGACAATGCAAACATTCTCCCCCAGTCAAAAGATCTGGGTTAAATCCATCATTCTTTTGCCCACTACGCCACCCCAGTTTGGACCCAGCCATATGCAAATCAGTCCTGACCCTGTGCCCCATGGGAACAGTCCAGACCGAACTGCCAGGCCAGGTCCTCCCTGGACCGGAAACAAGCATCCTGGGACCGGTTTCAGGGTATGTCACCCTTCTTCAGCCAGGCTAGCTTGAATCCAGTGGCACAGTGAGCAAGGGACCCACGTCTGGGAATACCCATGGCCTGGCAGTTCGGGCTGGACTGTTCCCATTGGGCGCAGGGTCAAGATTGATTTGCATATGGCTGGGTCCAAACTGGAATTGCATGGTGAGCAAAAAAACTATGGATTTAGGCACAGATCTCTGTACTGGGGTGAATGTACGACATTGTTCTGCATTCTGTCCATCAATTGTTGTTTTTGCATTTGTCACCCCGAGTGGGACGGGTATGCTGAGACGTGGGTCCTGTGCTCTCCATGCCACTGGAGTCAAGCTATCCTGGCTGATGAGGGCTGAAAGCCCGAAACCGGTCCTAGGATGCTTGTTTCCAGTCCAGGGAGGACCTGGCCTGGCAGTTCGGGCTGGACTGTTCCCATTGGGCACAGGGTCAAGACTGATTTGCATATGGCTGGGTCCAAACTGGAATGGCATGGTGAGCAAAAAAACGATGGATTTAGGCCCAGATCTTTGTACTGGGGTGAATGTACGACATTGTTCTGCATTCTGTCCATCAATTGTTGTTTTTGCATTGGTTACTCAACAGTACACTCCCGCCGCTAATGCTATTGCTAATGCTAAGTAAAGGGTGTCTTCTTCAACCGTTCACAACAACTTCTTACTTAATAAGTCTCAACAGTACAGTATACAGTACACCCTTGCAGCGAGTGTAATGTCAATAAGTAAGGATTAGGAATATAACTTACCACCGCCTGCCACTGCTGCTGGCTCACCCCCTGCAGCTCCTCCTGCAACTGCCGCATCTCCTCCTGCACCCTCAGCGGCCGCGTCGCCTTCGCCGCTGGCCCCGGTACTGGTGGTCAGTAGAACGCCTAGAAAAAACATTACACATTTTTAGATGCCATATACACCTCCCCCTATTTTTCACTGGCAAGATTGAAAAAAAAGTTAATACATACATATACAACATACATCACTAGTACAAATCAGGTAGTAGAGTAGACACTAGTAGTGTTATATGGTCCCTAGGGTCATTCTAGTCTTTGCTAAGTTAGCCCGAGCCATGCAATCATTTAGCTTTGTGTCTTTTATTTTTGCGCACGTTACCTCGCAGCTTGTTGTGTAAGACGCCTTAGAGCCCACATGAGCTCATACTGCTACTGTCTGAGCGCTGCGTACAAGGTCGATAAACAAGCCACTTTGCTATGGAGTTCTGGTGTTAGTCCATATTGCTTATCCATAAAAATACTACACTTTTTGGCATGACTGAGAAATGCTTGCAATATACTAACGCGCACCATTTTTCTCATAACAGACGGAAGATTCCCTTCTACAAACCAGAGCTTTGCAGAGCTTATGATGTAACCAGTACTAGGTTCTTCTAAGGTTAGGGGTCCCCAGAATTCGCTCAGAGATCTTCATTTATAATTTTATATAAACTATATTCCTACCAAGAGGAGGGTGGTTCTTCCACCACTGTTCAGTTATCATGATTTCGCCTTTTGTCTTCTATGGACTTGCAGTTGTAAGTGTAACTAAGTGTAACAATGTTTATTGTTTTAATCTTATGCATTTTGCTGTTTGTGCTGCATTATAGAACAACGTACAGAGCTTGTCAGTTGAAAATAAACCTTTTGAACTTACATAGACTCGGTGGTATTTGGTGTGGACTTACACAAGTGAGTGAGTGAAAGGGTGTGCATTGCTTCCGCGACTGAGAGGTCGGGAGTGTTATGTTCTGGGTTGTCTACTCATTGGGTATCTTGGGGGGGGTTCGGAGAGCTAATGAGACACTATAACTAATCGGTCAGGGGATTGTGGTGGGTTCTTTTTGAGGTGTGAGGAAGGTCCAACCTCCCATCACCAACGTCCTATTTTCTTGTTCAAAGTTCTGTATGTGCAGAATCCCTACAACAGTAGTAGTATGTCCTATCCTATCAAAAATTGTAAAATCTGGTTGGGCATTTTGTTGGTGGGAATTGTCGAAAAGCCTCAAGATTAAGAAGACTAGAAGTAGTAGAAGAGGACAACCCAAAGGACTGGACTCAATGGCTAGAGCTATTGGTGAATCTGAGTTTTATTTAAAACCTTTTAAATAAAGAGTAGCCAACTGGGCAAGCTTAGCTACAGACAGACTAATAGTAGTAAAACAGAGAGTCATAGCAAGGCAGTTAGAGGCAGGGATAACAAGAATTTAGAAACAGATAGTCTAGATCGAAGAAGAATTTGTAAAAAATAGAATTAGGAAACCGAAATAATAGTTCGGAAAAAATAAGGTGCAGGAAAAGTTAGGGAAATATAATTATTAATATTAACCACTGGAGGACTTACTGGGGCCATCAGCAGAGCCGCCGGTAGAGGAGTGGTCCTTGCCCTGGGAGGCATGTTGTTCTGGTTCTGCCGACTCAGACCCCGTCTTCTTGCCCCTGGGTGCTGATCATGTAAGATTTAATAAAGAAAGAGACAAAAATTAATGTTTGGTGTGAAACAAATAAAATATTTTAAAATACGCTCCAAAAACATTTTTGTGAACAACAATTGCAATAAAATTGACCTATCTAATCTGATCGACTAGTAGTATTGCGAGATTCATGGACCGTCTAGTAAGCCTAAGTACCACCTGACCTAGCCCACGTATTCCAGACAGGCCAATTGTTCACTAAGTCTGCATTTCCATTTATTTTAGTCCTCAAAAATGCATAAATGGAGGACACATGCATACATTTTTGCATACACCAAATTGTTGGTTGGTTGCTGCTGATGTTCTGCTAGTGATGATAAGCCTATTAACACTCACTAAACAAACTACAAAAGGTTCTACTAAGGACTGGGGTAAGCAGCACTCAGCAGCACGTGACATGACAGAGGATGCGTCACTCAGACCACTTAAAAATTACCAACTAATACTAATAAGTAACTAAACCTATCAATCCACCACTATCTCTTCTTAGTGGCAGGAGGACAAAGGAAGGACTAGAGTCTCTCTAGCATTACCTTACTTAAGTTCTCTAAAGTAAACTCTTACATAATCAGGCCAAGCGAGCGCAAAGTTGCAAACAAGTAAGATTAGTAGCGCCGAGCACCTGTGTCATAACAATCACAGAAGATTTTTAAACGTAATTTACCTGCAATGTAAGCAGCAGCATTCTTGCTGGTCGGAAAAAATATATATTCGCAATATATAACACAGAGCAGAAGAACAGAAAGTAGTAATATTAAATAGATACTCACCAAGCCCCGGGACCTCCACTCCTAGCAGGTCCAGCAGGTCCTGCTCCCGGTCCAGAATATCGGACCACTGGTGCGTCAGCTGGTTATAGGTGCGCCGGACACCAGAGCAGCGAAACACTGCCCGACGCACCTTGCCCCACCGCTGCCGATGCTCCCGGAGCCCGTACCCGGACCCAGGCCTGCCGCCTGCTGCCAGGGTTAAGGGGAGGTGGCGCTGCACAAAAAAAACCAGTGCGGCCACCTCCGCCTCACCAAATAAGGCCCGTGCCTGCACCCCTTTTTGGCGCCGCCTTCCGCAAGGAAGGCGGTCGTGGCTCTGGCTACGCTTACGAGCCCTGTGGCCCTTTGCCATGGTTCTGGGTAGGCAGGGGGGCAGAAAAGAAAAGGTAGGAATTTAAAAAGTAAGTAAAAGAAATGAAAAAAGCAGGTAATAGAAAAAGAGTGAAAAAGTAGTGAAAAACACACAAAAAGTAGAAAAAAACTCAAAATATAGTATCAGGAAAATAGAGAGATAGATAATAATAAAAAAGATCAAAAAAAAGTTTCCAGAAACAAAGGATTAAAAAGATAGAGGGAGAATTGAAAAGCAGGCCCAGAACCATAGCAATAGAGTGAAAAACAAGATGGCCGCGCCCATTGCGACCGCGATATTTCCACCCCAAGCACGCAAAAAGCGTCACGAACACGTAATACGCATTCCCGAACAGGAAATACTTATGGCGAACGGGCAGGAGCATGCAAAATGCGACCCGGAACAGGAAATAAGCATCGCGAGCGGGCGGGAGCATGCAATATGTGACCCGGAACAGGAAATAACCATCGCGAGCGGGCGGGACAAGTGAAAAACAAGATGGCCACGCCCATTAGCGACCGCATGGGCAAGTTAGCGATATATTTCCCCGCGAGCACGCAAAAACACATTGCGAACGGGCGTGACAAGCAACTCCTCGTCTTCGCGGAGTTTCTGCGTGCTCGCGGAGATTTTTTACAATTTCGCAGAGATTTGCGTAACGCGACTACGCAAATTCCGCCCACCCCTACTTTATTCTGGGTGCCCCCAGGAGACCCAATGACCTGTGTTGGGGACCTCGGGGGGAGCCTAAAAACCCCCACGGTCGCTGCCGGCTCCCCACCTCCTGCGGGAGCCTGAATTGCTGTGACAGACAGGGGGCTGCTGAAAGAGCAAATGTTTTCATATGTTTCCCTGCACGCATATTTGCGTGCAAGGAAACAGATGAAAACTAAGCCCAGGCGGAGTTTGCGTAGCCGCACTACGAGGAACTCTGCGAAGCGGTAAAAAACTCTGCAACGCTACGCGGAGTTCTGCGAGCATGAGGAGTTGCTTGTTCCGCATGCTTGCGAGACATTTTTGACATTCGGCAACGCGGATTGCGTGTTCAGGGGGAAATATCGCGCAAACTTCACCACACGGTCGCCAATGGGCGCAGCCATCTTGTTTTTCTGCTCTTTATTATGGTTCTGGGGCCTGTTTTGAATCCTCCCAATATCTTTTCAATCCTTTGTTTCTAAAACTTTTTTCTGAGCTTTTTTATTTATTATCTATCCCTCTCTCTTCCTAAGTGTATATTTTGCGTTTTTTTCTACTTTTGCTGAGTTATTGTACTGTTTTTTTATTACTTGCTTATTATTTTTTTTACTTCCCTATTTCTTCTCCTGACATTATTTTTTACTTCTACATTTTCTTTTCCGCCCCCTGCCCTCCAGAAGCATGGCTAAGAGACTAAGACGAAGCAGAGTGCGACCAGGAGCCGCCTTCCTTACGAAAGGCGGCGCCCGGAAAGGGTGCAGCCTGTACCTTATTCTCGGAGATGGAGGTGGCTGCCCTAGTTTTTTTTGTGCAGTGCCACCTCCCCTTAACCTTGGCAGCAGGTGGCAGGCATGCGTCAGGCTATGGGATCCAGAGCGTCACCACCGGTGGACCTGCTGGACCTGCTAGGTGTTGAGGTCGTGGGTGGCTAATTTTTATTACTATTGTGTGGTCTGTTCTGTGTTATTGCGAATATTATTTTTTTCCCAAATAGCAAGAATGCTGCTGCTACTTACATGCAGGTAAGTTACGCTTAAAAATCTTATATTATGTGATTGTTATTCTTCTAGACAGGTGCTCGTCACTACTAATCTTACTTGTTTGCAACTTTACGCTGGCTTGGGCTAATTATGTAAGAGAGGTTAGAGAACTTAAGTTAGGTAATGCAGACTAGAGAGACTCCTTTCCTTTATCCTGTCACTAAGGTAGTGGTAGTTAGGTAGTTATAGTTAGTTACTTAGTATTTGTTGGTCAGTTTTTTAGCGGTCCGCGTGATGCGTCCTCCGTCACGTGCTGCTGACTCCTTAGTGGAACCTTTTGTAGTTTGTTAAGGAGTGAATAATATAGCAACTCAGCATCAGCAACCAACCAACAATTTAATGTATGCAATATGCATGCGTCCATCTATGCATTTTTAAGGACTAAAATAAATGCAGACTTAGTGAATTGGCCTGTCAAAGGGGGTTGATTCATTGATAATTGCGAATGAGATCGGAACTTAGAAGAAGCAAATATAATTTTTGGTAATTCATTCCAAATTCTTTGGAATAGGCGGGCTAGGTGGTACTTAGGTTTAGGATTCTGGAATCGGAATGGAACAGTGGAATAATAAAGACATAGGACGGTCCGTGACCTCGATACTAGTCTACTACTGCTAGTTGATCTGATAGTATAGGTCAATTTTATTGCAATTGCCGTTTCCTGTCAGAAAATCGTTTTGGAGTGATTTTTTTAATATTTATTATTTGTTTCACACCAATCAATTTTTGTCTCTTTATTATGTCTTACATGATAAGTATCCAGGGGCAAGAAGACAACGGGGTCTGCCGAGGCGGGAGCTGGAGGTGCCACCCAGGATCGCTCCTCTACTACAGATGGCTCTGCTGCTGGCCCCAATAAGTTCTCCTGTTGTTAATATTAACAATTATATTTCCCTAACTTTTACTGCACCTTATTTTTTTCGAACTATTATTTCCGTTTCCTAATTCAATTGTTTACCAGATCTTCTTTGATCTACATGTTTCTAAATTCTTGTTATCCCTGCATTACCTACCAACTTAGTTATTTATATTTCTACTGTCTTTTTTTTTACATCAATCTAACTGCCTCTGACTCTGTACTACTATTAGTCTGTCTGGAGCTTGCTTTATAATTCATTCTGGTTTTTCAGTCAGCTTTCCCTCTCCCCTTATATTTTATGGACTGCCTAGTGGTGGTACTACTGTAAGACTCAGAGAACACATTGGTCTGAACATTACTACTACTAGTACTACTACTCTGCTGTGCAGATTGCATGCCCAACTAAGGTATTCTATGCAGGTTTGTTGAGATTAGAAGGCTTTTCTTTTACTTTCTTTCTCATGCTCAATCAGTAAATAAAATGATGGTAACGTTGGACACCCCAAAGTGGTATTTTTACTTTTTCTCATCTAGGCCTAGTACTGTTATTATTAGGAGCAGTTGATTGTGAACAACTGATTACCATGCACTATGGCTGGAAGGAAGTATGAGGAGTATGAGGGCACAATTATATTTTCCAACCAAGAGAGAGGACTTGAGAGACCTCATGTCCAATTGTCCGCCCAATTGGCCACTCTTTTTCTTTTTAAAAAGTTTTAAAACTCAGATTCACCAATAGCTCTAGCCACTGAGTCCAGTCCTTTGGGTTGTCCTCTTCTTGAGAGGCTTTTCGAAAATTGGCACCAACAAAATGCCCAACCAGATATTTTATTATTTTTGATAGGATAAGACATACTATCTACTCTACTGTAGTACCCGATTTGTACTATGGTTGTGTGTGGTGTATGCATGTATTGTATTTTCAATCTTTCTAGTGAAAATAAATAAATAGGGGGAGGCGTATATGGCATCTAAAAAATGTGTAATGTTTTTCTAGGCGTAACGACCACCAGTGCCGGGGCCAGCGGGGAAGGCGACGCCAGCCAGGAGGGAGCAGATGCGGCAGCTGCAGGGGTTTAGCCAGCAGCAGTGTCAGGCGGTGGTAAGTTATATTCCTTACTTATTGACAATACACACTCGCTGCAAGGGTGTACACTGTACTGTTGAGAGAGACTAAGTTGTTGTGAACAATGGTTGAAGAAAACACCCTTTACTTAGCATCAGCAATAGCATTAGCGGCGAGAGTTTAGTAACTAATGGCCTCTTCTATCTGACTTCAACTCAGCTGGGAATGGGGGCGCTAGTGGGCGCCAGGCAAGATGGCCACACTTTAGTGCAGCTCTGCCGGCTGATCGCCCATCCGTTCATTATCCGCATCCAATAGCGGCATCACCGTGGTGCAACCGGTTGCCCTGGGCAGCGCGGCACCCCTGCAGTCGATGGGGGCCTCAGGCACTGCCAGGGACGGCGGAACAGCACAGGAAACTAACTGTAAGGCCTATCCGGCGTGGCATGAAAATGGCGCGGCTACTGCACGGCGTTGACGCGCACCCACCGGCCGCGAATCGAGGGGGCGCCTGTGGATGACATCGGCTGCGCGGGGCACTGCGCCTAGACTGTGTGCAGGGGCTGGACATCTCATGCCCCTCGCTCCACTACTGGTCCCTTGGTGCCTGCGAGAGACAATTGAGCCTGTTCCCGTGGCCCTGCGGGGCTGCCTCTTGGCCTGAGGTGGTGCGCCGGGCCTCGTGGGGAGCAATGGAAGACTGCGGGCTCGCTGCCACTTGCTGTGTGACTGCGGCAGTGCTGGAGTTTGCCTGGATGGCGGGTGGAATCGGGACCGGATTGATCCCACTGCGGCCCTGACTCCTTACCTCTCCTGCTGTAATTTGACGCTGGGCCTCCCGAGGTGCAGGGATCATCGGAGCTGTCGGGGCCCGGCCGGCGGTTTGCAGCGGATGACGATGGCCTGAGGAGAGGAGGCCCCTCGAGAACCCAAGATCCCTGCTAGAGACCGCGTGCGCCTGCTGCAGGTTGCGGTGTGTGGGACGCGGCCCTGTCTGGGCCCGCAACTGCGGAGACGGGTGTGGGCCTCTGCGCTGGGCCGCGGCCTGCGAGTTGCGGCCTTGGGGCATGGCGTGCGGCGGGCTGGGGGCCGGCTCGCGTCCCCGAGGATATTTCTGGCTGTTGCTTCAGCACTGGGGACCTGGGGGCTGCATGGCACACCCCTCATATATAGATTGCTGATCTGGGCCTGCCCGCCTTTCTCATCTGGGCTTGGATATTAGTGCAGGCTTTGCTGGCTTCTGGCGAGGCGCCTTGTTATTTCCGACGTCTCCCCCCGTAATGGAGCGCCCTAGATAGCGGCTGACAGAGGGATCTCTCTATGCTCCTGCTATACACAGCTTAATATCCTTCATTGAACACTTGCAGGCGGTTTGTCGGGAGGGCTGACTCCACCATAACACTGTGCTATTTGTTTGGAACAGACGCCTCTCCCACGTTTATCGGTGCTGGCTTGGCCCTGATTGCTGGGGTAGGTGGGAGACCTGGATCTCACTTGAAGCAGGCTAGTCTTCCAGTTGCTAGATTACTGTATTGCCAGGCTCCCGCTCCTCAGCGCCTGGGGCCCAGTGGGCGTGCTTCACGGCACGACACCTACGGCTTGCTGGGCTGAACCAGTTGATTCCCTCTTATCTGTGCTTGGCTGGATGTACTTGCCTGCTGGGTGCTGGTGGTTGTGGGCCTGCGGCGATTTCGTCCTTGTGTCTTGCCTAGCAACCCTGCAACTCGCCTGACCCACCTGACTTGCACTGGTGCATTTGGGGCCCACGTGAGAGGCAAGCGCCTTTGTCTTGTGACTACTGGTCTTCATCGCCTGAGTGACACATACTGTCGACGACCCCAGGTTGGCACTGGCGACACAGCGATCTGCCCCTGGCCAAGGCGGAACCCTCCTTTCTCTGTCGCAGGAGCGGCACTGGTACACTGCCCGCCAGCTCTGATTGCATCTACTGTATTGTGGCTGCACCGTGTTCTTCTTCGGAGCCCATTAGATTGCAGTGGTCTGCCTGTGTCGGTTGTGGGGTAGCAGTGGTGGCTTGGGTGTCGCCGCCCTGTGCCGGTCTCTTGAACACTCCATTGTCCCACCTGGCCGGTCTCTTGCACATCATAGGGAGGGTGGACAAAAATCAGCCTCGCCCCACTTTTGAGGCACGCAAGCCCAGCAAGTCGCAACAAAAAGCAGCCTCTGACTCTGAAGCAAATGCCCAAGAGGGGGCGGACGGCCCGTCCACGCTAGAGGTTACCCTCTTAGCGATGCAGAAAAGCCTCCAGTCCATATAGGGTAGTATGGCCACTGTGAACCATAGGCTCGACCACATGTCTTCCCAGCTCGAGCAGAACACTAGAATGGGGGAGATTGAGCAGCGGGTCTCCTCAAATGAATGGTCTGAGTGAGGTGACAGGCAAGGCCCTTAATATGGAGAAAGTGTTGGCGCTCATTCAGGCAAACAATGAGGACTTAGAGGCCCGGTCTCGCAGAAATAACCTTCGGATTACCGGCCTGCCGGAATCGACAAACACGGGGAGGATGGAGACCTACATTGAGAACCTGATCAAAGATATCTTTGGGCCTGAGAACTTATCCACCATGTTTATAGTAGAACGTGCACATCGCTCCCTGGCGGCGAGGCCGGTGCCAGGCGCCCCGCCGCGTCCCATAATTGCCCGCTTACTCAATTATAGAGACTGTGATGTCGTCTTGAGGATGGCCAGGGAGAAAGGTGCTATTGAGCATCAAGGGAACTCTTTATCATTCTTTCCTGACTTCACAGTTGCTGTCCAGGCTGCACGGCGGGAGTTTGGAACGGTTAAGAAATTTCTCCAATCTGAGGGTATTTCCTATGCCATGCTGTAACCTTTCCGCCTACGCATAAGCCAGGAGGGGGAGTCAAAAATCTTCTCTACCCCCAAGGCAGCGATGGAACATGCAAAAAAACTGAAGCGACGGAGGCGAGAGTCTCAAGTGGATCCTGAAGAGGAGGAGCAGTGATTTGCCATGTGGTAGTGGGCTGTGTTTTTCTTTTTATGTCTGACGCATATACATGTTGGTTCTGTGATATTCCTGCTGTGTTGGACAATTATTGTTCCCTCTGATTGGTAATGTATTTTCCTATGTATACTGGAGCTGGACACTGCGAGACAAGTAGACAGGCTGTATCGCATTGTTGTATCCATGTCACTGTCCTTGCACAGGTGTTTGCTGCCTATATGGAGAATACGAACTGTATCTTGGTTACTGTTCAGCATAGGGGACATGACTCTAAGTACTGGGACCCACGGCTCTCCACAGCAGATTAGCCATACCTATCTTTGTTATTTCAGGATGAATGTATTTGAAATGCTCTATTTCTACATGGTTGCTTTAATTTGGCGCCGGCTGCTCCGGCAGCGGCGAACTGTGCTTCTGTTTATTGTCCACTTAGCGATATGTGCCCGAGGTTCACACACTGTGGCATGGATCTTTCCTTTATATATTGGAGCTGGGTACTGCGAGAAAAGTGGATAGGCTGCACCATATTCTGGTATCCATGTCACTGTCCACGCACAGGTGTTTAATGTCTATATGGCGACTAACTGTGTTTCCTGTTGCTCTCCCTACTGGGAGCTGCGTCTTTCGCCGGCGTGCTGTGGTTCATGGCTTCTCACAATAGATGCCTTGCAGGGGTGTCGGTTCGACTGCACGAAAGTATATGATGCAATGTATGAATATACTTGTTCTTGTATCCTGGCATAGGTATTTAGACCTGATCAGCCACCTCCTACTTGGTGGGAGGCAAGTAGCTCTCTGGTGTTCCCCACATGGGTGTTCTCCAAATGTTATGCACTTCTTGTTCTCCACGTTGGGGACCGTTTACTCAGGGAAGGGATGGCTTTGGCATGTTGGGGACGCTGAAGTGGGTGGGGGGCTGGTGGGGGGTTGTGGGGGGGGACTGGATGGCACTTTCTTTTTCCGTTGACTCAGGACCCGGGCGGCGCATCACTGTAGTTGGTCACACTATTGTCCCATATGTCTACACAACAGTCAGGTATTGGTGGTAATATAAAGTTCCTTACGTGGAACGTGCAAGGCCTCAACAGTCCCAAGAAAATTCGATCCGTACTGGCTTATCTGGACAGGCTGGATGTCCAGGTAGCCTTTCTACAAGAGACACATCTCACACATCTCTCCGAGAAAACAGTGGGTACCAAATGGGCTGGGGTCAACGTTGCGTCCTCTTACTCCTCCTACTCCCGGGGGGTGTTAATCCTTATCAAGAAGGGGGTCCCCTTCACTGTGCTAGGCTCGGAGACAGATGATCAGGGCAGATTGGCGCTGGTGCATGGCGTGCTTGGCGGTGCAACAGTGCTGCTGGTCAATGTGTATGGGCCGAATGTGGATGACCACTCCTTTTTTGCTGATGTATGGCGCCGCATATCCAAGTTTCCTCCTTTCGAAATACTGTGGGGGGGCGACTTCAATACTTGCCTAGATATGACTATGGACAGACTGGGTAGTGGGGCCCCGCGGCACAGACTGGCGACGGATGCCTTGCTTGGCCTATTGGATGGCGGGTGTATCCATGACGTCTGGCGGACGCGACACCCTGGTGCACGAGAAAGTACCTTTATATCCACTGTACACGGCACGTGGTCCCGCTTGGACTTCTGGCTTCTCTCGGAGGCCACGTGCACCTGGGTAGATGATGTCCGTCATATGGCGAAGACGATGTCTGACCATTCCCCAGTGTTGCTGGAAATGACTGTCCCTGAATGTGCCCGTCCACCGTTCACATGGCGACAGCAACCGACTTCCCTGACGGACCAAGTTTTTAGGTGTACTGTGGGAGAGGCGATTGGAATTTTTTTTAAGGAAAACAAGGGGGAAACAAAAACTCAGCTGGGAATGTTTTATGAAGAAGACTAAGGGGTATATTCACAAGAACGTGCGATAACTACCGCAAGAGTAGCGTAACGCAACTTTCAATATCGCAGCCTATCGCGGGAAAATAACCCAGTGTTAACGTGGAATTCACAACAAGGCGGTAGCAAGCGATAGCCTGCCGAAACCGCGGACAATGTCCGCGATACAACCACCACGATGGAGATAAAAACACAAACCACAACACCAAAAAACACGCGATGGGCCAAAGCGCGATGAGGAAATCAGCGACAAGCAGCGCCAGGCCTGCAACACACACCTGGCAGGCGTCAAAAATCACCATAAAAGTAGAAAAAACACCCACACACAAACTGACCAACACCCAAGCACCATGGAGGCAGCCGGAGCAGGCGCAGAGGATGAGCACAACCCCACAAGCCCCCCGGACGACCATCCTGGGACCTCGGGGACAGGGAAAGGTAAGGACAAGAAGATGAGGAAGACCAAGTTCAGTCCGCAGGCGAACAGGATCATAGTCACGGAGGTGATGGAACACCATCAACAACTCTTCGTCACCTCCAACGTGTCATTGGGCACCAAAAATGGAATATGGCGGGACATCGTCGACAAGGTGAATGCCGTCGGAGAGCACAAGCGGACAATGGACGAGGTCAAGAGGCGATGGAATGACATCAAGCGGAAGACCAAGGATAAACTCTCCGCCAACCTGAAGGCAGCAACGCAGACCGGAGGTGGGGGCCCAGCGCCACAGCTGGAGCTGGATGACATGGAGGAGCTGGTGTTGACAGTCATCAGTGTGGAGACTGTGGCCGGAGTCGGGGGACCGGACACTGCCCGACAGGACACAACACAACCGTAACAGGGTGAGTCACCACCAGGTACTGGGGGGATGGGGGAGATGGCCACAATGGCACACATGCACAAGCAAGCAGGGCACAGTGCACACCCACAATCACTCTGGGTCCTCGCCCAGACCCACAGACTGTCACAATGTTCAATGCCATGCTGTCTGAATGTCAACCTGTACCATGCGGCTACATACATGTGGACACATTGTAATACACCATCTCCCCTTCACATCGCAGGGGCATCATCAACACCTCCTGCAGAGCAGTCACAGACACTCTTCACTGATGACGAGGAGGACAACACCAGCATCGACACCCAAACCATCCTAGAAATCATTGACCTCATCCGCCACTCACCTCCAGGATCAAGGCAGCCCAGCTACATCGATTAGACCCCAACCAACACCCAATCCACCCAGCAGGAGGCACCCACAGCCCCGGCACCCTCCCAAGTCCCCCAGGAACAACAAATGGCCTTCCAACGCCATGTGCTGGAGGGCCAGAGGGAGACGGCCGAGCAGGTGCGGGTGGGGTTCGACCTCATGGCTACCAAACTGGAAGCCATCCTTGGGTGTCTATGTCCGCCCCATGGTCTCCAACGAGCCCTCACTGACATCGCTGGAGTCATGACGCAGAGGGAAGAACATCTGTCCGCTCAGAGTGGCCCCAGCGATGCCAGCCGTGAGCTGGCACACATGCGAAAGCTCATGGAGGACATGGTGCGGATGAAGGCGGAAAGGATGGCAGCCACAGCTGCACACCATCGAAGTGTAGCAGGGATCTACAATGCCCTGCAGTACCTGATCATGGCATTGCTGCCACAAGGCGTGGCGCTGATGAATGCTGCTGCCCCCACATTATCCACATCCCCGCCCCCTGGTGTGTCAGTGCCTCCCAGTGCAGCAGGTGTATCCACTCAGGCACCTGATGTGTCAGTGGCACACAGTGCTGCCGACAATCCCCCTCTGGCCCCTGATGTGTCAGTGGCACACAGTGCCGCAGCCGGTACTGCAACACCCACAAGTGGGGCAGGGCACACACCCGGGGACGAGGACGTGGATGGGACTGTGGTCAGGAGGGTCAGGCACTAGCATCCATTTCCGCCACCTGGCCTGTTTCTGCTTGGTGCCGCACATGGCCTCAAGACCTACAACTGACCCCCGATACACTCCGATTCACTCACCTTGGACAGCGACATGGACTGCCACATCCTGTTTGACGACCAATGACACCACGGACAGACTGCGGACTGTACCCTTCCTCTTCCACAGTACAGGTCATCCCCGGATGGACACTGGCTGGCCCTCCACGGGCCCATATTGTGTAGTGTGCTCGGCATTGCCCTGTACCGCTCCAGCTGCATGACTGCACTGGATGTGCAAATAAACATCCAGTGACGCACTGCTGTGCAATGTCTTACGTCATTCATGTATGGATGTGTGGATGAATGTGGGGACAGTGCCTTCCCTTGCGTCAATGATGTTCATCCTGTAGGATGCCAGCCAGAGGGTGCGACATTTGTGTACCGGGTCCTGTGAACACTACAACAGGGACACACGCATCAGTCACTTCATTGTCCGGACATGGACTGGACCACGCCCAGAGCCCATGAGTCATTGTTGCAAGCCCTGCGCTGGTCCGGCGTACGGCAGGCCGGACCACTCCACTAACGCCCCGAGGGGGGCCCTCATTGCTACCCGTCGCAGCCGTACTCGCTGGTGGTGTGCAGGCCACTGGTCTAGTTGTCAGCATGTCACAGCCACTCCCTGAGGGCAGGTTTTCACACACACCACAACCATCCGGCACAGGCGGCACAGGCCATGTGACTCCGCCAACATAAGGGGCCGACGACGTCACATTCCCCTCTTCGGGTGGTGACTAGATGACGGACGCTCCACGGTTCTCACTCATATAGGGCCCATGAGTTGTTGCGCACAGGGTTAGTGGCATCCGAGGCCTTGAGTACGGCACGGGCCTACCACCACGTGGCGCAGACTGGGGTTGCACAGGGTTAGTGGCATCCGAGGCCTTGAGTACGGCACAGGCCTACCACCACGTGGCACAGACTGGGGTTGCACAGGGTTAGTGGCACCCATTGGGCTGAGCGGGTGTGCAGCCTGCGATGGTGCTGGGTGCACTGGTATGTCCCATGCCATGGAGTAATCAAGACCCAGCACCAAACGTGGGACCTGGTGGCTTGCGGAGCGTGGCTGCATGGTGTGGAGGGTGCATGTCCGCGGACCCCGGGCTTGTGGCTTGCAGCGGCACGTGGTGGGACCTCCTGTCTACGCGCCGGTGGCGGAAGGTGAGCATTGAGGCCTGGGTGTGCATGGGCGGGCAGGCAATGTTGTCTTGTGCAAGTGTGTGCACTGTGCCAGTCATGTATCTGGACTCTGTTTCAGCTGACGGCTCTGACTCAGATATGTGACCTGGTGTCCTGCTATACATACCGGCACGTGGTTGGAGACACACCGGTGGCAGCAGGTGAGCAGTGTGGACTGGGTGCGCAGGGGCGGCACTCTCTCTCTCTCTCCCTCTCTTCCTCTCTCTCTCCCTCTCTTCCTCTCTCTCTCCTCTTCTCTCTCTCTCTCTCCCTCCCTCTCTTCCTCTCTCTCTCCTTCGCTCTCTCTCTGTCCTCTGATGTGCACAGGACACACCTTCTCATCATGTTTTTTGTCTTACAGGCTGTGACCTACGTATTGTCCCAAGGGGAGCGGCCATGTGTCTTCATTTCATTTCGGTGTTAATTTTAATAAAGTTTCATTTATTGCTTCGAAAGTGAATGTGTGCTGCTCATTTCTGTGACGACACATGCATGTCACCAGTTGTGATTGTGCGACATCAAGCGGAATATTTTGTACATGTTTAGGTGTGGCTGATGTGGCATGTCTTTGGTCGGGGGGTGCCAGGGAGGGGTGGTCATGGGGGTGGTGGCGGTGGGTGTTGTGGCCCTCTTGGGTGTCCGGGCCGCATGATGGGTGGCTCCATGGCATCTGTTGCCCTTCCGATGTAGCCCTGGGCTGTGCTCCCTTTTGGTTTGCAGGCTGCCGTCCGACTTTACACCAGGTCAGAGCAGGTGTAGATTTCCTGGTGCTAACGCGCCTTTTCGCCTGTTTTGTGTTTTTATCGCTGATGTGGCTGGTCGTTGAGAATGTTGAGGTGTGATGTTGTCACGCCTTTTGGCACGGGAACGCCCACTCTGCATCTCATTAGCGATAGTTGCGCTGGTCCTCTGTGGCGATGTTTTTTGCGGCTGCTATCACGGGTAAACTGGTGCTGTGGGCTGTTTACACCAGCTTGTGAATGGGGAGGTATATTTATCACGACTTTGGCTGCGATAAAGTGCTGTTAATTCAGCGATAGCTCCTTGTGAATATGCCCCTAAGAGTCAGATGACCTTGATGGATGGGTTGAACGAAAAGGGAAAGAAGGATGGGAGGAGGAAGGACGGTTGACATGTAATATATGACTGGCAGAAAAGGATGCGTTGGTGAAGGAAGGGGGTTGCATAGGTGTCTGAAAGGATGCATGGTTGGTTGACGGATGGGTGAAAGGTAAAAGAAAGGATGCCTGACTGGGTGGGTGAAACTGTACGGGTGATAGGAATCCTCACGGGGGTTTTGATGGATCAAACTCAAAGGCAAGCAAGGACGCATGGGTGGTGGTTTAAAAAAATGACAAATGTATGTTGTTGGTGAACGGTTTGTCGAGAGATTAAGAAGAATGATAGCCATGTTTACTTTGAATGGATGGATGCCTGGATGGTATTCAATCACAGCATAGGTGGAGACTGTCACTGGATGAAGAGAATGTAAAAGAAAAATAAACCGTGCCAGAGTAGCAAAGCCAAGGGTGAAGATAAGAATAAGATTAGAATAAAAAACAAGCATTTGCAATGCAATCGGTCTCGCCTTTGGGACCTTATATATATTTAGCTATGCAGCACATTAGCCTAGGTGCTGAAAAATCTACTGTTCTTTAACATGGAGGGAAAGTAAGCACCAAACTGTGTGACACGCCAGGTATGGGAACACATGGAGAGAAATATTGGGGCCGATTCACAGAACTAATCTGAGATAAAATCCTAAACTTACTACTTTTGGTATTCACAGAAGGCATTTAGTAGTAGTAAAGTTAGGACTCCTAACTTTACTACTACTAAATGCCTTTTGTGAATACCGAAAGTCATAAAGTTAGGATTTTGTCTCAGTTTAGTAGTAGTAAAGTTAGGAGTCATAACTTTACTACTACTAAATACCTTCTGTGAATACCAAAAGTAATAAGTTTAGGATTTTATCTCAGATTAGTTCTGTGAATCGGCCCCATTGCCTTTCAGCGGAAAATGGTATAGTCCAAAGCTCTGTTTTTAATATAAAATCAGGGCCTTCGGTGGTCATATCACTGAAAATACAAGATTTGAAAAAATATTATTGTCTACGGGTGCACGTGGAAGACAATTTCTATGGACTGGAATCTAGAGAATGCTAAAGTGATTCTGGTATTTTACTGACCTCTGCTGGTTGGTTTCTATCAAGAAAGTTAAATAGAGGCAGTTGCCAGAAAAATAAAAAAAATAAAGTCTCTCAGCAGAAATTAATTCTGGTATTTTACTGACCTCTGCTGGTTGTTTTCTTTCAAGATGGTTAAATAGAGGCAGTTGAACAGAGAAAAAAGTCCCTAAGCGGAAGCAGACAAGTCCTAGGGCTGATCTCCAGAGCCCACATAGTACATACACATATAAGTATATAATAAGTATATACTAAAGTATATACAAGAGGTCTCGAATGCTCGACCTAAAAATGACTAAATATTGAAGTAATACTATCACAAAATGTGCTGAACAATGCCACATAATTTCCCTTTTCTTGCCGCATAATTTGACCCTCCCCTGCCGCATTATTCCAGTCGCCCTGCCTATAAGCTGTACACAAGCATTGGAAATGCAATCAGTCTCGCTTTTGTTTAAGTTAGAGCTATTGGTATTGTAAATGGCAATGTCTTTTACCTATGTGTTATGGAGTGTATGTATGTGGTGTGTAGTGGAATTATGTGGGTTGGATTAGTTAGTTGTGTAATTTTGTGGCGTGTAATTGTGTGGTGTGGTGTGGAGTGGATTTGTGTTGTGGAATTATGTGGCATGGTGTGCAGTGGCAATATGTGGATAGTAATTATGTGGTATTGAGTGGCCTGGAATTATGTGGAGTGGGATTTTGTGTGTTATGGAGTGTAATTATGTGGAATGGCATTTTGTCTTGTGCAGTAGTATGTAGTGGAGTTTAATTATGTGGTGTGCTGTTGAATTTTGTGGCACAATGTGGATTTGTTTGGTGTGGATTTGATGTATGTGTTATGTTGTGTAATTGTGCTGTTGAGTTGTAATATGTGGTTAATGTCGAATTATGTGGTGTGGATTGGATTGGAAATGTGTGGAGTTGAATTGTGTGGCATGGAACTGTGTGGATATCTTTGTGTTTTTGAGATCTATTGGCATTGTTAATGTCAATGTGATTTAGCCATGTGTTATGGAGTGGTGTGGATCTTTGTGGTGTGAATTGGAAGTATGTGGGTTGAACTGGAATTGTTTGTTATGTAATTGTGTGGTGTGGAATTGTGAGGTGTCGAGTGGAGTTCTGTCTAGTGGAGTTATGTGGCATGGTGTGCAGTGGAATTATGTGGATAGTAATTATGTGCCATTGAGTGTACTAGAATTATGTGGAGTGGAATTGTGTTTTATGGAGTGTAATTATGTGGAGTGGTATTGTGTGGCATGTAATTATGTGGAGTGCTAGTGTGTGTCAAGGAGTGGCATGTAGTGGAGTGGAATTATGTGGTGTTGAAATTTGTAGCACAATGTGGAATTCTCTGTTATGAATTGGATATATGTGGTGTATAGTGGAATTGTGTTGTGTAGTTGAATTGTGTGGTTTCGTGAGGAATTATGTGGTGTGGAATTACATTTTGTGGAGTTGAATTGTAAGGCATGGAACTGTGTGGCACTGATTGAAATTATGTTGAGTGGAATTATGTGGCATGGTGTGGACTATATTTATGTGGATTGTTGTGTGGCATTGAGTGGATTTATGTGGGGTGTATTTATGTAGCATTGAGTAGAGTGTAATTAGGTGGAGTTGAATTGTGTTGGTGAATGGTGTTATGTGGAGTGTAAATATGATGCATGGTGTTATATGGTGGGCTGGTTGAATCATGGTTGCATTGTCGGGTCCAGTCCAAGTCAATACCACAGTGTTGAAGGCTGTAAGAAAGGTAGGAGTACTAGCGGAACTGCTCTGCGTGTCGGCAGTACACAAGAGGTTGGCCACCATTTCTAGTGGAGCCATCCCTGAACCGAAGATGGACCTAATGCCCCACTGATGTGGCCCAAGGTGTTCCTTTTATCTAGATATTTTTGAAGTTTCAGGGCGAGAGAGACTGAAAGAGATCGCTAAGCTTGGAGCATTTCAACCGTGGCTATACTTGAAATTGGAGTTAAATAATCAGAATTTTGCCCTCCTGCTGCTCTTAGTTTATCTATTCTCTATATGGTACGGCTGCCAAGCTGCTGTCTCTGTTCAGTGTATAAGGGGACCTTCCATAGGTACTGCACTTACAGCTGCTGTCTGTGCTCTATCCATCCAGTACAGTTCCAGAATATCGTCTGACAAATATTGTGGCGCTTACAAAACTATTGCCACTTTAGTGTTAATAAATAAAAATTGACACCTAATGAGAGATTAGACAGACTGATGAACAGGATTTTCATGCGAGGTAAGCTTGTATTGTAGCTGCCTGCGCTGTACCTGTTCTTCAACATATTACCGACTTGTATTCAGTTCCCTCCCGTTCCAATCTCTGGGTGATTGCACTTATTGTCCTATACAACTCTGGCCTGCTTGCCTTTCTTTTCGTATCATTTGAAAGCCCTCCTCCCCAATTTTCTGGATACCAAACTGGGAGTTGCCATAAATATGGCGGTTGCTAGCCACCAATATTTTAGTTTTTGCTTAGCTTCAGTTTTAGGATTGCAATAAAGAAAAAAAATAGAAAAACGTGTGTGTGAGTGTGGGGGGGGTAAAGTAACCCTGGGCAAAGCACTACGCTACGCTCGCGTAGTTTGCGAAGTTTGCGCTACTTCGCACAACGCGAATTGCACGTAGCACAGTGCAAACACGCGTAGCGTAGCGTAGCGTAGTGCAGCGGTCATTTTTTGCTTGCTCGCGGTCCTCAACGTCAAGTTGGCGACCGCGAGCAAGCAAAATGACATCCCGGCGAGACTTTTTCCTCGTTCGCGATCAGCAACATCAAGTTGCCGATCGCGAGCGTGGAAAATAAACCTCCCGGCGAGATTCTCAACGCGGGGAGGTCAGGTTTCTCATTGCGAGTGGTCGCGTAAGCTCGCGACCGCTCGCGATGAGAAACTACCAGTCCGCGTTGAAAGCTGCCGCTCGAGTAAAAATCTACTCGAGCGGCAGTAAAGACAGCTCGCACTGTGCAAGATGCCGTTTTCAATGATTGCACAGTGCGGACAAGCATCCTGCACTGTGCAATCATTGCGAACAGTGCACTACGCAGTTCGCATAGTGCTACGCGTAGCTCGCGTAGTGCGAACTGCACTTTGCGTGAGCTTCGCGTAGCGCTACTTCGCGAACTACGCCCAGGCTTAGGGTAAAGGAGAGGCAGGCGCGTGTTAATTGGAATACAGAACATTTTGGCTTTTGATGGGAAACATGTGTAAAGCATCACAGGAGGACATCTAGCTGTGCCGAGAGCTCAGTATCTGGTTTTAGGAATTAGGGCACACCCAGCACCAGGAAGAGGGGCGCCGAGTAATGAGGAGCGCAGACTGGATTAAAGAAGGGTCCTACATCTCCGCAGAGGAACAGTCTGCTTCGGCAGGGGGTTGAGAGGGTCTGACGGAGTAACAGTACTGCAAGCACCAACCACACTCTCCATCGTCACAAACAGCTCGTGCTTCTAGGATGCCGCCTACGCATGAAGAGGGGTTGGACACCAACTCAACTTATCAGCCATGTTTGAACCGCGGACTGTCAAACACAACAAACCAATGTCTCCAAGTGAAACCTATCCACATGTTGAGCTGTAATACTTCTTTGTGGGCATTTGTCTGACCGCAATAGGATGCAGAACTTTCTCCGGTCCTTGGTCCCACAGTGCCAAGTGAGGGGGTGAATTGAAAAAAAAGTGCAGCTGCCATGGTAAAGGATGGTAATGGTAAAGGATAAAGCGCGGTGGGCGCCGTGTCAACAACAACGGCCGGATGAGAACTGCAAAAGTGAAAATTGAAGTCAGATTCACGCATCAGATTACACTGTGTTTGCTGGCACAGCTGCCCTGCTCTGCCCCGCTCTCCCCCGCAGCCTCCATTCATGCTCTCTGCTGCCCAAGCGGGAGCAAGCTTGAGGCAAACAAAAATAGTGCCACAACAGAACATAAATAAAGCAAGCATTTGCAATGCAATAGGACTCGCATTTACGCGAGACCTATTGCATTGCATCACAGACAACGGGAGGGGGCGTACTGTGTAGCACTCGAAGTAAAGAGGCCAGTAACCATGGGAGGGTACAAATGACGACATGCACATAATAAGGAGGGACTAACAAGCCTCATAATCAATCAGACGGCAGCATTTACGAAAGACAATGACAAGAGCCAATTAAAAACATGGGTGGAGAGTGGGCGGAGCTTCCACGGAGCTTCCACTCCATACTGCATTACTGCATGCCTCGCAAAGCGAGCAGCGCATGCGCGCTGCCGCTATAGGCTCAACCTAAAAATAATGCTAGAAGAGCAATGCAATGGTAAATGGATAAATCACTGGGAAGAAACAAGGACTGGTCTTTTTTCAAGATTTTTGATTCAAGGTTGTATTTCAGAATACTCCTTTGACTCACAGTAGTTTGCAAGCACAACATATATATTGTGTATGGATGTGCCCATACCCACCCATTATTAATCGCCTACATCCGACTCCGAGGCCCACTCCCTACCTATGTCATTTCGACCGTGTCAACCATGGGTGGCCTATCGGCTGCATGGTTACACAAGCAAACAATAGTAGTACCTCACGTCGTCCCATATATAATCATTCATATCAGATATCATCTGCCTTGTTGTAGTAGTCAGGGTGAAAGTGAAATTGAGCAGTTGCCATTTATTTAACAGAGTATGGTCATAAAAGAAAAATAAGATAATTGTGTAGTTGTAGACAACAGCTGCCCCACCTGCAGACAGTAGTAAAGTAACATGAGTCTGCGACTGCGACACAAGTATGTCTGTCTAGGGCGCAAACTGACTGAGCTGGCATGCCTACAAGGTTAATTTAGCTAAACAAGAGAGAAAAGAAGAAAACTTGTCTACTCTATAGTGCCTAGTAATGCCTGAAACTCCCACAAATGTTAGAGGCCGAGGAAGTGGAAGGATACCACAAACGTTATGTACTGTGCTTGCTAGTGCAACTGTGCCACATTTGTATAATTAATTTTGTATTACTGTTTTGCTAAGAGTATTGATTACAATTGTCTTTTTTCTTTCTTGATATAGCAGCAGCTGCAGCCTCCTCCAATGCCCCGGGCCCGAGCCAGGCCCCCCCCCACTGCCTCCAGTGGTACGGTGCCTCGGTCTGGGAGCTGCCCGCCGCACTTCTTTAAACACTGCTGCCGACTCCTGTTCATGCAACTGCAAGACATTTCAGCGCCGCATGCTCCTCCGGATGGCATGCCTAGAGGAGCGGATAAACACCCTGGAGAGGAAGATCCGGCGAGCCCACCGCTAGACCTAAGTCCCTTGCCCATTTTTTAATCTTTTTTTTGGTGGGTGGGAATTGGGCGTTGGGGAAAACTTTTTTTTTTTTTTTAATGGCCATTTTAATTTATGAACATTGGACTCCTAATGATGGACATTGGTTGGGGTTAGGGAGAGGGGTGGGTAAGGTGTTGTGGTTTTTTTCATTCTAGTTAGTTTATTTGTTAGGGGAATAAATTATTTATAGTTTACATATGATGTAAATCTTTTGTGGGGGGTTATATTTTTACTTCACACTGTTTCCTTTGCTGCAGGGCTGCAGCCAGTTTTTGATTGAAATCTGTTGATAGTGTAACACACCAACAGATAGATGCGGTACCCTCACTTGTCCTACTAGTACTGTCAGTCTCACCTCCTAGTCTATGCAGTCTGCAACTAAAACCCCTATGGACTCAGAAGGGTGTGGGTGTGTGAATTAATTAATTTCCATAGTATATACATTATGCCTCCCCCAAACTTCTTCTCTTACTTGTGATTGATGTTTATACTTAGGTGAAGTGATGGCTGCATGGTGATGGTTTGGTTTCCCAAGGTGCCATGGTGGTGGTAGTAGTAGTAGACACTGACAGTAGCATTTGCAAAAAAAGAAAACAAGACTGTCAGTCACCTGAGGAGACTAGGGAACGAGTAGTAGAAGTACAGTACACAAGAAGACTGCCAAACAAGAAACCATGATGATGATAAGCAATGCTAAAGTAAAATAAATCAGAATGCCTGGAGGGCTATCCTAGTACAAGTTACAAACTGAAGTCGACTCAAGCTATGAAGCGGACAAGCGGCTTCGTAACCTTTAGTGCTGGAACTAGGATGATTGATGACTCGATGCTGGCAACCAATTATATTATTATGATGGATTATTTTCCTCAGGAAAAAAATTTTGAATATTGAATACTGTGCATGGGTGGGCAATTTAATATTGCCAGTGTGGGCTAAAGTATATATACTTAGAGCAGAAGAAGATCCTCGCCCTGCCTTGAGTTAATGTTGCTTTCACCACATCCGCCCCAGCAAGTGTGTGATCAATAATTGGTGTAAATTTAATTTAGTCACACCTCTATATAAATCACACAGCCCTGGGGAAGAGGGTTAGGGTTTGATGAATGGCTGGGAAGGGGGATCTGAGGGAAAGGTTTGACAAAAACAAACACTACACATGGACAACACACAAAATCTTGGCAGCCGACCATCATATAAATCTGTTAAGGGAGAAAAAGGAAATGCATGCATGATGATGATGACTTGATGAGTGTAGTACTAGACTAGTACAGAGCGGTATATTATTAATTATTATGAAATTGCCTTGCCTGTCTGCCCCCAGAGAGACCCAAGTTACATACATTTTATGTTCTGTTGTTGTACCGGGCTTCCTTTGAAAGATAGCAAAGAAAATTTAAAAATATCTGTAGGAGTCAAATATATAAGCAAACATAAACAACAACACACGCAGTCGTAATGATTGAAGAGAAAAAATTAATCAAATGAAAATTATACTATAATTATTGCCAAATTGGGAGTTGCATCTCCGCATTCCTCTTGGTTCTTCCTTGGACTGTCTGTCCGTCAATCTTGGGTGCCTGCCTGGCGGATGCGGTTTGGTAAGGTGAGTGTGAGTTATTTTTTCCAGTATAGCGCAGGATAAAGGCCGGCCTGTAGATGGAAAAACAAAAAGGATATTGAAACACCAAGGAGAAAAGTTAAACTGCATAAATTAAGGGGGAGTGCAACAAAAAGACTTTCAGAGGCGGCATGGCTAAATCATGTCTGTTTTCAGCAGTTACCTCCAACAACAGGAGCAGGCCTGCCCACCCAACCTCTACTTAGCTTAGAATTTGAGTCAGACAGCACCGAGCACACATACACACACACAGCAACATAGCATTTTCCAAATTAAGTAACAAAATCAATGCACCGCTGTCAGTCATACCACCACACTCGCCTCCCCCACTACACAGACATGCAGGTCTGGTGTTGTTGTTTACATTTTAGGACACATCATAAAACGACCCGATTTATTCCATCAATCATCTCTGATCCTACTGACTGACTGCAAGTATGGTATGGTCATGGTGTCCAACTCTGTAGTGTCCCGAGTGATTCCAGACTCAAAATGCAATGGATCAGCCTGCAGTAGTACAATTTTGTTATTGAACAACAAGAAGACTTGAGTCACCTTTTTGTGTGTAGATTAGAATACTAGTAGACATCATGCACAACAAACACCAATCACTCAGAGACAGCGCGCAATGCATGCCATCATTTACCTGTTCATAAGTTCCGGGTCAATCCCTCTAGGCTCGGAAAGGAGGATAGCTATATAGTCAGGTTTGGAGGGACTCGAGGCTGGCACACATTTCACATTTGTTGTACTATTCTCCATTCAATGTCTGGCTTGAGGGAAATCAATTTAGGGCGAGTCAGGACTCAGAGGAGTGGACTTACTTCTTCACTAACTGCACACAGTTGCAACTGCAATCCGGTAATAGAAGCAAGATGGTGGTGATGGATTTGTTGTGATTCAAACCAGAAGGGCAGTGACATACACAAATAATAAAGTAAATAATATTAGTTAGCTATATCTCCACGTTTTGGAGCAAGAGACAGGTCCTTCTCACTGTCAGAACGGCACCAGCAGCACTGAAAACACACTCAGAAGAGACACTTGCGGCAGAGCAAGCCAGATAGTTTATTGCCAGCCTGCTGAGCACTAGCCATTGACGCCTTTTCCCACACCAATACAGCAATGGATTTTGATCAAAGTAGATCTCTGTTGGGTCATCCAGATAGGCCTGGACCATCTGCTCAATGCTCATGGGTGCTCTGCTTTGCTCGACCTCTTTTGCCTTTGCTTCAGCACTGGACTTAAGCCCTGCCTGTAGAAACCATTCCTCTGCCGATTTTGAGGCTGATGCTCCTGTTCTTGTTGTTGTTGATGTTGTTCTTGGTGTTGTTGGTGGTTTTGGCTGCTGTGAGCCAATCTCACTGCCCTCAGGCTCTGAAGTTGAACTTGAAGGCTGACCTGCAATACTTGATGTGCCCTGGAGGAGTGGGCCTCCAATTCCCGGCCGTTCTTTTTCTAGTTGACTGGCTTGCACAGCTATCCATGTTTTGTGGCTGGCAACATCCCCGCCTGAAAAAGGAATGAAAGTGTGCAGTAATGGTTTGTACCGTGGATTAAGAATTGCGGCACAAATGTAATGGTTGGATGACACAATGCCTCTTTGCACCCTTGTATTTTCAGATAAGCGAAGGGTTAAGCTCTCCACCAACTCATATGCTTCTTTTTTTCCCTCCACACCTGCATACATTGCAGGCACCCCCTTCATCTGTTCCTGTAGCATGTCCAACAATGGGATAGCTTGGGCAATAGTGCAGTCCTCCTTGCTGACTTCACGTGTGAAGACCTCGAAAGGAAATAGCATCTCTGTCAGGCATTTAACTAGGCCCCATTGGTCCATCTCAATGATCATGCCTTTCACAGTAGCATCCCCTCTTTGCATGACATATTCATTGATTGGTCTGTACTGCTCAAACAGACGTTCAAGCATGTAATACATTGAGTTCCAATGTGTTGGCACCTCCTGGGTGAGTGCTTTAACTGGCATTCTATTATCACGTTGAATGATCCTCAGCTGCATCCGGGCTTTAAAAGAATGGCTGAAATGTGTGCAGAATCTTATGCAGGTGGTCGGTAAGTTGCTGACTCAGTCTTCTTTTTTCTTGAACAATGATGTTAATGCAGTGCGCCAAACACAGGACCCTATAATAGCCACCATCGGCCATGGCCCTAACTATATTACTGACATTGTGTGTGGCAACAAAACCAATGTTAAGCCCTCTTGGTCGCAGCCATTCAAAGACCTTGCTGTCAAAGTCTTCCAACAATGTTTGCAGCAGAATGAGATTTCTCCATGGCGAACATGGCTACAGTTTCATGTTTCCGAGCTGCATTAAAAATCTCAGCAGTGTCAACACCAGCAGATATCTTTTCTCTAACCCCCACAAAAGAGATCGAGAGTACAGTGATGCACATGTAATCAGTGGCTTGGCAACTGGTCCACATGTCTGTTGTCAGGTGGATAGTGTGAAGAGCACTCTGCTGCAAAGCTTGTCAAGCATTTCCAGCACGTCGTGATGTAGTGCTGGAACAGCAACTCTGACGAAATAGGACTGGCTGGGAACCATCCATTTCGGGCAGATGGCTGCCACAAATTCAAGAAAGCCCACCCCAGCCATTAAAAAAAGGGAGGAGGTGCAGCGCTAACATTTTAGCCAGCTTCGCGTTGTACAAATGTGCCATTGGGTGGTTGCGTTCATACTGCCCCTCCGACCTAAACATGCTGAGAATGGTAGACTGGATTTTTTTCTTTTCTGGTGCCACTGATGCAGGTGACTTCTTGATGCCAGATGTTAGGCTCAATCCTTTTTTGTTTTGTTGCAGTAGTTTCTTGCCTTGGACTCCTTGGTGTCTCAGCCTGACTCTTATGCCATTGCGATGTTGCTGATGATGATGTGGGTGGTACCACTTCACAGCTGGGGACAGGGCTGCTTTGTCTAACAGAGAAAATGTCTCCCTCTTGTTCACCTTCCACCGTGATCGGATCTTCTTCATCCCCTCCACCAACAACACATGCAGTTTTTTGGCCGCTAAGGTGCGCCTCCCACTGGATCAAGTGGTGTTTTCTCTGATGGGTTGTTTGGCCTCCGGTGCCATAGTTTGTACAAAGCTTACCCCTTCTTGCTAACTGAAAAAAAGTCCCAAACTGGGGAGGTCAATTTTCTGGCCCTGCTGGTGCCACTTTCAATGTCAGATGAACTGGAAGGTGGGCGTGATGTTTGACTCTCTGCAGTACCTACTTCTACGGAGGTGGTTGTGGTGGATGTAGGTCGCTGCCTGCGAAATATGGAAGCTGGAGGTGGTGTTGGTGGTATCATCTGTGTTGGTGGTATCTGTGCCACATCCCACACAGCAATTTGGGATGGGGTAATGTCGGTCTCCACTGGGGCGGGACTAATGTCCATGATGAATTGCTCATCATCATCCTCCTCTTCTACATCTACCTACATAACTCTAAAGCGTTCTGGAACCTTCCTTTTCCCTAGCCTTGTCTTGTGACGTATCTCACTCTCAGACTGAGGTGGCTTCCAAGTGGCGTCTAGATCATCAGAAGGGGGGTTTGCAGAAGAAGTTGATGGACTAACCCTCCTTTTCCTTGCTGGGGATCTGGAAGACAATGGATGTTATGAAAGAGTGGCTTGCTCTTCTTCTTCCTCTGCAGGAAGCTCAATCTCCTGAACTGCCCCTACTTTGGGAGGAATAACTACTATTGGGGGTGGTTGCGGCCGTTGTTGCCCACTTATCTGAGTTTCCTGCATTGATTGGGTACTACTTTGTGATAACGATAAGTCAATTTCAACATCACTGCTCGTCAGCGTTGGACTCATGATTAGACTGGCTGCCTCTGCGACATACATGGGCTTGGGCCTAGGTTGGTAGGGTGGGTCCACTGATGCGGGGGTGCTGCTCCCAGCTTGCTCCCCGGACACCGCTGCTGCAGGCGCAATTTTTGGCTTCCCAAAAAAGGTCTTGGGCGACATACCGGTCTTGGTAAGTGGCAGTGCCTTCTTCTCACTGGCAACTTTCTTGGTACTGGACCTGGTACCTTTCTTGAAGATGTCAGCAGCACATAGTGGCACAAGTTGAAGCGATGTCTGTGGTCACACGTGACGTGACGTCGTGCGCAGCAGGACTTCTGTCTGGCAGTATAATGGGTGATGTTGTCTCCTCCTCTTTTGTGCACCTAAAAGCAATGAAGCAAGAGGAACATCAGTGAAGCGTGGCATTCATCGTTGTTGTGGTTCAATTACTACTAGTACAAACAAACAAATATAATATATAACTTAGTGTGTGGTCACACTTGTTAGTGTTATTAATATTGTTAAATGTATTACCTTAGTTAAAAAAAAACAATACAGTGTAACCATTTGTGAGACTTTAACAACAACAAGGGCCTTCATGGTTGGTGTACTGTACAGTACACTCAGGAAGGATAGGAAAGAAGAAGAACAACAAATAAAATACAAATGTAATGGACCCAGTTTGGCATTGTGCATCACGTGGGATGCAGCATTCGGGGAGCTGCAGCTGACAATGGATGGAAGCAATAAGCCAAGAGGACAAAGGAAAGACATGCAGGCCTATGGCAAGAGCAGTAAAACACACTAACTGCCACCACAAAATGGCCACCAGCCACATGGTCGTTCACAAGTCACAACAACAACAAGGCGGAGGCCTGGAAAACAATGAACTCAAGCAGGCCTATATGGAGTTGGACACAGACTTTACAAAATTACACCTGGCCACATGGGAAGGCTCAACCAAGGCAAATGCTGGCCCACTATTACAAACATACTTACACACTGGCCAGACAAAGGAGGGATGCTAAACAACACAGCTTTAATGCAACAGTGCCAAAAACGAAAATCTATGGGGCTAATAAAAGGTTTGCAAGTTACAACAACCACACACATCCAACAAAGGCATTTATTTAACACACATGAAAAAAAGTGAAATACCCCAAAAAAAAACATTTTGCATTTTTCAATCCGATGCCATCCATGTCCTAAATGATGCTTAAATTCAACAGACACCACAGAAACAGTTGTTTCATGCACCCCTGAGTAGCTCTGGGCCTATTGGTTGCAAAGCCCATTGGCGGACCAGGCAACATAGTGAATACATTCAAATCAATAATATTGCAAATGTATTAGAAAATGTAGTGAACTGTGCTAAATTTTTATGCTGGATAAAAGAAGAAACAATTGCATGCAAAACAACAACCAGCAAGAAGGCATGGCCACCACAAAGAAGGCTTGCAGGCCTAATGCAGAAGCACACTGGCTGCCACTTCACAAAATGGCTGCCAGCCACATGGCCAGGCCACAACAACAGGAAAGGGAAGACAGACAATGCAGGCCTATGGCAAAAGCACACTGGCTGCCTTCACAAAATGGCCACCAGCCACATGGCCAGGCCACAACAACAAGAAAGAGAAGACATACAATGCAGGCCTATGGCAAAAGCACACTGACTGCCTTCACAAAATGGCCGACAGCCACATGGCCAGGCCACAACAACAAGAAAGGGAAGACAGACAATGCAGGCCTATGGCAAAAGCACACTGGCTGCCTTCACAAAATGGCTGACAGCCACATGACCTGGCCACAACAGCACGAAAGGGAAGACAGGCAATGCAGCCCTATGGCAAAAGCATACTGGCTGCCTTCACAAAATGGCCACATGGCCAGGCTACCACAACAAGAAGCAATAACTATAAGCCAAGAGGAACAAAGAAAAGACAAGCAGGCCTATGGCAAAAGCACACTAACTGCCACCACAAAATGGCAACCAGCCACATTGTCACTCACAACAACAACAAGCAGGAGGCCTGGAAAACAATTAACTCAAGCAGGCCTATTTGGACACAGACTTTACAAAATGGCCCCTGGCTACATGGGGAGGCTCAGCCAAGACAAATGCTGGCCCACTATTACAGACACACTCACACACTGGCCAGACAAAGGAGGCATGCTAAACAACACAGCTTTAATGCAACAATGCAAAAAGGAAAATCCACAGAGCTAAAAAAGGTTTGCAAGTTATACAACTACACACATCCAAAATCGGCATTTATTTAACACACATGAAAAAAGTGAAATACCAAAAATAAACACATTTTGCATTTCAATCCAATGCCATCCATGCCCTAAATGATGTTTAAATTCAACAGACACCACAGAAACAGTTGTTTTATGCACCCATGAGTAGCTCTGGGCCTACTGGCTGAAAGGCCTATTGGCAGACTAGTGGGCTAGTGAATTAAATAAATATTGCAAATTGATTTCAAAAGTTGGAGAAAATGTAGTGAACTGTGCAACATGTTTCCTTTATAAAAGAAGAAAAATTACTTACAAAGAAACAACTTGGCCCCTACTGAAACTACAGGCCACCCACCACAATAAATAAAAAAAAAATGATGAAAAGTACAAAAAAATCTAGGTGCATGGCCCCAATCAAACAAACAACACCAATTTTCCAACTTACTTGTGAAATATCAAATTTAAAAGTCCTCAAATCCAATAATATATGATGCAGCAGACACAAAGAGCGATCCTTCCAGCTCCAAATCCAAATGAAAAGTGAATAGGAGATGGACAAAGCACTGGGAGAAGCCTGCTGGACAGGAACAGGAAGTTGGAGACTCTTGGGCACTTCCTTCCTCTTAAAAAAAAAAGTAAAAAAAAGAAAAAGGACTCCTGGTACAAAAAAGTACAGCCAAATGTCAATCTGAGGAGTTTTTTAATGCAAATCGTCATTTTGAGAAGGTTTTGATGCTGCTCGGCAGAGAACCTTAGCCAGATTGCAGATTCTGTGTGTTCGGGATCGCGTTCTTCACAAAACTTCCACCGGAAGTCAAGGAGGCGCACCCAAATGACATGCTCATGATCGCAAATTCTCGAGGGACCGTGCGGCCAGCTAGCAAATCTCGTGGCGCTCGCGAACAGATGAGAAATCTTGTCGGCAATTGCAGGCACCCGGTAAGTCGCTCCTGCGCGCGTGAAAATGCATTTTGGGCGCGGGAACACAAAAAAACTCCACTTTGTTGCGGATGGGGAGTGTTCCGGCAACTCCACATTCTATGCGGAACGCCGAGTTGCCAAAAATCCGCAAATTCTGCGAGCGGAGCGGAGTTTTACACCCAGGGTTAATGAAAACTCCTCTGTCTGCAAGCCAGAGCTGTTTAACAGCTCCGGCTTGCAGAAAGCAGAGTTATGTTTGCTTTTCCTTGGTGGGAGCTGTCAGCTCCCACCAAGGTAAAGCAAACAGCTCCTTCTCGAGGGTGGGCACCTCAGAAAGTGGCAGGAGCCGGCCCTCAGGGGGGGCGGTCCCCAGGGCTAACTCTGAAACGGTGTGTACAAACCCTGTCACACTCTTCAAGGTGCACAACACATGTCCCTAAGGTTTAACAATAAAGTAAACTTTTGCAACCACTTTCTCATGCAATTTTGTTGCAATTTATTTAATTTTTTTTCACAACTATTATTTTCAATGGAAGTATTTTCACAAAACAACAAATAATCCTCAATTTTACAATTCTATGTCATACAATGATCGTATTACAGTTTCCTCATTGCGTTGTATTACAAACAAATGACCATTCTGATATATCCAATGCGGTGTTCCCAATGCATTTCGGGAAGTTCCTTCATCAGGGGAACTCTATAAATGTCAAATAATACATATGTTCAAGCAAAGATAGAAAACAAGAAGTTTTGGAGAACATAACAGGCTCTCCCATCCCCATTAGTTGGTTCATGATTTCCAAAGGAAGTTGTTCAAAATTATCTGTGTCCTAAAGGTCATTACCGTCTCACCCAAAGTGCCCTTACCACTGCTATGTGTAGCATGCTCCATGAAGTGTTCGAATCTATCAAGATAGTCATGCTCTACTGATTAAATAAAACATGCAAGCGTTTGCAAAAATCTGCACCTCTTATGAACCAAGTGGAGAAAGTATCTCCCAATATACTACTGTCTTGTGCAAAGAAGCCTGATTAAAAAAGATTTCAATCCTACCTAAACATTACGCGCTTTACTAATTCACTGATGGAAAATCAACTGTAATACAACAAGAGTACCCATTAGTGTGACCGTGCAGCTTACATAGTTTTTGTGTAAATCACCTGCGAGATTTACTTACTTAAATGACAACAGTCCAAGAATGCGTAAATGCTCGATTAATACGTCCGTTGTACTGCCACTTTCCTAGATCAGAAACCAAATTCTAAACTCAATACCGTGACTCAACAGTCCGTGCAACCAATAGACTGGTACAGGCTATGGTACTTACTTCAAACCAACCGCTGCCAAGCTATTCTCCCTGCTGCCACAAGTGAATTGCACTGAGTGCCCGGCCTTCATCAAAATAAGAATCCTAGATGCTAGCGTAAATACGTGCATACCTACGCCAGCGGTGCACAATAGACAGAGAAAACAGACTCAATAGAGTTCTGTGTCAGTGTGTTACAACGTGTAAGTAAAGTTAGCTCGGTTTCAGTGACACACTAATCAAATGTTAAAAAAAGTTAATCAAACAGAGTTTTCACAGGTATAGCCTGTGTTCAGTGAATATGCAGACGAACACATGACCCACCACCCTTACAGATAGCTCTTACTCGCATTAATAATTTTGATCATCAACATTCGGAATCCCCAGGATCCTGATGTTCACATGAATATATGAGAGAGCAAAATACATATTTGGTTTAATATGAGTGAAACCAGTCTACCACAGCACTCTAAGATTCAATTTTGGAGTTAGTGAAACCTGAAAGAACAGTAATCAACCCCATATTCAGGGTATAAACCAAGAACTGAGTATGACAATACTGTAATGAATTCAAAGTAAGCAAACCTTTTCTATTTTATCATTCAACCCATGCAGTATCAGGGTATTTAAGCGTTTAATCCAAATTGTTTCTCTCTGCGCTAACAGTTGATTAATGTCTCTATGTGATGTAGAGAGTATTTTGTCTAGAACTGTGTATCTAAGTTGCGGTATGGTGTGTTTCTTCTCTAACCAGTGTACAACTAAACACGAATTAGTATTCGCTGTTCTAATCATACTTTTGTGCTCTGTGATGCGTGTTTTGATTTTGCGTGATGTTATACCCATGTACACCAATCCGCATGGGCATTTTATGGCGTAGACTACCATGTCTGTATTGAAGTCCAATGTGTGTGCCAATTTAATCTTCTTTCCTGTGTGAGGGTGAGTGAATGTGTTCCCCACAATAACATTGCCACAGTGGCTACAATTGAAGCATTTTCTCATCCCTATAGTTTGGTCTGTTTTCTTAAATGTTGGACTTATTTTCAACAATTCCTTCAGGTTTTTTTGCCTGATCCCAAGGGTCCCCAGGGCTATCCATAACTCCACGAGGAGGGCCGCGTGGCCCCCCACCATTGTATAATTTTAGCCACAGGGAGGTGGTGGTCTCTGGGGCTAGGGGGCCGATACGGACCACCTACATTAATTTATTTCTGCCCCGGGGAGGTGGCAGTCCCCAGGGTTGAGGGTGGGGGCCATGCGCATTACTGAAACATAATTTTTCCCAGGGAGGGGCGGTCACCGGAGTACAGGCAAGACCAATGGGCCTGCCCGCATACATTTTTTTAACTGCCCCAGGTAGGTGCGGTCCCCAAGGATGTGGGCGGGCCCCACATTATTTTAGTATCATTTGCCCCAGGGAGGTGGTGGTGCCTGGGGCTGCGGGGGACTGAGTGGGCCCCCGCATTAATTTAACAGTCAGATTTCAGCACAGGGACTGTCGGATCCACGGAGGATCCGCATCCCTAAATATCTATATTTGTTTACCTTTAATATCTCCAAAACTATTGAATGAATTTACACCAAATCACAGAAAGCGTGATCTGCAAACCAATTCTACATTCCTGCCAACTTTGGTGTAATTCTTTCCAGCAGTTCCGGCTGTAGGCTTGTTCAGAGGTCCTATGGAAATTCACATGGGTAAAACGTGTTTTGGGACCCCCCTTTTTCTAAGCCCCCGCTTCACACATCACCCCGAAACTTTCAACACAGTAGCTGGGCCAACTAAAGTATACGTTTTGAGAATTTCTTTAGGATTCATCAAGTGGGGCCAAAGTTAAACAAAAATCTTTCTTCCTATGGAAACTAGGTCCTAACTATAACTACCTACTGGCGACCTCCAGTAGTTAACCCCTTCCATGCGCAGGACAGCCGGGAGCTGTCCTGCACCCCGGTGCTCGAGCCGTCTTCACACATGGCACTGGAAATCCCTCTGGTGCGGGCACCAGAGGGATTTCCTTTTCCCCCCAACAGCCTCGGGAGCCTCGGAGCTGGGGAAGGGCTTCCCCAGCTCCCAAGGCTATCTCTTTGATTTCTGTGAAATGACGTTCAGCGCGCTGATGTCATTTCATAGAATCTGAAACTGAAATGAGCCCCACGAGCACGTAGAAAGACAGGAGAAGTATCACTGAAAATGGGAGTATCTCCCCTTTCCAATGGTACCCCTCCCTAGTGGATCTCTGCTTGGGAATCGCCCCAACAGAGCGAACACCAAGCAGGGATCCACCGACTAGACACCAGGGAAGAGGGGGTTGCCTCTTGGGCAAGTGCCTTTGCTCCCCCAATTATTTATTAGCATAATCAGCCTTTCTACCCCCCCTCGGGGGCACATAGGGGTAATAGCCCCCAATGTGCCCCCCTTGCACAAAAGGCACCAGGGATTTTTGGGGTGGGGGCTGCCCAAGATGGGCATGCCAATGCCCCCACCCCTGCAAAATTCCACAGTCTTTCTGCCCCCCCTGGGAGGCAGATGAGGGTAATAGCCCCCAATCTGCCCACCCGGGGGGGGGGCAGAAAGCGCACTAGGCACCAGGGATTTTTTTTAGCACATTTTGGGGGTGGCTGCCCGAGATGGGCATACCAATGCCACCACCCCTGCAAAATTCCACAGTCTTTTTGCCTCCCCTAGGAGCCAGATGGGGCAATAGCCCCCAATCTGCACCCCCAGGAGGCAAAAAGCACACTAGGCTCCAGGGATTTTTTAAAAATGTATATAGGGGTTGGGGCTGCCCAAAACAGGCATGCCTATGCCCCCATCCCCCCCAAAAAATGGTCACAGCCTTTCTGCCTCCCCTGGAAGGCAGATGGGGCAATAGCCCCTGATCTGCCCCCCCCAGAGGGACAGAAAGCCAACTAGGTAGCAGGGATATGTTTTGGGGTATGTCAGGGAGAAACCCCATAGGCAAGGGTCGCTCCCCTTTTTTGCCACACATTTTGGCTGTTTCAGTAATATTCTTAGTTTTATCTGGGGCAGAAAACCACTAGAAACCAGGGAAACTTTGTGTGTGTGTGAACTGGAGTTTGGCTGACGGTCTGCATGTACTGGCATTTTGCTGGTGGTGTGTGTGGATCTGCACTTGGCTAATGGTGTGTGTGGACTCACGCTTGATGATGGTGTGTGTAGATTGGCATTTGCCTGGTGGTGTGTGCGGAGTGGTGCTTGGCTGGTGGTGTACGTGGACTGGTGCTTGGCTTACAGGATGGTTATTGGCTGCAGGGCAAGACTGGCCGTAGGGGGCACCAGGAGTTTTCCCGGTGGGCCGGAGGGGTGGGGGGCAGTTTTCTGGCTGTGGGTGCCGGTTTTGTCACTGGGAGCCGGTTTTGCAGCAGTGCTGCAATATCACCCCCCAGTAACAAAAGCGGTAGCAGTGCTTTTTACTAGCACGCCCCCCCTCCCAGGGCCTATTGAGCAGCAGTCTGCCAGGGATGGTTGCTGTTCTCAGTCTGGCCCTGCTTGGCTGGCTGTGTGGGAGGATTGGGATTGGCAGGCAGTGTGCGTGGCTGGCGCTTGGCTGGTGGTGTGCGTGGATAGTGTTTGGCTGACTTTGTGCATGGATGGCGCTTGGCTGGTGGTGTGCGTGGATGGTGGTGTGGGTGTACTGAATCTTGGCTGGCGGTGTGGCTTGCATGGATGCCCCAGTGTTTTCTTACCCAGAATCCCCTGCAAACCTTAAATTTACTTACAAAGTCAAATTTTCCCCACATTTCTATGTAGGTAAGTTGTAGGATCATAGCACAGGCACAAATTTCCTACCACCCAGCATTCCACTTGGTCTCCCACAAAAAATGATACCTCACTTGTGTGGGTTTCCAAAGTAGCGTCAGCCTAAAAACGGATAAACAAACTGCCCTTTTCGACCTGCTTTGGGCCCCCCTCAATCTCTACACTTCTTTGGCCCTTCCATGTCATAGGCACTTGGCCCAGCCACACAAGTAAGGTATCATTTTTATCGGGAGACTGAGGGGAACTCTGAGTGGTAGGAAATTTGCGCTGTGTGGCGATCCCACAACTTTCCCACACAGAGGAAAATTTGATTTTTTTAACCTAAATTTGAGGTTTGCAGCGGATTCTGGGAAGGAGAATGTTGGGAGATCAACGTAAGCCACACCTCCCTGGACTCCCACAGGTGTCTAGTTTTCAGAAATGTCTGGGTATTTTATGTTCCAGATGTCTGCAAGCCCGGGACCAAAAACACAGGTGCCCACCTATCTATCACAAAACGACCTGGGGGCATATTATCAAGCGGCAGCGATAATTATCGCTGCCGCGCTTAGCATGAGATTTCTTATCGCTGGAAATTATCACCATGCTAGCGCTGTATTAACAACGCATAGCGAAATGGCGATAATTATTCCAGCGATAGCGGTGTTTTCCATGGAACATCGCTGGTTTTCCGGCGATGTTCCATGGAAAACGACGATAACCTTGCTGATACGACCCTGTGGTCGTATCAGCATAATCCACCTCCCATGCAAAGTATGCCTAACACTGGATTTTAGCAGACGTTAAAATCCAGCTTTAATGGCCGGTTAGCGCGATTTTGTTTATCGCTACGCCGGCCAGGGCATTGTTGTAAATATCGCGAAGCTGCCTTCGCGATATTTACCCATGTAGCATATTGAGGCACGCCTACTTTGCATCTCATTAACGTTGAGATGCAAAGCTGGTGCTAACTCACGGAATCACGCGCTAGCGTGTCCTTGCTAATCTTTGATAAAATTATCGCCGCTTTTCGGCCGAAAACGGACGCTAAAGCGGCGATAATTTTATCTCCCCCTCTTGTTAATATGCCCCATAGTTTTTCAAGGAGGTCACCTGCGTTTTTGGTCGCGGGCTCAGCGGCTATCTAAGAAAACCTACCAAAACCCAGAAATTTTTGAAAACTAGACACCCAGAGGAGTCCAGGGAGGTGTGGCTTGTGTGGATCTCCCAACATTTTCCTACCAAGAATCCCCTGCAAACCTCATATTTAGCTGATAAAATCACATTTTTCTCAAATTTCTGTGTGCAAAAGTTGTGGGATCACCAGGCTGACACAAATTTTCTACCACCCAGCGTTCCCCCAGGTCTCCCGATAAAAATGGTACCTCACTCGTCTGGGTGGGCCAAGTGCCCGTGACAGGCAAGGACCCAAAACGTATTGTGGAGACATCAAAATGACCTATCACAAAACAACCTGGTTTTGCAAGGGGGGGGCACCTTAGTTTTTGGCCCCGGCTCGGCTGCCATCTAGGGAAACCTACCAAACCCACACATTTCTGAAAACTACACACTCTGGGGAGTCCAGGGAGGTATGGGTTGCATGGATCCCTCAATGTTTTCCTACCCAGAATCCCCTGCAAACCTCAAATGTTTTCCAAAGTTTGAGGTTTGCAAGGGATTCTGAGTAACAGAACCTGGTAAGAGCCACACAAGTCACCCCATCCTGTATTCCCCTGGGTGTCTAGTTTTCCAAAATGTATAGGTTTGCTAGGTTCCCCTAGGTGCCGGCAGAGCTAGGGTTCAAAATCCACAGCTAGGCACTTTGCAAATAAAATGGCCAGTTTTCACTGTAAAAATGTGGTGTGTCCACGTTGCGTTTTGGCCCGTTTCCTGTCACGGGCACTAGGCCTACCCACACAAGTGAGGTATCATTTTTATTGGGAGACTTAGGGGAACACAGAATTGTAGAGCAACTGTTATTTTCTATTGACTTTCTATGCATTTCTGCCTTCGAAATGTAAGACACTGTGTAAAAAAGAAGTCACTTTGAAAAATGTCCTATAATTCACATGCTAGTATGGGTACCCACAATTTCGGAGATGTGCAAATAGCTACTGCTTCTAAACTCTATATATTTTTTTTCTCATTTCGTAAATACATAGGTGTCTTTGATACCTATTTTTCATTCTTTATATTTTACCAAATTAATTGCTATATACCAGGTACACAATGAAAAACCTCTGCGAAACGCAGCTCAGTTATCGGCTCTGGGTTCCTCGGGTTCTTCGTGAACCTACAAGTCCTATATATCTCCACAAACAGAAGAGGCCCATGGATGTAACGGTATATTGCTTTAAAATATTTGTCATACTTAGAACAAGTTACAGGTGAAAACGTTGGCAAAAATGAATGTTTTTTTCAACTCATTTTAAATTTTTCTTATTTTCAAATGTAACCTTGAAGGATCTACACAAATGACCCCTTGATGAATTCAGAATTTTGTCTTTTTTTCAGAAATGTATAGCTTTCTGGGATCCATCATTGCTTTCACACCCATTTCTACCAATAACTGGAAGGAGGTTGAAAGCTCAAAAGTCGCAAAAATAGGCTAAGTCCCAGTAAAATGCAAAACTGTGTAAATTTTTTTTATTTTGTGACAAAGTCTGCCTGAAAGTTGGGAAGATGGTGATTTCAGCACCACAAACCCTTTGTTGATACCATTTGTAGGGAAAAAAATTGTCACTTTCTTCTTCAGCACTGTGTCCCCATTTTACCCCCCCAAAAAAAAACTTTAGCTGTATTTCGGCTAATTTCTGGGTCCCCTCCAGGGGAATCCACAAGCCCTGGGTACCTTTTAAATCCCCTGATGTTGGAAGAAAAGGATGCAAATTTGGCGTGGATACCTTATGTGGACAAAAAGTTACAGGGGCCTAAGCGTGAACTACCCCAAATAGCCAAAAACAGGCTTAGCACAGAGGAGGAAAAGGCCCAGCAGTAAAAGGGTTAATATATAAGGGTTTCCAATATATAGCTTGGAAAGGTGCAGGACTGTTGACCGTCGATGAGTTCAAATTCCTAAAAAATAACCATCCTGTTATGCCTGTGGTATATTTCATACCAAAAATACACAAAGATGTGAAAAAACCACCTGGAAGGCCCATAATATCTGCCTGTCGTACCATAATGGAGAACGCGTCGAAGTATGTGGATTACTATTTGCAAGAACATGTGAAGAATCTACCTTTCTACATGCAAGATACTAGCGATTTGTTAAGAAAATTGACCAACATCAAGTGGCACCCTGAATATCTTTTGATTTCGCTCGATGTCTCGTCTTTATATATGAGCATCAACCATAGAGACGGAATGAAAGCGATCAAACATTATTTAGACACTCGACCTTTGTATTTTCATCAGCATAATAAGATGTTACTAGCAATGATTGCAACTTGCTTAGAACATAATTACTTTCTTTTCCAGAACCAGGTATTCCAGCAGGTGAGAGGCGTGGCTATGGGGGCGTGTTTTTCCCCCAGCTACGCCTGCTTACACATGGGTTTCCTGGAAGAACAGGTCCTCAGAGTGTTATTTGCAGAAACTGTGTCAAACCATGTCATGCGCTGGTATCGTTATATCGATGATTTGCTCATAATTTGGAAGGGCACTGATGAGATTGCCCTCCACTTCATTGAGCAAATCAATGACAATAACCTCAACCTACGATTTACTGGCCACCTTAGCAGGGACTCCATTTACTTTTTGGATGTTGAGATTATGGTGGTTTGTAACAAGCTTGAAACCAGATTGTTCAAAAAACCAACAGCTGGTAACACACTGTTGCATGCCACGAGTCACCATCCGTCACATCTGGTCCGCAGCATCCCTTACGGTGAGATGCTGCGAATTCGTAGAATTTGCAGCACCGATTCTGAATGTGAAAATGCCCAACATGATAGTCGTAGGAGATTCTTGGCTAGGGGTTACTCTAGTGGCGAAATCAACAAAGCCATAGAAAAAACCAGAAAGATGGAAAGATCTCAGGCCCTGATTTGTAAAGCTCAAATAACAACAGAGCAGCCTACATTATCAGAACAACCATCAAGACTGATCCTAACTTATAGTAACCAACACAAGGCTATTCGTAGGATAGTCAATAAAAATTGGATCTTGGTAAAAAAAGATCCGGTATTGGGTGCCAATCTCACTAAATCGCCTAATATAACATTCAGGAAGGCAAGGTACATGAGTAACTCTTTGGTCAAGAGCAGCCCAGAGATAAGAACTAATAGCTCGTGGTTGGATGCTAGCAAGGGTTTCCGTAAGTGTGCAACTTGCAAGGCCTGCAAGTTTGGAATCAACAGAGCAGAATACGACACGCCATTTAAAAATGAGCCCACGTGTATAAACAAAAAACTAACATGCAAAACTGATTTTGCAATTTATGTGCTGGAGTGTCCTTGTGGCTTGCGGTACGTAGGGAGTACGAAGCTGCAGGTACACAAGAGGATACTCCAGCACATAAGGGCAATCAACAATGGTGATCAGTCGTATCCTGTAGCTAGGCATTTTGGAGAGCACCATGAGAAAGATGTCAGTGTCCTCAAGTACTTTGTAGTGGACACAGTCCCCCCATTGAGACAAGGGGGTGACCGAGAGGCTCTCCTTAGACAACTTGAGACAAGGTATATACTAGAATTGGATTGTAAAACACCTCATGGTCTTAATTCTAGTGAAGATTTTTATACTTGCCTTTAGTGTCTGAGTTTTGCACAAACATGTATATAGTTTTAACCGCTGCCTCTGCAATTGTTTTTATCATTATTTATTTACTACTTGCATTTTTGCACATTCATACCGTTTGGTGGCACTTTATGTTACTAGCACTTGCACTTTTATGATTAGACAGTGAGGGTCGAAAAAGGCCCACTTGGGCGTAAGCAACTTAAACATCGAGCATGATTAACAAATTGGGATTTTTCAGTACATTTGGGAATATGTACTTATAAAAGGTTTTTATTGTAAGAACTTTTTAGTATGTATTTTACCCTGTACTTTACTATCAATTCTCGTCTTGCATTAACATGTTTTTAACAGTTTTGCACCTATTTAAATATTTATTTTTTATAGATGCATATTTATTGATATTTTATCGAATTGTTTAAAATGAAATGAACATTAGTTACATTTCCTGTTATATGCAGTTATTAGTGCTGTTGTTGAATCAGACTCTTCTATGTCTATTACAAGTTTAGTCACCGGTTACTAGCACTGTCACTTTAAATAGAGGTAAACAATGAACAAGCGCGTCATGTGATCAAGGCCTTTGGAAGGCCGAAATGCGTAATGGCGGTTGGTGCAGGGCACAAAGCGAAATAAAATAACAGCACCAGCAATCTGGGTCCGCTTCGTCTTTATCCTGATTTATGGGAAACGTGTACTAGACGAGGAATGTGGATGTGGATATATATATATATATATATATATATATATATATATATTAACCCTGGGCGTAGTTTGCGTAGTGGCACTACGCGTAGCTACGCGAAGTACACTTTGAACTACGCTCAGCTACGCAAATTACGTAGTGCGTAGCATCTTACACAGTGCAAGTTATGATAAAATAAGGATCTCTGTCTTTATATGCTAAAATGCATATAGTCATTTCACAAAAGTGAAAATGATAAATTAACAAGCAGTGAGAGAGGTGATGATTTTGGGATCCTCCCTAACCTAGGGAGAGAACCAAGCAGATGCCTTGAAAACAAAAAGCACATCTTGTTGAACGATTCGGTGGTGGTCCCATCCTCCTAGGACCACCCCAAGCACAGTTATTGGCAAAAATACAATCCCAACCAAAGGCCCTGCAAAGCATTATGGGACGAGATTAGCAGTGGGCAGTGAATATTATAGTATCCAATATCAAAATAATTCTACAAAGAGCTGCAGTTCAACTAGTCGTTACTAGATGTCCCTCACGAGTCAAATGCAAAAGCATTGAAATTATTATTACATCAAGCTGCAGTTCCACTAGTCGTTACTAGATGTCCCTCATGAGTCAAATGCAAAAGTGAACCATTGTGGCATTGATATATATATATATATATATATATATATATATATATATATATATATATATATATATATATATATATTCACTGAAAAAACCATACGTTTTAGGGACAGATATAGTTAGTTGGACATTTCACTAGTACAAAACCCGTGAAATTCCCCCGTTATAGTTAGTTCAGCTAACTATAACTCACGCCCCCGCAATGCACTGCTGATGACGTCACATATTACATCACTCATGACATAGTCAGTGACATCACTGATGACTTCTCAAATGACATCACTGATGACATCATCCATGTGATAATTTGATGCATCTTCTCACACCCTAATATAACTTTTGATACACCCACTGTACATTACAGACTGCCATTGTCAAAACCATAGACACTCCAACACCAATAATATATGTATATGTATGGCCATGACCCAGATAGACAGTGAGACACACAATGTCATACAAATCAACACTCATCACAGTTGAATACAAGTGAAGGTGCGTAGACTTTATTAGCGTATGCTTGTCAGTACGGGCAAGATTAGTGCCACAACATGCAGACCAATGCAGCAGTATGTCAGAACGTGGAACGTTGCCAAGCGCCGCTGTCCACTCCGGGGGAGTGCCTCACCTTTCACAGGTGGGTGTTAACCCGCGTTGTTGTCCGCTCATGTATTCGGAGTCCAGGCGAATGCAGACATGTCCACTGTCGCCGTGGGAGATGTGACCAGAACCCCAAGTTCCAACAAGTTGTCGGGACATGTGCAATGTGTTCCAAACTGTCGTGTCTGCAGGTACGTAGTTACACGTCCATGAAAGCTAGTGCAGCCTCGTAGGCAATTATTTCCAACATGAGGTCGTCGTCGACTTCATCGAACAGGACGGCGAGGCTAACCATTAGCAGGTCCGGACAGAAGTGCTGCGTCCACCCCCTTTCATCAATTAGCACTACAACCCAATAGGGGAGCGGCTCAATTTGCTCACTGCACACGAGGAGTTCTGCAATCTCCCAGGTCCAGCTGTCAGCATGTATGCCAAGTATCCAGGCATCCCATAGACGGGTGTCACGGTGACACTCATGGTCGTGGGCCAACAGGGGGCACACACACATGTCGAAATCCAGCTCGGCTACCGTCCTGTTGGATAGGCAGACATCCATGGGCCACTCGAATATGCACGAGCGACAATGCAACACAGGCTGCACGCAGGTGACGTTGGCAAGGCGGAAGCACAGCCGGTAACTGATCTGCAGCACTACCAATGGCAGTGCCCCCAGTAAATGCAGCATACGTGCACGGTACAGTTCCACCTGATAGGGGTTGTGCAAGTGTCTGTGATGGTCTGCCATTGCTTTAGTGGCTCTGGTTGAAGCTGCACTGTTCTGACCTGCGCCAGTTCTGTGGATGAAATGCCACAGCTCGGAGCAATGAGTTGTTTTAGTGTGCAACAGTTGTACGCCCGGGTTAATGTGGGAGTAAGTGTGAAGGCCATTCCATGCAAGATAACTTCGAGCAAGGACTTCTGTGTGTGGGGTGTGTATACGTTGGTCTCTCGTCGGGCTGTGCATAGTGTGGGAGTCATCATCAGCTGCTATAGTATCTGTCAGGGGGTGCCGGGCACATGTAATTCCCAGGTCGGAGGTGCAGATGTGCTTCCGCCTGATAGCACAGACAAAGGAGCATTCATCCCTAATGTTAGTTTCTTATCTGCTTGCATTCAGGTACTGTGAAGTGGCTTGTTGGGAGTGGGGTGGGATGTGTGCGACTTTGGGATTCATGTTTGACATGTCTTGCATGTGGCAAATGAGCTGCATCACTGTGTTACGTTGCCTCACAGCTGCTCCTCCCTCCCTCCGAGCCTATTTACTTTTGTGCGCTGCGCGGTTGCATCACTGGCACTCCTACGGCACACCATTGTCATGCCTGTCTGCGCATGTCTTCAAGCCTGACAATGACACTGTGATGTTGGCCACGTGAGTGTAGGCCTGTGAGAAGGATAGGGCGGACACAGATGTAGAGTTCATGCCTGGCTGAACTCGCGCTGCGGTTAAGGCTAGGCATTTGGCTCATGCTGCGGCAATACAGATACACACAACACTTGGCATGTATGAGCCAAGACCCCGAGCGGTCTTGCGCTCCTTCATTTCCCCATTCGTGCAAGCCCGCCCTCCGGGTGCATGCTACATTGCAACATTGTCGATTGCGGACTGGGTGGTGACGACACTACAACAGAGACACACTCATTTGTTACTTCCTTGTCCTTGCCAGAACTGAACCACGCCCAGAGCCCCGGGCAAATCCTTCACACCCCTACGCTGACTTGGCGTACGCCGGCCCAGCCCACTCCGCTTACACTTGCAGGGGGGGACGGCACAGCTACATGTCCAGGGTCTTCCCCACTGCCTGAGGTGGCATGGTTGCGTCCGCTGTCCCGGGCACAAAACTCAATCATGACGGGCCCATGTGTTGTGGTGCACTGAGTTAGTGGCACCTGAAGAGCTGAGCAGGGGATCAAGCTGATGATGGCATCCAAGACAGGTGTGAGCAACTTAGATGGGCTGGCTGTGACACTCCTCCGACTCTGGCAGGTGTTGGTTGGAGGTGGTCCCAGCGATGATGGTGTGTCCTTGCATGTCAGGATTGGATTTGGTTTGCGAGCCCTGCTGACCGCAGTGTAGGCCGGAGACAGTGGTCAGAAAGGGCACACAGCCACATGGCGATGACTTGTGGTGCACTGAGTTAGTGGCACCTGGAGCGCTCGGTGGGTGCGCGGCCTGCGCTGATGCGTCGTCAGGGCGGCCCGCCCTGGTAGCAATGTCTGTGGCCTACTGGACTCTGCCATAAATGAATCAAGACTCAATTTGATTAGCGAGCCCTGCTGACCACAGTGTAGGCCGGAGGCAGCGGTCAGCAAGGGCCCACATCCACGTGTCGTCGGCTTGTGTTGCACAGGGTCAGTGGGACCTGGAGCGCTCAGCAGGTGCACAGCCAATGACGATGCGCCGTCCGTGCGGGCCGCACTGGGTGCAATGTTTTTCGCCTACTGAATTCTGCCTCAATATTGCCACGTGTTGTCAGCTTGTGTTGCACAGGGTCAGTGGCACCTGGAGCGCTCAGCAGGTGGACAGCCAACGACGATGCGCCGTCCGTGCGGGCCGCACTGGGTGCAATGTTTTTCACCTACTGAATTCTGCCTCAATATTGCCACGTGTCCTCGACTTGTGTTGCACAGGGTCAGTGGCACCTGGAGCGCCCAGCAGGTGCACAGCCAACGACGATGCACCGTCTGTGCGGGCAGCACTGGGTGCAATGTTTTTCACCTACTGAATTCTGCCTCAATATTGCCACGTGGCGTCGGCTTGTGTTGCACAGGGTCAGTGGCACCTGGAGCGCTCAGCAGGTGCACAGCCAACGACGATGCGTCGTTTGACTTGGGGGACCTGCTGACCGCAGTGTAGGCCGGAGGCAGCGGTCAGAAAGGGCCCACAGCCACGTAATGATGACTTGTGGTGCACTGAGTTTGTGGCACCTGGACTGCTCAGCGGGTGTGCAGCCAACGATGATGCATCATCCGGGCGGGCCGCACTGGGGGCAATGTCTGTTGACTAGTGGTTTCCTCCATTAACAGAAATGTGGCACAATTTGAATTGTGGGGCCTGCTGACCGCAGTGTAGGACTAAGGCAGTATCCGGCACACACATGACTCCATGTTGCCGTGCCGCTGGATGCGCTGGGGGCCTGTGTCGCGGAGTCTGGAGGTCACTGCGGTGGACTCGTGGCAGGGTGAGGTGCGCCGCCCTGGCAGATGCGTTGCCCATCACGGAAGAGAACCACGCCCAGGGCCCTGGCCTTTTTATCAGCACTCCTACGCTGGAGTGGCGTACGCCGGCCCAGCCCACTGCGCTTACGCTTACAGGGGGTACGGCACAGCTACATGTCCAAGCTCTTCCCCACTGCCTGAGGTGACATGGTTGCGTCCACTGTCCACAACACTACACACACCAGCAGTGTATGTCCACATGGACATGTCTGTTGCTCTGCATTCTGTGGTCTGTCCAGCACATCACCGCCACACTTGGCATTGTGTACATTCTTCTTCATGGGTGAGTTGCCTCCTTCACACATACTTGGTTCCTGCCTCTCCCCACATTCTGCACTTGTGTGGCTGAGGGGCCATGCCGTTTTCGGACGGTCCTCTGTCTTGTCCTATGCTGCCTCGGTGGTAGTCCAGGGTGGGGGGTCCCGAGGGGGGGGGTCCTGGGGGTGGTGGCAGTGGGTGTTGTGGCCCTCTTGGGTCTCCGAGCTGCATGATCAGTGTCTCCATGGCATCTGTTGGTCTTCAGATGTGGCTCTGGGCTGGGCTCCCTTTCTACTGCAGTTGGTCATCCTGCTTAACACCAGTAAAAGGCAGGTGTTAAATCCCTGCTGCTAACGCGCCTTATCGGCTGTTCGTGGTTCACATCGCAAATCTGACTGGTCGTTGTGAATATCGCAAAGTAGTGTTTTCGTGTGTTTTTGCACGGGAACGCCTACTCTGCATATCATTAGCGTTAGTTGTCGCACTCATCCGTGGCGATGTTTTTTGCGCCAGCTATCGCTGGAAAACTGGCGATATCGGCAGTTTGCACCAGCTTGAGAATAGGGCGATAAATCTATCGCCACTTTTGAGGCGCTAAAGTGCCGATAAATTGGCGATGAGTCCTTGAGAATATGCCCCTTATTGTATTGTAAATGTAATTGTATTTATATAGTGATTACTACCCCTGACAAGGCATTGAAGCGCTTTTCGATGAGTAGTACGCTACTCCGGAACCCAAAAGGATTAGAGGCGGATTAGTATAGGGAAATATGAGTTAATTTGAACAGTGGACATGTGAGTCTGTTAGTTGGATTAAATAGGTTAATGGAGGGATAGAAGAGGAAAGTCTAGAAAGTGTTATTTGGGAGATCATAGTATTTTGGGTTGAGTAAAAAGGTGAGATGGAGAAGTAAAGATAGATAAATTCGAACAATTTATTCAAATCAATACAATAGTACCACAGGTTCTTCAGCCTGTGCAATATAAGTTTGAGAGCTAACAGGCAAGTGCAAGAAAGCCATATTTCAGAAAGCAGTTAAAAATTGCCATTCAAAAATAAAAAACTCTCTGCATCGAGTACCTAAAAATGCTAGCTTTGCCTCTGGTGTAAATTCCAATGATAAGGCCTAGATAAATTGTTGCGTGTTCGGGTACTTCCAATACCTAAAATGCTGGCTTTACCTTTGGTGCAAATTACAATACTGAGACATATTTAAAATGCAGATGTTTAAAAAGGGCAGTATTTTTGACAACATATTAGATTTAAAGGCCTGCCTTGCAGATAATATTTTCTGACCTCCCATGAGCTAGCTTGCTGTATTTGTCTCTGTTGTGTATTGAAATGCTAATGCCTGAGTGAAGTGCAATATGTTTAAAGTGCATTAGTTTTAACAGCATATTACTGTGGAGAGCCTGTCTTGAAGATAATATTATCTAACCTCCAAGGGCCAAAAATGTTCTATATGCCTCTTATGCGTAGTCCTAGGCTAGGGCCCAAGTAAACTGCAAGGTTTTAGCAGCGCATTATGTTAAAATAAATTGAACGGTATTAGACATAGTCGATTAAAAGGCCTACCGTGTAGATAATATTGTCTGGCCTCATTATCATAAGGACCATGAGAACCGTGAAACACTCAGTTCATCTATACCCCCAGTATGTGAAGTGCTAGCTTTGTCGGATATGCAAAGTCTGATTTTAATACCCGTGTGAGATACCATGCTTCTGGTCTGGAAAAGGGCAAAGTTTTTAGCAGCATATTAACTTAAAAACATTTTAATTCATAGTCCTCCTCATTGACAGAAAGTGCTAGGGCCAATTTCAGAACTTTCAAAAATCGGACTGCAAGCTACTATGATTTGCCCCTCAAAAAACATGTTTGTACGGCGCCTTGCCAAGTCCTGATGCTTAGGGTGCGCCATATTGGTCACAACCAGAACTTTCTTAACAGGAGCAGCTTTTCGCAAATGCAGAGAATGTGGGTCAGAGATTCCACTACTTTCGTGCACAAACAGCATTGTCTACTGTTGTCGTCAATCTTACTCCAACCATACCAGTAGGTTTTCAAGAGGATTATCCCACATCTTAGTCTCATCAGTTGTTACTTCATGACCTTACTAAAAGGCAATGAGAGTTAGGTCAGTAGGACCCCTGGATCGTTGCAGCCCAAGCACCATGTGCCAGTTTCTTCAAGGCCTGAGTATCCTGTTCCCTTGATATTAGTTTTGCTCGCTTGACAAAACGTTTTTAGGCTATGGACACAGGAAGGTCACTCGACCAAATCTCTTGGGCCTACAAAACATCCAATGCATGGTTTAGGTAACTATGCCAGCTTGGCAGGGGGTTGCTTATTACCTCCCAAATTACATGCTGTAGCGTGTTATTCTTTGCCTGCTTAGATTTAAGGCAGTAGGCAAGGAAGTGTGCCTTCAATATCAAGTGCAGTGAAAACAGGCAGAATTATTGCTGAATTTGAGCGTGGGAGGTGCAGTTAGGCTGGAAGAACAGTCTTCTATAGCAAGTGGATTGTGCCCTGTCCAGCTAATTTGTCATCTTGTCTCTGAATGTCTTTGCTCTATAGGTGATGCTGGGTAAGAGTTTGCAGGCCATTACCTTTAGGAGGGGCTGTAGATCAGGATTCACCGTTGGTTTCCGTAGCTTGCAAAATGCACATTCCAAAGAATTTAATGCCACTTGCTGAGCATGGATATTCAGTGCGGTGCAGCTCCTGCTGTCCAGCCGTACCACCAGGCATTTGTAAGTGTCAACATTTTTGACCGCACTTCTCTCAATGTAACAGGCTCCCCTTTTTTCAGTTTGCGTGAATTGATCAAGACCTTTATTTTTGCTACATTATCTTCAAGTTGTTGGCTTTGCAGTAGGTGGCAAATGCATTGAAGAGTATCTGCAGGCCTATTGGTGTCAGATCAAAATGATCTGTGTCATCTGTGTACTAGAGCGATTGGATACTGGTGCCAGCCATCTTTGGGGCATATCTACAAGGGCTTTATCTCCGCTTTTTTGGCTTAAAAAGCCAAAAAAGCGGAGATAAAACTAACGCCCTATCAACAAGAGGGTGCTAACATGCATAATCGCATGTTAGCACCCTTTTTCCCAACGCCTCCCTTTGCATCTCTAATGAGATGCAAAGTGGGCGTTACTGGGCGTACCTCGGATGGACTACGTTGTAAATATCGCCGATGTTCACATCGCGATATTTCAAGGCAGCCCACAGGATTATAGCAGACGTTAAACTTTGGCGAAAACGGCCGTTTTTGCCAAAATCTAACGTCTGCTACAATCCTGACTTACCTATGTTAGACATAGGAGGTGGATTATGCTGATACGACCACAGGGTCGTATCAGCAGGTTATCGCCGTTTGCAGGGAACATCGCTGGAAAACCAGCGATGTTCCCTGCAAACCGGCGATAACCTCGCTATCTCTGGAATTTTTATCGCCCTGGAGAAACACGTTGTTAATAACGCGTTACCAGGGCGATAAATTCCAGAGATAGCCTGCGTTAGGAAATACGTTGCTAATCACGGCCAGCGATAATTATCGCTGGCCGTTGATAATATGCCCCCTTGATGGGAATGTCCTTTCCTTCTCAAGATGCTCCTTAAGTCATTTTTGCTCAGGTGGCCCACACAACACTGACTTTTATCTTCACCCAGGTATTGGAAAACAGTGCTATGATGGCTTTCAATAACTGGGGTGGAATACCCCAGGTGTTCAGCTTTGACCAGAATTTTGTTCTTGAGACACTATCAAACAAAGTTTGAAAGTTTATAAAACCAACATAGAGGGCCTTGCCCTTTTATGCCATAGTTGCTTCACACAGATAGGAGATGCAGGTTAGGTTGTCTAGCCCCTGTGGAAGCCTGTTTGACTTAGGGGAATAAGCTTTTTTCTACTTTCCAGCTTTGTAGTTCCTTATTGAGAATACTTATGTAACGCTTCCCTTCCGTTTCAAGGAGTGCGATCAGGTGGTAATTCCCCAGGCATGATTGAGATCCTACCTTATATAAGGGAACCAACTTCGAGCCTCTCCATGACTCTGGCTATTACTGCAGTCCATCGAGTTGGAGTCCATTTATATATCATAGCTGGAATGCCACTTGAGCCTGGAGCTCCATTTAGGAGCATTGCTTTGAAGGCTTTCACCACATGGTCTGGGCTTATTGATGTCATTTCCACATTGGTTCCCTGCCGAAGTGCTGCAGCCTTAGTGCCCTCTACAACATTCTCTACATATAATCTTTTGATGTAGTATTCCCATTCGGCAGGGGCGATATTAACTGCAACTGCCTGTCGTTTTAGGGCTGAGTTGTTGTTAATCCATAGTTAACATTTCCTCTGGTCTTTGGAGTTTATTATTGCATGCAATTTGACCCACCTTCTGGATTCCTCCTCCCTTTTTCAGTTGAATAGGGATTTCCTGTATCTTGATCTCATCACGGAGACCCGATCCCTCAACCACCTTGTCACTGCTAAGATTTTTCAGTGCTTTGTTTAATTGTTGTTTTAAGGTGATTTTGGGTTCCTGATGTGGTTTCTGCTGGTCATGGATTTGCTCTGACCATGTTCCTCAGTGCTGGCCTCCTTTGAAAGGGCTCCATCGTTCATCTTTAGATAGGAGGCCAGAGATCCCCAGAGATTTGAGTTGAGGTTTTTATTAGTTGTCTTTCTCAGAGTTTCCTCAAGGAACTGGCCACTCGAGCCCCTGGCCCTGAAAGGTCATCCATGTTCTATTTTATTCTATTAATAGGCTCAAGATCTTGTTGCCTTCCGATATGATTTACTTTGGAACGTCCTGATCTTGGAGCCATTACTTCACATTTAAGGATTGTACAGTCACTCACCAGAATTGGTGTACCTTCAAATTTGGATATACACTGAAAGTGGGATAGAGACATCCACGTATAATCCAGAGTGGCCCTCCTAAAGCAGGAGTGGGTATAGGCACAAATCTACCATTCACAATGCGGAGACCTATCTAATATAAGGTAACCGCTACTGCTTTGCCTTGATTATCGGGTCCTTGGTATTGCATTTGTATTTCCTGCATGGCCCATATTTCATCGTCAAGGTCCATGCGAGTATTTTTTGGTTCTGCACACATTAGGTTGGCATCAAAGTCTCCCATGATGACCCACGTTGCATCTGGGTGAGATGTTTTTAGCTTTCTCAGGATTGGGAGCAGTGTTGTCATAGTTAACTTTATTCTTGCCTTGGATGGGTGAAGCTAGATGCACCCTATGATTAGCGAAAGGAAGGGCCTCACTTTTCCTCTATTGGCCAGAGATACCATAAGAATATTATAATCACCATTCCCCATATTAAGCGCTGTTGTTTAGGCCATTACCTCATTTTTCACATAGATTGACATGACTCCTGAGGCATGGCCCCCTACCTGGGATGCCTTTGCCCGAGCTTCATATGCTGTAAAGTTATGCCAGTGGATGAGTGGAGAGCCCATGTTTCTTGGAGCACTATGATGTCACCTCTTCTCAACTCTGCAATTGCAGCATTCTTTATTTCAGAATCGATTAGCCCTCTTAATTTCCAGGAGCTAAATTTTAACGTGGTCCATGTTGTCTGGTCCATGTGCTAGGAGGGGGTGCTTAATGCTCCTGGAAGCCATGCCCAATCCATGATTTTTGTTTGTCGTGCTATACATCGGGCCCGTCCCCTGTACTGCTTGCCGTTATTTTTAGCTCACCTTCTGAGACTTGCGGAAGACGGCTTCCCTTTGTGGGGCCCCTTAGTATTGAGTTGCGGGTGTTCTTTTGTCTGCTTTGTCCTTCTGATGCCTGGCTTGATGGTTTGTTTGCATCTGTCTGTATGAGAAAAACTGGGTATTTGGTCACTGTGTGATTTGTCAAATTATTCCTAATTTTTCAAGCTGTACCTTGTTTTTTTCAAGATGTGTACTAGAATAGGACTGATGAAGGTAATTTCAATACGTTCGTTACTCTCCAGGGGTAGAAAGGCCACGGCATCAATGTCGGAGGAACTGATTTCTTTCAGGCCTGATAGATTGGCACAGAGTTTCACAATGTTTCTGTCATGTAGTTTCCACTTTCCAGTAGGAATAATGCGTTTGTTGGGCAACATAAACTTTGGGATGGTGCCAGACTCATTCTGTGCACTCCCTGAAGGATATGTTGTCCTATATGCCAGCTAGCTCAAAATGCCACCATAAGCACCCCTAAACCAAGATAGGTAGCAAACGGTTTTGGCAACTACAGAACATGACAACCCTGATCCCCCCCAGGAATCATGGTAACAGATCTAGAACCCTTACGCTCAGTCACTCTTCTATAGGATATATGTGCTGCAATGATCAATAGACAAAATCAGTTAAGAGTAATAAGCAATGTAAGGCAGTGAACAAAATTAGCAGTTAACAAGGGCCCTGGTGATCCCCCAATGCTACAGGGCCTTTCTACTGGAGCTGACTCATGTAATCCCCCTGGCTGGACACCTAGGCCGAAACAAGTCCTTTGCAAGTCTTGCCCCCCTCCCACATTTATTGGCCTAAGGATCAAAAATTCCTCAGATGCATTCTGTAGGACTTGTGTGACCTGCCAGGCCAGTGGGAAGGAGGGCAGAGGCTGAAAGCTCCACTTAATTCCTTGCCTGTCATTGGCACACCCTTTGAGCGGGTGGGCATGGATATTGTTGGGCCTATGGATTCCCAATCTGCATCAAACAACAGGTTTATTCTGGTTCTGGTGGATCATGCCACTAGGTACCCAGAGGCAATCCCTCTGAGGACCAAGACTACACCTGTAGTGGCAAAGGCCCTGATGAGGATTTTTACCTGAGTGGGTTTCCCCAAGGAAGTTTTGTCTGACAGGGGCTGTGTGATTTGTCAAATTATTCCTAATTTTTCAAGCTGTACCTTGTTTTTTTCAAGATGTGTACTAGAATAGGACTGATGAAGGTAATTTCAATACGTTCGTTACTCTCCAGGGGTAGAAAGGCCACGGCATCAATGTCGAAGGAACTGATTTCTTTCAGGCCTGATAGATTGGCACAGAGTTTCACAATGTTTCTGTCATGTAGTTTCCACTTTCCAGTAGGAATAATGCGTTTGTTGGGCAACATAAACTTTGGGATGGTGCCAGACTCATTCCGTGCACTCCCTGAAGGATATGTTGTCCTATATGCCAGCTAGCTCAAAATGCCACCATAAGCACCCCTAAACCAAGGTAGGTAGCAAACGGTTTTGGCAACTACATAACATGACAACCCTGATCCCCCCCAGGAATCATGGTAACAGATCTAGAACCCTTACGCTCAGTCACTCTTCTATAGGATATATGTGCTGCAATGATCAATAGACAAAATCAGTTAAGAGTAATAAGCAATGTAAGGCAGTGAACAAAATTAGCAGTTAACAAGGGCCCTGGTGATCCCCCAATGCTACAGGGCCTTTCTACTGGAGCTGACTCATGTAATCCCCCTGGCTGGACACCTGGGCCGAAACAAGTCCTTTGCAAGTCTTGCCCCCCTCCCACATTTATTGGCCTAAGGATCAAAAATTCCTCAGATGCATTCTGTAGGACTTGTGTGACCTGCCAGGCCAGTGGGAAGGGAGGGCAGAGGCTGAAAGCTCCACTTAATTCCTTGCCTGTCATTGGCACACCCTTTGAGCGGGTGGGCATGGATATTGTTGGGCCTATGGATTCCCAATCTGCATCAAACAACAGGTTTATTCTGGTTCTGGTGGATCATGCCACTAGGTACCCAGAGGCAATCCCTCTGAGGACCAAGACTACACCTGTAGTGGCAAAGGCCCTGATGAGGGTTTCCCCAAGGAAGTTTTGTCTGACAGGGGCACAAACCTCATGTCTGCATAAATGCAGTCAATGTGAAAGGAGTGTGGGGTAACCTCCAAGTTCTCCACCGCTTACCATCCATAAACAAATGGGCTTGTTGAGATATTCAACAAGACCCTGAAGGGCATGATTAGAGGCCTACCAGAGGCCCTAAGGAATAAGTGGATCATCCTCTTATCATGCCTGTTGTTGGCCAACAGCGAGGTAACACAGAAGGGATTGGGCTTCAGTACCTTTGAGCTTCTGTACGGGCACCCTGTTAGAATACTTCTGAGTTGGTGAATGAGGGGTGGGAATAAACTCCCAGGAAGATTTTCAGTATGTAGTAAGCCACAGGCTGATGCAAAAGAAACAATTGATGGACGGAATGCTGGAGAATGCAAACATTCACCCCCAGTTACAAGGATCTGGGTTAAATCCATCATTCTTTTTCTCACCACACCACCGCAGTTTGCACCCAGCCATATGCAAATCAGTCTTGACCCTGTTCCTTGTGGGAACAGTCCAGCCCGAACTGCCAAGCCAGGTCCTTCCTGGACCGGAAACAAGCATCCTGGGACCGGTTTCAGGGCATCACCCTTCATCAGCCAGGGCAGCTTGAATCCAGTGGTGTAGTGAGCACTGGACCCACGTCTGGGCATACCCTTCCAACTTAGGGCGACATATGCAAAAGAAACAATTGATGGACGGAATTCTGGACAATGCAAACATTCACCCCCAGTCACAAGGATCTGGGTTAAATCCATCATTCTTTTGCTCACAACACCACCCCAGTTTGGACCCAGCCATATGCATATCAGTTTTGACCCTGTTCCTTGTGGGAACAGTCCAGCCCAAACTGCCAAGCCAGGTACTCCCTGGACCGGAAACAAGCATCCTGGGACCAGTTTCAGGGCATCACCCTTCATCAGCCAGGATAGCTTGAATCCAGTGGTGTAGTGAGCACAGGACCCATGTCTGGGCATACCCTTCCCACTTAGGGCGACATATGCAAAAGAAACAATTGATGGACGGAATTCTGGACAATGCAAACATTCACCCCCAGTCACAAGGATCTGGGTTAAATCCATAATTATTTTGCTCACCACACCACCCCAGTTGGACCCAGCCATATGCAAATCAGTCTTGACCCTGTTCCTTGTGGGAACAGTCCAGACCGAACTGCCAAGCCAGGTCCTCCCTGGACCACAAACAAGCATTCTGGGACCGGTTTCAGGGCATCACCCTTCATCAGCCAGGCTAGCTTGAATCCAGTGGTGTAGTGAGCACGGGACCCACTTCTGGGCATACACTTCCCACTTAGGGCAATATATGCAAAAGAAACAATTGATGGACGGAATGTTGGACAATGCAAACATTCACCCCCAGTCACAAGGATCTGGGTTAAATCCAGCATTCCTTTGCTCACCACGCCACCCCAGTTTGGATCCAGCCATATGCAAATCAGTCTTGACCCTGTTCCTTGTGGAAACAGTCCAACTCGAACTGCCAAGCCAGGTCCTCCCTGGACCGGAAACAAGCATCCTGGGACCAGTTTCAGGGCATCACTCTTCATCAGCCAGGCTAGCTTGAATCCAGTGGTGTAGTGAGCACGGGACCCACGTCTGGGCATACCCTTCCCACTTAGGGCGACTAATGCAAAAGAAACAATTGATGGACGGAATGCTGGACATTGCAAACATTCACCTCCAGTCACAAGGATCTGGGTTAAATCCATCATTCTTTTGCTCACCACACCACCCCAGTTTGGACCCAGCCGTATGCAAATCAGTCTTGACCCTGTTCCTTGTGGGAACAGTCCAGCCCAAACTGCCAAGCCGCTCCTCCCTGGCCTGGAAACAAACATCCTGGGACCGGTATCAGGGCATCACCCTTCATCAGCCAGGCTATCTTGAATCCAGTGCTATAGTGAGCACGGGACTCACGTCTGGGCATACCCTTCCCACTTAGGGCGACAAATGGAAAAGAAATAATTGATTGACGGAATGCTGGACAATGCAAACATTCACACCCTGTCACAAGGATCTGGGTTAAATCCATAATTATTTGCTCACCACACCACCCCAGTTGGACCCAGCCATATGCAAATCAGTCTTGACCCTGTTCCTTGTGGGAACAGTCCAGCCCGAACTGCCAAGCCAGGTCCTCCCTGGACCGCAAACAAGCATTCTGGGACCGGTTTCAGGGCATCACCCTTCATCAGCCAGGCTAGCTTGAATCCAGTGGTGTAGTGAGCAGGGACCCACGTCTGGGCATACCCTTCCCCACTTAGGGCGATATATGCAAAAGAAACAATTGATGGACGGAATGCTGGACAATGCAAACATTCACCCCCAGTCACAAGGATCTGGGTTAAATCCATCATTCTTTTGCTCACCACCCCCCCCAGTTTGGACCCAGCCATATGCAAATCAGTCTTGACCCTGTTCCTTGTGGGAACAGTCCAGCCCGAACCGCCCTGCCAGGTCCTCCCTGGACCAGAAACAAGCATCCTGGGACCAGTTTCAGGGCATCACCCTTCATCAGCCAGGCTAGCTTGAATCCAGTGGTGTAGTGAGCACGGGACCCACGTCTGGGCATACCCTTCCCACTTAGGGCGACTAATGCAAAAGAAACAATTGATGGACGGAATGCTGGACATTGCAAACATTCACCCCCAGTCACAAGGATCTGGGCTAAATCCATCATTCTTTTGCTCACCACACTACCCCAGTTTGGACCCAGCCATATGCAAATCAGTCTTGACCCTGCTCCTTGTGGGAACAGTCCAGCCCAAACCGCCAAGCCGCTCCTCCTGGCCTGGAAACAAGCATCTTGGACCGGTTTCAGGGCATCACCCTTTATCAGTCAGGCTAGCTTGAATATAGTGGTGCAGGGAGCACGGGACCCACTTCTGGGCATACCCTTCCCACTCAGGGCGACAAATGCAAAAGAAACAATTGATTGACGGAATGCTGGACAATGCAAACATTCACCCCCAGTCACAAGGATCTGGGTTAAATCCATCATTCTTTTGCTCACCACACCACCCCACCCCAGTTTGGACCCAGCCACATGCAAATCAGTCTTGACTCTGTTCCTTGTGGGAACAGTCCAGCCCGAACTGCCAAGCCAGGTCCTCCCTGGACTGGAAACAAGCATCCTGGGACCAGTTTCAGGGCATCACCCTTCATCAGTCAGGCTAGCTTGAATCCAGTGGTGTAGTGAGCACGGACCCACGTCTGGGCATACCCTTCCCCACTTAGGGCAATATATGCAAAAGAAACAATTGATGGACAGAATGCTGGACAATGCAAACATTCTCCCCCAGTCACAAGAATCTGGGTTAAATCCACATTCTTTTGCTCACCACACCACCCCAGTTTGTACCCAGCCATATGCAAATCAGTCTTTACCCTGTTCCTTGTGGGAACAGTTCAGCCCGAACTGCCAAGCCAGGTCCTCGCTGGACCGGAAACAAGCATCCTGGGACCGGTTTCAGGGCATCACCCTTCATCAGCCAGGCTAGCTTGAATCCAGTGGTGTAGTGAGCACGGGACCCACATCTGGGCATACCCTTCCCACTTAGGGTGACAAATGCAAAAGAAACAATTGATGGACGGAATGCTGGACAATGCAAACATTCATCCCCAGTCACAAGGATCTGGGTTAAATCCATCATTCTTTTGCTCACCACACCACCCTAGTTTGGACCCAGCCATATGCAAATCAGTCTTGACCCTGTTCCTTGTGGGAACAGTCCAGCCCGAACTGCCAAGCCAGGTCCCCCCTGGACCGGAAACAAGCATCCTGGGACCAGTTTCATGGCATCACCCTTCATCAGCCAGGCTAGCTTGAATCCAGTGGTGTAGTGAGCACGGGACCCACGTCTGGGCAGACCCTTCCCACTTAGGGCAACAAATGCAAAAGAAACAATTGATGGACGGAATGCTGGACAATGCAAACAATCACCCCCAGTCACAAGGATCTGGGTTAAATTCATCATTCTTTTGCTCACCACACCACCCCAGTTTGGACCCAGCCATCTTGACCCTGTTCCTTGTGGGAACAGTCCAGCCCGAACTGCCAAGCCAGATCCTCCCTGGACCGGAAATAAGCATCCTGGGACCAGTTTCAGGGCATCACACTTCATCAGGCACAGGCTGGCCTTCAGAAGCCAAATGGCTCAGTTGTGCAAGAAAGCTTCATGCAACTTTGAATCCAGTAAGGCTGTGTGGAAAGAGTGGTATGGTCAGCAGTCTACCACTATGGAATTGCAGCTTTGGTAGGAAAGTGTAGGTTATGGAACATGTGGAGCCCAGGGCTCTCCTGGACCGTTGGACTGGGCCATATGAGGTGACTGAGAAGAAGGGTAAGGCCACCTACCTGATGGATCTCAAGAACCCCAGGCAAACCCACAGGGTGCTCCATATCAATTGCCTCAAACCCACTTTGACAGGTCTGAGCTCACCATGCGGTTGGTGACTGATGGAGAAGAGGAGGAGAGCAAACCTTTCCCTGACTTCTTAGACTCCAAGAAGAAAGCTGAGTCTGTGGAGGGAGTGATCCTCTCCCCCGGTTTAACTCCTGAACAACAGAGAGACTGTCATCAAGTGTTGGGTTAGTACTCCTCTCTGTTCTCCCTTATTCGTGGTACTAACCACGTGTGTACCCATGATGTGGACAGAGAGGACAGACTCTGTTAGACCTGGCATCCTTGGCGTGGTTTTCCCTGACTTTTTGCCTCTACCTCCTATGTTTTGATGCTGTGCTGGATTTAGTTTTTGCTGGCTTAGATGCTTTGGGCACTTTGCCACTGCTGATCAGTGTCAAAGTGCAAGTGCTCCCTGTGTAAATTGATATTGTGATTGGTTCTCCCTGATTGGCATATTTGTTTTACCAGTAGGTCCCTAGTAAAGTGCACTGAGTGTGCCAGAGCTGATAAATCAAATGCTACAAGTGGGCTTGCAGCACTAATTGTGCCACCCACATGAGTAGCCCTGAAAAGAGGTCTCAGGCCTGCCACCGCAGTGCCTGTGCGCAGTTTGTCAACTGCCATGTCGACCTGGCAAGTGCACCCACTTGCCAGGCCCTACTCTTCCCTTTCTTTGCACATAGGACACCCCTATGGTAGGCCCAAGGTACCCCCCTGGGCAGGGTATAGTGTATGTGAAAGGTAAGACATGTACTGGTGTGTGTAACATGTCCTGATAGTGAAATACTGCCAATTTCGTTTTTCACTATTGTAAGGCTATCTCACCCATAGGACAGAATGAGGAATGCTTTGTTATGTTATGTTACTTGGTACTTATAAAGCGCACGGCTACTCCATAGAGTGTCCCGGCACTGAAAGGACCCTAAGACAGGTAGTGTGCACAAAGACAGATATACCTCATTCTACTGTTGGAAGAGCCAGGTTTTTAGTTTTCTCCTGAAGACAAGGAGATCCTGCGCCTGTCTTAAAGAAAGCGGCAGGCTGTTCCAAAGCTGAGAAGCCACCACTTGGAAGGAGCGGCCACCCATACGAGAGCGCGAAAACTTTGGGATGGCCAACAGCTGCTGGGCAGAGGACCTCAAGGTCCTTAGTGGGGCATAATGCTGAATCCTGTCCCTGATGTAGGGAGCTCATGAGTTGTGAAGGGCCTTAAAGGCCAGAACTAAAGCTTTAAAATGGATCCTCTTCCGAACCGGCAGCCAGTGCAAAGATCTTAGGTGGGGGGACATGTGTGTCCTAGGGCCGACCATAAGTATGGCTCTGGCCGTAGCATTCTGTACTACCTGCAGGCGACCAAGTAGATAGTCCGGAAGGCCAAGATACAGGACATTGACGTATTCCAGCCTAGATTTGATCAAGGCCTGAACCACTGTCTTTCTGTGTTGGACAGGGAGCAAAGGGAGGAAATTCCTCAACCTTTTCAGTACCCCAAAGAAAGTACCGGCCACCGTTTGGACCTGGGACTTCATGGACATGTCAGCGTCCAGTTTGACCACAAGATTTTTCACGGTGGTTACTGAGCTTGTGACATTTTACAAGCATATCTTCCCATAGGAGTAAGATAGAAGATTGGAGTCTGGTATCCCTGAACTCAGAATTTAATAACACATCTTTTAGTAAAGATGGTTTTTAAATTGTGTGTTTGAAAATAACACTTTTAGAAAGTGGCTATTTTCTTGTTCAACCTTTCTGTGTGCCTCTGTCTGTTTGTGGATTCACTGTCTGGTTTCAGTGTGACAGAGACAGAGGATGTGCATTCCCTGTAGACAGCCTCTGGGGGGTTGAGGTGTGCCTGGCCCTTCCTGGATGACCCAGCCCTGAGCTGAATAGACCCTGGCTGCATATAGAGTGGTGGGAGGAGATTTCCCCTGCATCTGAATAGGGCCTGTCTCACTTGCACAATGCTGTCTCCACCTCCTGTGGTCATGTTGCACCAGTGAGGGCAGAACTGGTTTGAACTGGGCTCAGAGCCCCCTGCACAAAGGGAAAAAAGACATTTTGGGGTATAAGTATTATACCCAAAAACCCTGAACTTTAGATCATTCCTGGAATTCAAGAGGAACCTTTGCCAAGGAGAAGAGCTGTAGAACCTGAGGAGAAGTACTGCCCTTGCTGTGTGTCTGGGGTTGGCCTGCAGTTCCTGTTTCTGCCAAGGAAAGGAGAAGGACTTTGTTGTGTGCTGTGTCCCCTGCTTGAAGAAGATCTCCAAGGGCCTGAAGTGAGCTGGCCTCCTGTTCAGAAGTCTCAGGGACACAAAGACTTCACCCCCAGTTCCCCTGAACTCTGCTGTTGTGAGTTCTAACCTGCCTTGAGGTGCATGTGCCAGTTTTGGACCTCTGGAGGTTGTTTCTGCTGTTGGGAGCTGGAAGAAACCCAAGAGAAGCAAGGAAACCTGTTTCTGATGCCGTCATCGACGCCGCTGTGACGCCGCGACCTGCACTGAGGCCCGGGGAGCCGCTCCTTAAGTGGGCGACGCATCGTCCGGCCTGCTCCGCAGCTCCGATGCCCTACGACGCCCGCCGACGCTGGCAGTGATCGACCGTGCCCGACGCCAGCGCTCGCATCGACTCCGTCATCGCCAGCACCCACATCCTGTTATCGTGGCGCCGATAACCACCGACGGCAACTCTACGAACTTGCCGACGTTGCATCGTCAACAGAGCCGACATTGGCCATCTTCGACTCCGTGCATCGTCACCGACTTCGTTTCCAAGGTACTGTTTGTTTGAGGGACTGTGTGACTCCGCGCCCGACGCCGCGATCCTCGCAGTCTGCGCCGTACTTTGGATTTCTTGCTATCATGACGTCGCAATAGCCCCAGTTGGTGCTATTTGATTTCTACAAGCTTATTTTTGCAATATCCTTTTGAAAGTCAGTTTTCTGAATATCTGTATGTTGGATTTTTGTTGTTTTGTTCTTGTTTAGTTTAGATAAAGATATTTTATTTTTCTAAACTGGTGTGGTGTCCTTTTGTGGTGTTTTCACTGTGTTACTGTGAGTGTTGGTACAAATACTTTACACATTGCCTTTGGGATAAGCCTGTCTGCTTGTGCCAAGCTACCAAGGGGGTGAGCAGGGTTTATCTAAAGTGTGTATCCCGCTTACCCTGACTAGAAGCAAGGGTCCCTGTTTGGACAAAGGTACCTACCTCTGCCAACTAGAGACCCCCATTTCTAACATTGGTGGTCAGTGGTGAGGATTTGAACCGGCATTTATACTTGACCCACAGTGATTGGTGTACATCACTAGTTTAGTGCAGACCACTACGCAACCACATACTGTGTTTTGTTTTTGGTTCTATTTTTGAGTGACCCTTAAAAGTATCCAAGCATCATGTCTCAGAAGGGTAAACCAGCAAGTGAGGCTGCAGAATTGGAGTTTGAGATTGAAATGTTGCATTCCTACAAAGTAGATCAGCTCAAGCAATTTTGCATAGATTTTGGATGTCCCATGAAGAGCAGCTCCAAGAAGGAGGAGCTACAGAAGGCATTAAGGGCCTGGTGGGAGGCCAAAGAGGCTGGGGAGACAGGTGATGCCGAGGTGGATGAGGATGCACAAAGGGATGGTTTCAGGTCACAGGATCTGCCTGTGTCAAGAGCTGCCTCCAGGGCTGGCAGCGTCCATTCCACTGGAAGTCTTTCCCCAGAGGAGCGAGAGGAGAACCAAAGGGTCAGAGAGCATGAGCTGGAAGTCACGAGGCTCCAGGCCAAGGCAGAAGAAAGCAAGAATGCTCATGCCTAAGAAGAGAAGAAATTGCTTTTGGCTCATGAGTTGAGCATGAGAGAACTGGACATTAAGGCCAAGCAAGTGGAGTCCAGTTCAAACGGTGGCAGCGTACAGCCAGTGCAAGGGGGTAAGGTTTACATACCCAAGGACCTAGTGCAGAATTACCAGAGGGGTGATGATATTTATGCATGGTTTGCGGCTCGTGAGATAGCCTTAAAGATGAATGAGGTTCCTGAGAAGCATTGGGGGGCGGGCCTTTGGAAACACTTTGAAGTCACTGGGAGGGACACCCTACCACCTTTTGAGCAGGCGGGTACCCTGACCTATCCCAACATGAAGGAGGCCTTATGCCTCAGGTATGGGCTCACCCCAGAGCAGTACAGAGAGAAGTTCAGGAACTTCAAGAAGTTTGATTCAAGTTCTTGGGTTGAATGTGTGAACATGTATACGCGTGCACTGGAAGGTTGGATAAAGGGCAGCAAGGTAACTGATTACCAGGGGTTGTGCAACTTGATTAGTTGGGAGCACTTGAGTAGTCTGTGTGTTCCAGAGGTGCGCCAGCATCTATTGGATAGTAAGCTAACTGATCCCAGGGAGCTTGCTAAGGAGGCAGACCACTGGACTAGCACCAGGGTCCACAAGGGGATTGTGGGTAACCCAGCCAAGGGTGGGCCGGGTCCCCAGCAGAAGAGTGGGGGGGGACAAGGGTAACCAAAAGGAGTTCTCTAAAAGGCCCCAAAATAGTTCCCAGGATAAAGAGTCCCAGCCCCCCAAGCCTAAAACGTCCTGGCCCCCTAAGGACAGGTACGACAACCGGGGTCCCCAATGGTGTTACTCATGTCATCATGTGGGTCACATTGCCAGAGATCCCAAGTGCCCCAACGCATCCTCAGCACCCACTGGTGCTCTGTCACCGGGATTAGTGAGTATAGCGCTGAGGGAGGAATTGGTTCATAGTAAAGGAGGGGAGCAAGCAGTTATGACCCTTGTCTCATTAGGAGACAAAGAGATGGTCCAGGGATCCTATCTGCCTGAGAACACTAAGAAATGGGTGACCATCAATGGGAGGAGGGTGGAGGCTCTAAGAGGCACAGGAGCCAGTGTGACATCTGTCAGGTGTCAATGGGTGTCTGAAGAGCAGGTTATTTCCAATGTACTTCACCCTGTAGTTGCAGCAGACAACTCTGAGCGCTTATGTAAGGTGGCGCTGGTTCCCTTTGAGTGGGGGGTCTCAGGTTCCTTGAAGGTCGTTGTCAGTCCATCCATGCCTGTAGATTGTCTGCTTGGAAATGACCTGGAGAGTTCCCCATGGAAGGAGGTGGAACGCCAGGCTCATTTGGAGATGTTGGGTCTACCTGAGTGGGTCTGTGTGACCACTCGGTCAATGGCAGCGAGTAGGGGTAATCAAGAGGACCTGGAGCCTGAAACAATGGCCCAGGTGCCTGCCAGGAAGAGGAGGGGCAGGGGGTGTGGGACACCAGTACCAGAAGTTCCCACGGTCCAGGAGGAGGCAGAACCTGAGGGGGATGTCCTGGAACCTACAGGGGAACAAGTGGCCGAACTGGGAGACCTGCCTGAGCTGACCCAGTGGCAGCAGGAAGGGGGTCCCTCCAGCGAGGAGTTCTGCAAGGCGCAGATGGAGTGCCCTACTCTTGTGGGTCTGCGGCAACAGGCTGCAGACCAGGCAGCAGGTGATCAGTCCGGATCACATCTGATTTACTGTCAAGATGGATTGCTATATAGTGAGCCTAAGATCGCTGAGACCGGTGCAGCCCGTGTGCTGGTGGTACCCAAGCGCTTCAGGACCTTCCTACCGGGTCTGGCTCATGACGTGCCTCTAGCGGGACATTAGGGGTGCGACAAGAGCTTTCAGAGGCTTGTCACCCTCTTTTACTGGCCCCAAATGAGAAGGCACGTTGGTACATATTGCAGATCTTGCCCAACTTGCCAGGCAAGTGGCAAGAGTGAAGGGAAGTGTAAGGCTCCCCTCCAACCCTTTCCTGTGGTGAGCACCCCTTTTGAGCGGGTGGGAATTGACATTGTGGGGCCACTGGAACCCAAGACAGCCTTAGGCAACAAGTTTATCTTGGTCTTGGTGGACCATGCCACCCGATACCCGGAAGCTGTCCCTCTCAGGACAATCACAGCCCCCGTGGTGGGCCGTGTATTGTTGGGGATCTTTTCCCGTGTGGGGCTCCCCAGAGAGGTGGTCTCTGACCTTGGTACAAACTTCATTTCGAAGTACATGACATCTTTGTGGGAGGAGTGCGGTGTGGCATACAAGTTCACCACTCCTTACCACCCTTAAGGGAATTGGTTGGTTGAGAGATTCAACCGAACCCTGAAGGGCATGATCAAGGGTCTTGCGGAACCCATGAGATGGAAGTGAGACGTCTTTTTGCCATGCCTGTTGTTTGCATACAGGGAGGTACCCCAGATGTCCTTAGGGTTCAGTCCCTTTAAACTACTGTACGGTCACCCTGTGAGAGGACCTCTGAGTCTGGTGAAGGAGGGTTGGGAGAGAACTCCTGGTAAGACCCCACAAGATGTGTTCAGCTATGTGCTGGCCTTCAGAAACCAGACTCAACGCTTCAGGAAACTCGCTCAGGCGAACCTAGAAGCTAGCCAGGAAGAAATGAAAAGATGGTACGACCAGAATGCCACTCTGGTAGAATTTCAACCTGGCCAGAAAGTGTGGGTGATGGCAGCAGTGGAGCCTTGTGCGCTCCAAGACAAGTGGGCTGGGTCCATATGAGGTGGTGGAGCGCAAGAGTGAGGTGACCTATCTGGTTGACTTGCAGACTCCTAGGAACCCTTTAAGGGTCCTACACGTGAATCGTCTCAAGCCACACTTTGAGAGGTCCGAGATAACTATGCTCCTTGCAACAGATGATGGAATGGAGGAGGAGAGTGAGCCTCTTCCTGACCTCCTGTCAGCGAAGGAACATGATGGATCAGTGGATGGGATGAACCTCTCTCCTACCCTGACCCCAGAGCAGCAGAGGGACTGTCAACAGGTGCTGGGACAGTTCGCCTCCCTGTTCTCCCTGGCACCAGGAGTCACCAATTGGTGCGTCCATGATGTGGACACTAGGGACAGTCTACCTGTGAAGCAGTAATTTTACTGGGTAGCTGACAAAGTCAGGGCCAGCATCAAGGAAGAAGTTTCCAAGATGTTGGCGTTAGGGGTAATAGAGCCCTCAAGCAGCCCCTGGGCTAGCCCAGTGGTCTTAGTCCCAAAACCTCCTGCACCCGGTGCCACTCCAGAACTTCAGTTTTGTGTGGACTACCGTGGGTTCAATGCGGTCACCAAGACTGACGCGCACCCCATCCCCAGAGCTGATGAGCTTGTGGATCGGTTAGGAGCTGCCGGGTACCTCAGTACATTTGATTTAACGTCTGGGTATTGGCAGATTGCCTTAACCGATGGGGCCAAAGAGAGGTCCGCGTTTTCAACACCAGAGGGGCACTACCAGTTCCGGGTTATGCCCTTTCAGTTGAAGAACGCCCCTGCCACCTTCCAGAGACTGGTCAACCAGGTACTGTCCGGGCTGGAGGAATTCAGAGCCGCCTACCTGGATGACATTGCTGTGTTCAGCTCCAGTTGGGAGGAACATTTGCAACACCTCTGCGAAGTGTTGAAGGCTCTGCAAAGGGCAGGCCTCACTATCAAGGCGAGTAAGTGCCAGATAGGGCAGGGATCTGTGGTGTACTTGGGACATCAGGTAGGGAGCGGCCAGCTGGCGCCCCTACAAGCAAAGATTGACACCATTCTGGCTTGGGAGCACCCCAAGACCCAGACAGAGGTGAGAGCCTTTTTATGTCTCACCGGGTACTACAGACAGTTTGTCAAGGGGTATGGCACAATTGTTGCCCCCTTGACAGAGCTGACTTCAAGGAAGCAGCCCAGGAAGGTGATCTGGACTGATGCCTGCCAGACCGCTTTTGATGCCCTGAAATCTGCCATGTGCACGGCACCCTTGCTTAAGGCACCTGACTTCCCCAACAAATTTGTTGTGCAGACAGTTGCTTCAGAGCATGGTGTGGGAGCAGTACTCTCACAATTGAACGACGAGGGCTTGGACCAACCTGTAGCTTTCATAAGTAGGAGACTACTTCCCAGGGAACAGAGGTGGAGTGCAATTGAAAGGGAAGCTTTTGCTGTGGTCTGGGCGCTGAAGAAGCTAAGGCCCTACTTGTTTGGGACTCACTTCCGGGTTAAGACAGACCACAGGCCCCTCAGATGGGTGATGCAGATGTGGGGTGAGAATCCAAAACTGTTGAGGTGGTCCATCTCCCTACAGGGAATGGACTTTACGGTGGAACACCGCCCTGGTACAGAACACGCTATTGCTTTTGGTCTGTCTAGATTTTTCCGCCTTAGTGATGAGAACTCCCAAGAGGGTGGGTAGTTCTCCCCACTTTTCAGCTGGAGGGGACACGTGTTAGACCTGGCATCCTTGGCGTGGTTTTCCCTGACTTTTTGCCTCCACCTCCTATGTTTTGATGCTGTGCTGGATTTCGTCTTTGCTGGCTTAGATGCTTTGGGCACTTTGCCACTGCTGATCAGTGTCAAAGTGCAAGTGCTCCCTGTGTAAATTGATATTGTGATTGGTTCTCCGTGATTGGTATATTTGTTTTACCAGTAGGTCCCTAGTAAAGTGCACTGAGTGTGCCAGGGCTGGTAAATCAAATGCTACTAGTGGGCTTGCAGCACTGATTGTGACACCCACATGAGTAGCCCTGAAAAGAGGTCTCAGGCCTGCCACCGCAGTGCCTGTGCGCAGTTTGTCAACTGCCATGTCGACCTGGCAAGTGCACCCACTTGCCAGGCCCTACCCTTCCCTTTCTTTGCACAGAGGACACCCCTATGGTAGGCCCAAGGCACCCCCGTGGGCAGGGTGCAGTGTATGTGAAAGGTAGGACATGTACTAGTGTGTGTAACATGTCCTGATAGTGTAATACTGCCAATTTAGTTTTTCACTATTGAAAGGCTATCTTGCCCATAGGACAGAATGAGGAATGCTTTGTGACATTTTACAAGCATATCTTCCCATAGGTAGGCCTGGGCGTAGTTCGCAGAGTTTTGCTACGCGGAACTCCGCGAAGTTACAAAAAAACTCTGCGAAGTTCCGCGCGTGGCGGAGTGCAGTGCCAACTGCAGTTTGTGCTGGTATTCCTGCCGCTCGGGTAGAAATTCTACCCGAGCGGCAGCTCACGCTCGTGAACTTACCTTTCGCGATCGCAAACTTACCGTTCGCGATCGGGGAAAAAACTCTGCTGCACATCGCGAAGCAGAGTTTTCTGCACTCCGCGAGCTCCGCGAAGTGCGGAGTGCAGAAAACTCTGCAAACTCCGCGAACGGAACGAAGTTCACCGCCCAGGCCTACCCATAGGAGTAAGATAGAAGACTGGAGTCTGGTATCCCTGAACTCAGAATTTAATAACACTTCTTTTAGTAAAGATGGTTTTTAAATTATGTGTTTGAAAATAGCACTTTTAAAAAGTGGCTATTTTCTTGTTCAACCTTTCTGTGTGCCTCTGCCTGTTTGTGGATTCGCTGTCTGGTTTCAGTGTGACAGAGACAGAGGATGTGCATTCCCTGTAGACAGCCTCTGGGGGGGTTGAGGTGTGCCTGGCCCTTCCTGGATGACCCAGCCCTGAGCTGAATAGACCCTGGCTGCATATAGAGTGGTGGGAGGAGACTTACCCTGCACCTGAATAGGGCCTGTCTCTCTTGCACAATGCAGTTGCCACCTCCTGTGGTCATGTTGCACCAGTGAGGGCAGAACTGGTTTGAACTGGGTTCAGAGCCCCCTGCACAAAGGGAACAAAGACATTTTGGGGTATAAGTATTAGACACAAAACCCCTGAACTTTAGATCATTCCTGGAATTCAAGAGGAACCTTTGGCAAGGTGAAGAGCTGGAGAAACTGAAGAGAAGTACCTTCCTTGCTGTGTGTCTGGGGTTGGCCTGCAGTTGCTGTTTCTGCCAAGGAAAGGAGAAGGACTTTGCCGTGTGCTGTGTCCCCTGCTTTAAGAAGATCTCCAAGGGCCTAAAGTGAGCTGGCCTCCTGTTCAGAAGTCTCAGGGACACAAAGACTTCACCCCCAGTTCCCCTGAACTCTGCTGTTGTGAGTTCTGACCTGCCTTGAGGTGCCTGTGCCAGTTTTGGACCTCTGGAGGTTGTTTCTGCTGTTGGGAGCTGGAAGAAACCCAAGAGAAGCAAGGAAACCTGTTTCCGATGCCGTCAACAACGCTGCTGTGACGCCGCAACCTGCACTGAGGCCCAAGAGCCGCTCGTGAAGTGAATGATGCATCGTTGGCCTGCTCCGCAGCTCCGACACCCTACGACGCCCGCCGACGCTGGCAGTGATCGGCCGTGCCCGACGCCAGCGCTCGCATCGACTCAGTCATCGCCAGCTACCACATCCTGTTATAGCGGTGCCGATAACCGGAGAGGGCGAATCTACGAACTTGCCGATGTCGCATCGGCAACGGAGCCGACATCGGCCATCTTCGACACCGTGCATCGTCACTGACTTCGTTTCCAAGGTACTGTTTGTTTGGGGGTCTGTGTGACTCCACGCCCGACGCCGCTATCCTCGCGGTCGGCGCCGTACTTTGGATTTCTTGCTATCACGACGTCGCAATAGCCCCAGTTGGTGCTATTTGATTTCTACAAGCTTATTTTTGCAATATCCTTTTGAAAGTCATTTTTCTGAATATCTGTATGTTGGATTTTTGTCGTTTTGGTCTTGTTTAGTTTAGATAAAGATGTTTTATTTTTCTAAACTGGTGTGGTTTCCTTTTGTGGTGTTTTCACTGTGTTACTGTGAGTGCTGGTTCAAATACTTTACACATTGCCTTTGGGATAAGCCTGTCTGCTCGTGCCAAGCTACCAAGAGGGTGAGCAGGGGTTATCTAAAGTGTGTATCCCCCTTACCCTGACTAGAAGCAAGGGTCCCTGTTTGGACAAAGGTACCTAACTCTGCCTACTAGAGACCCCCATTTCTAACAGACTCCCTGTTAAGAATAAATCTTACAGGTTGTCGGATAAGGTGATGGCCAGCATTAAGAGTGAACTCTCTAAAATGCTGGAATTGGGGGTGAAAGAACCCTCCAATAGCCCCTGGTTCAGTCCTGTGGTTCAGGTACCAAAAGATGCCCCAACGGGCACCACACCTGAACTGAGGTTCTGTGTGGATTATAGAGGGCTAAACTCAGTGACAAAGACAAAGGCTCACCCCGTCCCTCGGGCTGATGAGCTTATTGACAGGTAAGGTGCTGCCAAGTACTCAAGTGCCTTTGATCTTATATTACCCTAACAGAAGGTGGCAAAGACAGGCCAGCCTTTTCCACTCTAGAGGGCCACTTCTAATTTCACGTGATGCCCTTTGGGCTCACAAATGCCCTGCCATGTTCCAGAGGTTGGTGAACCAGGTCCTTGCTGGTATTGATGCCTTCTCAGCTGCCTATCTGGATGACATAGCTGTCTGCAATAGCAGCTGGAAGGACGACCTTTTTCACTTCCAGGAAATGCTTCAGGCTCTGCAACATGCAGGCCTTACTATCAAGACCAGTAAGTGCCAGATAGGGCAGGGGTCTATGGTACACTTGGGATATTTGGTGGGCAGGGGTAAGGTGCAGTCCCTCCAGGCCAAGGTAGAGAGTATCATGGCCTGGGAGCCCTAAACCCCCCAAAACCTGACTCAGGTCAGAGCCTTCTTGGGCCTCACTAGGTACTACAGGAGGTTTTTCAAGGGATATGGCACCATTGTTGCCCCCTTGACAGAGCTGACTTCTAAGAAGCAACCCAGAAATGGGTTTTGGATAGAGGCATGCAAAAAAGCATTTGACTCCCTTAAGCAGGACATGCGCACAGCCCCTGTCCTGAAGGCCCCTGACTTAGCCCAGGAGTTTATCGCTCAAACAGATGCCTCAGAACATAATATAGGGTCATTTTGATTACAGCTAAATGAAGATGGCCTAGACCAACCTACAGCCTTTATATCCAGGAGATTACTCCCCAGGGAACAGAGGTGGAGTGCTATAGAAAGAGAATATTTTGCTGTGGTTTGGGCACTGAAGAAGTTGAGGCCATACCTGTTTGGCACTCACTTCCTGATTCAGACTGACCACAGGCACCTCAGGTGGCTCATGCAAATGAGAGGTGAGAATCCCAAACTGTTGAGGCTGTCCATTTGCCTACAGGGTATGGACTTCAGGGTTGAACACAGACCAGGAGTAGATCACACCAATGCTGATGGTCTCTCCAGACTCTTCCGCCTTAGTGATGAGAACTCCCTAGAGGTTGGGTACATCTCCCCACTTTCAGCTCAGGGGGACATGTGCTAGACTTGTCATCCTTAGGGTGGTATTCCCCAAACTTTTTCCCTGCTTACCTCCTCTTTTTGCTATATCTTTTTGTTGGCATTAGGACCCTGAGCACTTTACCACTGTTTACAAGTGCTAAAGTGCATGCGCTTTTCTCCTACACATGGTAACATTGGTGTGTACACAATTGGCATATTTATTTTACTTATGAGTCCCTTGTAAAGTGGTATACCAAAGTCAAGTCAAAGAAAGCTTTATTCGATTGATTTTTTAACAATCATAAAAGCACATAATAATAAACGTACAAAGCTTTCAGCTTACAAAAAGATAAAAATACAATAGACATTTAAAAACATCTTAAAAAGTGATATACAATTCAGCATAGTTAAAAACAAAAAGTGATAAAGTGACAGTGCACCCAAACTGTCTCGCTCCTTATATCACAATGCTCTTCCTTTGGCAGAGGACTTTCTTCAAATACATGCATATCCTCCAAGCTATATGCTCATTCTCTAAAAACTGCAGCTTAATTAGTGCTGGGCGGGATTGCCTCACTCCCAAAGCTTTTAAAAAAGGGACCAGCCACACCTTTCTTAACTCCATATAAAATTTGCTAAATAAAACTAAATGGATGGTTGATTGGACCGAGTGATTGCCACAGGGGCATATATGTAATTCACGAGCCCAATCGTTCATTTTTGGGAAAGAGACAAATCTATGGATAATCCCCAATCTGAAACTAGTTAATAGCAGTCTGTCATATCCACCAGGGACAAATGCTAAATATGGCTGCATACTAAAAGTGGTTAAAACCATCTGATGCTGCTGAACACTGGGCTTCAACGTCTCCCCAGTCATTCTTAACATGTCCAACATCTGAAGACCCTCCTTTCTTAAATTCTTTCTGGTTATCGACTGGATGGAGCTTAGGTTAGTAAAATATTCCGGATGATCTAAGTGTCTCATAAACTCTTGCACAAACTTAACCCATGGGATCTTTAAGGGCCCTTCCAGATTCAGGCTGTCCCGTAAGATCTCACTGTTTAGCTTGGGCTGTTCCTTTGACCAGATCCTATGCCAAAGGAGAATGGGTTCCAATCGTATAAGATCAGAGATATATGGGAGTCCCAGCTCAACATGACAAACATATGTGGAGGTACTTGCTGGAACTGACAAAATATACCTTAAAAAGGTGTTCTCCACTAATTTTAGCGGCTGTGTATCAGCAAAGCCCCGAACCCCCGCTCCATACATTGCGGTGGAAATGCATTTTGCTTTGTAAATTTGTAAAAGTTCTCGTGGCGGTTTCCTACCCAATTTTTTTGAAAAGGTGACCAAAGCTGTTGTAGTTCTAATAAACGCCAACTTTTTTGCAGTGACAGCTTGGGTCCATAGATCGTTCTGGTTAAATAAAATACCAAGATATGAAAAACACTTGGTGGGGGCTATTCTGTGCACATCTACAAACATGTCCCTGGACCTCGGACTCCCCCGTCACATCTCATTATAAAGGTCTTAGACGTGTTAATACTAAGACCAATATCCTTCAGAAAGTTAGAAAAATTGGTTAAAACCTTCTGGAGACCATTCTGTGTGCGGGACATCAGTACAGCGTCATCCGCGTAAAGTAGAGCAGGTATCGGGTGGCCACCTATTTGGGGAAAATCTCGACCATCCTTACGGAGTGCCGGCCCTAACCCATTGATATAAAGATTAAAAAGGAAGGGGGCTAGGACACAACCTTGCCTAACCCCCTCCTGATGGGGAAAGAGGCAGTACACTCACCACTCATACCAAAACGCACTTGTGCCTTCGCTCCATTGTAGAGGCGCATAAGGAAGTGGATGATATTAGGATCAACCCCCATAGTCTCAAGGACCTCCCAAAGTCTACAATGCATCACGGAGTCGAAGGCCGCAGTGAGGTCCACAAATGCTAAAAACAATCTGCCCTTCTTCACCCTGATATACTTCCCCACGAAGATGGCCAAGTTTAAGCTTTGCTCTATTGTCCATAGCCCCTCACGGAAACCGTATTGAATATCAGTCCCTTGTAAAGTGGTATACCATATAACCTGGGTCTGTCATATAATGCTACTAGTTGCCCTACAGCACTCGTTGTGCCACCCACACAGGCAGCCTTTCAAATCTGTCTTAGGCCTGCTATTGCAAAGCCTGTGTGTACAGTTTACTGCCACTTTGACTTGGCATTTCCAATCACTTGCCAAGCCTTAAACTCCCCTTTTATTGCACATACGTCCCCCCTAAGGTAGGCCCTAGGTAGCCCTTAGGGCAGGGTGCTGTGCAATTAAAAGGTAGAACATGTACTTTTAAGTTTACATGGCCTGGTAGTGACAAACACCCAAATTAGTTTTTCACTACTGTGAGGCCTACTCATCTCATAGGCTAGCATTGTGAATTGCTTAATAAACTTTAAAGCTGTTATTCCTGATTAGAAAGGAGTAGCTGCATCATGTTTCACATCTTTGGAATGGTAATGATAAATCCTCTTTTCCGGTAAAGTTGGATTTAACATTTCTCTTTTAGAAATGGCACTTTTAGAAAGTACAAAAACAACAATTGATGGACAGAATGCAGAACAATGTCATACATTCACCCCAGTACAGAGATCTGGGCCTAAATCCATCGTTTTTTTGCTCACCATGCCATTCCAGTTTGAACCCAGCCATATGCAAATCAGTCTTGACCCTGTGCCCAATGGGAACAGTCCAGCCCGAACTGCCAGGCCAGGTCCTCCCTGGACTGGAAACAAGCATCCTAGGACCGGTTTCGGGGTATCACCCCTCTTCAGCCAGGATAGCTTGACTCCAGTGGCATGGAGAGCACGGGACCCACGTCTGGGCATACCCGTCCCACTCGGGGTGACAAATGCAAAAACAACAATTAATGGACAGAACGCAGAACAATGTCATACATTCACCCCAGTACAGCGATCTGGGCCTAAATCCATCGTTTTTTTGCTCACCATGCCATTCCAGTTTGAACCCAGCCATATGCAAATCAGTCTTGACCCTGTGCCCAATGGGAACAGTCCAGCCCGAACTGCCAGGCCAGGTCCTCCCTGGACTGGAAACAAGCATCCTAGGACCGGTTTCTTTTAGAAAGTGGACATTTCTCTGCTCTTACTGCTCTGTGTGCCTTGCAGCCTGTCTCCAATACACGTCTGGGGTGGGTGACAGCTACACTTTGTGCATTCCCTCTAGACAGCCACAAACACAGGATGGGTGGGTGTGACAGAGAACTCAACCTCATTATGATAGCTCATCCTGGGCAGGAAGAGAGAGAAGGAGTTGACACAACTGAATAGACAGTCTCCTGTTTCCCGCACTAAGGGTTGATTAACACCTGCTGAAATTTTGGAGCCAGGGCTGGGATAAAAGGGGGACCTGTGCACTTCAAGGGCCTGCTTCGAATTCACCTCCACTTCAAAGGCACACCTGGGCATAAGTACTGGGCTCCGACCCTACCAAAACAGTACACTCCTGACCCTGGGAAGAACTCTGCCAGGAGTCAAAACTGCTGTGCTACACAAGGATTGCCACTCTGCTTGAATGATGTTCCCCTTCAGGAACTGATTTTCTGCTTTGTTGTGCTGTCCTGCTGCCTGATGATCTCTACCATGCTGAGTACAAGGATGTGACCCATTTCCTTTGAACCCAGAGTGACTCCAAGGGCTTGCTGGCCTGACCCCTGTTCTGAAGTCCCAGGGCCATCAAATGCCTCCTTCAACCCTGCAACAGCACCTGGACTCTGCCATCTGTAAATCATGCCCTGCCAACTGTTGCCAATCCAGTCCTGGGCCCTTGAAAGGGGACTTCTGCTGTAAAGAACCATCAAAACCAATGCAGTGATGACTTTACGCTGATTGAAAGTGCTGCATTGCCCTTCGATGACAACTCAGGAGCTGAGCAGCAACATCGCTTTGACGGACTGCGCAGCTCAACAATGACGCAGTGCCTTCATCGTAAAGGGATTTATCGACGACGCCTTGATAGCCTGCGCGGATTGGAACTAACGCATCAAGGCTTCGACATTTAAGCTTGCTCCATCCAAGGTACTTTTTCAGCAGGACCCCTGTGAGTCCATTAGCTGGGCTACCCTCCATCGCAGTCAGCCTGAACTTTGGATTTACTACGGTCCAGCGCTACCTCAAGTTACCCATAAGTGCTATTTGACTCTATGCACTAGTTTTTGATTTAATCTTTAAAAATTCATAACCCCACTTCTGCTAATGGATTTTTTTTGTTTTTGTGTTATTTTACTCATAAAAATACAATCTATTTTTCTAACCCTGTGTGGAGTATTTTATGGTGTTTTCATTGTGTTACTGTGTGTGTTTTGCACAAATACTTTACGCATTGCCTCCTTAGATAAGCCAGGCTGCTCTGTGCCAAGCTACCAGAGGGTGAGCACAGGTTATCTTTTAGTGTATATCTAGCTTACCGTGACTAGGGTGGTGGTTCCTGCTTGTACAGGGTGCATACTCTGACAACCAGAAATCCCAGGTCAAACAGTAGTAAACAGTGGCGTAGCAAGGTGGGGGGGGGAGGGCGGTCTTTTTAAAAAGTGCGCCCGGCGCAACCAAGGAAAATGCACCGTATGTATAATACAGCTCCTGGTGTCAAAAGTTGACATCAGTACGCATTTCACTGTACAATATAGGGCTAAATGAGAGATTTGCATTTCAGATAATTCGCCGTAATCTTCTGAAATTTTCTCAATTTTCCACGTACCTGTGTAATAGCATACTACCCAAATTTCGCCCACTCTTAATGCCCACCATAGCAAAAAAGAAAGTAAATAGTTCTAATTCAACATTGATAGTTGCAAGTAAATGACAAGAAAATAAGCACAGCTTCATGAACCAGAACGCACAACTTTTTATTTCCAATAACAGTGCAGTCAACTGAGGAATTGTAAATCATTATTGCATAATGTTAATTTACACTCTGCATGACCCTAGCATGTCTGATGTACAGATGCTGTGATAGCACAATAAACTGTGCACTAACTAAATAAATGAACGCATGTGCTTTCCTAACTTCGGTAAGTGTTACTGTCCATTTGAAAACAGATCTGTACTGTACATCATAACAGGCACACTCGTCAGATGAAATGGCATTGTAATGTTGTTCCTATATACACAAAATCTTTCCCACAAATAATGGCGTGAAGAACGAACTGTGCACAAATGGTTTGACAACTAGATTATAAAAAGCATGACGAGTGCAGTGACAGTATTGATAACAATGTTGCCTATAGTGAAGAGCATCCCACTATCTCAACTAAATGAAAATGAGCACTCTCCTATGGAAACTGCACACATTTTGAACAAAATCTGCAGGAGAGGTATCTTACACACTAAATGGAAACCACGACTAGCCCCATGACTAACAATAATAATTGGATTGATTAAATCACTTTTACTGGGCTTCCACGGAGAAGCATGCTCTTTGAAAATCACTTTGGTGCCTCAACAGGGGTAATAGGTGCTGTGTAAATGCCCATACGTATCATGCCCTTCACATTCTTTTGTTCCAAAGAAACAATGGTGGTCCTTGGTATTGTAAGGACCGGAGGTAAGTATTATTATAGGACAACAGCGGTCCATAGGAAAACAAGAATAACCGTGAAGTATCAACTGATATTATAAAACCAAAACAACATTTTTAATGTAAAAACGGTCCATAACTGGTGTTGTTACACAAATAAAACAAAACAGAACTGCAGTGGGATGTGAACACACATGAAGTGAAGAAGGTGCTCAGGCAAATGTGTGATATCTGTGAAATGAGGGTGCAATGTTTGCATCACAATTACATAAGCAGGAATACATCCCAAGAACTGTACAATCAGTTATTAAGAATTGGGTCTGTATGTGTTGTTGATGGTGTTTCGAACCAATAAAATGATGGGATCCTCTTCAGGGCAAGCTTAATGCAGGCTTGAGTGTTTGAGGTTATAATACATCAGAACTGGAAAGTGATTCCTGTCAGTATAGTGGAAATGTCCAAGGGGGAATGTGATAAAAATGCTATATCTCGGAAGAAGCAAGGGTGAAAGTCAAAAAGGAAGGGTCTGCAGTATCAGATAATCACAAAATATCGTAGGTGAACACTTAGGAGTCCGATCATTAGGAATCAATCCATGGGTGTTGTAAAGTGCCTCTTTTGACATGGTTAGCCCCCACTTTTTGCCTGGAACATGATGTTATTTTGAATGAAAGTGCATTGGGTCCCTGCTAAGCAGGTTCCCAGTGCCAGAGCTCTTTCCTAAAACTGTACCATGATTGGCACAACTTCAGCCACCCCTGTAAGTCCCAAGTAAATGGTACCCCTGGTGCCTAGGGCATTGTGACTGAAGAGGGTCCACTGGTGCTGCAGCACACATTGTGCCACTCTAGGAGCTCCTCATCAAGACCATGTAAACTGCTATTGCAGGCTGTGTGTCTCGGTGCAGAGAAAACTGAAGAGTCAGCATGGCACGCATCCCTATGTGCCATGCCCATGGACACTGCATGAGGTATAGGTAAGGCACCCCTACTGCAGGCCTTACCGCCCTAAGGCAGTTTACACTATATCAGATGTGAGGTCATATCTTCCTGTGCAGATATGACCCTACAATATCTAAGTCAATTCTTGGATATTGTTAGGGCGCAGGGAAGCCATATAGAGTACATGGGCTGGACACCTGTCATTACGGGTTCCCCAGCACCATGATGGCTTCACTGCACCCAGGGATGTTTGGTACCAAACATCTCATCTTAATAAATCCCCACTGATGGTAGTGTTGGATTTATTAGTAAATGCACACAAAGAACACCTTAGAGTGTTTTCTGAAAACCTGCCAAAAACTTGTGTTGTGTCCAATCAGTCTTAGCCAGCCTGACACCACCAGAAATGTTTCTCACCTCATGGGGTAAGAACCTGCACTCTCAGAGGCCAGGGACAAGGCCTGCTCTGGGCAGAGGTGCTTCACACCTCCCCCAGGCCGGAATGGCCTTCCAAGGTGGGAAGCTTCAAATGTGATGCCATCTTTGAAATGCAACCCAGGAATCTCCAGATAGTGGAGGATGCCAAGCCCCCTGTTCTGCTCCCCTTTTGGCAGGAGGACAGGCGGGAAAATTTGTTAGATTAGGAGGTGGGCCCACATTCAGCCAGCTTCACCCCTAAGGTGGGGCAGGTGATGTGGACCCCACTTTTCAGTTTCCTCCATCATGTTTTGGAAATAATTAGCCAATTAGGGTCAGGGATGTGCCCACTCCCTAAGGGAAGTGGTCATGTAGAGGTTGTAGACACCCTAAAGGTAGGTAGCCCATTGCCTACTACCTGTCTCCCCCTGTAACGCCCCTAAATGTAGTATTTAGGTGGCACCCCTTAGATTCGACTGATCTAAGAAGAAAGTGGACAAAGAAGAGCTGCTGACCCAAGAACAAAGTAACTGCTGCAGAACATTTGCGCGAAAACCTGCCTGCTGTCTCAAGGACTCGACCATCATGGTGTGCTGTCTGGCCTCTGAGAACCTTGCGCTGTGAGGCTTCTAAGAACCCTGGAGCACCTCCAGCCCCTTTGCCAGTCACAGGAGAACTCCCTTGGAGTAGAGAAACTACTTCCCTACTTCCGTGAGACCTCTGACCTCCTGGTCAGGGACCTGCTCTCTCCCCCTGCAGCTCCGCTAGTCAGTGCTGCTGCCCTCACTGTGCCACGCTCTGTTTCTGCCAGGGGTTCGAGCCCTGTTTGTGCCCGCATTTCTGCTCGGTCTTGGTTTTCTCCTAATTTACTTTTTGTATTGACTGTGCTCCTGCTTGTTGTTTTTGACTGTGCCTGTTTAATTATTCGGTTTTCCCCCATATTTTGTCTTGTTTTCCTCTTCTTTTTTCTTTTCCCGTCCGTTCCCTTCCCGCTGCTGCTCCCCCCTTGGCCCCTCCCCCTGCTGATTCCCCGCTCCCGCCTCCAGCTGCAAGTCCCTCCCCTCCCCTACTTAATGGCGGCCACTGCGAGGGAGCACGAGCAAGAACTCTGACCTCCTGGTCAGGGACCTGCTCTCTCTCCCTGCAGCTCCGCTAGTCAGTGCCCCTGCCCTCACTGTGCCACGCTCTGTTTATGCCAGGGATTCAAGGCCGTGTGTGTGCCCGCATTTCTGCTCGGTCTTGTTTTTGTCCTAATTTACTTTTTGCATTGACTGTGCTCCTGCTTGTTGTATTTTATTGTGCCTGTTTACTTATTTGGTTTTCCCCCGTATTTTGTCTTGCTTTCCTCTTCTTTTTTCTTTTCCCGCCCGTTCCCTTCCTGCCGCTGCTCCCCCCGTGGCCCCTCACCCCTGCTTATTCCCCGCTCCTGCCTCCCAGCTGCAAGTCCCTCCCCCCTCCCCTACTTGATGGCAGCCGCTGCGAGGGAGCACGAGCAAGACCTCTGACCTCCTGGTCAGGGACCTGCTCTCTCCCCCTGCAGCACAGCTAATCAGTGCCGCTGCCCTCACTGTGCCACGCTCTGTTTCTGCCAGGGGTTTGAGGACCTGTTTGTGCCCGCATTTCTGCTCGGTATTGTTTTTGTCCTAATTTACTTTTTGTATTGACTGTGCTCCTGCTTGTTGTATTTGACTGTGCCTGTTTAATTATTCGGTTTTCCCCGTATTTTGTCTTGTTTTCCTCTTCTTTTTTCTTTTCCCGCCCGTTCCCTTCCCGCCACTGCTCCCCACGCGGCCCCTCCCCTCTGTCAATTCCCCGCTCCCGCCTCCCAGCTGCAAGTCCCTCCCCCTCCCCTACTTAATGGCGGCTGCTGTGCGGCCGCGCAGCTGGCGTGCCAAAGGCGCACCTAAGGCAAGCCCATCTGTGACCCGTCCGTGACCAGACCGTGACCAGCGCCAGGAACCCTGGATCTCCGACCATCCACTGCTACGACTCAACCACCCTTCTCGCACTCAACCCTGGAAGAAAAAACAACTGCCAGCTGTCCACGCCGCGCACCACCCACAGACAGTTCTCCTGCCGTCACTGCCGCCGAACTTTCACCTCCACCCACACCCCCTCAACCACTGCCCCACACCGAATGCCAACACTTCCGAAGTCCTAAAGTGCATCCTCCTCAATGTACGCTCCCTGCACAGACACGCCGTAGAGATCTGGGACCTCCTCGACACCCTCTCACCAGACGTTGCTTCTTTACAGAAACCTGGACCAACGCCTCCTCCGCCCCCAACATCGCCACCGCCATCCCCGATGGATACAAGATCCAGAGAAAGGACCGCCCCAACCGCCCATGAGGAGGACTTGCCATTGCACACAAGAGCTCCATCCAGCTCTCCACCTCCACCACGAGTGACCCCTTCTCCACCACCGAACACCTTCATTTCTAGATCCAGACCAGCCCTAGAACTACACTTCACGGCACCCTCGCCTACAGACCTCCCGGACCTCGTGCCCCTTTCGCCACTACTATCGCTGACCTCATCGCGCCTCACGCCATCGCCTCCATGGACTACATACTCATCGGAGACCTGAACGTCCACCTTGACAACCCCAACGACCCCAACTCCACCACCCTCCTGGACAACCTCGCCAAGATCGGACTGAAACAGCTCGTTACCATGCCTACCCACAAGGCAGGACATACCCTTGACCCCATCTTCGCAGGAGCTAACAACATCTACTTCAGCCACACCACACAACCTCCATGGACAGACCACCACTACGTAAACTTCCATGTCAACAAACCCTCGCTGCCCAAACCTTCACCACGCCCTCCACGAAGGAACTGGAGCAAACTCACTGAGGAGCAGCTCAACTCCACCCTCAACCGCGACCCCCACCATCTCGACCGACGCCAACCTCGCAGCCAAAGAACTCCACCGATGGATCTCCAGCTGCGCAGACAAGCTTGCCCCCCTATGCAACTCCAACAATCAGTGCCCCAGGAAGGCCACCTGGTTCACCACCGGCCTCCAAGAATCCAGATGCACCTGCAGACGTGTCGAGAAGAACTGGAGAAACAGCAAAGCGTCAGAAGACCACACCACCTACAAAAAGACGCCATGACAGAATACCACCAACGCATCAGAACCACCAAAAGGACCTTCATCCAGAACAAGATCCTCGCCAACTCCAGCAACTCCAAGGACCTCTTCAGCGTCATCCAGGAATTCACCAAACCCCCCAGCGAAACCACAGACATTACCCCCTCCCAGGACCACTGCAACAAGTTCGGATCCTACTTCCATCTGAAAATCAAGGCACTCTACGACCATTTCAACGACCAGACACCCGACTCAGAAACAACTTCCTTCACCAGCAACACCAGCCAGCCCACTATCTCCTCCTGGACACCAGTCACCATGAAGACACTACTTCGACTATGAAAGGCATCCACTCAGTAGCCCCCAGGGACCCCTGCCCGCCACACATCTTCCACCAAGCTGCCACCGCCATCGCTCCGGAACTAAGACGCACCAATAAACGCCACCTTGAAGACCGTCATCTTTCCCGACGACTGGAAACGCGCAGATGTCAGACCCCTGCTCAAGAAGCCCTCAGCAGATCCCACAGACCTCAAGCACTACCGACCCATCTCCCTCCTCCCTCCTCCCTCCTCCCTCCTCCCTTTCACGGCCAAAGTCACAGAGAAGACCGTCAACACCCAGCTAACAAAAATCATCGAAGAAAACTCCATCCTCGACCCCTCCCAATCCGGATTCCGCAGCAACCACAGCACCAAGACCGCCCTACTCGCTGCCACAGACGACATCTGCACCCTCCTCCATTAAGGACACAGCACGGCCCTGATCCTCCTCGACCTCTCTGCAGCCTTCGACACCATCTCCCACTGCACTCTCACCACCAGACTCCACGACGCCGGCATACAAGGAACTGCCCTCGACTGGATCCGCTCCTTCCTCACCGGCAGAACCCAATGAATCAGAATGCCGCTCTTCCTCTCCGAACCCACGGAAAATAACTGTGGAGTACCCCAAGGATCATCGTTCAGCCCCACACTCTTCAACATCTACATGGCCCCCCTCACCGCCATCGTCAGACAGCATGGACTCAGCATCATATCCTATGCCGACGACACCCAGCTCATCATCTCCCTCAGCAAGGACCCCATCACCACCAGACTCAGCTTCCAGGAAGGATTTAAGGACATCGCATCCTGGATGAGCAGCAGCTGCCTGAAACTCAACTCGGAGAAGACAGAGGTCCTCGTCTTCGGACCCTCCCCCTCGGCATGGGACAACACCTGGTGACCCACCGCCCTCGGGAGCCCTCCCACCCCCACGGACCACGCCCAAAACCCGGCATCGTACTCGACTCCTCCCTCTCCATGACCGGACAGGTCAACGCCGTCACCTCCAGCTGCATCAATACCCTCCGCATCCCCTGAAAGACCTTCAAATGGATCCCCCCGAATCAAGAAAGACCATCACCCACGCACTCATAACCAGCAGACTGGACTACAGAAATGCCCTCTACACCGGGATTAACAAGTCTCTGCTCCACAAACTCCAGACCATACAGAACACCGCAGCCAGACTGGTCCTCGGCATCCCTCGACACGAACACATCACCCAACACCTGCGGAACCTCCACTGGCTCCCCGTCGAGAAGAGAGTCACCTTCAAGATACTCACCCACGCCTACAAATGCCTCCACAACACCGGACCCCAATCCCTCAATGAAAGAATTTCCTTCCACGTACCCAAGAGAAACCTCCGATCCGCCGACCTCGCTCTGGCCAAAACCCCGGGCATCCGCAGAACCAGAACAGGTGGAAGAGCCTTCTCCTACATCGCAACCAAGACCTGGAACGAGTTCCCGATCGACATCAGACGCGCCCCCTCCCTGAACATCTTCAGGAAGGCACTAAAGACCTGTCTCTTCGACTGAGCGGAGCTGCCCCCCCCCCAGCACCTTGAGACCCTCACGGGTGAGTAGCACACTTACAATACCCTGACTGATTGATTGATTGAGTCCGCAGGCACCGAACCCGCAGAGTCTGACTTACTGACTGCCATGCCATAGCAATACCCGAGGTACTGGACCACCTGCAACCGACACTGAGACAAAGAATCCAATCCGGACTCCAACTGCCCTGGATCCAAGCACCCTTTGAGGGATGTGGAGACCCCTGAGACCAGTTTTGTGAGTGGCCCAGCTGTCCTGAAATCGTCCCTGCAACCTGCCTGCTTCTGACTGCGAAGACCATCTTAATGCACCAAGCTCGGCTGACCGATCTGCTTTGCACCTAGCCCGCCCGGCCTGGGTACCAATGAACCAGCTGTGCTCCGCTGGTCCTGAGGCCCTTGTGATTCGATCCCTTGTTTGGGGTCCCCCGGACTTACCTGTAAGTCCCCTTGTGCAGCCTATTTTGAGATGGCCCCTTTCTCCGTAACGCTCCTGCTATCAAAGACCTCAACACCATGTTCCCGGCTGAATCCGGGATTGGACATGGCCTTGCTACAACCCTAAAACCCGAAGGTGAACCACGAGAACATGATTTTATGTGCATTTTTCTATTTTTCTCTTTAGATTTCTATTGTAGGTAATTGCACACCACATTGAGTTATGTTCCAAACTTTGAAAATGTATAACTAAAAAAGTACTTACCTGTGAACAAAGTACTTGGTCTGAAAAAATATATAAAAATCTGTGTTATTTCTGCAAATTGGTCTCGGATTTATTCTTGAGTTTGTGTCTCATTTGTTCCTTCGGTGAGTACAACAAGTGCTTAAAACTACTCTCTGATAAGACTAACTGCTCACCCACACTAACACAAATAAAGCATTAGTATTTTCTACTTTTCCCTCTGTGTACCAATTTGGGACCCACTGGACTCTGCACAGGGTACTTCGTTTTAGTACACTTTATGGAGAGCCAGCTTCCTACATGGTGGATCAGCGGTGGGGTCTACGACCTTGCATTTGCTAATACCACTTTGTCAATAAGTGACCACATGAATAAATCCAAAAATTGTCTTTAGCTACTTGTATTTTTCAATTGGTCTACTTTTCCAAATTTCTAAAATTAACTGATAGGGCTTTGGTTAAGTCCGTTAAATTAGTGGTTAGAATTCAAATGGCTTTACTTTAGTTAGGGCAAAGAGTATTTTGTGAAGGTTTTTTTACCTCTTTAAAAAGGTCCCAACATTAGGGGAAATAAAGTCTAACACAGAGAACCAGGCTCAGGAGCTCGACTTGACCCCTTACATGGAGTTATCCTACACCCAGTTATGGGCTATCTGTAAAGGTGGTGGTATTCAAATTGGCTGTCATGCTCTCAATGAGAAGCTTAGAAGGGTTTTGGTAGAATATGAGAGAGATCATCCAGTGGATGAGAATGATTCCCATGAGGATCAAACAGGAGAAGATGGTTCTAGGAGGTGGTAGAGACCCTTGCCTCAGAAGAAGAATATCCCTCAGAAGAGGAGCTTGTCCTAGAAACATTAGCCATGAGGTTGGCTTTAGAAGCTCAACTCCTGGACATAGAGAAGCAGAGAAAAGAGAGGGGCCTAGGACCCAGCTCTAGTGGCAGCAGTTTCATAACTAGGGAGGGAGAGGAATCTTTTGACCCAAATATACAGATGTTGATGACATCACCAAGTGGTTTATTGCTTTTGAGAGAGTTTGCATCAGTAGAAAGGTAGCCAAGAAGCACTAGGGCTCTCTATTGTGGGAACTGTTCTGAGGTAAATGCAGGGAGAAACTCCTGACATTGAATGAGACAGATGCTGAGTCATATGACCTCATTAAGGATACCCTGATTTAGAGCTTTGGCCAATGGCCAAGCAAGTCAACGCAGTCTCCTCCTCCTGCTTCAACACCCTCTGCATGCTTCGCAAGATCTACAGGTGGATCCCGACAGATACAAGAAGAACAGTCACCCAGGCCCTCGTCAGTAGCAGACTTGACTATGGGAACGCCCTCTACGCGGGAGCCCCGGCCAAGCTCATCAAGCGACTGCAACGCATACAAAACGCCTCCGCACGCCTGATCCTCGACGTACCACGCCACAGCCACATCACCCCCACCTGAGGAACCTGCACTGGCTCCCCGTCAACAGGAGAATCTCCTTCAAACTCCTCATCCACGCACACAAGGCACTCCACAAGACTGGCCCAGCCTACCTCAACAGACGACTCTTCTTCTACGTCCCCAACCGCCAGCTCCGTTCCGCCGACCTCTCCCTCGCCACCGTCCCTCGCATTCGAAGAACAACCACCGGAGGCAGATCCTTCTCACACCTCGCCGCCAAGACCTGGAACACCCTTCCACTAAGCCTACGACAGACCCAAGACCTGCTGACCTTCAGGAGGCTACTCAAGACCTGGCTGTTCGACCAGTAGCAGCAACCCCCCCCCCTTTTTTTCTCCCCAGCACCTTGAGACCCTCGCGGGTAAGTAGTGCGCTCTACAAATTCTGTGATTGATTGATTGATTGAATGACACCCCCCTAGCTGGGCATCTTGGCCAGACCAAAACATGGAGTAGGTTGGTGAACCACTTCTACTGGCCAGGTATGTCCCAGAAGATGAAGGAGTTTTGTAACTTCTGTCCCTAGAACGGAGTACCTGCTGCAGAATTTTGGCAAGAAATCCTTCCTGCTGCCTCAAGGACTAGAGCATCATGGTATACTGTTTCATCCTGCTGCTGTGAGGCATCCAAGAACTCCGGAGCACCTCCAGCCCTTCATCAATTACCAGAGAACTCCCTTGGATCAGCGGAACTACTCCCCTGCAGTCCACAGGCACCAAACCCACAGAGTCTGACTTACCGACTTGCCGCTCCCTGGCGACGCCGATGCAGCAACCAAACCAGAAGCAGTACACCACCTCCAGAGGGTCAGATCTGTCCCTCCACCAAGTGGGAGGACACCAGGAACTACCTAATCAGGTACTACACATAATGGTGTAGACAGGATCCAATACACCTGATCAGTGTCAACCGTGCAGCGAGTCAGGGGAAAATCCACTCCAGCAGCGAGGAGCCATTCTTTTTGTCACAGGCTTCACAATGTAAAACTACTTAGTATTGTGTTTGTCAGAATGGTTACACTATAAACTGCTCTCCTACTGTTTATCATGGTGTTATACCATGCAAAGCCCCTTCCTACTGTATTTGACATGCTGTCTGGGGTGACAATGTCAGTTATACGCAATGGAACTAATTCAAAGGCAGAATAACACAGCTGCTGCCTAATCAAAAGGCTAGAAAGAGGAAGAGCAGAAAAGAGGGGGAGCCAAAGACCCTTTCTTTATAGTATTTTTGAATATTTGTTACATATGCTCAAGCAGGCAGCAGAAGTACATGTGTGTGTGACGTAGGCTTACAGTTAGGGCAACCTCTTTAACGCACTTTGCTCTGGTGCTGCTAGTAGGCGGCGGTGCTGACAAGCACTTTTAAACAGGATGGTGGCAAATCAAAATGTTGAAAATAAAGTGAATCAATAAAGACATTTGATCATTATTTTTTATCGCACACCGATGATATTGCACGCTCACTGTGCTGTGTAATACACTGCACTGTCTTACATGCTAGATCTGTGCTATGCAAATACTGCAAATGAAATATGAGTGCGCCTGTGTACTGTCAGTGACCAGGCCTCAGAGGGCATAAAAGAGCTGAAACTGGTTACATAAATTGAAAGCTGTTACAAACAGGGGTCCCCAAAATACGTTTGACCCAGGGACCCCAAAATCCTTAAAATGTCCCTGTTAAAGAGGAATATTTTAATTGAAGCAAAAATCTCCACCACACGTGTTGCGAAGAGCTGCCATGTGCTAGCAGCAAATCTGCAGTTCTTCTCTCCATCGCCATCAAGGTGAAGATGCTGTGTACTCTTCAGTTTTTATTTATGGGCCTTGTTCCTTCTTTAGTAGTTCTCCATTTACATTATATTTGCAAGTCACAAAACGCCCATGAAACCTTTCACCACATTTTGCCATTGCTTGCTACCCGAGTGCTTTGTTTTTATGGCAGATGCCTTTATTCTAATTACACACCCTGGGGTGGGGCAGAGAGCGTGTGTAAATAACAGGAGAGGATTTGGCCCTTCAGAGCTGCCGACTGGGAAGCCAAGCTGGAGTCTCAGGGTCGGCAGAACACCTCATGATTTTTGGCAAATAACGTAATCTCCCTGTGCCTAAAAAAATGAATGTAACAGGTGCTAATGTAAAAGCGCTCTGAAACTTTTGGTTTTGCGCTACTTAAAACTGTGAATAAAAAAACATGGGAGGGGGAGAAAACATAAAAGAAATGGAGCAGGGGCTTGGCAGGGACATGGAGGAAAGAGCAATAGAGGGGAGGCGGAGACAGCCGACAAGGGAGGGAGCATGAGCACAGAGGAGGAAGAAGAAGCACAGGGGGGAGAAGAGAAACTATACTGACATCTATTAAGAATGGATCATGTCAGGCAAAAACATGCACGCAGTCGCAGGTGTCACCAAATGGGCTGTGTATTCACTGAATTCGGCTTTCAATTGGACAGCGTTGTAGTGTGACCTGAAGAGAGCCCTGCACGGTCAACGTTCCCTGCTGCTCAGTGACCTTGGGATCCAGGCAAGTGAACTCCCATGACCTTCCCCCACACCAACCTCCTGATTACTGAAAGAAAGAATTTGTTGCTTGTAGAACGTGATTTGGTGATTGAACGGTGACCATTTAATAACATCAATTACACCACAGACATTGTGCGACAACGGTGCTCTGTGGGCTTCTGCTTGACTTTAGAGGGGTCTCGAGGCAGCTACATGTTGAAACAGACCCCTAGGCGGTGTCACTGTGGTCAGTGCTGCTCTACAGGGGCTCAGTGCGGATTCTGGAGCATCTATATGTCTCAATGCAACTGGCTATGGAACTCTATGTGGTAGCACTGGATTCAATGGCTCCACGGGGCTAAATTCTCTCTATGAACCTCTGGGCGCTTTGTTTGGCTCCAGAGTGTAATGGACACTTTAAGGAGCCATTAGTTCTAGTGCTTTAACGAATTCGGCACGCCTCTACCTGGATTTCCAATGCACCACAGTCAGAGCTCTCCTTGGCCCACCAATGCTCTTTGGGGCTTCCTGAGCCCATGTACCTTCTACAAGACCTTCCCTTCGTTCTAGACTCTGAAGAGACGTGCAGGTCCCTATATGCTTCGCTCATTTACATCCGATTAAAAAATACACATATATGCTGGTTTGCAGGACTCCGTAGGGTCCGCTATAAGACTATACCGGGCTTTATTGGACTCAGATAGTTTTCTCGAATACAAAAATGTCTGGCATAAATAATAAATACTTCATCGAAAGTTCCGAGAATACACACCACAGCCCGCAGCAACCCAGCGGAACCGGTCTTCCAGCGCTGGGGTCATTTCTCATGTTTACGGTAGTCCAGTCACGGCGCAGGTCGGCGTTCACGAGAATACCATCATGTGAGTCTGTCAGTGACAATAAACAAGTGACAATAAACAGCTGCGCTTTCTATTCGTGGAGCACCTGAAGGGTGCAGTGTGAGTACTAAGTTGGGAAACACGCCGGTCTCTGGGAAACGACTCAGTAGACGGATTTCCCAGCAAGAAAGGGACGCTGAAGTGGATGCCTGTTTGTGCCCCGGGGGGACCGCAGAGTGCGTTCTGCTAAAGAAGCACTCTAGTAGGTCCCTGCTTGTGCCCCAGGAGCACTATAAAGTGCACGCAATGTTGAACACAGCAATGTGGGCACGAGATTAAACGTTTGAAGTTTTTGAATATCACGCGCTTGCCTCGGGTAAAAAAAAATTATCCGGGTCGGGAAACACACTCGGCACTCAAGTAAAAAAAAAAATCTCTGTATATTGCAAACGGGAGTGCGGGTGGGCGGGCGATAATAAGGCACGAACAACGGAAGTGGGGGGGTGGGAGAGAAGGCTCGGACAGCGGGAGGGGTGGCACGGGACCAAAGTAGTGCTCAGGAAACATGCAGTAAAGGGGCCAATAGCCGTGGAAGGAGACAAGGCCATCATAAGGCGGGACTAGCAGCCTCTAAACCAATCAGAAGGCAGCACTTAGAAAGGAAAAAGCCACAAGCCAATGAAAAAGTGGACGGAGGATTGGGCGGGGCTTCCCTCACCTATAGTGTATACTGCATGCCTCGCAAAGCGAGCAGCGCATGCGCTGCACCGCTAGGCGAGACCTAAAAAGAGAAGGGAAATCCAGAGAGAAAATGACTCTCTTTAAAGGATTTCCCTTCCTCTAACGCTCCCCTGGCGTGACGTAATGCGTAACGTCTCCACTAGTGAGAAGTGAGCAGTGTGAGCATGCGCACATCGATGTGCTTGCAGTACAGAAAAAAACGTACCGCCGGTGCCAGGGCACAAAACAGAGCCCGATAGAGACCCGTTTCGAGGCCTCCTTTAAAAAACTGCCGGTGCTCAGCACCGGAGAGACCCGGCCCACTTAAAGCCCTGAGCCTGCCCCAGCCCGAGTGGCCTGATTGCGACATCCGCACTTCCCTAAGAGCTACCCGGAAGAGAGGGGTTGCCGACATCCACTGTCGGCCGCTGAGCAACGATGGTGTGCTGAGTGTGACCCGCTAGGTCGGCTGCAGTCGCACGGCCCCGCACGATAGCGTTCCAATAATCCGTGCCTTGTTTGTCACTGTGTGATTGGGTATTGGATTAATGATGATGCTCGGACTTTTTCACTTTATTTTTCTTGTCGGGTTGCCTAGTGTGTATTGTTCAGCAGAGCTGGTGCTTCATTAAGGTCACACCAGGACATTACAGTGCAAAAGGCTCAAAATTGTCTTTTTGTAAAGTACCATGTTAACTGGGCGATGAAAATCAACCTGCTCTAATTTTTCACATCCTGTATATGCGCAACAGCATTAATGTTATTTTGTATTTTTGTGCTTCTTGAGTAAATCCCAGTTGGTTGTGCACAGCATGGGGAGGAACCTTCTACTACCCTCCTCACCCCACCTTCCCAGCCTAGCTGCATCGCCCCCTCTCAGTCAGAGGTTTGCCTCTCTAGAGTCCTCCTCCCCTGACAGCAGACCTTTGCCCCATGGTGACATTTATGCCGCCCACCCTTTTCTGCCTGAGACATCATGGGACTCCGTACTTCTGTTTCCCGACAGAAGGGCATATTCTCAAGGCGATATATTGCTGCGCCAGCGGCACTTTTGTGCCGCTAAAGCAGAGATATTTTTATCGCCGTATTCACAAGCTGTCGCTAACAGCCATTAGCGACAGCTTTCTGGCGATAGCAGCCGCTAATAACATCGCCAACGATGTTAGCGACAACTAACGCTATTCATATGCAATGTAGGCGTTCTCGTGTTAAAACGCACGCTAACCCCGCTTTGCGATATTCACAACGATTGCACGGACCGGCAATAAGTTAAAAAAATAGCCGCTAAGGCCAGTTAACTGCTGGGACTTAAGACCAGAAAATAGCTGGTCTTAAAAATGGAGACAACACTTGGGGCCTCATCTCAGCAGGTTTTGGTGCTGGACAGCGCTGCAAGCAATGTTGCAGCGCTGCCCTGCGACAAAACTACAGTGCAGGAATGTGCACCATCAACAAGATAGTGCGCATTCCTGGGCCCCAGTCATGAAAAGTGTTGCAGCGCTGCGACAAGACAGCGTTGCAACAATTCTCACTACGCCCTTCTTGCAACAGCAAGGATGCGCTGTATTCACTGGACAGCACTTCATGATGCAAGTAATGACAGATACGTCTGAAATCCTGACGTATCTGTCTGTGCTAAAGTTACGCATTGCTGCAGTTGTGTCACAACCATGACGCAACTCCATCAATGCATGGGGCCAGCCTATCCCTGTGGCACTGCGTCACCCTCATGCCTGCCATCAGGCAGGCAGAAAGTACTGACGCAGTGCCGTTCATGAGGGGTGCCCAAATGTCGGCGCTGTTGGAGATCCATCGGTGGTGGTTGCGCGCTGCGGTGTCATCGTTTGGAAGCATTGGCGGAGTGTTGGAGCGGAGGGAGTTGACGAGACGTTCTTTGGTGGCCTTGATCCAGCTGCGAGGGTGTGCGATGATGGCGGTGGCGTCCGGTGGGCAAGGTGAAGACGTGATGTATCCAATCATGGCGGTCCAGGAGAGTCCGGTGTTGTGGCTGTAGTTGAAGTTCCCGCTGGCGGAGGTGACGTGCTCGACCGTGTGTCCTACTATGTGGCTTGTTGATGTGACTTGCTGCTTGCGTCTGATGTTGGGGACCTTCCCCAGGAGGGGGTGGTGTTCTGGTCACTGGGGTTGTCCAGGTGGAACTTGAGTTCACCGAGTAGGATGTCGTCGGTGGATGGGAGACCCTGGGGTGCAATGAGGTCTACAATGGTATTGGAGAATGGGGGGCCATGGCCCGAGGGGCCTGCACATGAGGGAGCTGCAGAGGATGTGCTTGGGCCCTGTCCGGATCTGGGAGTTGAGGTGGTCCATGGTCACCTTTGGGTCATTAGAGTGCGTGGTCAGTCGGAGTCTGCTTCTGTAGGTGATGGCAATGCCTCCTCCTTGACGGTTGGGGTGCTCCTTGCAGGTGATACTGCAGCCGTTAGTGATGGCAATGGCGATGTCCGGTCCGGAGCAGAGGTTGGTCCTGGCAGGCGAAGTGGCATCCAGGGTTGATGGCGAGGAGGGTGCTGGCGTCGTAGCGGTGGAGTGTCCAAGAGGAAGGCTTCTTGGTGCTGAGCGGGGTACAGGGGCAGACGGACGCAAACTGGCTTGCCTAAGGGTTGCCTTTGGCACGGGAGACGTCCATTACAATGCAGGCAGTACATCGTTAACAATGCAACTCCGACAACGCAGGTGCCTTTACATCGCATCTGATTACAATGCATTGTGAGGTCAGTAATGGGGTTATTTTAAGTTTTTCGGGTGGGTATGGTTTTCGGATGTCGGATCAGGAAATTGGGGTGTGTTTTGGGGTAAAATATGAAAATTGGGGTGTGCATTTGGGATAAAATATGAAAATTGGGTTGTGCATTTGGGGTAAAATATGAAAATTGAGGTGTGCATTTGGGGTAAAATATGAAAATTGGGGTGTGCATTTGGGGTACAATATGAAATTTGGGGTGTGTTTTGGGGGCTCAAAAAGGGATTCCAGGGTTCACGTTGGGTTTGGAGTGCAAAGGTTAGTTTAGGGTTGCACTCACTGAAGTGGGAATAGTGATATTTATGTCTCCGCTATGCAACACCTACCCTACTGTTGCAATGTGCCTAGTATTAGTATGCATTGGAATGGAATGCGATGTTATGTCATGCGTCGTAACTACGTATGTGCCTTAGGCACACGAGTGGTACGCCCGCTGTGCATGGGCGCACAACGGCCGCCATTGAGAAGTACTGGGGGGTGGCTGGACAGCTGTGAGGTGGTAAACGCTGGAAAGAATACTGGATGGGACGTGGACGCGGGGATGTATGTGTTAGCGGGTGTTGTAAATATTTTAATGAGGGAAGTCTTACCTCGAAGCCGGGCCCCGTGTCTTCGTAGCTCCTGCTCTCCTGCGTCTGCTTCCAGGGACAGAAAGTAGGCAGCCAGGCTCCCTCCCCTGAGTCAATCACAACGCAGTGATGCGGCAGTGGGATTGGTAATGGGCAACGGGACAAGGCATGCAGCCTGGGGCTGCAGGGGTGGGCATGTTCTACATGCAGGCTGTAATGCAGCCTGCATTGCGAACAGGGAAGTGCGCATGACTGCTTTGTGCAGCATGAGTGGGCCGACCAAACAGTCATAGCGCAGTTGAGTGGGCATGCCAATCCACCCATGCCCTGCTCTGTGCTTGGAGCAGTCATACCCACCCTCCCACCCCCTAAGGATACATAGCATGATTACATCAGTAAATTATCATCATGTGATGATTGTCCCTCTTCTGCACTGCTTGAAAGCAGTGGGGCAACGGTCTTCCGCCATAGAGGATGAGCCGCCACTGGGGGTGCGTCATCTACGTGTGATAGGCCTGAGCGACTCGCCCTCTGGCCCTCCTGCGCTACGCGTCCCACCTTCTCCTTACCTGGACAGGACCTCTGACCTCGGCCAGGGACCTGCTCTCTCTCTCTGTAGCTACGGCTGCTGTGCTGTACATCCACCCTAGGCAGGACTCAGTGCAGGTGGGGTTGGAGCCTCGGCTCCTGCCTAGGTTGCGCCTTTCTTGGTTTAGCCCTGTTGTCTCTCTAACTGCCTTTCCTCATTGTGCTTTTATTCTTTTGTGCTTTTATTCTCTTTTCACTTATTGTGCCTTTGTTTGTTATTGTGCCGTACCGCCCTCTCTGCCCATTTTTTCCTGCTTCCCCACACGCTGCTGCTGCCCCCGCGGCCCCTCCCCCCCACCGATTCCCGCTCCTGCCTCCCAGCTGTGTCTCCCTCCCCCTGCCGAAGGTGCGCCAAAGGTAAGCCCGTCGGCACCCCTCCGCGAGCCAACCGCGGCCGGCGCCAAGAACCCTGGATCTATGACCTGCCACCGTTACAACTCCACTACCCTCCTCGCACTCAACCCCAGAAGAAACAACAACTGCCAAAGATCTACACAGAACACCACCCTCCTTGACAACCTCGCCAACCTCGGACTGAAGCAGCTCGTCACCACCCCTACACACAGAGCCGGACACACCCTCGACCACATCTTCGCAGGAGGGACAAACATCCACTTCAGCCACACCACAGAGCCCCTCTGGACAGACCACCACTGCGTACACTTCGCCTTCAACACCACCACCGCACCCAAACCCGCGCCCACCTCGAAGGAACTGGAGCAAGATCACAGAGGAATACCTCAATACCACCCTCCTCCACGACTCCCCCTCCGCCACGACCGACGCCAACTCCGCAGCCAAAGAACTACACCGCTGGACCTCCAGCTGCACTGGCCAGCTCGCACCCCCTCCACCACCCCGACAAACAACGCCCCCTGAAGGCCGCCTGGTTCACCACCGAACTCCAAGAAGCCAGGCGCTCCTGCAGACGCCTCGAGAAACTATGGCGGAACAGGAAAACTACCAAAGACCAGAACAACTACAGGAACGCCATGAATGAATACCACCAGCACATAAGAGCCACCAAGCGGACCTTCATCAATAACAAAATCCACACCAACGCTAGTAACGCCAAAGAACTCTTCAGCATCATACAGCAGGTCACCAAACCCCCCAGCGAAGCGACGGACATCACACCTTCCCAGGACCTCTGCAACAGGCTCAGCTCCTACTTCCACCTAAAAATCAGGGCCCTCTATAACAACTTCAGCGAACATACTCCGGTCACCACCCCCCTCCCCACCACCGACAATCAACCGACCATCACCACCTGGAAAACCGCTACTACCGCAGACACCTCCACGACCATGAAGAACACCCACTCAGGAGCCCCCACGGAGCCCTGCCCACCGCACATCTACCACAGAGCCGCCACCACCATAGCACCCAAACTAGGCCGGACCATCAACGCCTCCCTCGAATTCGACATCTTCCCCGATGACTGGAAGCGGGCAGAGGTCAAGCCCCTCCTCAAGAAACCCTCAGCCGACCCGACGGACCTGAAACACTACCGGCCAATCTCTCTCCTTCCCTTCGCAGCCAAAGTCACCGAGTGATTCATCAACGCCCAGCTGACCACCTTCATCTAAGAGTATGCCATCCTCGACTCCTCCCAAGCTGGATTTTGCAGGAACCACAGCACCTCCTTGCCACCACCAAATACTTCTGCATGCTACTCGACCAGGGCCACACTGCGGCCCTCATCCTACTGGACCTTTCCGCAGCCTTCGACACCGTCTTACACCACGCTCTCGCAGCCAGACTCCACGACACCGGTATACAAAAAACCGCCCTCGACTGGATTCGCTCCTTTCTCTCCGGAAGAACCCAAAGGATCAGACTCCCCCCCTTCCTCTCCGAACATACAGAGATCAACTGTGGAGAACCCCAAGGATCCTCGCTCAGCCCCACACACTTCAACATCTACATGGCCCCCCTCGCCACCAACGTCAGACAGCATGGGCTCAGCATAGTATCTTACGCCGACAACACCCAGCTCATCTTCTCTCTCACGAAGAACCCCGAATACACCAGACTCAGCTTCCAAGAAGGAATGAAAGACGTCGCAGCGTGGATGAACGACAGCTGCCTAAAACTGAACTCAGAGAAGACTGATGTCCTCATCCTTGGACCCTCCCCCATGCATGGGACAGCACCTGGTGGCCCCCTGCGCTCGGCAACCCACCCTCCCCGACGGACCACGGCCGGAACCTCGGCATCATTCTAGACTCCTCCCTCACCATGACCCGCCAGGACAACGCCGTCGCCTCCACCTGCTTCAACTCCCTCTGCATCCTCCGCAAGACCTTCAAGTGGATCCCCCCGAATGCAGATAGACCGTTACCCACGCACTCATAACCAGCAGACTGGACTACGGTAATGCCCTCTATGCAGGTATCAACAAAACCCTGCTACACAATCTCCAAACAATCCAGAACACCGCAGCCAGGCTCGTCCTCGGAACCGCATGACATGAGCATATGACCTACACTGGCTCCCCATCAAGAAGAGAGTAACATTCAAGCTACTCGCCCACACCTACAAATCCCTCCACAACATTGGACCCAAATACCTCAACGAAAGAGTCTCCTTCCACGTACCCAAAAGGAACCTCCGCTCCGCCGACCTGGCCCTGGCAGAGACCCCACGCATCCGCAGAACCAGAGCAGGCGGAAGGGCCTTCTCCTACCTCGCAGCTAAGACCTGGAACGAGCTCCCAGTCAACATCGACGCTCCCCCACCCTGCACACCTTCAGGAAGAGCCTCAAAACCTAGCTCTTCGAATGATCCAGAGCTGCACCCACCCCCTCCCCAGCGCCTTGAGACCCTCACAGGTGAGTAGCGCGCTCTATAAACCCCTGATTGATTGATTGATGGACATTAATACTGTGGCGCAATCCACTGCACTCTCTCCAAATCTGTGACTCATCCAGCAGGAGCCTCAGCCATGTGTGATTTCACTAGGCTGGGTACAGCAGTTGCCGCCTAGTCCGCTGGTGGACCTCCCGATGCCGTTGATGCAGCAGGGCCCCTTTAGGCGTGAAGTTGCAGCGCTCATGCCACACAAGTTCGGCGTAGCACAGGGGCCTCACCCTCCACAGCGTACGGCCAGCACAACATCAACCGGCCTGTGATGCAGGGAGACGGCACCCACCGTTGGTAATCCCCTCCGTGCACTCCGGTGTAGTGGTGGATCGTAGTATGCGATGCAGACCTCACTACGTAGGTGCGCAGGTGCGCCTCTACTATTATCAGCTCCAAGGGGCACAAGGCGGTCTTCTCACACAGGTCAGCAACGTGTCTCCATGCCACCTGCCAGACTTCACCACCAGGTACGGGCGATCGTCGTGCCTTAATGTCTACCGCCACGGCTCATCGACTCCACAGCTCCTCCACATTCCACTCCAGGCTCCAGACGCAGGTCCAGCAAGGCATCCAGGCTCCAGGCGCAGGTCCAGCAAGGCATCCAGGTGCAGGTCCAGCGAGGCATCCAGGCTCCAGACGCAGGTCCAGCGAGGCATCCAGGCTCCAGACGCAGGTCCAGCGAGGCATCCAGGCTCCAGACGCAGGTCCAGCGAGGCATCCAGGCTCCAGACGCATGTCCAGCGAGGCATCCAGGCTCCAGATGCAGGTCCAGCGAGGCATCAAGGCTCACATCCTGGTCATCCTGGATGTTGGCCGGCTTGCAGGGGTTGTTGATGTGTGCTGCACTTGGCCCTGGCTGCTCCATTCTGCATGTTATTGTTTTTTAGGCCTGTTTTCTATTGGGGGTTGACTGATAGGCTATTTTTTGCATTTGAGGCAAGAAAGCTCACGTTGGGCTGGCTAACGTGAGTTTTTTTGCCGCTAATGGGCCTATCGCTGGTTTTCGCCCGCTAACGCCGGAATTCCTATTGCCATCGCGCTAATGTTAGCGGCAGTTTTCACCGCCGTTCCCTGATACTATCGCCATGTAGCGATGGTAATACGCCGCTAACATGGCGATAGTTTTTAGGGTTAGGCGGCGATAAAAAACTGCCGCTAACTGGCGTTTGCGATAGGTATCGCCAGTCCTTGTGAATATGCCCAAGAGTTTCTTCTTGAAACCCCTTCCAAACTGTTCAGCCACTTAGCACAGGGACCAAATGCTTTCACTAGGGATAGAAACAACCGGGACCATGGGTATGTAGCACACTGTCCCTGGGCAGCATCAATGGGTGGACTTGGCTGGATTCATTTTGCATTCTCCCTTCCCCCACCGTATGAATGAGCGAGTAGCAAGGATTTATGGAGAATACACCAAAGCATGCGGCCACTTCCTCTGCGCTACAAAACCAGCACAGCGGGTGCCTTGCCCAAGACAGATGCAAACGCAGTGATCTTCAGGTGCCCAGTACTACCTCACAGCATCTGTCAGCGCCAGGGTCACAAGAATCTCTTCATTCCGTTTTATGTATGCTCCTCTCCCAGTACTCCATTCCACTGAACCTCAGGTTCCGCGCGTTAGACCTTTAAATCGCGCATGGAAGTGCAACATCACTTTAAGTGCCGCAGTAAACTTACAAAAGTACAGATGTGTCTGCTAAACTACTTACTAAGACAACTGGTAGAAGAGTCGATCATGTTTACACCAGAAAGGCCTTTGTGATTGGCAGCTGTTACTGCTTATAATGTGTGATTTTTAATTGTGCGCTATATAGGAATTGAATGTAATGCGATTTTTGTTTTGTTAAACTTATATTATGAAGGGCAACATGGATCGGTTCTGATGACTTAGTGAATCGAAAAAGTTTATAAGATGGCATTCAGACACGCTAGCTGTTGACTTTTAAAGTTTTATCAAAAATTGCATTTTGTATGTCAGTGAGACACATAGATTTGTTACACCACAGAGCTGGGGTTTAGTTGCCACTACTCATTTAACAAGCTCTAAGCACGATGTATTCTTGTCCAAAGAAAAGCGATTGAATCCTCAACCAAGATGGAAGCTGAACTGACTATACTGTACGCATGATTAGCCTCCACCTTGACACCATGTGTGGTCAAGAGAGGTACCTACACCAATATGTATATCATTCTTTCCAGTAAAATGTTTAGAAGTGGCTGTGAGGTGAAACGTAACTATAGAACCGACCTCTAATAAGAAAACTTGCTTTCTATGTAATCTCTGTCTACAGTGCACAACACTGGCCTCTGAACATTCTGGGGAGCTTTGTTTAATAAAAGACAGATTGTTGTTAATTGTTCCCTTCGTTCGTAGCACCTATCATTCAGTATACGTGCATCATTGTTGCACAAAGCCTCCTCATCTCACCAGTGGCACATGAAGAAACAGTAGATGTTGTAGCACCCAGGATACCGTGCTGCATGGCTAAACACTTATAAGTAACGGTGAGCGGTGAACTCCGCTCCGCCAGCTGAGTTCTCGGAGTTTTTGGCACTCTGCGTTCCCCTTGAAGTGCGAAGTTTGCCCAAAAAACTCCGCCACCCGCTGGCGGAGCGGAGTTTACCGGTGCACGCTGGCACCCCTACTGGTAAATCCCACATACCACCGAAATGTCCTTCCTGATCAGCTACAGGCCAGTTTTAGACGTCCCTTGCACTCAGTGGAGAAACGCCTGAGGCACCTGAGGCACCTTGAACAAATTAAAATAGCTGTCACTGTACAGAATCAGACCTCAAAAGTACAGCCCCCGCTGCCATCGTACACCTCCGGCCATAGCCACCCTCCACTCCTGTGTGTTACTAGTTACACCAACTTGGAAACTCACCTCGTCTCGTCTGTCCCAGGGCAATCGTGATTCTGAAGAGTTTCCAGTGTTATCAAAAAGCGACTAGCCATCTGGTCAAACCTGCCGTCATATGTATTTTTCTGTGAAACTAGAGGCAAAGAGGCGTAAATGATGGACCGTGATCATTCAAATTGTCAAAAAGTGTTCCTCCCTACACATATTGTGCAGGATAAATTAACAGTTTATTTTTAGCAACCTGTTTAAATGTAAGAACAGCATTGCTCAAAAACGTTTTTAATAACATGTCATGTTCCGTTTTTATTTTTTAAGAATCAATGCAAACCAATAAATTTGGGAATCTTTCTTTCTACTGTGGTTGCTCCAAAGAAGCCTATTCAATCAGAAGAACATAATCGCTCACTAGAAGCTCATTCTTTCTGATAGGGAGTCAGGACTCTTGGTTTCCATATCTGAGCTTGTAGTTTTAGTCCTTCTTCTGTGTTTTTGGTCGCTGCGGCTCGGAGCCAGTGTTGCCAGATTGGGCTATTTCCCGCACAAATGGGCGACATTTCTCCCATTTGTGCGGGGAAAAAACCCACCTGGCGGGTGGCTACTTTTTGGGCTTATTTTAACCAGTTGTGGGCAAATTTTTAGCTGGGGCGGCGCCGACACTTTGTCACTTGCAGGGCAGGCAGCATGGATGGGAACCAAGCAACTGAGCCAACCAGTGGTGTGCAGTGGCACGAATGTCAGCAGCCAATGAACGCGAAGCGCGCTGCATGGCTGAGACATCATTGGAGGAGGACACAGCATGGGTATGATACTTTCTATACAGACGTTCTGCTGAAGGCAGCAGTGCGTGTGTGTGCAACTGCAAGCGCACCTGCTGCTGTTGCCAAACTTCACTGTAGCATAGTGGTGCACAGGAGTGTTGGACACAGTCTCTTTGGGTAAGAGTGCCGTCAATCTAGTAGCGCGCGAAAGCGCTACTAATGACGGCCCTGGGAATACTGTTTGCCCATCCCCGCGCGCTTTATTAAAAGCAGTCAAGCAGGTGGAGGGTGGGTCCGTCTCTCACGCGCCAGACCACACTCTTTCTCACTGTCGGCGGCGCACGTGGGCGGACGGACGTCGGACTGACTGACTAGTTAGTCAGGACTCAGGAGCTCGTTTTCGACGTCGAGTCTGTGTCTGGTTGGTCTGGTGCCATCCTCCAGTACACTGTACTGCACCGTCTCAGTCAGTGAAGTCTCAGGCTCAGCAGTTCATCATAGGCTAGCTGCTGCCTGCACTGCTGGCTGCGCACCTCAACGGGCCTGGCCCCTGCCTAGCAGGATAAGGCTTGCGCGCTCAGCGCTGCTGCCTGCTGCCTGCCCTTAGGCTATATTTATATTCTGATCCGGACCGCACCGCATTTCCTTTTTGCATAATCATTGATCCCACAGTCAGCCTGGAGGAGGCCAAAGGCCAGGGCAGGCCCAGGGTAGGGCCCAACGACATAGAGCTTGCTTGGTGAGTCCCACTCCCGCTCTGAGTGCCCCCTCCCCCCCCCCCGAATCTCACACACTGTGACGGTCATAATCACGGTCGGAGACAAGGAGAGAGACTCAAGAGTGACTAGTGTGCAGTGTTGTGCACTACTGGCATTCTGTCTGTCTACTGTCTAGGCGTGCAACGCCCATTGGGCTCAAAGAAGGGCTTCAGTCCATCCCCCCCCCCGTCGTGTGTGGCAGCCCAGGCTGAGACAGCTTCCCGGGCACACACACAGCTGCACCCGAGTACATCAAAGGTCTTTAAAAGACCATTTGCTTGTTAATGAGGTTTTGTTGTTTTTTTACCCCTTTTTAGAGCCCCTGCATCTCCACTCTGCCTATTGCTTGAAGAATTAGCCCCCCTGAAATTTTTTCTTAGCCCCCCCTGAAATTTGGCTCTAGTTGCGCCTCTGCTACTGTCTGGCAATGGTTGGTTAATCTTCTCCTCACTCACGCGTGCACTGGGCTGCCTGGCCTGGGCTGGCTGGCCTGTGTCTGTGTGTGCACTCACTGCACTGTCTGCTGCCACAAGTCGCGTCGCGGCCCCGGCCCCAGCCCCAGCCTTCAATCCTGTGACTGTCCTTGAGTAGCTGCCTTCTTCAACTTCAGGAGGACGCCAGGAGTGGACCAGGACGGTTCGGTTGACTGACTGTATCCTGCCCTAATCTAAGTAAGTGACATTTCATTTTTACCTCTCCCTCCAGGCTACCTATACAGTAGGAACTTGTCTAGGTTGAGATTCATGCCACAGAGGGGTGTGGGTGTGTGTGCACTGACCGATGAGTCGTTCCTGCCTGGCCGGGTGCAGGCGCAGCCAACCTCATTTGTTAAAATAACTTCAGGGTGGCTGCTGTTTAAGGTATCTCTCTGGTCTGGTCCCGTTTTCAATATGGATAATGGGTGAAAGTTGGAAGGACACCACATGTGAAGTTACCCGAAGGTGAGGGGCAGGCCTGTGGAATGCATGTGTGGATGTGAAAGCATGGAACTGCCTTCCCTGTGTTTTTAGTGCCTTTTTCCATGGGACGCATGTTAATTTTGCCAAATCATTAATAGGAAAATATGTAAATTGTATTTTTTTTAATATTGAAATTAATGGTTGGTAGGTTTTTGAAAAAGTTGTCAAAGCAGGTTTTGTGTTTGGGTAAAATTATTCCTTCCTAAAATAGAAGGCATTGAAGTTACAGCTTTAGCACGTGGGGGGAATAACCTAGTTAGTCAGTAACCTAGTTAGTCAGTATGCAAGTGACCTCATGACGTGTGCCGTCATCAGCCCATGATGTCACAATGTGTGGCATCACAGTAAGTGACATCACGCGAAGTAACATCAGATAAGATCCCACACATTTGTTTTTATTAGGTATATCATGAGTGCATTAAGCACATTATGAGATTTAACAAATTGTGCTTTAGGCTTGTGCTGCAAAAGTGGCACAATCCCAATGCAAAATGTGGGGCTCAACAAATAGTACTAAAATTGTTTTAAAACCCTGCCATAAAGAAATTGGCAACAAGGAGAAGCATGGTACTACATCTGTTATGCTTAATTGGTTGCAAAGTCTGCGTTTTCTAATATTTTATGGGGCTAAGACATCTGCAGAGGTGCCCAGTAAATATCAGGGAATAATAATTGGTGAGAACTCTGGAGGTTAAAGTATTTGTCGGAGAGTTCTCTGCTTTGTGTAGTCCCAGATCTGAATCAAAGTAGTGTAGAAGGTTAATGTGTCTCTTGCAAAGCACATGATGTAATATGCAGATGACAGATTTTTTTTTAATGTAGCTAGGTTAGTGGGCTACTGCTTTGAAGACAGATCCTTTTGTTCCTTGCAGTTCATAATTAGTAAGCCTTTTACTATTGCACAGTGAGCTATGTGTGACTGCTACATCTTTTAACCTTCACCGAGTCATGCAACACATCTTGTACATTGATTTACACACTTGCATAATTTATTTTCAATGTGTCTGTTATGTAAAGCGCTCTGATACCCTGCTTTGCGCCATAAAAGAAATAAAATACTGCTATTTAAATTGTGTGTAAATACTGGGACAGACCAACACATCTGACATTCTTACAATTCATGCACTTACATGAAGGGACTGAAAAAAGTCAAGCATGCCTCTCAAGTACCTGTGAAGAGATAAGCTGTGTACTTTTGTTTTCCTCCGTTGCGTTTACATTTAAGTGTGAGGTTCCAGGTCACTCGATCAAAAGGAGGCCGGATGGTCCCTTAACTTGGCCTTTTTCTATAAATGAAAAACTGGGACTAGAGAAAACATGGATCCCTCCAGCAAATACATTATCCTCCAGAGTTTTCTTACCAGGGGCATATGTGCAAGGAAAAAGAGCATTCTGGATGTTAAATGAGATGTTGTTTTTTACAAGTCTAATATGCATTTTTAATCAATACATCATGCATAAAGCGCAGTCATATCAGATGCATGGAATTCTAAAGGGGTAATGCTGAATGGACTAACTCTGACCTGTTCTGTCAGGTGCATGTTCCCAGTGTGCTAAGTATTGAAATGTTGTACTAAAGGAATGTGGTTTGGGCAACAAATGGTGTAGGATTCATTTTGTGTTCTGTATTGGTTCAATAAAAAGTGCATACCAATCCATTAGATAGGGCTATTGCCACACCTGAAATCCAACAACCAGAAGATTTACAAAATTGCTGCTCATCATGAGAAGTGAGTGACCATTTTTCAATGTGTATTTTTGTTGTGTAATGTAATGAATAATTAAGGCACTGAGTTCTACAGACTTTATTAAAATACAATTTAGAGGGAGCAGTAAATTGCACATAACACTATTTCTGCCTTTCTTAATCTTTGTTTTGTACTATTGTAATCTTAGCAGTGCCTGTTTCACGATACAAAGTCACAGTGAGGACTGGTCTTAAAAATGAGTAGCATTAAGGCAGGTGCCCAGTTAACTCCCTCCCACTATCTGTATATTGAATAGAATTTATATTTGTCCGTAAAATTGTTTCTGATGACTATTTCTGCATAATTTGAGACTTGCTACTTTGGGCTGGTTTTTGGGCTGAAACTGGTCTGCGTTGGGCTGGATTTGGGCTTATACTTGAGCGGCTTTGGGCTTGGGATGTGTCTCAAAATCTGGCAACACTGCTCGGAGCAGAGGCTGCAGGGGATGCAGAAGACAAGAGGCGAAACCAGGGCAAGATGAAAACAGCTTACCGAGCGGCCGGTCTGAATATTCCCGGATAGGCAGCAGCTGCGACCAGCCATGGGCAAGCGGGACAACTGAGTAGTGAGACTTAGTGAGGTGAGCTAAGAACTTGAACATGGAGCGTGTGAATGGGTGTTAGGCCTAGAGGGGTCAGTGTGCTTACGTCGTGTCAAGGACAGGAAAGCTCATATGTGTTAGGACTCCATGGCACTATGTTCGGACATTATGGCTCCTGAGTCCTAACTACAAATCCGATCAGATGCTGGGGGTCTCCAGGGACAATGCATGCTATTGTAAGGCTTCAGCGAACTCTTTGATTTCATGTGTAGGGGCGGCACTTGCGGAGTTTTTTGATCACTCCTCGGAAGTCCCCAGAGTGCAACTCTGCGAGCTCCGCCCACCCTTATTTATAAGGTCTCAAAGGAGAGACCTATTGGCTATGCCAATGCTTGTTATGTAATGACTCTGAATCACGGCAGAACGAGGAGCATGAAGTAAATTAACATATTTATCCAAATTCCCTCTATATCTAACATAGAGTTTGGCATGGTATAGTGCACACATGAACAAGACTCCCTAATTGGCCCTTTTAATTAAAACGATATGCCACTATGTACAGACCAACAGGCTTGAGTGATTTTAGTCCTCTCTCTTTTACTGTGTGAAAGGGCCTCAGATAGTCTGTATAAATGCTCTTCCCAAGCATGCCATGAAGCCATGCTACTGTACATGCTTGTTTCCGTATCAGTCCACACAGGCTGTTTAATTATTTTGCTCTGGTAAGTCATTACTCAAAGGATTCTGGGCACTGGTGACAAAAGACATGATTGTCTCATAAACTTAATGAGCCATATTGATTACCAAGGGCTAAGCAACATGTGACCGCTGAAGCCGCTCTCTCGATGTGTTCAGCTGCTAAATCTAAATTTGCACTTCAGATATGGAACTAAGTATGAGACATCCATTATCGCCTTTAATGAGTACAACCGAGTACTTACCAAATACACTAATTCAATTGAACTGCAACTAAGATCAATAGAGTCCATAAAATGAATTTATTCACTAAAAAAGAAGCAATCTGCTGGCGCATTTCCAGTCCTCTAGTAGAAACTGGCCATGGGTAAGCACCAATAGCTGAAATGAAAATAATGGATGCAAAACTGTATTTCTGACATACTCCACTGAAATCTGGAGATTAATATTGTTAACTTTTTTTTAAATGTATTTGCATATTGATTCCACAGTGAATAAGAAATATTGTTAAGCACTTCAATGGGACTCGAACCTTAAAAGGAGGAACCTTTGATTTAAATGTTACAGCAGGGGTCTTGACTCCCTGTGCTTTCTTACTCACCAGAAGCATTTCATTCACCTTTAATCCATGTCTTCCTCTTCGCAGTTCTGTATCAGTGGGCAGATAGCAGGCCACTTACAGCTGATGGCGTACTTTGATGAAGGACCGCTGCGTCACTGTTGCTCCGCAATATGCATGTTTCCTTTTCCTCACCCCAGGAAGATGAGCAGGCAGCCTATGCGTTTGGCCCACTCGCCACCACCCCCATTCTGAAGGAGAATTGACTGGGCCTGATGAGTGACAGCTCAGACAGTACAGAATGTACTGTAGCATACTTTGCCATTGGGTGACAGTGTGAGCAGAGTGTGCTTCTTTTCATGTGTTTTAGTTAAATATTCAACTAAGGCATAACGCTTCTATTTCATTTTAACCTATATGTCTATATAGAAAACATAAATGTACTTGAATTAAAAATTGTTTTAACGAAATATTTTGGAATTCTCTTTCGAAAACTATTAATATGAAAAAGGTGTTGTTGCACAATGTCCCAAGCCCATAATGGTATTAATTGTCTTGTGCATCAGCGCTATAAAGGATCCGAATGGTGCCAAAGACTAATGTAGACTTCGATGAAGCTGGGACCCTTCTTATCAGCACTTAATCGATAATTATAAATTACCCACCTACAACAAAGCACCAGGGTGTTGTGTGCTCGAGCAGGCCACGATCATGTGAGCACACCACTGATGGAAATGAAGGACACACACAGCACTAGAACATTGGGGTGGTACTCGAATGCCTGGATAAGGTTCCGGTACCCCTCTTTATTCCAGTATTCTGCATCCGGCCCCTCCGTTACATGGGCCCTACCACGGTGCGGATTTCCATGGGCGTGACCCCAGAAACACACCCACCGGCAGACCATCAGTGGTGTGGTCCATCAAAACATAACATTCCTCCTTTGTTCAGAATAAAAACAATCACAAACAGTGCATACGGTAGTCCCAGAAAATAACTGTATTACATAAAGAGAAACTGGAACGAGAGAGAGAGATATAGAGAGAGAGTGAGAGAGAGAAAAGAGAGAGAAAAGAGAGATCAAAAACATGTTCTCAGAAACTTAGCATTATATCAGTACATAATCCCTCAGATGGGAAAAGGCTGCCGGCTTAGTTCTGAGGTGGTACCTCCTACTCCCGCGACGGCTCTCCCGGTCCAGACCCTCGGTTCCATGGCTCATTCGGGGCTGCTGGCATTCTTCAGGACCACTCTGGTGCTCCGACCCCAGCAAAGGATCTGGTGCAGTTCCTAGGTTCCGGGCAGCCACCAGGTCTCCCCTGGCAGGGGAGAAGGATGCCCCTTCACAAGGTACTGATGGTAGTGAAAAATCACCAGACTCTGTGTCCATGTCTTCTCTTTCATATGGTGCCCCAGTGTCTGAGCTCTCTGGAGGTCTGTACAGCTTGAACCAGGAAACGTTCCGTGTGATGGTCTCCCCAGCTCTCCCAGCAGTTACCATATTTCCTTTGATTGCCTGAACAGTCCAGGGGCCCGATTCACAGAACTAACTTAAGACAAAATCCTAAACTTACTACCATTTTGGTATTCACAGAAGGCACTTACTCATTTTGGTATTCACAGAAGGCACTTACTCATTTCGGTATTCACAGAAGTTAGGAGTCCTAACTTTAGGACTCCTAAATGCCTTCTGTGAATACCGAAAGTCTTAAAGTTGGGATTTTTCTCAGTTTAGGAGTAGAGGAGTCCTAAAGTTAGGAGTCCTAACTTTACTACTCCTAAACTGAAAAAAATCCTAACTTTAAGACTTTCGGTATTCACAGAAGGCATTTAGGAGTCCTAAAGTTAGGAGTCCTAACTTTACTACTCCTAAACTGAGAAAAATCCTAACTTTAAGACTTTCGGTATTCACAGAAGGCATTTAGGAGTCCTAAAGTTAGGAGTCCTAACTTTACTACTCCTAAACTGAGAAAAATCCTAACTTTAAGACTTTCGGTATTTACAGAAGGCATTTAGGAGTCCTAAAGTTAGGACTACTAACTTCTGTGAATACCGAAATGAGTAAGTGCCTTCTGTGAATACCAAAATGAGTAAGTGCCTTCTGTGAATACCAAAATGGTAGTAAGTTTAGGATTTTGTCTTAAGTTAGTTCTGTGAATCGGGCCCCAGGTATCTAATTCAAAAGGAAGTGTGAATTTTCCTCGTGGATTACGATTCTTGACCATGACCAGATCTCCTACTGCTAGTTGTCTTTCCTTGGCTCTGCGGGCTCTGGACATGCTTTCATTCTGAATTCGTCGCTGGCCTAACCTTTCCGATACTTGCTGCTGTAGATACGATGGTTGATTCACCTGTGGAATGACATCTCACACCACTCTTCGGATGCAGAGTGATCCAGGGCTCACTTGAGTAGTAGAGTGGGGAGTGAGTCGGTACTCTCATAGAAAAGTGTATAGGGCACACTCCAGGTTCTGGCCACGAGCCAAAGCTATCCGAAGAACTTTATTTAGCGTGCGCATGAAACGCTCAGCTTCTCCATTGGCTTGAGGCCACCTTGGTGTGATTTTCCGATGCCGCACTCCCCTTGACTGCAGGCATTTGGTCACTTCATGGCTAGAGAAGGGAGGACCATTGTCTGTTCGCAACTCTTTCAGGAGTCCATGAGTGGCCATTATCTTTTCCAACATCGGTATGGTGTTGCTCGCCGTTGTTGACTCTAGGATCTCCACCTCCGGATATTTTGAGAAGTCATTGATCACCACCAGCATGTGTCTCCCGTCGGGGAGACTCCCGAAATCCGCACTCGCCCGGTGCCACGGATTTGGTGGTATATCTTCAGTGATAATCGGCGCTGGGGGCTCGGCTGGGCCAGTTGCCTGACAGAAAGCACAGTCACGAACAGTTTGCTCTACGAGATCATCGAGGCTGGGAAACCATACTTTACAGAGCAGACGGGACTTCGTTTTCACAATTCCTTGGTGTGCTATGTGTGCCAGATCGACCACTCGTTGTTGCAACCTCCGGGGAATCACCAGACGGGATCCTCTCATGAGGCATTCTTCAGTGGAAACCGCTAGGTCTCCTCTGACCTTGTGTAGTACACTCAGCGTGGTGCGAGCTTCTTCCGTCCTATTGGGCAGCTTGTCGAGTAACAGATGCCACCTCCCTGACGTCACTGCAGCGATGGCCATCTGTAAACACTCATCATCTTTTGTGGCCTTCATGATCTCCTCGAGCGAAATGGGCCGGGGGCGGGATTGCTCCACTATCAACCTTACATACTCTTCCACTTCCTCCGCCGTGGATGCCTCTTCCTCCATAGCTGGTCTGGCGTGCCTCGACAGGAAGTCAGCGGGGTTCTGTGCACCAGGGCAATACACCACTTGGTAGTGATATTCTTGTAATTGGAGGATCCACTTTTCAATCCTTGGTGGAGGTTTTGAGGAGGCTCCCATGAACAGTGGGACCAAAGGCTTATGGTTCGTGTGCACTATGAACGGTTGCCCATAGAGATATAAATGGAAATGTCGGCATCCCCAGTGAACAGCAATCGCTTCCTTTTTATATGCGAGTATCTTTGCTCGTTGTCTGTCAGGGCACGGCTTGCATAGGCCACGGGCGCCCACTCCCCATCCTCCTGTTTCTGCGACAGCACTGCCCCTAGACCAATGGGACTGGCATCAACTGACAGTTCTGATTCTTTGGCTGGGTCAAAGTACACTAAAGTAGTGTCAGCTGACAAGGCGTTCTTCGTGTCATGAAACGCTTTCTCTTGGCAGGGGCCCCATTCCCAGTTGGTGGTGGTCTTTGTCAGTTCCCTCAGGGGAGTGGTGAGGTAGGTCAGGTTTTGGATCAACCGCCCACAGTATGTCACCATGCCAAGGAAACTCCTCACTCCGGTCACAGAGGTGGGGGCCGGAGCCTTCTGGATGTCATGAACTTTAGCCGGGTCAGGGGATACTCCGTGTTGAGAGAAACAATATCCGAAAAAGGCTATCTCCTTCTGGAGAAAAGCGCATTTCTCTCGATAAAGGGTGAGACCACTGTCTCGCAACCGCTGGAAGACATCTCTCAGGCAGTCTAAGTGTTCTTCTAGGGTGGGGGCGTGTACAAGAATATCATCGCTGACATTGAGAACCCCATTTATGCCAGCCAGAACCCCTGGAATGGTGTCTTGAAAAATCTCAGCAGCACTGGAGACTCCGAAGCTAAGTCGTTTGTACCTTCGAAGCCCCACGTGTGTCGAAAATGTAGTTATGGCCCTTGACTCTGGATCCAGCAGAAGTTGATGATATCCTGCTCGTAGGTCCATTTTGGAAAACCACCGAGACCCGCTCACCTCGGCCACGATGTCATCAACGGTGGGAGTCAGATGATGCTCTCTCTTTATGGCATGATTGGGTAGCCTCATATCAACGCAGATCCTCAGCTCACCTGGTTGCTTGGGCTTCCTTGCCACGACAATGGGTGATACCCAGGGAGTCGGTCCCTCAACTCGCTCGATGATGTCCGCCTGCTCTAGTTTCTTCAGCTCTTGTTCCACTTTTGGCCATAGATGAAATGCTACTCGTCTATGCTTGAGGGCCACTGGTTGAATAGTGTTATCCACGTGTAGCCGGACCATATGATCCTTTGGACATCCGATCCCTTTGAACAGGAGCTTGAATTAGTCTAACAATGATTCCACGCTCTCTTGGTGAATTGCGGAGGCGAGCGCCACCAGTTGTAGATGTTTGGCCGTTCGGCAGCTTAACAGCATTCCAGACCCTTCCTGGGTTACATAGACCTTGGTTCGAGTGGAGCGAGAGTTATGAGGGATGTCAGTGGTGAAAACTCCAGCCAGGGGAAGAGGGGCAGATGACCCGTAAGCGAACACTCGGGTCGATGTTTGCCTAAGGGATGGTGGTGCGGGGAGAGTCAGCAACAGGGAGCTCACCATGATGTTAAAAGACGCCCCTGTATCTATGAGTGCCTGAATAGGGTGTCCCGCAACCAGAACGCTGCACTTCGGGATTCGCCTTTTTGGACATCCGTCTGGTTGCAGGGCGTGGATAACGTGTATAGCTCCCTCGACATCATCGTCATCCATGTCCTCTTCGTCTTCCACGGTTTGGGAAGTGTCCATGACGTTTACTTGTCTGTTCCGCGGTCTCCTCCGTGACGTAGAGTGGCATACTAATGCAAAATGATGGAGTTTGTTGCATGCTGAACACTTCTTTCCTTGGGCTCGGCATGGTCCTTGGTGGGGGAACGGCCCTCCACAACCATAGCAGGTTCTCGCAGTAGACGGTGGTTTGCTGCGCTCTGACTTCTTAGCTGGATTTCCAGGGGCTATGGCGTTAACTGGCTCCGTCTTTGCTTGGCATTGCAGCGCTGCCTCCATGTGCGCCGCTCGCAACTTTGATAGCTCCTTGGACCTCCCCATCGTTAATATAAACGCCATGGACATCCCTGGGACCTGAAGTATCTGTTCTCTCAGTTTTGCGGACGCACATCCCTGGATAAATTGTGCCCGCATCTCATCGTTAGCATCTGGCAGCGTGCACGTGCTCGCCAGTTCTCGAATCCTGGCGTAAAAACTGTCAACGGACTCTTCCGGAAGTTGCCTCGCCTGCCCCAGTAGGAAACGTTCATAATCGGGGTTAGCAAGCAGCTCAAAATGCGCCGTCAGGGCTGCCTTTAGCGTGGCGTACGTGTGGGGTGGGCCTGCCTCCATCACCGACCTTCCCAGCTTGTGTATGGCAGCACCACCAAGGTGTAGCAGCATGGGGCATTATTGTTCAGCTTCCAGACCCACCGCCGCAAAGTATGTCTCCAGCCGGTCCAGTCAATCTTTCCACTTGGCCACTTGCACGGACGGCAGACCATCTATCAGGAAGTGTTCAATGGGCGGTATCGTGGCCATTGTGCGAGTGTCCTGCGGGTGCTGAGGTGTCTGTGGTGAGCTAGGCAGGTTTGGAGCGGTGTGGTTGTGATCTGGGTTGCAAAGGATAATGCCCTTCGACTTTTCCTTTTCCCTCTAGCGACTTTTCCTTTTCCCTCTAGTGTCTATCTGCGGGCCCTTTATGATGTGCCTCTCCAAAAAAATCCCTCCTATTTGTTTTCTCAGGTGTTGTGAACCTGCCCTGGGTGATGATTGCAGGAGTATCCCCCTTAGTTCAAGAGGAAAAATCAAATCAAAGGAGCACACGCCCAGATGGCAGTGCACATGTGCAGGGACTTGCCTGGAGCCACTTCCTCAGGGTGCCAGCAGCGCGCTAGCACAGGGCACGCACCTCCCCGGGGAGGGAAAAGAGAAAATGCTCAGCGCGTTGGAAGGGGGCGGGTCTTTAGCACCTGTCCGTTGATAGATCGCGTGAACCTGCGCAGGCTCGATCTTCGTGAATAAGAGGCAGCAGGCACGGCCAGGCCAAAAGAATGCTGCGTGCAGTGGTGGCCTCACCTGGCCAGGCTCGACAACGTCACCCCCTCCGTGAACAACACGGGGCAGAGCCCGGCAATTTCAAATGCCCGGGAAGCACCCGGGGCAGAGGCCAATTACAGCGAGCGCAGGGCACATCGCCGCAGGTACGTGTCGAGCGCAGGGCACAGCTCTGCAAGTACGCGTAGGGTCGACCACTCCTCATCGCCAGTTTGTTGTGTGCTCGAGCAGGCCACGATCATGTGAGCACACCACTGATAGAAATGAAGGACACACACCAGTAGAACATTGGGGTGGTACTCGAATGCCTGGATAAGGTTCCGGTACCCCTCTTTATTCCAGTATTCTGCATCCGGCCCCTCCTTTACATGGGCCCTTCCACGTTGCGGATTTCCATGGGCGTGACCCCAGAAACACACCCATCGGCAGACCATCAGTGGTGTGGTCCATCAAAACATAACATAGGGGTAGCCAGTGGCAGCGGAAGCTATCTCTACACTGCTGCTGCGTCTTATTTTAGGGGTCATGAGGTTCATGCACGCCACCCGAAAACACCACCAGCTGATCCACTCCACCAAGAAAACCGCATTCAAGGAACGACTGGACAACAACGCCCACAACAGCAAGGAACTCTTCATCATCGTCAAAGAGCTCTCGAACCCCAGCGCCGGAAACAACGACATCACTCCCTCGCAAGACCTCTGCAACTCGCTCGCCTCGTTCTTCCACAGCAAGATCGCAGACATACACAACAGTTTCAGCACACAGCCGACGTACCCTACGACCGTTCCAACGTCCCCCACCTCCACCCTCCGAGCCTGGACCCCGATCAACACCGAAGACACTATCCGCACGATGAACTCCATCCACTCCGGATCACCTACCGACCCCTGCCCTCACCATGTCTTCAACAAGGCCGACGCCGTCATCGCACCCCACCTCCGGGACATCATCAACACCTCCTTCGACACCGCCACCTTCCCAGAGAGCTGGAAGCACGCCGAACTCAGCGCCCTACTGAAGAAACCGTCAGCGGACCCCACCGACCTCAAAAACTACCGCCCCATCTCGCTCCTTCCTTTTCCTGCCAAAGTCATCGAGAAGACCGTCAACAGACAACTGGCCGCCTTCCTCGAGACGAATGGATCCCTCGACCACTCGCAGTCCGGCTTCTGGGCCAACCACAGCACCGAGACCGCCCTCATCGCAGCCACCGACGACATCCGAGCCCTGCTCGACAACGGGAAACAGCGGCCCTCATCCTCCTGGACCTCTCCGCAGTGTTCGACACAGTCTGCCACCGCACCCTAGTGCAACGCCTGAACAACGTCGGAATCCAAGAGAAGGCACTGGAGTGGATCATCTCCTTCCTCGCCGGAAGAACCCAGAGAGTCCGCCTCCCCCGTTCAGTTCCGAGGCCACTGAAGTCATCTGCGGCGTACCACAAGGATCATCACTCAGCCCCACCCTCTTCAACGTCTACATGAGCCCCTCGCAGCCATCGCACGCCAACACAACCTCAACATCATCTCCTACGCCGACGACACCCAGCTGATCCTCTCCCTCACCAACGACCCCACAACCGCCAGAACCAACCTACATGAAGGGATGAAGGACGTAGCCGAGTGGATGAGGAACAGCCGCCTGAAACTGAACTCAGATAAGACGGAAGTCCTCATCCTAGGATCATCACCCTCCGCCTGGGACGACTCCTGGTGGCCCCCTGCCCTGGGCAACGCACCCAAACCAACGGACCACGCACGCAACCTGGGCTTCATCCTGGACTCCTCCCTCTCAATGACCCGACAAGTCAACGCCGTCTCCTCGTCTTGCTTCAACATCCTACGCATGCTGCGCAAGATCTTCCGGTGGATCCCCACCGAAACCAGGAAGACGGTCACCCAGGCCCTCGTCACCAGCCGACTGGACTACGGCAACTCCCTCTACGCCGGAACCACAGCCAAACTTCATAAAAGACTCCAACGCATCCAGAACGCTGCAGCTCGACTCATCCTGGACATCCCCCGACACAGCCACATCGCCAGACACCTGAGAGACCTGCACTGGCTCCCCGTCAGCAAGAGAATCACGTTCCGACTCCTCACCCACGCACACAAAGCCCTCCACAACCAAGGCCCCAGATACCTCAACGACCGTCTGACCTTCTACACTCCCACCCGCCAGCTACGATCGACCAACCACGCCCTCGCCGCCGTCCCCCGCATCCGAAGAGCCACAACGGGAGGAAGATCCTTCTCCTACCTGGCTGCCAAGACGTGGAACTCCCTACCCATCCACCTCCGCCTTACCCAAGACCACCTCTCCTTCAGGAAGCAACTCAAGACCTGGCTGTTCGAACAGTAGCGGACCCCCCTCCCCCAAGCGCCTTGAGACCCTCCGGGTGAGTAGCGCGCTATACAAATGATTGATTGATTGATTGATTGATGAGGTTGATGCTGAGAACACATAGTAAAGTGATCTCTCGGAGTGATATCTGCTTTCTTTCGTTTCTACTCATGTTTAGTTCTCTCGCCACCCCTCAGCATCAAATAAAGAGCGAGTGAGAGGCTAAAATTGAGCCAATGAGTCAACTCTGTAATCTTATTGGGGGTTATGGTGAGGGATTTCTTTTTCGATTTCCTTGACATTTAGGTGAAATTAGGACAATGACACCGAGCACCACGGCTACTACTCTCTTGTATAATCCCAGATTCTGAGTCTGATGTTTCAGCGGCTTCACAGTAACTGAAATTTCTCAGAAGGTTCGGACTGTTTCTTTCCCGGAAGAGATTAAAAGGGTTGCAACTTCTATTATTTGTTGACATTGAATTACTGTGAAGTCGCATAGGCTACCATTCTCAAAATGAGCTATTTCAATGCTGAATTATTTCAATAGAAAGGGGCAAGTTATTCTTTACCTGAACTGAAGCACTCAGATTGTCTATTAAACATTTAGAATACTATAAAATATTCATGTTTTGCTTTTTGCTCAAGTCCACTCTCTACTCATTAAGTCGTTCAATGGGCTCTGACGACCATTTTAAACTGTGTGTCCCAAGAAACACAGATGCATCAGGTCCGGCGTTGGCGCTTTTCAACGCTTTCATCTGAAAGGGGTTCCATTCCTCGAGGACCACATCTGATTCTCGCCGAAAACTTCAAAGGAATTTTTAGGTACTTTTTTCATGCTGCCTGTCTGGCTTTGATCTACAGTGCAACAGAAATAATAATTCCCCATGATAATCTGAAGACGCCACAGCCCCTGCAGCTCTTGTGCAATGAATATCACCTCTTAATTGAGGCAGAAGCATGAGAGGTGTGCTGGCACATTCTTACTTCACATAAAAACACAAACCTTTAACTCTATTCATACTAAGCAAAACATAAGAAAACATGTAAAAATACAAGGGTGCTTATTTACAAGCCCCTTGCGCCGCTGGTACGTCACTTTTCCCCATATTAAAAGTGACGCATCAGCGGCGCAAGGGGCTTGTAAATAAGGCGCTAGGTATTGTTCCATCAAACATAGATTTTGTCTGCCAGGGGCATATGCCTCTCCTAAATGTTCAACAGTAAGAGACATGTTTTGACCTGGTTGGAGCTTATTGGTGTGAGGAATATACTTTAAGAGCGATGAAGCTTTAAGAATGGCGAATTCCAGCGTCCCTAGTATTTTTATGCATGGTAAATTGAAACTACAGTAGAAATAAATACACAATATTCTGTCTACAGCAGTGCTTCCCAAACCTTTTAGAACCATGTACCACTTTTTAGTATGACAAACTTTTGTGACCCACCTTGTTTAATTGACATGAGGCAGGTGATTTTTTAATGTAACTAAGGCATCCTGTAGTAGAGCATTGTTATTTACAGAAAGCACATTTTCCATTGAATTGGTCACTACATTTGCAGAGACATACAGGTTTACTGGTAACTCTATATTTTACACAAATTATAATGTGTAAAAAACAGTTTTGAGTGAATATTATTTCTGCATCACCAAGTAAAGTGTCTTCATTTGTTCTGATCTTTTTAAATCTTTATTTCCATCAGACTTCAGAATTACATAACATTGTGAGTCATTTTCGCTTTCCTAACTGCTGAATGTGTATAGTTCATTTACATGTATTTATATTTTGTTGTGTGTTACAAAATAATTACATCCTACGGCCTTTCCTTTCACACTTCATGTACTCCAGCAGGACAGTCACATAATTCACTTTATTAGGTTTCGCCTACAGCGCTCATGCTACCATTTAATAAGTGCTAACTTTTGACAGGGGGCAGGTAGAAATGCCATGTTAAGACTTAAACAAATTGCTATTTAAAATCCTCTTTTAATAGCAAAGTCGGATTTTAAGTCACAAATCTGAAAATGCCACTTTTAGAAAGTTGGTATTTTCCTGCCATAACCATTTTTGAGCCTCTGCCAGTGTCCTGGGTCACATGACTGTGAATAGCTTAGCTATTGGGCTGTGTGTATTCCTCCCAGACAGTAAGACAAAGGGGAACTAGGTGTTGGCAGGATGGGCCATCCTGCCGGGATTGCTGGTGCCGGAGCTGTTTCCTGCCCCACTTACATTTGAAAGGGCTGCCTGCAACACACACACAAAGGGATATGACACTAGTCTTATGTCAACCCAGACTTCTTTGTGCCTTGACAGGGGAAGAGAAGAACTTTCCAGACCAGATGTGGGGGTAGTCTAGAACATTCCCCACTTCAATGGTTGGCACCAGGTATAAATATTGCACCCTCAGAACAATTTTTCAGTACACTCCTGGACCTGTGGAAGACTGCTACGCCCCCATAGGACTGCCCTGCTATTTGAGGCCTGCCTTGTTTTCCAGAGGACTTCCCATTTGCTTGAGGCCTGCCTTGCTCCCTAGAGGACTGCTCTGCTGCTTTAGGCCTGCCTTATTTTTAGAAGACTTGAGGCCTGCCTTGCTGCTTGAAGGAAAGAGGACCATCTCCTTGAACCCAGGACTACCAGTTTGACTCCAAGGGTCAGTTGGCTGACTTCCTGTTCTTAGCTACAGGGACACAGCAAGCTCCAGAGGCCTCCTTGCGACTGCCCAACTGACCTGCTGCAACTGGTACTGCCTGGTCCTGCAACTGGGCCTGACTGGACCTGCAACTGGACCTACCTGAGCCGTGCTGGCCTCTACAGGTGTGAGTTCCTGATCCACAAGAGGTGCCTTTCCAGGTCCTGGACCCTTGGCTGTCATATGTCGCGCTCCACCTGAGAAACGTTTTGAAATCTGTGCGTCGGACTTTGAGAAGGTAACTTTTTCAGCAGGGCTAGCCTAGTCCTTGTATCTAGCTTGCACTCCATCCCAGTCAGCCTGAACATGTGACTTTGTACAGGTCTAGCGCGACCAGATACCCACAGTTAGCGCTTTCTGTTTCTTCGCTCAATTATTTCTTAAACTTTTAAAATTGCAAATCTCAGGTTCTACTGATTGGATTTTTACTATTATGGTCTAATTTTATTTATTACATTTTACTAAATTAGTGTGGGATATTTCTTGTTTTTTTTTTATTACTCTTTATGTGCTGCATAAATACTTTACAAAATGCCTCTAAGTTAATCCTGACTGCTTTTGTGCCAAGCTATCAGAGGGTTAAGCACAGGTGACATTTGTGGTTCACCCTGACAAGGATTCTGGTTGTTCCTTGAGAAAGGTTTTCTCCCCCTCGATCAAAACCCCAATTTCTAACGTCCTTCCATGTCTAACACTAAATTCCAGTGTGAGGCAGCCACTGTACCCACAATAAACCTAGTAACAGAAATCCAGTAGAAAAGACAATGGATGAACAAGAATTGTTTTGCCACCCTGTTCTCTGACTTTCAAGTGTGCCTCAAAGTGTGTGAACTCAACAAAGCTCTCAAGCAGTATTTGACACCCAAGCAGGATTTAATACTGTAATCTCAAAAGGATGCTCACATCCCCCACCATCAACATTCTGTGAGGTTTAGTGGAGTCATCTCTTCTCATTCAGGTCAGCCTATTGTTTGATACTGGTAAGCATTTCACACCTGTTTCACAGCTATTCAAATGCTAAACCCTGGCTCAAAGAAGTTTGAAGGCAAATGCAATTAGGACTATCGAAACTTGAATTGAATTGAATTGAATTGCCATTTATATAACACATGCATACTCCAAGGCGTGTCCCGGCGCTGACCATAGGGGGTACCCTGCCATCTGCCAAAAAAGGTGATCATCTTACTCATTTTGTTGGAACAGCCAGGTTTTTGTTTTTTTCCTGAAAACAGGAAGCTCTGAAATGGCCTGGAGTTCTCTAGGGAGTTTATTTCATGTCTTTGAGCCAAGGAAAGAAAACGATCTTCCACCCATTCTTACCCAACAAATTTTAGGAATCCTGGCTAAAAAGCTGTGGGAGGATCTCAGCTCTTAGAGGGGGGCATACACACATATCCTCATCCTCAGATAAACCGCTCCATTCCTGTGAAGAGCTCTATGTGCCATGACCAATGTTTTGGAAAGAATCCTCTTTTTGGTGGGCAGCCTGTGAAGTGCCCTCAAGTGTGGGGTCATATGTGTTCTTGGAACGAGATTAAGAATTGATCTGACTGCCGCGTTCTGGACTACCTGTAAATGGCTAAGCAAGAATCGGGGTTGCATTTTAGTTGGTGCACTGATAACCAGTTGAACACATTGGAAAGACAGGATTTAATGGCTCTTCCATCAAATTAATTCCCCTTTTCATAGGTAAAGAGCAACTGAGTATCATCTGCCAATGATATTACTTTCACCCCCAAAGCCTCTGCAATCAAGGCCAGGGGTGTAAGGTATGTGTTAAATAATATGGGACTCAGCGCCGATCCCTGAGGGACTTCTACAGCCAATTCCCGAATAGGGGCTGCGTTTGGAGGAATCCACACTTCTTGACTCCTGTTGTTTCAAGAGGGGAAAAGGTAAATATATAGAAGTTACTTTTCTTTGTTATTTATTAAAATATGACTTTATTAATATATTGCATTTTTAAGAACTGTATTAGTATTTTAATCTGTACTCTGGGTTTCTACAGAGGACTGCCCCAGTGAAAAGTAACTTTTGGGTGCTCGTTACTGTAAGGACACGTTAACATTAAATTTCTATACGTCCTATTCTTAAATATCACGCACCCTGCCCTGCCCTGCCCTGTGAACTACAAAGGCTACATAAGTGTGACTTATTAATATTTAAAAGGGAGGTTTTGTCCTGGTCTTGGCCAATGTCCCACTGCTCAGGGGCGGGTTCAAAGAAAGTTTTGAACAGTTAAGAAACAAAATGGTTCATTGGATGGATTGTAAAACCGGAGATGGGATGGTTTTATTTCCTCACATTAGCATGGTTAGGATTCCTTGGGTTGGAAGGGGCACTAAAACCTTTACAGGGAATTGTGCGGTGGTCAATTTTGACCAGCCAAACTTGGTAGGATGCCTCCTGTCTCATCTCTCCTGCCCAACGAGCACATGTCTTGGTATTCATGCCCTTCCCTTTGGTTACTTTTACAAACCAGCTTCACTGTTTAAAGCTTTGTCCTCTTCACCCTGACCATTGGACCCAGGTACACAGGTATATATATTGTACCCACATCTAACAGTTTTAAGCAGTTTTCCACAATGGACAATAATTCTTGACTGATCCCCAGTTGAGGCTTCTACCAATATGATGGTGTCCATTGACATCATCTCTCTAGAAGGAAAGTCCAACAACTCTCTGAACATTGTATGTTGGAATATGGCGGGGATTAATTCAAAGAAATATGATGTTGTCTGGCTTTCTTTCTTGAGGAGCTTTAAGATTATGGGGCCGATTCCGATCTCGGTCGGAGGCGTACCCAACACCATTCGGTCGGGAAAAAAGCAATGCGAAAGCCTGTTTCCCGACCGATCCGTACAGCACACCGAGAGAGCAAGTACGATGCGCACAACAGCAAAAAATCCGGCCGAGCCGTACTCACCCAAACCAGGTCCTGTTCTCCGACCGAGGCGAATCCGGAAACGCCGAATCGAGTCGCACGGAAGGAAAAATGCAGCCCCGTCCGGCCGGACAAGTACGATGCGCTTCCCGTACGCGCCGAATCCGTCGCTACGCACGGCACGTCAAAGCATCCGGGAGAGGCGCACATAAGCTCCGATTCGCGCCACAACACGATCCACGGCTACGAGACGAACACGGCACCGACGAGGACGAGGCGAAGTGACGAGGACGACGCGAAGCAACGAGAAGGACGAACAACACGAACCAACCATGAATCCCTTCGTCCCGATCATACCAATATTCTACATCTACTACCGGAACAGGCACGGACGCGTACGGCGCAGAAGGTAAGCCAGACACCAACCACAAAACACATACAACACGTACACGACACATCACACACACACACGGGGATGCTGAATATACTTACACCAGCAACAGCAGCACCATAGGGGCGGGATGCCCATCACCAATGCCACATATGCACACAGGGGCCTGAATGCGCACCACCACCCCTACCCAGGGGGGCAGGATGCCTACCACCATTACCACCCTTACCCAGGGGGCTGGATGCCTACCACTACTACCACCCTCACCCAGGGGGGCAGGATGCCTACCACTACTACCACCCTCACCCAGGGGGGCAGGATGCCTACCACTACTACCACCCTCACCCAGGGGGGCAGGATGCCTACCACTAGTACCACCCTCACCCAGGGGGGCAGGATGCCTACCACTACTACCACCCTCACCCAGGGGGGCAGGATGCCTACCACTAGTACCACCCTCACCCAGGGGGGCAGGATGCCTACCACTACTACCACCCTCACCCAGGGGGCAGGATGCCTACCACTACTACCACCCTTAGCCAGGGGGGCAGGATGCCTACCACTACTACCACCCTCACCCAGGGGGGCAGGATGCCTACCACTACTACCACCCTTAGCCAGGGGGCTTGATGCCTACCACTACTACCACCCTCACCCAGGGGGGCAGGATGCCTACCACTACTACCACCCTTAGCCAGGGGGGCTTGATGCCTACCACTACTACCACCCTCACCCAGGGGGGCAGAATGCCTACCACTACCACCACCCTCAGCCAGGGGGGCTGGATGCCTACCACTACTACCACCCTTAGCCAGGGGGGCAGGATGCCTACCACTACTACCACCCTCACCCAGGGGGGCAGGATGCCTACCACTAGTACCACCCTCACCCAGGGGGGCAGGATGCCTACCACTACTACCACCCTCACCCAGGGGGGCAGGATGCCTACCACTACTACCACCCTCACCCAGGGGGGCAGGATGCCTACCACTAGTACCACCCTCACCCAGGGGGGCAGGATGCCTACCACTACTACCACCCTCACCCAGGGGGGCAGGATGCCTACCACTAGTACCACCCTCACCCAGGGGGGCAGGATGCCTACCACTACTACCACCCTCACCCAGGGGGGCAGGATGCCTACCACTACTACCACCCTTAGCCAGGGGGGCAGGATGCCTACCACTACTACCACCCTCACCCAGGGGGGCAGGATGCCTACCACTACTACCACCCTCACCCAGGGGGCAGGATGACTACCACTACTACCACCCTTAGCCAGGGGGGCTTGATGCCTACCACTACTACCACCCTCACCCAGGGGGGGCAGGATGCCTACCACTACTACCACCCTTAGCCAGGGGGGGCTTGATGCCTACCACTACTACCACCCTCACCCAGGGGGGGCAGAATGCCTACCACTACCACCACCCTCAGCCAGGGGGGCTGGATGCCTACCACTACTACCACCCTTAGCCAGGGGGGCAGGATGCCTACCACTACTACCACCCTCACCCAGGGGGGCAGGATGCCTACCACTACTACCACCCTCACCCAGGGGGGCAGGATGCCTACCACTACTACCACCCTCACCCAGGGGGGCAGGATGCCTACCACTACTACCACCCTCACCCAGGGGGGCAGAATGCCTACCACTACCACCACCCTCAGCCAGGGGGGCTGGATGCCTACCACTACTACCACCCTTAGCCAGGGGGGGCAGGATGCCTACCACTACTACCACCCTCACCCAGGGGGGGCAGGATGCCTGCCACTAGTACCACCCTCACCCAGGGGGGCAGGATGCCTACCACTACTACCACCCTCACCCAGGGGGCAGGATGCCTACCACTACTACCACCCTCACCCAGGGGGGCAGAATGCCTACCACTACCACCACCCTCAGCCAGGAGGGCTGGATGCCTACCACTACTACCACCCTTAGCCAGGGGGGCAGGATGCCTACCACTACTACCACCCTCACCCAGGGGGGCAGGATGCCTACCACTAGTACCACCCTCACCCAGGGGGGCAGGATGCCTACCACTACTACCACCCTCACCCAGGGGGGCAGGATGCCTACCACTACTACCACCCTCACCCAGGGGGGCAGGATGCCTACCACTACTACCACCCTCACCCAGGGGGCAGGATGCCTACCACTACTACCACCCTTAGCCAGGGGGGGCAGGATGCCTACCACTACTACCACCCTCACCCAGGGGGGGCAGAATGCCTACCACTACCACCACCCTTAGCCAGGGGGGGCTGGATGCCTACCACTACTACCACCCTCAGCCAGGGGGGGCAGGATGCCTACCACTACTACCACCCTCACCCAGGGGGAGCAGGATGCCTACCACTACTACCACCCTCACCCAGGGGGGCTGGATGCCTACCACTACTACCACCCTTAGCCAGGGGGCTGGATGCCTACCACTACTACCACCCTTAGCCAGGGGGGCTTGATGCCTACCACTACTACCACCCTTAGCCAGGGGGGCAGGATGCCTACCACTACTACCACCCTTAGCCAGGGGGGCTTGATGCCTACCACTACTACCACCCTTAGCCAGGGAGGCTGGATGCCTACCACTACTACCACCCTTAGCCAGGGGGGCAGATGCCTACCACTACTACCACCCTTAGCCAGGGGGCAGGATGCCTACCACTACTACCACCCTTAGCCAGGGGGGCAGGATGCCTACCACTACTACCACCCCCACTCATAGGATGGACAATGCATGACACAACAAGCACACCACAACCTAGGGAATGCAAGATAAAGACATCCCCCACCACCATGACAAGCGTGTGTAGGCTGTGTCAAATGCCTACAACACCGAACATGACTTTGAACATACAATGTGACCCCTAGCACATGTGCCACACATATATGTGTGTGGCACCCACAATGCAAGCAGCCCATGACCATTGTGGCAATGGGGCCTAAACCCCCATCATCACAGTGACCAAAAGGTAAGTGTGGGGTCCATAGTCGAAGCACATTTTGACCATTGTGGCAATGGGGTCTAAACCCCCATCATCACAGTGACCAAAAGGCAAGTGTGGGGTCCATAGCCGAAGCACATTTTGACCATTGTGGCAATGGGGTCTAAACCCCCATCATCACAGTGACCAAAAGGCAAGTGTGGGGTCCATAGCTGAAGCACATTTTGACCATTGTGGCAATGGGGTCTAAACCCCCATCATCACAGTGACCAAAAGGCAAGTGTGGGGTCCATAGCTGAAGCACATTTTGACCATTGTGGCAATGGGGTCTACACCCCCATCATCACAGTGACCAAAAGGTAAGTGTTGACAAAGAAAGAGCTGCAACTGCCAAACTGCATGGATCATTCCTGGTCACAGAACCAAAAACTCATCTGTGGCAAAGTAGTGTATGTGTCCAATTGCAACATAAATTGGGTGAGCCAAATACTGCAGTGCAAATGAGACATTCCTTTGGCCATGTGCAGACAAACAACACCCATGGGGGCTGACACCGTCAACATTCATCAATGACACAATGACAGAAGTGACCATCAGAATGCAGAACCACATATTTGCACCAATGGGCACACAAATGCAGATATCCTGTGGAGACAGCAGATGTGAGGTGAACAGATACCATACCATGGCAGCAATGGGACACACAAACCATGATCACTGTGCTGACCGATGACCTAGGAGTCCCAGGGAGAGCAGGGGAAACACACCAAACAACATACAGCCAATGGCACACCCAAGATATGCCAATGCAGTGGTGCAGATGCACAAACACAAACAGGCAGACCAACACTGTCATCATACACAGCAGGTGAGGGGTGGGGGTGCCAGTGTCCCCAGGCAACCACACAACACATGAGGAGAGCTGAATACCAATCATACAGATGTGCATACACTGCCACACTAAGGTAACTCATTTATCCAAATCCCCTATGTGGGCAAGCAGGCATTGTCAGATGAGAGGGAGCACAAAACACACATGTCACACAGGCACGTAGGAACAACAACTGACACAGCAAGACACAGACACACCACAGCACCACCCCCAGGGCCCCCACAATGTGGTGACCCTGGGCTGAATAAAAATCCCACTGTGATGACAAAGCTAAATGTCGTTCACACTGTGAACCACAGTCAGGTGTCCTGAGCAACAAACTACCATCACACCTACACAAGCACAAATCAATCAGCATGGCCAGTAAGCCAAGGCCAACATGGAGGCAGGGGACTAGCTGGGCAACGACTCCCATCTGCACACACTCAAGACCACACCCTCGACCTCCAACAATGTGCAGCAGTGAAGTACACATGCACTGGTGACATTGCACATGCACCCATGACCATTCCAGGGTGGTGGGTGGGAACCAAGGTGCAGAAACACATCACACATGGCCACTCAACAAGACTCCTGAATGTCTGACACACTGCACACTACGCTGTACATGGACATGACGGCGATACCACACCAACCAATGGGATCCCAGCCACAGTCACACACCAATGAAGAAGCCAAGGTCACCCACAAAGAACACACATAGACAACAACCAACATTGCAGCCCGGACCCTGAGGAGTGCCAGCAGTCACACACACAACGTGTCACAATCACTGAAAGATAACACAAACTGAAAATCACATGACAGGGGCAAACAACAAGTGCCAAGGGGAAACCTGACTGTGACCCATCTGCGTCTGCACACAAACTCAGCCCTGACAGCAAACACACCTATGGGTGACACCCTGATGACCAGTAATGTGCCATGCACCCACATCACAGAGAACACAGGGAGAAGACTTTGGGGGAACATAGCTCAAGTCAGCAAGCATCACAAACAGGTACAACACTAGGGATCACAGCATGCACAGATAAATGGAAGTGAACACACAGACATGCACACACAACACACACCTTGGGCGCAGGCAATGTCACACGTGTACACACTGCCATGAGGGGACTCCACTCCTGTGTGAGGAAAGCTGTGCCATATGTTGCCTCAGTAGGGCCCCATCATGTCAGCTGAGCACTTGGTCACACAATCAACAATTAGCACCAAATGAGGGCTCCCATCACATCAGCCTGGTCATGGATGTGCCAACGGAATCATCAGCACAGATCCAACACACTTGTATAGCAATGTTGCACTGACTACACGGATGAGTCCTTCCCCATTGATGCCCAAACCTGCATGTCCAGTGGAGATGGCAACACGGTCAGGGAAGTAGACAAATCCAACAATGGAAGGCACAACAGATGTGCAGGGGTGGAAGCCACAGATATGAAATTGCTAATGTAAGTAGGAAATCCCATTGCCAAATACTGAACACATGACACCCTCAGATGCTGCTATGGATGACATGGATACACTACATGATAGGACACATTCCCCTGGACCACATGGGTTCCTGCACAGTAACACCTCATAATCATGAGACCAGATATCACCATCACTGCAGCAAGGGCATGGTTAGCAGCACCAACAACATGTACATCTGAAGCATGAGCACTAGAGAAAAGAAAGTTGCTTTATTCAGCATATGTGTTGATTGAAAACGACGTCCAGAAAAAAAGAGCAAAGGCCAATGGCCAGTCCATTGTCAAAGTTCAAACAGGGTGACACTGGCAGATGTCACCCTACGCATGCCTGCACAAAACCAGGGACAATCCACTAAGAGGGGCAACCGGGGGCAGGCCAGGCACCGCAGGGACAGGATCAGGGCTCACCAGGGGGAGTCAGGGAAGGGGTGGTGGGTGCTGGAGAGCCACTGACAACTGCAGTGGAGGTGTCTGACATGGTGTGTGCCGGCACAACTGGGGGGCATGACTCAGATGTCGTGGGTGCCGGCACAACTGCAGTGGACCCTGCAGATGCAGTGGACAGGTCCGCCACTGCAGTGCCCAAGTCAGACAGGGCAGTAGTGGACTCCACTGCAGTGCCTACCTCCAGGGGAGGAGAATGGGGAACAGGCAAGGTGGGTTGGACAGAGGGGGAGGACACCCTCACCACATCAGTGGCACAGACAAGCGCAGCGGGGGGGGGGTGCTGGGAGAGCAAGTGGCAGGGGGAGAAGGCCGGAGCATCTTGGGGATGGTATATCTGTGGGTGGGGGAACCTGGGGCAGGGTGTGGTGGGGGCACCTGTGGAGTGGGGGCCTGAGGGATGGAGGAAGGAGACCTGGTGCTTGAGCTGCAGGGCGGTGGCGGGGTCTTGCTCTTAGGACTCCGTGGGGACTTGCGGGTGGGGGCCTCAGTCCGTCTGCACCTGGGGGAGGGTGTCCGGGGGCGAGGGGCACTCTGCTCCGTGTGGGTGGGCTTCCTCTTCCCCGGGATGCTGGAGCAGCTTCATCGGTGGAGAAGAGGCCGAGGTCACAGAGGAAGAGCTGCTGTGACTTTGGGGTTGCAGGTGAGGCAAGGGAGGGTGCTTTGGAGGGAGAGGGAACTGAGGACTGCGCAGTGCATGTGGATGCGTGTGTGTGTTCCAGGGCCCCATCCCCTGTGAGTCTGGCTTCAGTCCCCTGAATGTGCGTGCATGTGCGTTTTGTCATTGGCGTGCGTGTCAGTGTGCTGGATGTGTGTGTGCTGGTGTGTGCCTGTGCCGGTGTGTGTGTGCTTGGGATGGGTAAGGTGCTGGGGAGTGTGGATGGAGCAGAGGCAGGAGGGGTGAGGGACCGTTTGAGGAGGGACACTGCTGCCGTCAGGGAGGAGTCCATGGACCTATTGCCCCTCTGTAGGTCAGACATGCCCGATGAGATGCCCTCCATGAACGACACCAGCTGAGTCAACAGCGCGGTGTGCGCATGGAGGACACTCAGCATGGCTGTCTGCCCTACATGGAGCTGGCGAAGGAGGTACACAGACTCCTCACTCAGGGCAGCAGGGGACACAGGGGCAGGGGCTGCG